>OY751394.1:7542500-8167500 GCA_963565295.1 Epirrhoe alternata
TGTTTGTGGCACTCTATGTGTTATTTTCTGAAGTAGCTATGTCAAGCATTCCTTTGACAAGTGTTCTTGAATATCTATTGCTTCGATCGTACTTGTTCAAAGCAAAAGTTATTCATCATAAATTCGAATTATTAACGTCTGCCCCCACCAACTGCCCACACACGGTGGCAGACGGTAACACTAACCTCTATTCAAATCATAATCCTATCCTAACGCAAAAGTGGGATGATGGATGAGTGAGTGAGGTTGCAATAACTACTCTCCGGGTTTTGATGAAACTACAGTAATACATCTAACTGCTGGTAAATGTAGGTAAACTGTTGGACATTTACTGAAAAAAGTAAACAAAGAATGAAGGTATTTTAAATGGTGTGACACTTCACAGTGGACTATCTATCACGCAGCACGCTAATTGCTATGGAGACAATTTACTAGCGGCGATCCAATCTAACTGATGAAAGTGCTTTCATAGTTTTTTTAATATATCTGTGTGTAGAATCTAATTATGTGCATCAAATATTTTAAATTAGGAATCTATTTGGAGGCATTATAATAATGCACGAAAGATCTGCGTTGCTGTAAGGAACAGAGTGTAGGCAGAACCTCCATTACGTATCTACAGCATAATCGGATCACTGGCCGGAGTTGGCCACTGACTCATACGAGCTTACTTGTGTTAGTGTTGTCTCAGTAACAGTAGGGTCATGGGTCTTCTTAAGATGTTTCCAGTTCATCTCTGAAACCGATTTAGATGTAACTTGAAATTTGATCTGGATTAGGCGGTTCTTTTTAACCGTAATGTACGCCTGCTGTGTATTTAATTTATAAGGTGTAAATATACCATGGAGATTGGAGACATGTAGCACACACATGTCTCCATGGTATACCTACTCCTAATTATATGGGAGGAATGCTGGCACCTCGCCAGGCACAGTTGCGGAAACTCCATTGTTTTAGATTATAAATTGTCTGTATGTCACATTTGTTTTGTTTAGGCGCCTGATGTATTCCGATAAAGTTTCCGAAACTCACTCGCTCTGTTTTTAAAATTAAAGTGTCTTTCTGCTTCACTGTATTATCCATCGCCAGAGTTGATCATTAGCTGCTTAGAACCAGCTTCATGTACTCTATTAGTTTTCTTGAGACAGATAGCCAGTTACTTCGCTCGTAGAATCAGCATTCACGATCGGCTGTAAACGATTTCAATTCCAAGTTTCATCAATATCGGTTTAATTTTTGAATCGAAATTGATTTGTTCTCGATATTGGATTGTAGCAAGTGGAGATCCGTGGTCACTGCCTACCCCTTCAGGAAAGAGGCGTGAAATTTTAAGATAGCCGTGCTCACAAAAACCAACGCATATTTTAAGTTACTTTAAGTTGTTATTATTATTATTAATAATAACACGGTTTCGTGTTTCAATGGTAATTCACTCCAATTTGGTGAATATAATATCCTGTAACACGCGTACACATGCTTACCCTTAATTGTTATTGTTTCAGGTAACGAACGGAGAGCGCTCATCGTAGCTTTGGTAATAATAAGGTCGTATAAGGCCCTCTCAACCAAAAGCGTATCGTGTCGATTTTTATACAGGGTGTAAAAAGACTGCTACCGAAAAGTGAGGGGTTGCAATCAGACCATGACTCTAAACATATTTAGCGAAAAAAAAACGCAATTTTTTTTTTAATTAGCTTCGTCATGTTATGTTATTTTCGGTTATTTACTACTAGTACGACATAATAAGACCATACCTACCTATTAATTGCATTTATAAAAGAAAAAAACAATTAAAACTCAAAATCCAGCAATCTACGTAAAAAAAACGCGCCCAAAACATACGCAAACAGCACTTCAAACGCTGTTTTCTCCGGATATAATGATTTTTTCGGAAAATCCTTTTGGATTTGGTTGTGTGTTGGGATGCTGTACCTACCCCTTTCGGCTTCGGTAGACGTCTTTTTACACCCTGTATAGAATACTGTATATATAGAATACTGTACGTACGGCCCAACGCCATTTAAAATATTTTTCCCGTTGTCCCCACATGAACATCCTCATCTTCCAGGCATGGCAATGAGCCTGTGAAACGACTTCTGTAAATGTATTAGTACACGATTAGAGAACTGGTAGATTCCGGTACCCTTGACCCAGTATCCCTGTTCGAAACCAGTTCAAGTAATAGCACTAGTACCTAAGTACCTACTCGTATTTTGTAAATATTATTTAATATTCGGCTAATGCGTTATTTATATGCAATTGCACGTATCTCCTGTCTCTATAAAACGAAACGAACTTGTCGTAAAACAGAATTATTTTGAAATGCTGATTGGCAAGTGCTATTTTTAATGTTTCTCGGTTGTGAAAACAACATAATTAAAGAAAACCGACTTCAAAGTTTTACTTATAGGGCGCGGCGTTTCTGAGGAAGAGTTTTTTTGAGTTTTACGAGAAAACTAACAATGCCTCAGGAATAATATGTTTGGTCCCATTTATATGGGACCACCTCGGGAGTGTCATCTATCAAACAAAAAAAGAATTTTTGGATTCGGTCCATAATTGAGGGAGATATCATTGAACATACATAAAAAAAACATACATACAGCCGAACATAGAACCTCCCCCTTTTTTTGAAGTCGGTTAAAAATAGATAGCTAGTGGAATTCCCAACTAAGCGCTTTCTTTCTTCGGAGAGCGCAAAAAAGGTCGATGCCGCCTTAAAGTCGTTGAGCCATAATGTGGCCATAGTAGAAGTTGAGACACTACAGTTACCATACAAAACTTGCTGACTTTAAAGGGGGGTGGTAAATGATGAGCCAAATAAATCTAACTGTTATCACTCACCAGTGTAATTGGTGTCCAGAGTGCAGTCCAGTAGATCAGTATCACTTTTGGAAGCCTGCTCCTATTTGGCACAGGCCCCACTTGATTGTAAGCGATAACTTCTGCTACATTCTGGCAGTGTGCGTAATGTGTCCGGCACATACAACTCTGTAAAAGAGTACGAGTAACTTCGGACTGTAGTTGTTGTATAACACTGTTTTGCCAAGAATAAACGAATATTAGAATGGTTCATCTGGATGTAGTGGTTCATCTATAGTGAAAAAAGTACCTCAATGCATTTCGATTACGAATCTATAGGCTTTCTCCTAAGATTTCTTTCTTATCGAGTTTCATACTATGCTAATATTATAAATGTGAAAGTAACTCTGTCTGTCTGTCTGTTTGTTACCTTTTTATGCCCAAACCACTAGGACCACTAGATTAGGCAGAAAATTGACATGGATGAAGGTTGTATCACAAGGACATAGGCTACTTTTATCCCAAAAAATCCCGAGAGACCGTGGATTACACCGCGGGAACGCAGCTAGTCTACACTAATATTATAGATTTGTTTGCTTATTTGAATTGAATAGGCTCCGAAACTAGTGGACCGATTTGAAAAATTCTTTCACCATTAGAATTCTACGTTATCCCTGATGAACATAGGCTATATTTTATCCCGAGAAAGTGAAGTTTTCCCGAGGGACGGACCGCGACGGACAGCTAGTAGGATGTAAGTTTATATGAGCTGACTGATTATTTTACTAAAGCAGTTAGTATGCTACGCTACGAGTTCTTGCATTCACTAATTACCTACCTGGCTGCCAGGCAGTCTACGCCAACGTCGCTGGTTTGCAATTACCTAACAGACATGAATGTGGTTGTGGCTGCCAGTCCCTTATAGGCCTCATTAGCCATTTAAATGCTTGACTCATCCTAGCTGTAGCCGAACCGATGCTAATTCATCAATTAATGCAAAAGGTATTTGGCCTTTTGCATTAATTGTATGATGATAATCCATACTAATATTATAAATGTGAAAGTAGTTCTGTCTGTCTGTTTGTTACCTTTTCACGCTCAAACCGCTGAACAGATTAGGCTGAAATTGGCATGGATAAAGGTTGTATCCCAGGGAAGGACATAGGCTACTTTTTATCCCGAAAAAATGAAATAATCCTAAGGAACCGCGGGTCCACTGCGGGAGCGAAGCTAGTGTTTAATATTTTTTTTACATTTCGTGAAAATCCTAAAGATATATTGTTGCATTATTTACATGTTAAAGTATTATAGCAAGTTACATGTATGTATAAGAACATAATTTGATATTTTGAAAGGATTTGGTATACATGAAAAAATCTGCGAAATTCACATACCGGATAACATTTCCTGAAGAGTAGAACCAGTTGTGTTAAAGACAAAATGCATATCTGCATTTAATATTTTCCTTCATTTATTTATTTCAATTTGATCAGTTAAATTATGATAAGATCCCATCAGTTTATAACCAGAAGCCCCAGGAAGCCTACAACTCATTACCCAACGACTTTCCCCGAAACGATTCAGTGAAAGTGTATGGTGACTTGACGTAACGCGATCGATTCGCCAGTCCAGACCTCACAGATTAGCCAACAGTTGTGACCTAGGTCGCATGTCACTTTCTATTTGGCTATTTGTATTTGTAATTAGTCACGCTGCCTCATAAACTATTCTTTTTACGAGGAATATTCTCGTAACTTATATGAACATGGCATACTCTGTGAATACGCAGAAGAAATTCTGCTAAAATTTGATAATTTTTCATGTAGGAATTTTACATACTGATTAGATAGATAGATAGATAGATAGATAATTCTTTATTGTATACACAAACGCACAGCGAAGAAGATATATAATAAAAAATACACTGAACTTTAGGTAGACAACTGGTGGCCTTATCGCTGAAAGCTATCTCTTCCAGGCAACCATTTACGTGAGAAAAGCATTATAGGCATAAATGGAAGGTTAATGGCAATCAGTATGATTTTAAAATTTCTTTTTCAGAATCTCCTGCGAAGCGCTCGTGGTCGTGTTTGCTTAGTTGTTCTTGATAGATCGTCAAAGTTAAGTAACGTTCGAAACGGTCTGTAAGTGGATGGGTGACCGCCAGTGGCATTTTCATCTGAGCGCTTCCGTGCTTCGGAGGGCACGTTAAATTGTCGGTCCCGGCTATTTAAGTCGTTAAGCCGTGACGGAGGCCTTAAGGCGGCCTAAAAACTCCGTCACCAGAGTTGGCACAATACTTACTGTAACTGTACTGCAGTATCTCCTGGGTAAAGAAAATCAAAAGTTTTATTGGGATTAACTCGCTACTTTAGAAAAAGTGTTGACTACGAATGTAAAGCTCGTAAAAAGAGTGCTAAGTAAGTATACTACAAAAATAGATAATTCGACTTACCTAATTACGAAACGAACCCAAATATCAAAATAGCTACAGTTACACGTCAAAACGAAATCCTTTGTTCAATTATTAGACGTAAAGTAAAAGTTATTAGCCAAGGTTGCGCACGTGTTAGTTCCCACCGCGCGGCCTTGTGTCGTGGAATATAAAATACAATAATTACATCGTCCAGCCGTCCATGGCCTGCCTCAGGTGGAAAAACTGCATTTACACACATGGGATTGCATTTGCGAAAGGGTAACAGGATCACGACTGTATCCTCGAGGAACGGTAGACATTCTCTCAGATCAAGTCTCTCATGGTCCTGTAAGAGGGTAGTTCTGGAAAGGAGTTCTGTCAGTATCAGGCCAGCGGGGATAAAATGGTCGCTTAGTTATCACGAAACTTCCATTTGGTAGACATCCAAATGAACTGGACGCATGGATTTCAATCCGTATGGAAATCCAGAGCTGGACGACGTGTTCATCCAAGATGTTTATACCATTCACGGAACGATTTTGGAAGACGACCACTCCATTTGGATTGGAGGATGTATCGTGTACCTTTACTCTTTCTTATGTTACCTGCTCTTTCACCCTAAATCGGCTGAACCTATTTGGATGATATTCGTTATAAAGGTAGCTAATATGAACCTAGATAAAATATTTTTCACTGATGATCACGTTGTCGGCTACGTGTGGATGTGAGTTGCTCTAGAGAAAGTGTTGATATAATGAGAAAGATTATATCCAGTCTAGGTGTAGGTGGTTGTGGGTTGTAATAGATAGAATCTTTCATAAAAGGAATTGCATAGGTGGGTATTTTAGCTCCCCAGACACGCTGTCACGCTGTATTGCGTGTCATCAACTACTCGTTGTGTTGTCTATGGGACTTGTTAGTTACTTGCAGCACGCTCCGCGTTCAGCCACAAGTTTAAGAAGGAAATCGTTTATGTCTAAAGGTGGCCACTTTTTAGTGCTGACAAATAAAGACGGTAATTACTTTTTAGAAGTGACAACTGCTGGATATGATCAGGGCTATACCCATACCATTATTTTATATTAAATGATTACATTATAAGAATCTTTTACTTGTAACCGACTTTCACTGAACACAATATCTTGCTTAGTGAACGGACTTTGCCATTTATTGCACAATATAAACAGTAAATCGAGAAAGCTTTTAGTACATAAATTATAAACATAGTAACGTGAGCAAAGCAGGGCTGCTACTCGATGTAACACTGCACTCCGGCACTCTGCGTCACTTACCGTCGGTGCTAGACACGATTGCACGAATAATTGAATCCTCTGATAGTGCATTGCTCATTTGTACCTAAGCTACGGTGCAGACGGACTGTTCATTACATATACCTACTCAGACTAGATTAGAAACATGGGGAAACAATGGCGCCGATTCCGTTGTTTACTGACTAAAATTAATTAAACTAAAACTTGCACGTTCTTATTTTGTTCTCACTAAAGACGAAAATGGCATGTCGTTGAAAGTGACATAACTAAAAGTTTAATCAAAATGGCGCCTCTGAGCTTCATTAGCAGCTGTTTTACACGGCAAGCAAAATGGTCTTGACTAAATCTACCAACAAATACTTCATTTTTACTAAAATTAAGAAACTTTAAGAATGCCACTGTAATAGTCATTCCATTTTGGACTTTATCGTTAACGAAATAAGAACGAAGCATTTTAGTTTAGTTAACTTTAGTCAGTGAAGAACAGAATCGACGCCAGTATATACGTATACTACAATAGTACTCTATTTAGCGTAGCAAGCACAAATAAAAACTTAATGTATCCTCTCAGCAGCGGAACTAGTTTTTACACAACATGACTCAAGTAATCGATTATTATTATTAATAGCCTGTGGTGTCCCACTGCAGGGCAAAGGCCTCCCTTCGTTTCTTCCACTCCTCTCTATCGTGAGCTAATGTGGTCCAATCAGGAGAGTGGGAGTCAAGTTCGTCTCTCCACCGCCGCCGCGGTCTGCCGCGTGGTCGTTTCCTGTTCCGTGGGATCCACTCTGTGGTGGTTCGTGCCCACAACTCATCCGACATGCGACAAACGTGGCCTGCCCAGTCCCATTTCAATTTGCCAACTTGTTGCCCAACGTCTGCGATTTGTGTTTTGGAGCGCAGATCACTATTCCTGATGCGATCGGTTAATTTCACGCCTAGGATGCTGCGCTCCATAGCTCGCTGGCAAATCCCGAGTTTGGACTTTTGCAGATTTGTCATTGACCAGGTTTGTGAGCCGTAAGTGAGGATGGGGAGAATGCACACGTCCATAAGTTTGCGTTTCAGTGTGAGAGGAAGGTTTCCCTTCATCAGGCTCTTCATAGACCAATAGCCCTTCCAAGCGTTTTCTGTGCGTCTTAAGATTTCGGCATCTTGTCTGCTATGGAAGGATACCATTTGGCCTAGATATAGGTATTCAGTAACGTATGCAATCTCCTCATCCCCTACTTTTAACCTGTGCTGAGTGGTGTTCGTCATCAATTTTGTCTTTGACATATTCATGCTAAGTCCAACCTCGAGGCTTGCGTTGGTCAGTTCATTGAGCATTGTTTCAAGTTCGGCTGCGGTGGAAGAGAAAAGGACTATATCGTCAGCGAAACGAAGGTTGGTAAGCCTCCGATCGCCAACAATAATACCCTTTTCCCCAAAACTGGGTGCCAATTTTTCGAAGACTTCCTCCAAGGTGGCTGTAAAGAGTTTCGGGGAAAGGGGATCGCCCTGTTTGACTCCTCGTTCAATATGGAAAGATGGTCCTACTGAGTCTATTTTGATGGATGCGGTACTATGGAGATATATCTTTTGCAAAAGTTGGATATACGTTTCTGGAATATCTTGTTTATGGAGGGCTTTAAAAATGGCGGAATGGTTCATATAAATTTTGACATCGTCTGTGTCTTGTATATTTCAAATTTCATTCAAATCTGTTCAGACATTGGTCCGTAAAATAAAGTTATTAAATGTTTAGGAACCGTTCTTTATACATGTACAAAAAAATCTAAGTACTTAATAGAAAAATCTCAGATTTAGTGTAAAGCAGGACCCAGTGAAGTAACTCAAAATTCGTGAAACGTATCACAAATAGAGTAAATTAAAGGAGTAGATTCCTACTGTAATGACATCGGTAATCTGGTACCGAAGTATCGACGAGCGGAGCAGATGCGGATTAGGAAAATTCTAGTAAAAAATAAAAAATATAGAAATCTAGCACAATTCAACTAGCTGTTTCAACGGAATAACATAAGGATACGCTGTGTCATGAGTCAACTGTATGGGAACTACGAGTTCCATGGTAGGTACTACACTCAGACCAAGAACAAATAAATAATAAATATTGTTTATTTCAGAATACTTTCCTTTTATTCCGTTTATTACAAAATAATCTGCAGAACATGTAATTTGTCCTGCCGCGAGAATGGCTCTATGCATTACTCTATGTTGCTCCAGCAAGTTCAGAAAGTTTCCTTTTCAAAACCATCTCCATTCACTGACCTTTTGCAGAGTTATTAAATAATCAGCCATGCAACGAATCGGCGAGCCACCCTATAAAATTGTGCATAGCACAATCTAGTAGAGAAATAAAAGTGGCCCTAACACAGGCCCTGAGCAGACTTGCCTCGCGATGCGTCAATAAATTAAGGCTCGCTCGAGTGCCGACCCGATTCCAAGGCATTCGTGCCCGTAAATCAAGCAATTATTACCAGAAACATCTTCCCACTTCGCAATGATATTCCCTAACTACCCTACAAAGCTCAGTAAGACGGAGGAGCGCTCGGTTTTATTTTTGAAACATTTTCTGAATTCAGGAACATGTTTTGGATGTAAGTTGAGATTAGAGGACTTGTGTTGGTGAAGTCGACGATTGTTGTGAGTCAGAGTAAAAATGAGAGTGACGTAGCACGTGTAATCTTCTTCTTATCGTGTCACTCGTTCTTTAGAACCAATGAAATAATAACATAGATTTCACGTGTAGTATAAAAAGCACAGATAACTATAAAAAATTGTTACCTTATTTACATTTCCGGAGTAAAGTAAAATACTTTACTTACTGATTAAGTTTCTGTTGATTTGATACGTTTTGTTTTTAGATTGTTCATTAAAGGGATGTGGGCGTCTCGTTTGTTATCTTTGAGAGCCAGTGAAGCGTTATAAAAGTCGAGAAAATTCAAATATCAAAACGTAATTTCATTTCTCCGCCCACGCCCGCGAGAATCTTGCTCAAGGTAAATTCAACGCCCACGAAGTCAATACAAAATACTCGTAGATCTAATAATTTAATACCCATATTTGGTTCGAGAGGATTTCCAAGAATCTACGAGCATTTCATCGGAAATCAAACAATTATTAGGGTTACAAAAGGTCATTAAGTAAGTAAGTTCGTATGAGTCAGTGGCCAACTCTGGTGACGGAGTTTTTAAAAGGTCATTGAAAAACAAGGACGTCTATTCGAAAAATATATTTTACGAATAGACGATCGAAAATCTTGTAGGAGCAGTTCCCAACTCGTACCAAAAAAAATCTTGTACCAATTGGTAAGGGTTGGGCAATTGAAAAATACTAATATTTTCGTTCACCAACTCGTATCAACTTTTGGTTTTACTATCCTATTTATAATACCTACATGTTGCCCAATGTGAACTGTATTAAAGTTATTGACTGCTTGTTTGTTATCTACAGCCTCGATCTAAAGTTATGTCACAAACAAAAGCAAAACAATATTTCCTTTCACTCAAAACACGTAATCAACGCTCTATATTACAATAAAATGTTTACTAAATGAAATGTATTTTCGTTCGCCGCCAGTCATAGCTTATTCGTTTTAAGCTGTTCAAAATTGAACAAATTATAGTATGTATTATTACTCACAAGGTCGAAAATTATAATAAGTTTCACCTACCAAGAGAATGCCCACTCGGTCTAAGACTAGGACCATATCATAAGATTCTACCATGATATAAACATCGTATACAAAACAAAGAAAAAAATCTTCGTGAGCATCTTCAGACTGAACACCTGTTCAAACATGACCCTAATGAACCTTTTCCATCTCCCCTCGAACCTCGCGCCAATCAGGTGTGAAGCTGCATAATAAGCTGAACACAATCTCGGGATTAACAGAACAAAGTACCAGGTCGTACCGGTTACAACATGCTCTTTCATCATTCTCTGCCTTGGTATTGAATTCGGGGTTATACAAATTCAATGTTGTATTGTGAAAACTAACAACATTGAACCTAATGTATGATTAGGGTTTAACCTATTCATTCATTGGGTTGGCAGCTAAACCTTAGGATGACATTTCTGCTGCCAGTTACCTCCTAACTAAACATTGATCTAAATCAATATTCTGACTTCTGCAAAATGTTGATGTTTCTCACTATAAGGCGCTTTATTCTAAAACACAGTGTCGTGACTTGATCCTGTTCGTTTTTTTCTTCTCTTATTATGAGCACCGCTAAATTTATTTGAATTAATGGAGAGGCCATAAAATTAAACCTTAGTACATAGTACATACCCGCTAGCGAAAATGTTTAAAAATAAACTACTGAAAATCATCGCAGAGAAAAACTTTATTTTTATTGCGAATACTTCTCCATTCAGCACTTAAATTCCAGACCCTAATTAAAAGTCGGCGCTTCCAAAATAACAGCGCAGTCCAAATTCAAATACATTGTGGGGAAAGCTGGAAAGCCCAAGTACAGCTATTTCTGCCACAACTTCTGCATCACAGACTTGTCACTTTACAAGGGTTTCCCTGCAATATAAGCTTTATTGTCTTTGTTTTACATTCAAAAACATTTAAAACTCGACTTTATAACGCTAATTTTACAGGTCATTGTTTAGATTTTATCCTCTCATGATTGGTGTCAATATTGCTTGCATATTACCCCTATACTTACTTGTTGGTAATCGTCTTGATACTGACATTTCTGTATATTCTGTGACCGCACCGCATTCGCTGGCTAGCAGCCAGGGAGTAGTTTTGCTCACGTAGGGGCAGTAATTTTTGTAAACAAACACTTTGATTCCTCTTTTACGTAAACTTTTTATGTCACTCTGCCTATTGTCTTACTATAAGTTGTTAGCGTCTTGTAACCGGTTCTTCCATTTATCTCCTTAATAAACGAAATTTTAATTTTACAACTATATTTTTTTTTCTAACCTATGCTGTCTATTAAGCTTTTATTATTTCCCATCCTCAGTTAAATTTTGTATATTAACATATATTGTTCTCTATCTTCCTGGGTGGGAACCCCTATTTGGGTATAAGCCTCCTCCAGATGCATGTTTCTCTGTCCTTAGCTTTTCTTATCCAGTCTTTTCCTGCTGTAGCTATGATTTCGTCACTCCATCGTTTTACAACTTTGTACATCTATTTATTTTTTGTAACGTACGTTGTGTCAATTCCAACTATTATGTCCACAGAAAATTGGTCTTATATTATCCAAACACTCAGAAAAAAATATGCTCTATTGAAATACAAGCTGTTGAGGTAGGGACTAGTTTTCACAGTAAACAAGATTGCATTGTTATTTAGATACTGTGTCGTAAATTCGTAATGTTCATCAGGCAGAGTGAGATCAAATGCTAGCCTACTTGATTAAAAAAAAAAACAGACTATTTATGTAACTAAACGTGTCTATGTGCCGCCCACGCGTTATTGGATTGCTCTCACCTTCAGAATACCTTCAGGCATGTAAAATAGAAAAGGTTATAAGGCTTCATTTTCTTTTGAAACGTAACAAAGAATCACAAGATGGATCACAATGAAATGGATACAAAGAACTTGAACAATACCATTTCAGATGGTACCAGGTGTCTGAGATAGATCATGTTACTAAATTTAAGAATGTGACGACATCTCATAAATACAATATTTACAACCAAATTTCTTTAGGCAAACGCTTTTCTTTGCTCTACCCACATTTATAGAAAGCATGTTTTACTATTTTTGTCTTTAAAAATTTAATCGCTCTAAATTCAATTTGAATTTCGATGGAAAGCACAGTAAAATCAATTTAGTTTATTTTGTACTAGTTATGATTAGAACGCACCTTACGAAGTTAAGCTTCGAACAAGGTACAAGTACTTAAACGTAGTGGGTTTCGTAGTTCGGTGAATCGCTGACAGGATAATTATTTTGGTACAAACCTAATTTAATCTACATGACCTTCAAATAAACTCACATGCTCTACAGCTTTTAAAACTGAGCCGGGGCATTGCATGTTCACAATTATTGGGCAAGCTCGTAAACAAACATATTTGCGAAAACATCGCATGATTGCAAGGTTTATTAGGTTTCAACAAGGTCGTGGAAACAGCCATATAAAAACGCAACAAAAGTTGGGAATTGGGGATTGTTTTTGTTCGAAATTGAGCTCTACGGAAATGTTTGTTCGAATCCACTCAACTACATAGCGTATTGTTTTTGGTATAACAACTAAAAATGTTAGGGACCCACCCGCCTGGTAAGCAAGAACTGTCCAATTTGGTCAGCTATAAGAAAAACTAAAAAGTATTATAAAAACTTGAAGATGATGGGCGAATCTCTTTGTTCAAGAGCATAAAATAAGGTCAAGGAAACTTGATGCTTCAAAGACGGAGTAGCGCCAAGTTTCAAGGTGGCTTCAAGGACATAATAATATTTTATATCATACTTGCTCAGTAACTAGGGATTACTATGGTGGAAAGTCTCCTTGTAAATTGGTGTTTGCAATTCAAGGCAACATTACGTCGCACTATGCTTGAATTGTAATGTTCACATTACAGTTCAAGCTATGCAAAACTCCTTGGTAAACAATCTCTTTTCTTATAAAATGGTAAGAAAAGTTTTTACTGAAAAAAAAACACTGAACATGGCGGCATTTAATTTCCATACATTTCAAACTATGCAAAACTCCTTGGAACTCAGAGCCGTAAAAAAAATGGAAAACTATTTACGAAAAAAAAATGGAAATGGCGGCATTTCATTTGATCTGAAAGTAAAGTGATTTGCATTACCAATGTTTTATTTACCTCGCAAGAATGATATAAAGTAGAATGCTTACCTCGGTTGCAAGTAGCTATTACACCCTCGAACTATATTCACCCTCGCTCGCTGCGCTCGCTCGTGTGACTAAATATCTCGGGTGCACGCGATCCATTAGCGCCCTATGCGAGCTGCGCTCGCACTGGCGCCAAATTGGATCTTGTTCTGTAATAGCAGTATGTCGGCATAAGTTGTTCTCCTGTCACTCTACACGAACCTTTCACGCAAGTAATGCGCCAACATTGCGGGCGTTAAACCTATTGAATAATTTTCTTCTTGAGTTCCAGCATATCGATATTTTCAGTGACAGTCTATGCTCCATATATAAAAATTTAAGAGTATATTTAAGTTATGTAAATTTAAGATAGTTAAGCGCTTTGGATTTTTCTGTAAGCTTCTATCTATTTTTAATAAATCATTTCATTTCATTTCATTTCAATAGCTTACTTACGTCCCTTGTGTAACAATCTACTATTAGTTGTGTACTAAGTAATTCTAATTTTTAGAAAAATTACTTCATATTTTCCATGTGTTTTCCTAATGATGAAACAAATTTTTAGAATAGTATAATTTGAATCATATTTCATTATCTGCAAAATTCAAAGACTTTGATTTTTATGCCATGAATTTGGTGACGTTTTGGTGACCTAAAGACATTGACAGCAGGTCCACTAAGACCTCACTGAATCAAATTTCCGAAGCTAGAGCTAGAGCTACCTATCTTTATATTTATCTTCTTAATAGCTTATCATGATTCTAGGCCATGTTAAAGTTATGTCAGAACGCGCTATGAGCTCCAAAAGCTGTTTTATTACAAAGTTCCTATCCTAGTTTGTAAAATTAGTAATTCCCTGTTTCGGAACAGGTTTCAGGAACTAGTTGGGCCAAGTTTAATTTGGAAAACCGCGAGAGCGTTGCGCTGCAAAACACGCTGAATTATTACGATACGTCTTTTGCATCCAGGCGAATTTTGTGTGGAACTAAATTGCGTTTGAAATTAGAAGTTCGTTAAACAATTATACATTAATTTGTTACAGTTTGAAGGGTAGGTCAGGAATACTTGTTTTTTGTCATTCATTCTCATAAAATGAAACGCTGCTTCAAACTTTACATACAATGCAAGTACTACACAGGGATGTGATAAAACATAATTGTTGTTTTTTTCAAATATTAAAATAGAATACGATAGTGAAGAGTTTAGGTAAAAAAACTTAAGTATACTGCGGTTCTGTTCAACTTATCTTCAAGAATATTTCCAGCCACTGCCAAACTCTGCATATCGATTCTTAGGGTTCACCTCCAAGGTCGCCCAATGCAGCATTTCGGTTGCCAAACGCGGTCAGCTCATAAATATTTCGGCTTTTCCACATCCAATGCTAAAATTCTGGTCATGGTCTCTACAGTACAGACTGTAACCCAATTGCAATCTGTTTCGCTTTTCAGTAACTTATTACATTTTCACCAGAGGATTTATGCGGCGTCAGGAGGCAACCTATGCCTACACACAACGGGAGTCGGGATGATGTAGTGCGTTGATTGAAGAAATAGGCTTACCCAGCACCAAGAAGTACTAAATAATTCGCCCACATTTGAATAAACCAATTTTTGAAGCTATCTGACGCTCAACTCAAGTCCTATAAGAAGCATCTCAAAATAAGGATTCACAAAATGAAAAAGATTAATCTTCGCAGAATTGGTATTCAAAGATACCAAGATGACTTTAATCAGAAATTGGAAAATAAGCTCAAATTGAAAAAATATTCGAGTTGTGATTGAGGGTAGACGCAATCTACTCTCAATAATAGAAACTAACTCGCCGTGCCTCAGTTCATCCGTGACCACGGGCGCTGCAATGCGTCCGAAACGTCGGAAAAAAGAAATAGTAACAATAGGTACGTGATAAATACCCGATAAAAATAATAATTAATATTCGAGTCTTTTGGTTAATCTGTTAACGAAATAGTTATCATTGTAACTGTGTTATGTTATGAAGGAGTTAATGCGGCCGTAGCCATTGCCAACAGGGGTCCCAAAGGCACCACTGTTGGCCGCAATGCAGTGCAGACCCGAAAGTGAATGTTACATCATAGCGCAGTGAGAATTACCATTTTTAAACCGCGGTGTCTGACGCTTCTATTCGCTTTTGTTAGACAGGACTCGTTACAGCTGATAAGATAAGAACAGATACTTGTATAAAATTAAAATTTAAAAATTCATAAAAGTTAGCAAGCTTGGTGTTTCATTCAATAATACAGAATACGAAAAAAATATAAAATAAATAAATGAATGCGACCCTGCCAGGATTCGAACCTGGAATCTTCTGATCCGTAGTCAGACGCGTTATCCGTTGCGCCACAGGGCCTTGTGACGGGGCGCCAAAAAAAGCTCCCGGATTAAGTTTATACTATGTTAGATTGCTAAGTAGTTTTATCAAAAACATCGTATTAAAACTACATACCTATTCATATTAACTACCCAGTGTTTCACCTAAACCTAAAAACACCAAAAATGCATAACAGTAAAAAATGTACCAAGCGAAAATCATCCTTATATTCGGCTTAAGATTTTGAACATCTGGTCTAGTCCGTAATAACATTACAAAAGCTCTGTTATTCCACCACTGTATAATTCATCAGTTCCGTCAAATTCGCTTAAAACTACAATAACAGATTACCAGCACCACTAGGAGAGACGGAGATAAGTTCCACAGTTTATTCAATAACTGGGAGTGTATTACAGAGAAATATTAGAAGCACCCGGTACGCCCCAAGCCGTCTGTTTGGACAGCGTGCACGATAAATAACTGCGGCCCCAGCGTCGACCCCTGAGGAATACAGCGATGCACCCTTGTGCAACGAACATACTTGAGTACTGCAACTTTGAAGTTTATTAAGTTTGTTGCCAATCGCATAATTGGATGATGCGTTAATTTAATTAAATAGAGGACGGTGCACGGTGGTAAGAAAAATAAAACTGTAGTGCAACAGCTATTGCATTTGTATTTTCTTATATGCGTAAGTACTAGAAGATATTGAAGGATACATTAATATCAAGCTTTCTTCTCCAAAAACGATATATTACCTTTTCAAAACCATAACTTACCTAATCTCTGATCACAATATCCAAAAACAACTAAGAGCTAGCACAAACAAAAAGCGCGCATAAAATTTTCTCTCCACAATGTTGATGCAAGAATGGCGGGATGGCTCCCCGGTTGGCGGGAAAAATGAAATATGGCTGCCGCAAGACGGAGTAACATGAAGCAAGCTACAGACTAGTGAGCTGTTGATCCTTTGTTACCCCACGTTCATACCTACCAACGAACAAGTATAGAAAAGTGACGTTTTATCGTAAACGTTATTTGCAGAAAAAGTTCATCAAACCAATAGTGTGAATCGCCATGCTGCTAGTGGGAGTTACTTTCGTCTTTTGATCCGAATGGTTTAGGGTTCAAACTCCAGTCGCGTTTGTAAAATAATTTAAAAAGCTAAATAACTTTTTCGTGAACTGTTCTCAATACAATGCCTTTTATTTGCAGCAGATAGACAACAGAGTCCACGCACGACCAAGCATACGCGACTAACTACATGATATTTCCATTCTTGAATCTGTATATCTTACGGTTCGTAGACGCTCGACGCTCTAGTTCGTATCACAACTCCGATCTCACGTCCCTCGGGAGTTGCGACCACCACGAAAAATATAAAATGTACTTACCCAGAATGTACTACGTTTACATTTAATATTTTCTATGGAAGGGTCTTGCTCGCGCCATTAATTTTGTTTTAGTTCCATCATGTAGGTGTAAAATACGATCCCGACGACCTTTCTTGAATTCGGGAACAAAAATGCGGGTGTTTGAGAAAAAAGCTTTGAATTGGGAAAACATTTGATATCAAAGTTTCTAGGATTTTCGGGTTTCAATATACATTGTTGGACATTTTTGACTATTATCACAGAATACAGAGAGGATAGGTATGCTATTATCCTTTAGTGCTTCTACGTAACCATGTTTCGTAACCAGCTACGTAGAAGGTTTTTTTTTCCAAAGTGACATAATGATTGTAACTATGTATTTGTACCATAAATAGAATACAAGTAGCGCCACAGTTCAGTAGCTTTATTTCGAGCGTATAATCAACGGCCTTGTGGCGCAACGGATAACGCGTCTGACTACGGATCAGAAGATTCCAGGTTCGAATCCTGGCAAGGTCGAATAATTTTTGCAGTTTTATTTTTTACTTTGTTCTATTACAATAAAAAAAAACAAGTTTCCCGTTTGTCTTCTGACGCAAATCCTAGAGCTCAAATATTTTTTTATGCAAGATTCATTAACCATGCATTAGAGAGGTGTCACTTTCGCACTAAGTTAAGTTTTCGCGTCAAAGTTTCGCAACATTTTCGCACTTAAGTTACACGACAGTCGTGGCCCTTGTTATTTACATACATATTAATGCGGCGAGATGAGCTTCAACTAAATAAACCTTGTTTCGGCTTTGTCATGTTAATCTAAGACCGTAAATGGAGGATGCAAAAGGTTACAAAGTTCAGTTCGTTTCGTATCCATTTCTACCTGCTTGCCTACATAGTGGCATGAATGGCACGGACACAGATACCTCTTTGTTTTGAACTGGACTTCCGTAATTCTTAATGGACTTGGGCTTTATTTCCTTCAGCTAAAGTTGTTAGGTATTTATTTATATCTCTTTTTGTTAGCAATAGAGTGACGGTGACAAAATATTTCGAATGTTTCGATAAAATAAGAGACATGATTGTGATGACTGATTAGTGGAGTGAGTGGAGTGTGATGTGATGAGTATTTGACATTATTTTTGATCACATCAAAGATCCAAAAAGAAAAGGGGTGATGACAAAATATTTGTAAGTACCTAAGCATTGAAAATGACAACACTGGTGCAAAAGTGAGAATCCAACCATGATGAGTATTATTGATTTTATTATTAAACATTTCATTCGACGACATGCGAGGTTTCTTGGTAGCATATTGATCGTTACTATAATTAATTCAAGCGACTTCGGTTATATTCGTACGATGATTCAGAATACAAAATGCTTTGTTAGTTTCTAGGTCAAAGTGAACATTGATTTTCAGTAGCTAAGGTCAAGGCTAGAATGGAATAATAGTTTCTTCGTCACCAGTTCGGCACAACACGTAAAAAATGTTTAAAGGTCTCGTCACTATTTTATACAATAAGTACCTACTTACCTAAATATTTTTTTAGAAGTGAAAACTTAATTAAGCGCGTTGGGTATTTTTGAGCTGGCACAAATCTATTGAACTCAGACTGACTGTCGTGTTACCAACACCACCGTCAGTGCCATCTACTTTTGAACTCCGTAACTAAACACGTTAAAGAACCTTTATCACGGCGTTCCCCGCGCGCCCGGTTACGATTCAAAATATTTACTGACGATTCAAAAAATACATACGTGTAATTGTTCAAGTTATCACTACTGTATTTTTTTACAATACACATTACAATCATCATCATCATAAACAGCCCGCTTACACCCACTGTAAGTAGTCCTAATTCAAGGCCGTAGGTTTATAAAAAGTGACATAAAAAAGTATAGAAAGCTTCTTAGAATACCGAACTTTCTTAAGTCCATTTTTTCTTTGAGTAAATTTTCCAAAGATCTTGGCGTGGTGTGAGGAAAGTTAAAAATTAATAAGCACGGCGTAGTCGGCGTAGTCTCAAGTATTCTCCGAATATATGTAGGGCGGTTTCCTTGACCTGATTCACACCTGTTGCTCAGCTTTGTAGAGCTTTGCTGTATATTGAAATATGTTTTCCTCCCGTTTTTAGGTCATAGCCTTATCTCTTCCGTGTTCAATTAGTTGTAGTCGAGTTAATGGTGCGGTTTGATTGTGTTTTATGCCAAATGGAACAACAACGAGTAAGAGAAATTGCGTTTTGTTTATGAAGTTTCGTGCACGTAAGAGCGTGCCGAGTCGCGGACTATGCACAATTTATGCCATGAAGAATAAAATTTGTGTTTTTTATGAATAGCAACATCAAATAAACAATTTAGAATTGTCGACAGTATTTAAGATTCTGATGTCAAGTCAAAGAGCATTTATTCAATAGGACCGCTATGATCACTTAAAACTAATTTTACTCCTGTTCTTTCGCTACCAATACCGTGAAGAATCAGGGCAACAAACACGGTTTGTTGTCCTGATTCTATACGGTTTTTCTACACATTCATATCATCTCTCACACAATCTAACAATATCATCGGCATACTCAATCTTCAAGACATAATTGATACTAGGCCTAGTATTAATTCCTTATAGAGGCTAATTGTCACGTGTTTGTTACAGATCAACCTCCGTCTCATCCTGGTCTCCAACAAATCGAAGGAATTCGTCTTCAGCCCCACGGACTCGGCGGGCGATATCGCGTTACATGTCTACGACAACTGGCCTGAAGGTGAGATCATAAATACCTGAACATATATTTACATATCATTAACTTTTAAACATTGATGTAATGATACCTACCCTATGTCGCAAGTACGCAACGATCTGATTCATAAGCGTAAACGTACTGAATTACCTCATTTAGATTGAGATTATAAAGTTGACGTCATTGGGGTTGCTGGTCCCCTCACAGATGGCAACATATTGGCTCCTGTCGTGTGGCAAAACATGCAATATGCATAAGCCTAAATTAAGAATAAGCATACTAAATAAAATAACATAACGAAACAGTAAGATCAAAGTAAATAAATGTTTCGGTTAGTTTTTCATTGAACTCCTAAAAAAATTCATCAGACCCATCCTTGCGATGCAGGAAACAGCACGCCCAATAGCTGTCACGTGATTTCGATAATGCCAAAAGTATAGCACCAAACGCCCTTGTTTCCTGAAAACCGGTAGTCTTTGGCTCAATAAAACCAAGGTTGAGGCCGAATCGAACCGATTGCAGTTAATTGTCGAATTAATTCACGTAATTGGATCTTCGCTCTTCTCTAGTCGAACAACGCCTTTTGTATAGTTTTTTTTCGAAGATTTTATCAATTTTCCATTTCTGTGAAACTTTATAATGAATATTTGAAGTGTTTTATTTAAAATAATTTGACTAAGATAACGAAAATCAAGCTGGATCAAAATATGGGTATGAAGTAATCATGAACAGTCATGTTAATTTCTAATATAATAGTTTGTTCCTAATATAATAGTCATGATAATAGCTAGACAGTCGTTGCAAAACATGTAGAACAATTTTGCTACAAAATATGGTATAAGACTGAATAACACAGTAGTGATACTAGTGATCCCTATTTTACATAGGTAGTAAGATAAAAGTTAATTCAAATTATATTACTTCAGAACCCATAACTTTTATATTTATGCGATATAAGACGCTCGATAAATATCGAATATGAAATGAGGGTGTGCTAGGGTGTTCAATGGGGTGTGCTGCTGTGACGCGTAAGGAAATCAGTTTACGCAGTTATGATATAATGGGGGTTTCGCTGTTAAATTACTATGGGCTTTTTTGTTATGCATTTTGGAAGAATATTACAAGAAATATTCAATGCCTTTATTGCTATGGGTGTTTTGTTATGATCTTCAATGTGACTTTTGACTTCGTCGTAGCATTGAGTCGTAATCGTCGAAGTTTTGCATTTTGATACTGAATTATTTCGTTCACGGAAAATGTGTTTCATTGTTTTGTATTCTTGAAAATCAGTTTTATAAGTTTGTAAAAGAGACGTTGCCTAGAATAGCACTTAATAGCAGTATATTATTTTAGGTCCTTATCATATTATTAACTACAACGGTTAGCTTTTCATTTCACCTTTTCGTATAAGTCTAAATGGAACCTCATTGGCATATCGTACAACGACCAATAACAAATTAAAACCAAATTATGACTCCGAAGTATCTAGGCTTCATCTCGTAGGGGTCATCATATTATCTTCCTCCACTCACTTCTTCCTACCATTCGTCTGCAAATCGGATAGATATAAAGTATTTTTAAACAGAATGGCGGGAAATTGTAATTATTCAGTCCTCGGGCGCAAAACTCGAAGCGCGGACGTGACTGCCGCGTGACAGGCCTCCCTGATTTTATTCCCAGAATAAAAACGGGGATAAAGCTGACACTGTCCGAACGGCTTTTGAAACATTCTAGTACCAAAATTCAAATTAGGTCGATGCGGGCGTTTTTCAAACGAATCCGCCTGAAAATGTTAAAAACAAAAGTACTACCTACATATTCCAGTTTATTTGAGCGAAAATAGATAAATTCTCGTTTAAAATGAAATGAATCGTGGGATGACAGGCACGTGGAGGCGGTGCGTGCCTTGTCATTCCCAAAGGAAAAACGTCTCGTAATAAAATTCCAAGTTTATTTTTATAGGCATTGCACGGGTTTTCCTTCTCGTGCAGTTTTTTTAGACCAGAGAGAACTGACAATACATATCTATCTTATCTGACCGTTACTGAGTGGCATGAGTAAGAAGGGAGTGTGTGCTGAGATGACGGCTGATACTGATAGAGGGAAATGGAAGAAGAATATATGTTGTGCCGACCCGACATAGAGTGACTGACCACATGGACTGGTTTATCATTGCCGAGCAAAAATCCTAAAAAGTTTTATTTTATTAATAAGTGTGCCTTCTTAACTTTTTCAAAGCAAGGTATTAATCTAATTGGGCAGCAAGACCACAACCCCAAGACAGGTTAAACATTCTCTCAGATCATGTCGCTGAAGATTCTAGTTGTCTGTAGGGTTAATCAAAGGCACGTCCAAATATACATTTGTATGCAAGGGAATCCCCAGCAGAAGTTTCGCTTTTTCCGAAGAATATACAGGGAATAAAAATAAGGACGGAATAAATTAGGTCCCGTTGAGTCAGAATCTGTTTATAATAAATCGGTCGCTAAATTCGGCACATTCTGTTGGTTTGTGTTGTGACTAAATTAGCCACGTTTTAGGTCAGTTTGACAGGTCGGTAATTGGCAGTAATTGTAAAAAGTATTAGAAAAATAATGTTATCTTTGTAAACCTGCCCCGTTCTTGTAAACGCTTTAATTATATCCTTGCAATAGGTATTCATCAATCATACAAACAAAAACAATGGGCTCTGACGTTCACGTCATGTTTTTCATTAAAATATCGGTTTGTTTTTCGAAGTGAACTGTCGGTCAGTTCCCAATAGCAGCGCGTGCGTCAACGAGCTAAAATAAAAATGTTTTAAAAGCTGCTTCAGCCTTGTAATGCGTAAAGTTACGCGAGGTCAGTTACCCGGTGGTTTGTGGTTCAATTTTACCGCGTGTAAATTTACGCCTTTCAATGTATGAAATCCATTACCATTGATCTATGGTCTAACAACTCTAACAAGCCAGGGAGATAACTCGACAATCGCTATGTCTGTTGTCTAAGTTTCCACTTGTGGCTTCGCTCACGGGGTTTGTACAGTTTAGGTACCTACCTCCATCATCATTTGCCTGCCCTTATCCCGCTAATGCGTAGTCGGCACAACATGATCTCTTCCACTCTCCCCTATCACTCGTCATCTCTGTATCAACTCCTTTCTTTTCCATATCTTCTTTCATACAATCCATCTATCTTTTCTTAGGTCTACCTCTACTCACATATCTACTCATATTCATTTCCATCACCCTTTTAGTTACATGACTTACATCCCTCCGCATTACATGCCCCCAGTTTTCATGAAATAGTTTTTCAAATCGAATGGGTTGTTCTGGAGATTACCTACCACCTACTTGTGCTCAAATTGACCATGTTTTAAGTTATTACTCTTCAACCGTAGCTGAAATAGCTAGACAGTTAATGTTCTACCCTCCTGAATTTTATTGCTCTTTGTTCCTCCTCGCCAGCACCATCCGTCCTGTGGTTGTATTGTGCTGGCCATCCATAACGCTCGCGTTTATTACGCATAGCATCGGTGACGATTCATCAGCTCAACGGGACACGGCTGCTATTACAATCGGCGTATGTTGGCGTGAAGTTACTGCGACAGTGGCGCCGCGGTCCTGATTTACAACTTTCGGACAATAGGGACTTCAGCTTTTATTGGATGCCTCGACTATACTTACTTGTTTTTATAGATGTTCAAGGTTAATCTGAGGGCATTCAACAGTAGGTACTATTTATGTTTGTTTTTTTGCTTTGTTCCTATAATAGGAATGTAAAAAGAAAGAATCCAGACGAGTCTGGCAGAGGACCGTAAAACATGATTTATTTTGCATCTGCTCGTGTTTTTGTAGGTAATTCTTTTTTTTTTTTTTAATCCTGACATTACATGACGACCCTGCCAGGATAGGGTCAATAACACAAGAAGTGGTCACCTTTGGCTGATGATGTTGATGTGTAATGTACATCACTAGCAGGCTGTCCGGCATATTGCGGCGGGTCACGCGAGCCGTACGGATGCCGCATGCCGGCTGAAATACTGCCAGAGCGGAGCAGATAACGGAATCCATTTTCACACTTAGTTTTATGAGCCGGATTCGGCTGAATTACTACGCTGTTTGCCCGATTAGATGTTAGATAGCAGTGGAGTAGATAAGTTTAGTTATTGTAGTAATATGTTATTTATAATGGATATAGATTAAAATGGATGGATGTAGAATAGTAGCTAAAGTTAAAAGTAGCTCGTAGATGGATGGGACTAGCACAGGATCGTTCTGGATGTCACAAACAAAGGGAGGCCTAGGCCAGGGAGACTAGACAGTTCGATTTGACCTGTGGATGATGAAGAGTGAGGAAAAAATACAATTTCTAAAGTTTTCAGGGATAAATTAAATTAACAAACGCAATTCATATATTCCATGACTCCATTGGGACTATTCTTCGTTTCGTATGCAGTTAAGGTACCAAATTAACGAAAAAATATAAACTTTAAAAGTTACAGATAAAGGGTTTACTACGAGTGAGCTAACTCCGTAAATTATCGCGCGGTAAAACTTGTAACGCGCTTATCTTTGCCCCACTTTGAAACTGAAATCACTACGAACATAAAAGAAGCAATTGTTTTAACCAACTGTTATAAATATTGCTACCATTGCCATAGCAACTGAAACAATAAAAATCCCACTTCTGAATAAACAAATGCCGATCATTTACTACAGCGCCATCTGTTGATTCCAGTTACACTCCAGTATAGTATGCCTCCAGCGTCGCTTCTCTGTGTTGTTTGTTATCATTGTGTGTGTGAGTTGGCGCGCTCCGATGGCGTTCGGCACTTACGACGCACCCGTCGCAAGCCTCCATAGCTCAGGGGTTAGAGCACTGGTCTTGTAAACCAGGGGTCGAGAGTTCAAATCTCTCTGGGGGCATTGAATTGACTTTTTACTTTTTTTACTATGAATTGATGAGTCATGATTTACTTTTGTTTGATCTTGTTCAGTTACGACGTTTTTTTTTGTAAAGTTCTCTTTCGAAGACCGGTCAATTTATAGCGTCTTACCATAGAACGTGACATAAAGTTATTCCGGAGTGTAAACTGTCAAAATGTATGGTTATTCTTGATTTATTCGGTGGAATAACTTTATGTCACGTTCTATGGTAAGGCGCATAATGTTTTAAAAGCGAATAGAGGATGATTGAACTGATTCTGATATGTACAGTCAGCGACCTAAGTTCATGAACATTCGATGTTTTTATATTCTCTATATCTTCGAAGTTCGTAGGGTTGTAGCAAAATCTTTATACTCATACTCATTTATTCGCCGTAGAAGCACAAGGCACATTTGATTTGGTTTAGCTTATAAGATAAGATAAGATAAGATAAATTTATTTCATAAAGAAATGGTTTGCCTTAAAAATAACAATACAATTTATCAAACAAAGAACTTAGCAATAGACTTAAACAATACAAAAAAGTAATAGGAACAATGTGGGTAGGTAGGAACTATAGCTAAAGTATTGTCTGACTAAATATAGACTGCTAGGATGGCATTAGTATGAAACTTTACCTTCCGTGCTAGTTTTACAACTGTGTTACGGCAAGGTAAAATAACACACCCTTACTACACAATTTTGCTACAAACTGTCCAATAGCATAGCACTTTACAAACGAAAAAAGAATAAGTTCAAAAAGACAAAAAAACATAAAAATAATAATAAGTAATTTAGATCTTAAAAAACTCAAAGAAAAGTAAATACTGTAGTAAATAATAATAAGTAATAATAATAATAGAATAATAATGGTGATAATTATAATATAAACCAAAGCAAAAACATGGTAGTTAGGTAGGTAGGAACATATAAAGTTAAATTTTACCTAGGTATAGATAGATATATACATATATATGTATATATTTTATTGTATGACTATACTAAATATTATCCTATTTCATGATCAGAAGTAGATTCTCTGTTTGTTCATAGTTTAAAGAGCCTAAGAATTCTTCAATTTTATGCAAGCATGCGTGTCTAGTATTATCCTTCAACTTTACAGTTTTACTTATGCGGTTGTAGAAGAGAGGAGCTAGGAAATATGCAAAGTTTTGCGCGAAGCTAGTATTGCAAGTTGGAACTTTGTACACATCGTGTGTTCTCCTGCGATTCTTATTGTCCTTGTGATATATCGAAGAAGAGTGTAGTTTTATTGTGATAGTTTTTATAAAGAGCTTACGTAGGCTCAGCACTTTAGACTCCTTATATAATTCTATAGTGGGGTATTGAAATGGTTTGAAGTTCATAACTTTGAGGATAGAGCGCTGGGTTCGTTCCAATTTAATAAGAGTGGTTTTTGCTGCGCCCCCCCACGCCGAGATTCCGTATGTTAATACAGATTGACACAGGGTCAGATAAACGGTTTTACTGGTTTTCTCATCTTTTAGCTGTCTAATTTTTTTTAAAATATGCATAAGTTTTCGAATACGGATTTTAAGAATGTCAATTTGAGGTTTCCAATTTATATTTTTGTCAATCGTAATACCAAGATATTTGATAGAGTCCGTAGCTGCTAAAGTGTAAGTGTGTGTGTAGTTATATTTGATGCTTTGCCTTGCACTATTACTATTTGTGAAAAAAATACACAATTTTCACACAAATCATGATGATTAATGAAGTTGCAGCGACAGAAGTTCAATAGTTGGAGATTTAAGATCTCCAATTATTACCTACTTTATTAATATTTTCGGCGAAAGGTCAATACTTACCACAAATTACTAAAGCCAAATGAAGCTTTCATCTGTCGATAACAGTTCTGAATAATGAACTACCTACGTATCTCTAAATGCAATAAAATTTTACGTCGTCGATGTGGCAAAATTTGGCGATATTGGGCAGAGTAGACAGACACCTTAATGTTTATACATAAAATGGCTGCCAAATAAATAACGATGTAGTGTGGTCGCACAGTCCAGCCGAGCCGAACGCGCCGAACTGTCAATTCAATAGAGGAAATGCTGCTGACGTCAGAAGCGAGCCGCATTTAACGTCATCAGCATTTTTTGTATAGAAAAATGACTGCGGCGCGTACGGCGCGGACAGGTGTGCGATCAGTTGTAAGGTACGGGCAGCGCTTAGAAGTGCTTTCTTTGGGAGCTTTTGTCGCTGCGACAGCAATCAAATATCTATACTAATAATATTATAAAAAAACAAACAAAAAAAAAGATTTGTTTGTTTGTTTGAAATGAATAGGCTCCGAAACTACTGGACCCATTTGAAAAATTCTTTCACCAATAGAATCCCACATTATCCCCGATGAACATAGGCTATAATTTATCCCGGGGAAATGAATTTTTCCCGAGGGAACGCGGGTAACACCGCGACTGGCAGCTAGTTATTAATATTTTTATTGATATGTCTATTGCACGTTTTTGTTTTATCGAGAAATAATAATTAGCAGCAACAATAAGTTATGTTCAATCATCGTCTGACCATGATGGTCGACAGACTGGGTGTACTGAAGCTGAACTTACTAAAAGCGAAAAAAAAATTTCAGCGGACTGGGCATCCGAGCTAGTATCCCGAGCTGAAATCCTGCGGCTGATCTACCAAGGTCGCTTCCTGCACAGCTCCGTGACGCTGGGTGCGCTCGGCCTGCCGCTCGGCCGTACCACCGTGATGCACCTCGTGCCGCGCGAGCACCTTCCCGAGCCCAACTCGCATGGTAAGCAAGCACAGCTCTCATATGGATTCTCCCAAGGAACACCCACAGCTCAGATGTGGATTTTGCCACGGAACACCCACAACTGGTAAACACAGCGTCCATGTGGATTTTCCAAAGACTTTTTAGCCCTTGTCTAAGGGATTTTCCCACGGAACATCTAGGTAAAAAAAAGTAAGTTCGTATGAGTTAGCGGCAAAATCTGGTGAAGCAGTTTTTGGACTCATTAATGTCTCGCGTCATGGCTTAACGACTTAGCCGAAACTTTTCGAAACGCTCTTGATAATAACACCAACGGCGGCAACACAATCCACACATCCTTGTGTTGACTGGTCAGAACATTGCTTAACTTCGACTATCGAAGAACGACTAAGCAAGCTTCAACGAGCGCTTCAACACCCTGGTGATGAACCGTTGTCTGTGACGATCATACCTAAATGTGTCTATTGCGGCCTAGCAATATCGGCTACAGTTCTTGCATGCCCTTTGTAAGCTTTTACAAGTATGTAGAGGAGCTTGGGAGGTTGGGATGTGAATCCTTACCTTAACAGCATTAGGTATCTACTTTAGCTCGTGCAAGAGTCCAACCAAAATTAAACTGTTTCTTTTCAGAAGTTCGATGGAGCTAACAAATCCTAAACCCATCGTCCCATCCTTCCTTTCTCCTTTCTGCGTAAGTCCTATCCATTCTGTCATTTATCTAGAACTCATCCATTCTTACCTACACTACAACTGAATTTCTCTCATTGTATTTAGTGTTTCCATAATTATGTTTTCATGACTCTAATTTTTGTCTTCTATGTTTCAGATCAGAGACAAAAGAGTAAAGGCGGTTCGAGCAGTTGTTGCACAGCGGCCTGCAGCATATTGTAATGCCTGCTAGAGCGGGACAGAGCGATACAAGCGGCGATACGGGCGAGTGAGACGGCGTTCGACCACGGACTCTATGTGTTCAGTGTAGGCAGGATACCACGTCGCCCCCACTTACACCTTTACTTGGGATGTTTTTAAATGCAGAAATATGGATTCGGAATTTAACTGTCAATTCGAAGATTAATTTAAAATGCACAAATCGGTTTCTGAACGCACATTCGACGCTTCGTTTAAAAATATCGCAAGTGGTGTCGATGGTTTTCATTCGATTTTCGTTCAGGATAGCTTTTTAAGCGTTATGTAATCTCACCGCGTAAATTATAGCTCGTCTAGGATCATGCTGCCGGTAATTTTTATTTAAATTTAGAAATTCGGAATAAGATTCGTCGAAATTTTTAATGTAAGAAAACTCGCCTATCGTTTGTAATAGTTCCTCGGCTCGGGTTTCATTTCAATGTTCAGAAACTTACAAATGTTTAGTATTATTTAGGCCATCTTAAATGAATTTAAAGTATATTTATATAAAAAGATAAATGACAAATTAAATATAGTAACGAAATGTAAGTGAACTTTCATTTGCAATGTAAATATTATATTCGATGTAATTCTTTAGGGAGGACTTTTGTGATAAGTTCATGCAATATTGGATATTTTTACTAAACTCTTTTCTCGCTAAGTTAGCTTTAGTTCTCCTGCTTATAAACGGGCTGATAGACATAACCATCCGTTATAATGACAGATGTCATATGTTCGGTTTCTATATTCAACGGACAATCGTAGGCAAGAGCTATGACTCGTTTCCACATACAAAAGTTTGACAGCTAACAGTTTCCTGTCAAACTTTTGTATGTGGAAACGAGTCATAGCTCTTACCTACGGCTGTCCGTTGATTATAGAAACCGGGGGTAAATCTATCATAATGTTATATGTGGCTGTTTGTCTGTTGGTGAATTTGGGGTTTACGATAAACGAACATGGCGACTCAGTCCAAATAAAAATATTTACCCAAGTATCTCAGCGAAGTTATGTAGCACTAAATTATATTTTTGAATGAAATATACGAGTAGCAACGAATATTTATTTAATAACCGTCGAAATTTTATTGTACTTAGTCGTCTTTTAATGAATTATAAAAAGTTCTTATCAATTGCTACGCTTTATTTCACTTTTAAACTTTTACTGGTTTTATGTGTTACATGTCTGATGTTTTGTAAATATTTGTACAACTTTTACATTATTTTGACGCATGTTTAGTAATATTTTATGTGGCAATTACGTAGTGAAATTGTTTCATTTTAAATTGGCTTAAGGTTTCATCCATAGTTCGGCTTAGCCCTATTTTTGTTGTAAGTTTTAGTTTACAAAAAGAAATTCCCAGCATTACTTGAGACTACATTGGTGATAGTACAAATTTATTTTCTCGGTTGAAATTATGGTCAGTTTGACTCGCCAGCGCCAGTATTATGTTTTCATTAGCATTTTGCAGAACCATGCTTCATTTGTACAGAAAATCTTGCCATTTAAACATTTAAAATTATTTCTGTTCTGAAAAATTTAATAATTTCATACAGATCAAGAACAA
This sequence comes from Epirrhoe alternata, assembly GCA_963565295.1. NCBI lineage: Eukaryota > Metazoa > Arthropoda > Insecta > Lepidoptera > Geometridae > Epirrhoe > Epirrhoe alternata. The sequence goes on from OY751394.1 coordinate 7,572,374, forward strand.
AGATTTTGGTTAGTTTTGTTTGTGAAAACTTGAACGCTCGGCACAGAACCCACGGACATTTTGGTTGCTCTGTTTATTTGATGTATGTATTTTGTTAAGTTGTGTAAAATATTCTAGTTTATAAATAAATTTAATGATACAACTTTATTAGCATGTTTTATTTTTCGCTTTTTTAAGTTTCCTTTTGGCCAATACATTTTATTTTAATTTAGTTAGACGAAGAAGATTCGGGATCTCTTAAAAGCAATTATTGGAAAGGGGTATTTTATTATTTTAATATCTAGATATAATAATTACTAAATTATGATGTAAATGCACGCAGAAACCGGATTGTTTGAAGCACAAGCATACAAGTAGGTAAATTCTTAAAGTGAATTAATTATCGAAAAATCTAAAATTTTTAAACTCGCCATAAAATTTTTAATGCTTTTGTAAACATTTCGGTATGTATAGAATATGTAGGTGAAATTCGCGTTAAGGTGATATTTAGGCCAGATAGATCGATGTCTTCACTGTATTTTAATATTATAGAATAGTTTGAATCTGAATAGCGCCACGCCTTGATGTCAACTTTCATATTTTAGGTGAATAGCACACTAACTATAACATCTACGCACAAGATAAGGAACAAAATCGAGTGTGAGTTGTCATTTAAATTTTCAATAAGTAAAATTACTTAAGTTTTTAACGCAAGGCAAGTATTTTCAGTTGCACAGTAATTTCTGAAGGAAACATGACTTTTATCAAAAATGCTTTTGCCGTCTTTATTCAGAGAATTATAAACATAGCTATGTTTACTCATTTCAAACACCCCAGGTATTCCACCCCGTATTCGCGTTCCTTTTTTCGTTCGTTTGATAATCGGATGCTTCCTAGTACGATTTCTGACTTCGAGGACCTTTCAGGTTTGGAATATTTGGTCCTAGGTTAAAACCGTGTTTTAACGTTTGAAAAATTGGCCCATGAAGTCAGAAATCGTGGTGGCAAGCATCCGAATATTCATCAAACGAACGAAAAAAGGAACGCGAATACGGCCCTGGTCCGCTATATTTGATTCTATATATAGAGAGTCAAGTTTATATTGGTAGAAAGAAAGTTGCATGTTAAGAATGAATCTTTTTAAGGTTTTAGTAAAGAGTGCTTGCGACATCAAGCTGTGGACAATTCAATATGTAAATATCCAACTTTAGACGAATATTAGAATAAATTAGCTTAAAGTGATTATCTTTCTGTGCTGTTGACATTGACGAAAGCAATAGGAAACTACCGAGACATACTGTGAATAGATAATAATTGCGTGATATTTAGAACGAACTAAAATTAATTCAGCTTGATTTCTAGACATAAGCTGTTTTACTGTATTTCTCGGTGTAATAGTAATGATTACGATTTTATGTGAACAACACATCATATTTTGTATCGAGCGTTAGTTGTCGCTCCTTAGCCGTCTACGCAGTTCCGGACTTATCAAACGAAAATACGTAAATCATCCCTTATACAGTGCCTCAAACTTAACTAGACCGGTGGCCAAAGGAGGAATTAACGAATTTTACTGTAACATTTATTTTACTGCCAACAAGTGCGATAGCAGCGCCTCCTTCACCAGTTCAGATAAGTTTATGGCACTGTAGATGACGTTTATGTGTATATCAATTCATGAAAGAGTACCGGTAAAAGGCAGTACTTTTCCCTTAATTTGTATGGGAAAACTTATTATAAGTTTACTTCAATGCAATCAAGAACAAAACTCTCACTTGGTACTCAGTACCCATAATGCATGAAGGGATGTAGAAAGGATAGGATAGAAAAAGCATCTTGATTCTGCGCCTTCAAATGAAGTCCTTTCGAAGCGGCGTTTGTGTCTACGGTAAACATCAGTTGCAGTTGGTAACACTAACGTAGGTTTAGATTGTTTCCGCAATAAAATTGTTGTAAATCCACTAATAATTTCGTTCACGTAGAAATAACTTGAATTGTCTCCTAGCAGTCTTTGTCAACACACATCAATAATTTTCTATTAAATACATAAATATAAAAATATTAGGTGTCACTGTATAACAGATGTTTAACTACGTACATAATCTATATACTTGTTATTAATAATGATTATAACAATGTTAATTAATTGCCCATTTTAGTGTTTTTTTTGAGGTGGTCTATAAAAAGTGGCTTCGATTCCCTAATCCACCATATTTATAAACGTAGTTAGCCTTAGTAGATTCATCTAAAGAAAATTAAAGAGTTTTGATAGTAAAGGCTAATATTTATAAATATGATGGATATTTTTATAGAAAACCGAAAATAGAGTAATTTTGGTGTACAACCGGTATGCCAGTCAAATCGGGTAATCGACCCGAGACTAGTTTGATAAAACATTACGCTGTTGAAAAAAAGTAAGAAAGCAAAAGAAAATTGACACTTGGAAAGGGCAAATTCAAATAACGTATGGCAACACTGAAACTACACGTGCTCCATAGATTTAAAAGTTACTGTGTAGCATTCTGTGAAGAGCTCTGTCACTTTCCAACATATATGTTTCTTATACGTTCCATCTCTTTCTTTGCCGCATAAAATACCTTTTAAACACTACAGCGTAGTGTCGATATTGAAAAATTTGATCCCCTATATTTTAAGACCACCTCGGTTCGTTTGAACGGGTAGTGTAAGTTTGCTTAAGATCGCCATATATATTGTGTTTCTGTGTGTCGCGACCGTTTGTAGATAGTCTGGTATTTTATAATTTAATGAATCGACACTATAGGTTGTAAATTGTTTGAATGACTTGAGTTTCAATGGGGTCAAATAAAATTTTAAGAATGTATCGGAATTTCATTTTTATCCAGTTTTTGTTACTTCTAACTCTTTAGGTAGAGTGCGTTTCATCAAATAGTTCCTATGCCGTCATGTTGGCTGTAGTGAAAATAAGTGTATGTATTGGTTTATGTGGGGCCTCGTTACGTTTTTTTCTTTCACAAAAGTCCTTCGCCTTCAACACCATCACTCTTTCACCACTTTTTAATGTTTTAGGCATCATTTTCTCAAGAAATTCCAATAAAACCACAGGGGTGCCAACATTACGGCATCGGAACTATTTGATGAAACGCACTCTAAGTAGTAACATTGTCGTGGTTTAAATAAAATACGAAAAACTTTAAAAAATATTAGTTTAATAAACTTTTACACTACTATGTAGCCACATTCTGGTTTTACATAACTTAATAATACCTATTTACATGGCAAAAGCCTTTTTAATAATCATAGTATAGATTTTCACAAATAGTGTACCCCAGTTATTGGTAGACAAAATGTACCCTTATCCTGATCGCACACTGTACCGTACGCGCCGCAGTCATTTTTCTATACAAAAAATGCTGATGACGTCAGAAAATGCGGCTCGCTTCTGACGTCAGCAGCATTTTCTCTATTGAATTGACAGTACGGCGCGTTCGGCTCGGCTGGACTGTGCGATCACCCTTTCTCAGACAACGTCAGGAGGCAACCTGTGTCTACTGGCACACTTTTACATACAAAATTGTCTACGCGCGAAATGATTAAAGGAGGTCATTCATTTTGGGGCCCAAAGTCAAAAGTGCCGGCCAACGAAAATAAGGCTCAATGCACATTGAATCGGCAAGCGCACAATTAATGAGATCTGGCGAAGCGCCGGCGCGATCGGTTCATTCTATAAGCGTTTCTATATCTTGTACCAAGTTCATTTATAATGGCTTGCTATAAGACTAATTGACGTGCGCTTGCCAATTCAATGTGGCTTGAGCCTTAACGTGTACTATTGGGGAAGTCAATTGGAGTATTTTTCACTTTTGGGCCCAGCCTTGTATGGAGCGTGAAGGACCTCCTTTACGAATGCCTAGATTAGGCCGTATTGAAGTCAAGTCTACAATTGGATAAACCTGGCAGTTACTGCGGATACATGATAAAGTACCACTTGAGTATGAAGAGATTCCGATCCAGCTCGAGTTCCGCCGCACTCAGCTGTTTCAGCTGCTTCTCAACTCCTTGGAGAACTGCTTGCTCCGGTGGTGTGAGGGTTTCTTCCACCTGGGGCCAAAGAAGATAAAAATGAATAATACATATCATCTTTTTTTGTGCCGACCCCGCAAGGGCAGGCAAATGATGAATAATGATTCTCTTCTTTTGCTCAGCAGTGGGACAGTCAGGTAAAAAACTAAAACAACATTCTTTCCTTGTATAATATTCACATACGTCCTGGCCCAGAATTCCCTATAACACCATATAACCTATCAGCTGGGTTAGCATGAACTCATTTCCTCGTTGTCCCATTTAAATTGTACTAGCTTTTGCGCGCGGCTTTGCCTGCATGGTACCAAAATTTTGAATAGATTATATGCCATTCTAGGTCACTATCTACGCCTATTCCAAGTTTCATCCAAATCGGTTTAGTTAGAAACACAAACATACAAACATCTGAACAAACTCACAAACTTTCAGCTTTATTATATGAGTATTCCTGAGGCATTGATACTTTTCCCGTAAAACTCAAAAAAACCCCATCCTTGCTTAACTTTCGACCTGAGTCCAACATTGAAGTCGGTTATCTTTTTAGTTTTAAAACTTTATAATACAGGAACAAGTTATTATGGTCCTTCGTGTGTATACTCTGTGGTATACTCAAATAAAGTATTATACACCCCTATTTTATAATTCCCAAAAAAAAAATTTAAACATGGTCTCGGTGTCTGTTACTGATCACATTTATGTAGTTAAAACTCGAAAAAAGAGAAAAAAAAATTAAAACCTCAAAAGGAGACGAGACGAGTCAGACATGGATTTATGATAGCTACTGCGGGTTTACTGACTGGGGATGATACGAGAACATAGTTCGAATGAGAGTCTGTACGCGATTGTTGTCTATAGCACTTATTTTTACAGTTTTCATGACATTTCGTTAGGTTTTAGTTGACTACAATCCTCGATAACTTTGTGATAGTTAAATAAAAAAGTTCGGACCACGCTATTATCATTTTCTGCATCTGCTGCAGCTGTCCTTAAATTTTTTTTGGTAGTCATAAAATAGCGGTGTATTGTATACTAACATCAGTGATGTGTTGCTGCGGCTCCTGCCTGGCTCGCATGCCGTGCACTATGCTGCGCACGCGGCGTTGCTTGTCGAGCAGGCGCGAGTGCTGCCCTCTCGCGGCGGTGCCCGAACATACCACGTTGTGGAGGGAGCGGTAGCACATCTCTTGCACTGTGTGTGCTACCTGGAATTAAAAAAAAAAGCTTGTACTTAGATAATATTGTGAAAGAGAAGGTCGCTGTCATGCCGCAAAGAGAAGTAAAAGAGAGAGCATTGGAAAGAAAGAAAAGGAGGAAGTTGTATTAACAAGAAATGAGATCTTCAATTTATTGAATTGGTTTTTTTTTGTTAACCTATACAATCCCACTGCTGGGCAAAGGTCTCCCCCATATTACTCCAACCATCTCTCTCCTTCGAAATCTCCCAATTGAATATAGAACCTTATATTTAGCAATGTGCTCGAAGCTTCGCTCTTGTTGTAAAATGACTTTAGGCAAGGTATGAAAAACTCAGCAGTGTGCATGTGGGCTGATTAGGTAAACATAAGGGACATAATTATAATATGTATACGAGAAAATCTTACATCATGCATTTTAATGTGATAAAGATAAATAGCTTTCGCCATTCCACCTGAAGATGCCGCTTTTCTCATGGGCTGAAAAAATAAAAATAATGTTTGAAATTATTAACACTAACCATGCACGCTGAAACGATTCGAACCAGACTGAATAAAAGCGAACTGTACGGTCAACTAATTTTGGCACTCCAGAAAAATGAAAAGTCTTATCAGAATTTTCGATTCCGACGGGATTCGAACCCGCAACGATCAGACGGTCCTCCTAAAGCCGGATCAAAAATGTCGACTGTGACGACTAAGGGTTCCGTGGCCGAGCGGTGACGCACTCCGGCTATAAGAGGATCGTCTGTTACGGGTTCGAATCCCGTCGGAATCGAAAATTTTGATAAGACTTTTCATTTCTCTATGAAATACCTAAGTGTGGTTTAACACTTTAATAATTATCAAATTATCTTAGCATTCGGTATGTTATCGATTTTGTTGCGCAGTGGTCATTTTTGTATAAAAAAATCGTCTACTGCGCATTGAAACGGTTATCTTCATGAATGCCTAGATCCTAGAGAATGCCACGCTATTTAGAACTAGCTAGCACCAACATTTTGAATAGCCTATATGCTATTCCAGGTCACTATCTACGCATATATCAAGCTAAATCGGTTCACTGGTTTAGGCGTGATTGATACACAAACATACAAACATCCAAATATCCAAACATCTAAACAAACTCACAAACTTTCAGCTTTATTATATGAGTGGGAAGTTTGAAACACCATTTACAAAGAAAGAGTGTTTAATAATATCGTACCTGTAGACTTATAAAATTTTCTTCTAACAGTTTGTATGTGAGCTCTTTGCATAATTTGTTCGGCAACATGGCGTTCTTTTGTATATCATCTTCTTCTATGTATTTCTTTGCCCGTATTAATCTGAAAACACATTTTTCTAATCGTTTTTGAAGCTTCTGCTCGCGGCTTCGCCCGCGTGGTACCAACATTTTGAATAGCCTATATGCTATTCCAGGTCACTATCTACGGCTATTCCAAGTTTCATTCAAATCGGTTCACTGGTTTAAGCCTGATTGAAACACAAACATCTAAACAAACTCACAAACTTTCAGCTTTATTATACGAGTGGGAAGTGGGATGGATTTATTGAATCATCATCATCATTGACCTGCCCTTATCCCGCTCATGGCCAACATGTTCTCCTCTTCCACTCTCCCCTATCACTCGTCATCTCTGTATCAACTCCTTTCTTTTCCATATCTTCTTTCACACAATCCATTCATCTTTTCTTAGGTCTACCTCTACTCACATATCCATTAACATTCATATTGTTTACCTGAATATCCTAGCAGCTTTGGAGCCGAGTCGCTCAGTGACAGTGTGATCGAGTGCAGAGTACAGCAGTTGTTCGACAGCATGTTTTGTTCTCACGACGTACTGTCCGCCTGCCGCGTCACCAATCTGCTTTATGAAACCGCTGCCGTCTTCCGCTGTAACATAAAATATTCATTATAATATTAAATTAAAAAAAAAATCATAGAATGAAGAGTACTAATGGTTTCTCTTAATATTTCATAGAAAGTCTGGAAATTCTTTTACAATTTTTGTAAATTCATTACGATTTCACTAGGCATGTAACTTTGGGAAAAATGTTCTTGATTGGAATACTAATAGGAATATTATTGATAGGATAGAAGTTTTTAGGCTAACTTGTACTGCCTACATTTTATAATTGATTTGTTTAATCAGGATTTTATCGCATTAAATACTTTTTATTTATGTATTTGCCGACGTCACAATCACAATTCATTTATTTATTTACAAACTTATCTATAACATCACAGATAAATCCGAATCGTTATAGCTAATAAATACAGGTTAATAAATACAGGTTAATAAGTACAATTCATAATGAACAAATCAATTATGAATTGTGATCGTGAAAGTATAAAAAAGCCTTATATTTTTTCAAAAATACGAAAATGCAGTTGTTTTCATCTTCAAAATAGGTAATCCTATTGTTTCTTACGAACAATACCGTCCTAAAAAGAAAAGGTAGTCAATTGAGGATAAATGGTCCACGGAATACATAAAAAAAATTCTATAGGAAACTCCTTGAAATCATTTTTTGTTTTTATTTGTTTAGTTAATTAGTAATCTAATTACCTAATACTTTCAGGTACTGTTCCAGATATCTCCTGCGCTCCGGCCTGGCCGCGTCCCTCAGCTCCAGCGCGCTGATGGCGTTGGACTGCGCCGCCCACGCGGCCGAGTGCCCGTACATGTGTTGTAGCATTAGTTGGAGCAATTCACCCGCTGTGGATAATATAGATTTGTTAACCGACTTTAAAAAAGAGTTCACAATTCGATTTAAAATCTCGCATGGACCGATTTGGAAAATTATGAATTTTTGTGAAAGAGTCTTTTTAGGGATGACAGTGATAACGTAAAATTAGAATTCGTTAAACTCAAAAAAAACTATCATTAAAAAATCTGTTTAGCTGCTCCTGACTTAATCACCAAGTCAGCTCTCGCGATTTCACATTTCAAGGTTCCGACGGGATTCGAACCCGCAACGATCAGACGATCCTCTTAAAGCCGGAATGCCTTACCGCTCGGCCACGGAACCTTTAGTCGTCACAATTCAAATTTTTGATAAGCTCATATTTATTAGTTAAGCACCGGTAAGCGTCATCTACACACATTTTACTCGTGAACTCATGCATGCTGATAACATTAATTTCATCATAATAATGTTTATTTACCATTTTCATCTATCCGTCGTGTGACAGCTTTGACCATGATATCATCTCTGAAGTCCTGGTGGAATCTGTCGTAATTCACTCGCCAGTAGATTTCTAAGAAAACACTTTATGCTATAATAAATCTGATGCAATTTGGATAGTGTATCGACATTTATCATAATTTTGGGAAAATTGAATGCAATGTAATAAAAATAAGTAAGTAGGCAAGTTCTAAATAGTGTTTGGAGTTACCTCTTCATCCTCAGACATCTCGGAACTTGAATGTCTTATTTATTTTATTTAAATACACACCATGTAACTGACAGTACAAGTTTGATTAGTAGTGTTTATAAACCTTAACTTGGTTTGACTAAACACTAGGTTCTCGTTTAAACATCAAGAAAACTACAAAGTAATACGTTGAATTGCAGTTTGTTCACTTACACACACATAGGTACTACCATCTATCCTAATCCTGTTAAAAACATGAACAAAAACTATTAGCTATCTTGTTATAGTTTTTTGTTTTCATTCAACAAAGACTCCTATTTATAACACACAGTGTTCACAAGTACCCTCACATAACTTAAAAAATAAAGTATTTCTTGAAACCTTGGTTTGTGAATCTTTGTAATTTAGACTACAAGTAAAAAAATACTTACTATCATTAATTTCACTTATATCCCCAGTGCTAGAGGCTTGCATAAGCGCTCTTGTGTCCAACTCCGGTACAATAGTGGCGACGGGTACTAGCGTTGGTACCTCACTGCCCTCACTGAGCTCTGCTACGGGAGCCTGCTGGATGTAGGCTGCTGTGACTAGACTTATGAATGTGTCTTTTAACTTTATTATGCTGATGTCTTTCTCCTGGAAAAATATTTATTTATTCTTCATCTTTTGTAAATTATTAGCTGTATTGTTATTTGTCCTACATGTCCTATGTAATACATATTAGAAGAAATAAATTAGATTTCAAAGGAGTTTTTGACCAGATCATTTTGGGAAGAGTTGGAAGTAGAAAGCCCAAATCATTATCTCAATACAAATTCAAGATAATATCATGACTCTTACTTATGAACACACTGCTGGTTAAATCTCTGGGCACATCTTCATTGAAGAATGGCAGAAAACATTCTCTAACTAAGCCCTTGCAAAATAACAGATACACAGACAACACAACTGTGTTGTCTGTGGGTGGATATGTATCTAGGGTTAAGAAAATTCAAGTGATCACCTTGTCATCCTTATACTTCCCGGCCACTGTGACCAGTAGCACTGTGGACGTGCAAGTGGCCTGCTGAAGCAACTCTTCAATCAGGATCTCGGCTTCTGTGCCATATTTACTATTCATTTGAAGGAGGTATCTGAAATATGATGATAAGTAGATAGATAGATAGATTATAACTTTAATAGAAACCATAAAAAAGTAAAGTAAACAGAAAATAAAAAGCCTCTATAAGAAATAGTGTAACAAAGGGTTTATCGCTAAAAGTGATCTCTTCCTGGTAACCTATGTATGGACAGGACAGAAATTACCAGAAAAGGATGAGATTTTATACAAAAGTAAATTAAGTATTTATTTTGGAGAAGAGCCAGGTCAAAAGTACCCTAAACCGGCGAGCATGTATGAAGAATGTAATGAGAGTGAATGAGATGAAAGTTGTGTGTCAGGATCGCAGCAAGTGGAGATCCATGGTCTCCACCCTACCCCTTCGGGAAAGAGGCGTGATATTATGTATGTATAAACTTTTAAGTTTTTTTATTATTGTCTTACCGTGGATATCTTATGAGTAGCAGCACATTTTCAGGAAGTAGTTTGTATTCAGCAATACTTTCATTTGCTGAGGGCTCAAATGAGGCCAAATCATACTTTAGTAAAGTGCGCAGGCTCTCAATGATCTGAAAGTGTTTAAAGTAGGTAAATTTTTTTTTAACTATTCTTAAAACTTTGTGTAGACAAATTTAAAATGTGAAAACATAACCTATCAAAGAAAGAACAAATTATAATAATTTATAATAATACCTGCGACCGAAGCAACCCTGAAGATTTGACAATGAAAGCGATAGGTTTTGTGCCGTAAGAAAATAAATCATCGCCCACTTTCTGAACTATTTCACCAAAGTACCGGTGCAGGATCACCGAGACTACACGTCCCAGCTGCTGGGACATTTTTTAAATTTGTAATAAAACTAATTAAAAAATAGTGTAAAATTCTAGTAGAATGGTATTACAGCCTTATTTTTTGGGTATCATCGATTTCATTTGAAGGGAAACTATCAAAAATAAATTTTAATTTTTGCTGCATGAAAATGAAATGAAGTTCTTGTTGTTTACATTTTTTTACGACGTTCCGTTCTTCTTATCTGACAAGTGACAGTATTTACGAAGCTAAAAATTAGGTATTTCTTTAAAAACATGCTAACTGAATTTTCTTTTATTATGCATTTTCATTAATAAATAACGTTATTCAGAAAATATTTAAGAAACTAGTATTAAAAAAGGGCAACGTAACTCGGACAATACAAATTGGAGCGAATGGAACGTAATGGATAATTTCACTTTTGACATTGACATTATTTTCAACAGTGACAATGACGTCAGAGGAGTGGTTTCCAGAGGTGGATTCAGTTTTTATTTTCATCTAATAATAATCTACTTTAATTGATATTTGGGTATTTTGTTCGGTTTCTATTAGTTTTTAGAGTTTGGTTTGTAGGAATTATATAAACAACAATGTTCACGTCGACGTATTCTACGCATTTTTGTATAAAAAAATCTTAGTTGGAAAACTGTATCTGTTACTTACTTCGCAAATTACGTTGTTTTGATTTCGTTTCGTTCGTCGGGGAAAAACCTTGGAAAAAAAACAGAACTAAACTCACACTCAACTCAGTCAATACTCAATTTTAAATGATCACCATTAGGTAGTAGGTGTGAACCACAGTGTGAACTAAATAACGAGTGCGAAATGAACATCGACAGTGCTGCAATAAATATACTCAAACGTGGCGTTGAGCTCGACACAAAGAAGCGGTATACAGAAGCTTTAATATGCTACCAGGAAGGCCTCCAAATACTGGTAAACAAAATGAAAGGTAAGTAACTTTGTAAAACAAAGAGCACTGATGAGCTTTGATTGTTGATAAGTCTGAAGTTTTTACTTCGATAGGAGCCTGATTATGAAATCTGTGCTAACTGGTGATTTACTAACCTTTCAATTTTAACCTTCGGCAGGCAACACTATTTTTCTATACATAAATGACAACAGGGGTGATACATCACCCCATATTTTAAATTCATGTAAAACGGCAATTTGTAAGGAAATTAAAGTGTTTTTTTAAGAAATCAATCACTAATACAATATGAAATAGGAAAAGAGTGTTAATTATGACCCCTTCAATTTGAAATTATTATTTTTTTGCAGTTAATGCAACTCAAGCTAATTTCTTTACGATGTTCAGGGCAGGAGACTGGAGGCAATTTGTGCAAAAAGTTATAATTTTTTGGTCTCGTTTTTTTGGACACAATGCACATCTTGCTTATTTCTGTAATTTGACAGGGGGCACACCTACAGGAGAGTCTCATTTTATATTTAGAATATCCCGTAAAGTTTAGGCTGAAAATTTTTACTCAAACAAGACGCCTCATGTGCGGTTCACCGCCAATTGTGAAAACTATTTCTTCAAATAACTACTCTGAAACTTATTGGAAGTAGTGTTCGGATGTGTAACGTCGATATAAAGCACCATAGAATTATATTGGTTTGATCCAGCATGCCATTTTCACAATTTGAACTAAAGTCCTCCTCTTCAAGTTAATATGTAATTTTCATCATGTCAAATTGCTCTAAACGGCACTCACCAACCGAGCTAGCATAAGCAATACCTTACAAGTAGTTTAAAACATAAACATCCGAAAAAAATGTATTTTTAGTGTATTTACCTTAGTTTTACATAAAAATTTTACCTACGTAAAAAGCAACTGGGGTGACAAGTCACCCCAGTAGTGTCAATACATATAACAAAAACCACAAATAACCGCTAAACATTGACATAAGTAGTTGATTGCATTCACTCTAATTAGAGAATAGATCGAGAGTTCGAAAAAAACAAAAACAATGACAATAAAATATTTAAACTTTTTTGGTGTAGTGGGGTGACGGGTCACCCCTGTTGCCTTCCTAGGGTTAAAAAGGCAGATAATTAGTCATAAAAAAATTTATTGTTCTTTTAAGTATACATGCCCATTTGTTTACAGATGAGCCTGATGACACAACTAGGAACTATCTTAGAAAAAAAGTAGAAGAATACATGAACAGAGCTGAGAAGATCAAAAAGTTAGTACTGCAGCAGAAAGAAGCGGGGCTATTCCATGAACAAGTCCATATTGAGAACAACTCAACGGGACACAGTTATAAAACACTGTTCGGACGGTTTCTTGATGAAGATGTTGAGTTTGTGTTAGTTGAGGATCCTTATATACGGAGTTATCATCAGGTTAGTTGTGATAATTTTAGAGATTGATTGTATACAAATTCTGGGTCGAAAGAAACCTCATAATTTAGCATATTCTTAAGATTTGCATGGTGAATTATAACTAGCTGGTTTTTTTAGTTTTTCGGGATAAAAAGTAGTCTATGCCCTTCCCTGGAATACAACCTTTATCCATGCATCCTAAGAAAAGAGAAATAAATACCTAACTATGCATTACACTTTATACCTCATCAAGCAATTTTTCTAAACAATTGAGTTACTGAGTGATAAACATCATAGATACCACAAAAGCTCTTGTTGGCTACATCCAACACAGCTCCAGCACATAAAAACTATGTTTTGGTAAAAAACATTACTTACCTTAATATTTCTAGTGTCAAAACTTTCTCCGACTCTGTGAGTTGCTGGTCCAATCCTGCCGTAACCTAAGGCTAATAGAGCTTTTGACATCCAGAGACAACAAGACTGAGCGGGACCAGAGAGATGCCTTCAACAACCTTGGTCAAGACTTGAAGAAGTATAATGTTAACTTGAGGATAGAATACTCGGATACGCTTCATGATAGACAGATTACGTGAGTCATTTTGTATGCGTATAAAGTAAAAGGTAAACTATTAAACTAACTGTTAATTTAAAAATATTAGAACAGTCCGCATTTTCTGTGATCTCAAGAAATACTAAATTATTTGAAACTTGTACAGTGTTTTTGTTTAATAACTTTATTTTTAAATTTTCAGGTTAAGTTCAGGCTGGATAATCAAAATAGGGCGCGGCCTAGATTTCTTCAAGGCCCCCGAAAACAAATTCTGCCTGGGAATGTACGACATGGACCTCCGACAATGTCATGAGACAACAGTTGACATAGTGCATTCAAAGAATGTTAAACAGAGCAATGGATGATCGATCTAGTTATTAATTTTATAGCATGTAATGTAAGTTTCTTTAATGTTATGCTGTGGAATCGAATTAGGTATTATGATATAATTTTTGATATGAATGTTTTATTTGTTGTTTTATAATGACTATTAAAATCATTATTCATATGATAAAAAATAATTAGTCATAGAAATGTAGGTTTTAAATGAATGTATTCAAGTCTTATTTCTTAGATTGATGAAGTTACATGTGCCTCAAAAATAAAATAAGCCAGGGTAACTTAAATAATTAACAAATGATTAATGAATGATATACTTTATTTCATAAACATCCAACAGTTTTGCAGAGAACTGCCAATTTCTAGAAACTTTACAAATGTCTTCAATACAATCTTAAAACTAATGTGGTGGTGCTCAAAAAGTGATGAGTAGCATAATTTTATTAAGAGATTAAGATTACATATTTGTTTATAATTTATTAGCACAACAAAGAAATAAATTAAATCTAAAACATATAAAGTTTTTGAAAAATGATGAAAAAGTTTATCAAAGATGTCCTTAAAATAAATTGGTGGTTCGAAGTTCAAATCTTACATTAAAAGGATACAGATTGTAGCCAAAACTAAAAGACTAGTCGATAATCATGGCCTCTAATGTATACTAGAGTATAAATAGTTTATACATAACTAGAGCGTTATTTACAAAGCAATTTAGATTAGATAAACTTTTATATACAAGTAACACTTTTGTTAAAAAAGTGGGATGTATGGCATTTATCCAGGATTTTTTGTGGGGTATTTGTTGCTTAAATCTGCTACTGACCAAGAGATGGCAGCACTGGTACCGTGTGATAAATCAGATTATATTTTTGTGTTTTTTTTAGCACAGATAAAATAATAATTTGGCCTGAGTTAAAAACAGTAATTAAATTTATTTCATTAATTTATAAATAGGTAATATTCAAATCAGTCTAGAACAAAGTACCTAATTACTCTTAAGTATGATGTAGCATAGAGTACCGATAGAGTACCGATCGATGTAGTACTTACTGTATTTGAACTTAAAATAGACCTACATACCTTATAAGCTTAGTTGTCACATGAATAACTACTAATGTATTTTTTGATAAACAATTTGTATGAAAAACAAAAAAGAGATTCGATAATCTACTTTTGCAAAATATTTCACAGAAAAAGCTTATTTTTGGGGAAAGAAGCATCCGTTTTCGACTCAAACATAACTCTCTTGCTTTGCAGAGAATAGCATAAGCGACTCCATTAGATGCGGTCTAATCATTTCATCAACATCTTTCTCGTAATCATTGAACGCCATAGGGCAGTGCTTGTATAGCACCCTTAGAGCTTTGAGGCAATGGATTAGGGTTTGGTCCGGGTTTGTATCGACAGTTGGCCGCGTTCGCTGCGCCCTAACCAGGCGGGTTAGGTGCGGAACGCCTTCTAGTTGGACGATTTGGTGAGCTATGTCCGGCATCACTGATAGCCTGTGGACAAAATGGTGAGTTGAGGGTAGCCGGAAATTGTCCAGTGAAGATTGACCTAACTAATGCTTGTAAATAGGAATTTAACATAAATGAGCTAAAATATTCCGCCATTTTGAATCCACGGCATAGAGCCGTTAACCATAGGTCATAATGGGGTCTAAAACAATTTCAGTTTATGAGTTAAATCATTATGAACTTACTTTTTTAAATTACGGAAAACAAAATGGCGTTATCTTCTTTAATCCAACGTTATTAATTGGAAATCTAAAAAAATATCGAAAATGATTTATCAATACGAGTATTGATCATCTTTTATCACTATAGATCATCTTTGATATGCTTACCTAGATATAGCCTCAGCGACATGACAATGCAATCTTGCTCGCGCACGTAACTCGTGCGGGCGCGGCGCGGGGGCGGGGCCGGAGCGCGCGAAACACACTAGCGCCACACTCACCGCGCGGACGGATGACAAAGGTGCCACGCAGCGGGGGATGCGGGATAGTGACACGAGCAGTGACGCGGTTTGCTCCTGTATTTGAAATTATAAGAATTGAATGTGATTGAATAAAGAGGGGGAAGATAGGAACGATTTGAAATTGGAACAAATAATAACACAGGATCCAATTTTAAAACGGATAGGTGGGTACTCGTTTTAAAATTAGAACAATAAAAAAAGGAAAGAGGTGTGACGGTTTTGAATACTTATTTATTATACTATAGAATTTTAAAATTAAAGCATTTGAAAGGGATTAACTGTAGAATAGATAGATAATTTAGCTAGACTCAAATAATGCCCAGAAAGAATGAATGATAAAATACAACTAAGTATAACCATGTACCTAATTTTAAGTACCTAATTTTGCACTCTAGTTATTCAATAGTTTCAACAAATCTTATTCAGAGTTTTATAAAAGTCTCACCTGCAAAAACACGGATAAATTCGACCCCCGTCGCTTTACAGCGTCCAACAGCTTCTCAACAGTGCGATGTCGGATGATAACTTCCACCACGTCGGAGCCAGGCTGGCTGTCTTCTTTCTCCAGTTCCAACTCCCTCACCAGATTAACTAGGCAAGCTGTGCAGAGTAGCAGGAGCTGGCAGCAATCCGTGCGAGAAAGGAGTCCTAGAAAAAATAGAAGAAAGTTAGACCTTTTCTTTATATTTACCAACAGAGTCAGGAGGCTAAAAAACCATCATGATTTTCTTATATTTTTATCCTATGTATAAGTATTGTTGTAATTAGCTTTACTATCAGTGAAAAGTGTGATAAAAACAATATCAAATTATCAATGCAGCTATCTACATTTTAAACTTTCGCAATAATTTACAAATTGAGATTGAAATAACAGATTATTGAGAATGAACGATAACGGCTAGTTTCGCTATCCACCACTAGATGGCGCTAGCATATCAAAACCACTCGCTTTCTTCAAAGGTTCGTCCCCTCTATAAACACTTGAAACTTACCACTATAAAGTCTTCAGGAGGTTTAAAAATCAACACTATGCTATCAAAAAAGAATTGGCACACTTACCAGTGATATTCTCGACTATAGTGTCCAAGTATTTATGAAGCTGCATCAGATCGTAATGCCCTCTTAGCCAGGGTGCTGTGATCTGAGTGAGCACCGTGATCGCCTCTCTCATCTGAGGCTCAGGGTTCGACCGGTCGGAGAGGATATCTGATAGAATCTCTATGCCGCCACCCTGAGGGAGAAAGTCACATTATAAAGGGCATTTTCCTCCTACATAGCTCGCGATTCAAACATTATTTGGACGCATGAAGTTCTTCCTAAAGTGAAGTTTATGCAAGAAGTCAATTTCATTCTCTACATGCCGATCAAAAAGTGATGTAGGTACCTACGTATGCAAGACTGCCTTTTCGTTTTGTTTGGTTGATTCAATTGATTCAATCATTCAATTTGCCAATCGTGCAAATGATACGCAATATCTTTGTCTGATTCACATGAATTTCATTACGTCAAATCATTTTAAATTTAGAATGTTAATCCAAATTCATAAAAGGAATTGCATAGCCGCCATTTTCTCACGCCATTCTGATATTATAGCTGCACTTATCACGTTAACAGTTAATCAGTCTAATCCAGTGATTACGCTAAGTAGCTAATGACGGAGAAATTATATAAATACAACCAGAAAATTATGTGCAAGCACGAAACAGATTAATTACCGCCAAATACCTACTATTGCCGAGTGACGCTTGCCGTTTAACATAGATTAATGAAGCATACATTACGTACTACCATTAAGTACTACCTACTTAGGTAAAAGATACAAAATACCAACAAAAGAACCAGTTGAGCCATCTAAGGATAAACGTTATGAATTGATTTGGAAATAAACGTTTTGAATTGAATTGAATTGGATAACTAAAAACGTAGGTATAAGTAGATCCAAATCAAAACTTACCTCTTCAAATTGCTTCACAGCATCAGATGTCACACAGACCGTCGCCAACGCTCTCAAAGACAGAGCCTTGATAGAACTCTTGTTGCTTTCAATAATAGCCGTCAGCAGAGCCCTAGGGACTCCGCAGTCCACGAAAGGCGGTTCGGTGATTTCCTTCATCATTTTGGAGCATTTCTCGTGGATGGCGCTTTCTGGACCTTCGCTCAGCATGGCCAGGTGGCCGATGGATGTGAGCGTGCTTTTGAGGATCAGGTCTGATGGAGGCTCCTCGATTATGGAGACCAAGGTCTGGAGACAAAGAAATAAATGTGATTGTATTCGCTGTATTCAAAAGATGTTTTTTTGCTGTGCCAGTGTTCTGGAAAATTTCAGCATTTGCCTAATAATGGTTTTGGAGATAAGATGACTTCTTAAAAGATCTGGAATTCACAAAAAGATCTGAGAGAACGTCTACCGAGAAGAGATACCATCGAAATCATGTTTGTTTTCATATTTGTAGCTTATGAATGGAGATGAATTTTGTTCTTTATTTTTACCTTCATTTGCTGGACGAGCACAGCTTTAGTCGTCTCCATGAATATCCCAACCAGCGTATCCAAATGCTTCATCACCACCTTCCACTCTGGACTCGTCTCGTTCAACTCCACCTTCACATCCTCTCCGATATCTATCAACTTCTGCAAGTATTGCTGCAAGGATCTCTTTATCTTGTCCCACCGTTCTGGGGTCTCTCCTGGTGGCTTGGTGTTGAGAGTGATGCTGTGGGCTAGCACGAACTCGTTGATGTTGGCTACGAGGAGGCATATCTGGTCTTCACTCGGTTCATTGCTCTCGATTTGCCTGGTCATTGAAATATGGAGTTAGTAACAGACATAAAAGGATCACGATGCTACCAACTATCATAAATACCTACTATAGTAGATGATTCTTTAAGTAAATCAATTCTTCTACTGTTCTTTTGCAATTATCGCGAACTCGAAGACTCGGTCAAATTGGTGCTAAGTCTAGTTGGTGATTTGGCTGACTCAAACTTAGAATAGAATATTGCTTTATTGCACACCATGAGAAAAAAAGAACAAATAAAACAGATTTAGCTTAAATAATATTTGTAGCAATGGGCGACCTTATTGCTAGAAGCGATCTCTTCCACCTTTGGATGGACAGGATAAAAATTAACTGATGAGGACGGAGGCATACATAAACTACAAACTTAGGTACTAAGATTTAGTTTAATAACGAGCTTTACTTAGGTTTTTATTATTTAATTTTTACCATTAAAATCATATTTTGAATTCGCAAATCCTTTTAGATAAGCAGAAAAATACTAAGTTATATTATCTTTGTGCTATTTAAGCGGGCGGAAGATAAGTTCTAAAAGCTTTTGCATAAAATTAAAAACAACCTAGTTAAACTAATGAACTTATGTATCTAGAACTGAGTTATTTCATAGATAATGTAAAAGTGAATGTTTTATTTGCATAATGAAATTTGCATTTTACGTAATCGTCACGCGTGATCAATGGCCAATTTGATGGAAACTGGTTCCTATTTCCTTCGTTTTATTACATCTGGTCTACGCGGTAGTGTTTAGTAAAGTCGGGGGTGATTCATAAGCGAGAAAAAACTCTGGTAGTGAACCACGTCGAGTCGAGACGACTGTTAATGGATCACCCTTTATTCATAGTCTGGATTCGAGCTTGCGTCTGAGTAAGTTATTTTTGTGAATCAAGTAGGTAATGAATCATTGTGACACCCACTACACGCTTGTGTTTGTTTAGTGTAATGTAGTGTTTAGTGTAGTTTAATCTGTTTTAAGTGCATCTTAGTGTTTTCGACCATATCTGCTTTTAACTGTGACCACACCGAACTTCAAACCAAGTCTATATCAGAACTTAGATACCTAAGTACAAAAAAAATACATCTCTCGCCAGATTAGTTACTCGCTCACCATCTGACTAAAGAACTCGTATGTACTTTGTAAGTAATGAACATAAAGTTCGTTATATAAAGCGTATTATCATAATTAATAATGAAAACGCGTTGGCATCAATAATGACAAAACGCCCATGGTCACTTTTGGTATTATGAGAGCAATTCTGACACCAACGTAATACCTATAAACTCGGAATGTACTCTCTTGAGAATAAAACACGACTGAATAATTATAATGAAGAGGAATAACTGCTTTTACGAATTGAATTTTACTGTCACATAAATAGAATAACAGCATATTAAATTATCATTATTAAACCCTTTAAACACACCAATTTGTTAAAAGAGAAGGATTTTAGTAGTCTATGGAGCTTAAAGTTGATTTAAAATTATAGTCGCGTGTATATCCTTTTTAACCGACTTCAAAAAAAGGAGGAGGTTCTCAATTCGCCTGTATGTTTTTTTTTTTTTTTTTTTTTTTTTGTATCATGTTACGCGATTACTCCGCCAATTGTGGACCGATTTTCAAAATTATTTTTTTGTTTGAAAGGGTATACTCCAGAGGTGGTCCCATATAAATTTTATTCCTGAGGGTTTGATAATTTGCCCGTAAAACTCTAAAAACCTTCCCTCCTAGCCATTGTAAATCGAATCGACAGATAAGTCTAAGACTCTCTATGCAATATGTCAAATTGACAATTTACTAATGCCAGGAACTCACGTGTCGCGAGACTTGACATAAAATGTATGCAGTTTTGGTAATTATTGCCTTTAGACGCCGGTGGAGCCTAAGCATTATCTGTTTAGCATTATTTATTTCTTTCTTTCAAGCTTATCTGATGATGGAGTCAAGAGCTGTTCCAGGGAACTCCTCAGACAGTGGGCTGATTGAGTTGAAACTCGGTTCGTAGATTAAGTATCATCTAAAATTTTCAAAAATGGCGACAACGAGCTGATCTGATGATGGAGTCAAGAGCTGTTCCAGGGATCTCCTCAGACAATAGGCCGATTGAGTTGAAACTCGGTTCGTAGATTGAGTATCATCTAAAATTTTCAAAAATGGTGACAGCGAGCTGATCTTATGATGGAGGGAACTCCTCAGATAATCGACCGATTTAGTTGAAACTCGGTTTGTAGATCAAGTATCATCTAAAATTTTAAAATATAGTGACAGCGAGCTGATCTGATGATGGAGAATGGAACTCCTCAGTTAATAGATTGATTGAGTTGAAACTCACTACCTACATCGGTCAAGTTTCATTTACTAATTTGAAATATGATGACTGCGAGCTGATCCGATGATGGAGAACGGAACTCCTCAGAAAATAGGTTGATTGAAATGAAATGTTGTACTTACATCGGTGAGTTCAATCAGATCACGGTAATCCATTAAAAGCTTGTACTTGATGATATTTAAAAAAAACTTATTCTTATTTAGATTTGTATGTATGGCTTATTGATTCCCTGAGTCACGCCGTGGTAGAGTCGAACATTGAAGTCGGTTTTTCTTTTTTTTAAAAACGTAATTATGTAAAACAACATCACTTTTAAATGATATTCATTCGTTCAATCAAAGCATGAAATAATTATCAATGCTTCAATTTTAGTCTTCTCTAGGGAAACTTGTAAAAAAACTAGCAAAAGACTTGAGCGTTGTTGATCTCGAAATCGATATTTACCTTAAAACATCGCTGTACTGATGCACTATAATCTGCCCATGAGTCTGCACTTTCTTTATGTTCCCCGTGATAGTTGCTGAGCTGGATGAGACTTGGGCCTTCATTTCTGCTCCTATAGGCTTGCTTTGTAGCGTCGTCATGCACTCGTTTTCCGAAGAGCTGACGAGGTCACACAGCCAGTATTGGACTGGTTCTGGTCTTCGCTCGCATAGACGCTCCAAATTGGTCTGGTCGATACTCCGTTCCCGGTAGAGGATCTGGTTCTGATTGTTGAGAATCAATCTGTAAGACACATAAATTGGTTTATGGATGGAAGAAAAGAAGTTG
The DNA here is from genome assembly GCA_963565295.1 of Epirrhoe alternata. Lineage (NCBI taxonomy): Eukaryota > Metazoa > Arthropoda > Insecta > Lepidoptera > Geometridae > Epirrhoe > Epirrhoe alternata. The sequence continues at coordinate 7,593,999 of OY751394.1, forward strand.
GTAAGGTACACGGATCTGAAGATACTGATTCGTTTGATACCAAAAATGGAACTGAAAGTTAATCATAATTAAACAATGTTTGTAGCATAGCAACAATAAGTACCTATTATTAATGTCGATTGTATGTAATGAATAAATTGTGAATATTATTTTATTTATAGTTAAAACTACAAGGAAATTATACACAGTCCAAACAAGCGCTCTTTGGTACTGACAGAATGAAATCATAATGTTCACATAGATACAACCTAATTTAAATGGTCGATACTATAATTATTATATCTGTTCTATCTGTTATCATCAAGAAAAAAACTTACTGCTAAGGCCATGGCGTTGATAAAATAATGTAGGTACCTATCTACCTACCCAAATAGTTTATTGTAATTAATGGACTATTTAGAAATTAAAATGTCGTTGAACATAGAAATATTCATACCGTTATTACTCCTAAACTGGTTGATATTTAGCAATATGCCAAGCTTACCCATTGAAGTTGTCCATTAAATTAACTCGCGACTGAGTCTTTCTGTCGCTATTTCTTAGTCCATTCATGTACTCATAAGGGGCCAGCATCTTTGGTGTTGACGTTGAAGCCAGATTCATCCGAAGTTCAGCGAAGTGTCCATCATCTCTTCGCTCTTTTAATTTCTCTCTCTTAGAATCATGCGACAGATCTTTACCAGTTTTAAAGTCCGCTTCGTTGGGCGTCTTTTCATCTTGGAACTGAGGGGGAGGTGTGACTGGAGTTATCCTTTCTTTGATGTTTTCTTGGTATTTTGCAGTCTTCACACTTTCTCCGATAAGCCTCTCGTTGTAGTGAGGAATGAGCATTTCCTGTTCTGTTGGGTAGCCAACGAAAACCCAAGAGTTATGCTCGTCAGATCTAGGTAGTCCTAAAGATGGTACTCTACTACCGGTAAGGATTCCACCAGCATGACTGTCCACTGTGGTAGGTTTCTCTTTTTTAGGGAATATTCTGAACATGTCCTTAGATTTCTCGGCTTTGTTGGTTCGGTGTTTCGCTTTAGGGCCGACTTTCTTTTGTGGTTTCAAATGAAGACTATCCATAATATTTTTCCCCATTAAAGCTTTCTTAGGTTTGTGAATAGGTTCTATTTCAGGAAAAGCGCCCTCATTGGCTTCTTCATCGATGAAACCTAGCGAATGATAGCCTTCTTGGATATCTAAAATCAGTTGATCTAATCTCTGGCCTTCGAAATTAAGTGATTTGTTTAGCCTCGTTCTCTGAAAGACGGGAGTTGTTGTGATGGGCTGATCTTCTTCATTTGAAAAACTGCGCTTATACTCTTTTTTGGCTAAAGATGATCTTTCTGTGGGTACATAAGACACGTTTGATATAGGCGTGCGCATTCTTGGTTGGTTGTTGACTGCTATTTCATTGTTGTCGGATAATTTAATGATTTCTACACTCTCATCAGACTTGTTCTTACTCGTTTCTAGATCTTTCACCGTCGCTGTTTTGATAGATTTGGTTTCTCTAGGACTTGATATAAAAGTTTTAACGGGGTACTTCTTACTTGGACTTAAAATATTAATATTTTTATCAGGTATATCTTTGGTTTCTTTTTGTATTGCACTTTTGTCCGGAGAGTTCTCTTTGTTAACATTTTTGGAAGGCGTTAAGTTAGTTTCTAATTTTATTTTATTTTTAGATACATTAGGGGTCATATTGTTCATTTTCGTTGATTTAGATTTATTAAGCTTTTCATTATTTAAATTTTTAGGAGCTGGATACTTTGGTTCCGTCCTGTTAGGGTCTTCTGAGTCTTTATCTTTGAGGAGATCCATGTGTTCTTCATCATTATGAATCTCATAGTATTTTTGTAAGTCATACGGAGTCTGTATAAGGCTACTGCTACGATTTCGCGGTTTCGGAGTGGGTGCTCCCGTACTGGTAATATCAGGTTCCCTCGGACTATCGACGACATCTTTGTGAGGTGTGTTTTGAAAGTCTATTGCTTGCTTAACAGTTATGTTCTCATTGTTATTTGAGTCACTGCTGCTAGTATTATTCTTGGAGTCATTGCTATCTGGTGAAGCGAAGTACTGAGACGGTGGTGGAGAGCTATCAGAGTCTGAGAATCCAGAATCTTGGCTCTTGTGACTGCCGGGGCTTCCGTGTCGCAGTGGCCACTGGTTTATCTGTAACTGGGCGTTAGGTGCTACGTTTTCTGCGCTGTTGTTCCTCTGTTCCGGTTGGTTCGCGATCCAGTGGGGGAGCTGGGGCTCCCAGTCCTGCTCTCTTTGGGGGTTGTTCCAGTTGGGCTGAGCGACCGGGCTGCCTGCTGCAGGCTCGTCTCCCCACCACACCTTGCTGCGTGTTCTTTGGAAGTTAGACATTCTGAAACAAAACATAACAAATTCATTATTACCTTGATATATGGGAAGGGCGATGGGGTACTGTCGATGATGCTAGTATAGACTAAGCATCAGCCAGCAGTGATATTGATAGTTTCAGTTAAAAGTTATCTTTAATACTCGTAATATGATTGGCAGGCTAAACGATGTTTGCGGTTGAGAAATGGAAGAACGACCGCTTAGTGTCAATAACAACTGAATGCTTGCATGCTTCGTTACGTTAGTCCAAGCAAGTTTCAAACCTACTACGTATGTGTAGAAAATCTTTGCGTCATTTATTTAAAGTCAACAAGTAACAGACATAAAGTATGGACGAAACAAATCCCTCACCAGAAAGAACCAGTTATTCAGACACCTTGGGAAGTTTTCGATCTAATGTACTCGAAACTACATATATCCCTGTATCTAATGATAGGTAAATGACGTAATGTGGACCATTATTGAGTTTTTGAGTTAAGGAGGTGCGTGTGCTGCGAGCCGTGACGTCTTCGAGGCCAAATCACCTGTTTGTTTATTTTTTACAGTCATGGGAATTTGTTTTTGTGCGTTGATTACTCACGTATTGAAATTGAAAAATAGACAAAAAAGGAGCTATATTTAAACGATTTAGCAGTTAAAAACCAGCTTAGTTAGACCTAGAAATCTGGTTTAGGCTAAAGTATTAAAACGTGTTATAGTTATCGAAGACGCAGAGTTAATTTAAAAGGACTCTGGAAGACGCCATGTTGTATGAATGCTACAAAATCCATGCACAGAAACGAGTCAAGTAATCATTTATTTTATCTAATGCCATACTATCTAAGACACTCGGAACATCAAACAAATGTTTGATCAAGAAAAATAAAACCAAGAGAACAAAGTAAAGTAAAAAGGCACAATCACTGTAAACATGGAAAAAATTTAAAAAATTGCACAAATTAAGGGTAATTTTCATCTCCACGCGAGCTGAGCCGCAGGCGTTTGCTAGTGCTTAAGCCTACATCCTATATAAATATTATAAAGGCGAAAGTTTGTAAGTATGGATGTATGGATGTATGGATGTTTGTTACTCTTTCACGCAAAAACGGCTGGACCGATTTGGTTGAAATTTGGTATGTAGATAGGTGATACCCTGGATTAACACATAGGCTACTTTTTATCCCGATATTCCCGCGGGAACGGGACTTACGCGGGTGAAACCGCGGGGCGCAGCTAGTATTATAATAATAATGGATTGTAATTCATCTCGAAGTCCGAGGCAGATGTTAAAAACCGTTGCTAGTTCTATTGTGCAGACTGCAAGGGTCGCTGTGATTTCGTCCCCTTTTTATTGGAGACGTAGTTGTAAAGAAACTTTGAGACATTTGTACAGGAAACACCTTTGAACTGCGTATTTGGAAAAGAAACGTGGCAATATCAAATCGAATGGCTTGATATTAAAACGGTACTAAAGTGCAAAAGGTGGGCGATATGAATAGATCAAAGAAAACTATGATCTGTCTTAAATAATCCTATGTACTTATTATGAAGATTTTTATTCTTTTTAAACGCAGTGACTAGCTTACATTATACATTAGATAATTAAACTACACTACGATTTGTATAGGGGTAGGAGCAGCGCCATTTATATTGGGAGAGTATGCTATTACCGCGCGGTTGATAATTTCGCGCCCCTTGGTTTCTCTAAAACTATCAACAATACGCGCCCGCAATGTTAGTAAAATCATAGCTCTACACCCCCCCAACCCCCCCGAGCACTGTCAGTTTCCACCGAGCAAGCAGAGGGGAAGGCCGCGCTCTTTTATTTTTCCCGCGCAATCAATCTATTTTTTCGGGAGATTTGAATAAGAGGTGAGTCAATAAATATTTCACATTTAGTTATATATTATACGCAATTTTAGGGGGGGAATTGTGTAGATCTTATGTGTAAAATAAATTTTAATTAATCCTTTGAGTTTGTTTTAGTTTTTAAGGTTACAAAATAAAACTACCTTGTTTGATAATTTCGCGCGTAGGGCGCGGTATTATCAAACCACGCGCGAAATTAACGAGTATGAAAATATCTATGGCAAATTTGTTTATTTACAGGAACGACTTTCTTGACACGGTAGGTCACTGTCGAAGGAAACACAGAACTGAGAAGTATAATGTTGAGACTGAGTTGATTTTATAATAATAAATATACATAAGTAAAGTACTTTAGTATATTTTATTTCTTTCCATCCTAAAAGATTTCTTTTCTTGTCTTAAACTTGTTAATAATTTTGGCTAATACTAAACATTTGTGAATGCTGGAGTCTGTATGTATCAGGCTCCAGGCTTCTACTCTTTGAATGACTTATTGCGTAGTGATGATTTCATTGTCATTTGTGCAGGCTCGGTGACAGCGCGAAATTACCAACCTGGGGCACGATATTTCCAGACCAGTTTGATAATACCGCGCTTTCCCAAATTTTAGTTTTTTGCTTGTATTATTTTTGTGTGTTTGTTTTTATGATTTTGAAGTTTTGTAATTGTAACCAGATAAATTCTCCACTTATTAAACTATTTAGAATTTATTTTAACCTAACCTGAACTGAGTTATAGAATAATTCCCTTAGGGGCACGGTATTTGCCAACTCTCCCCTACCTAGTTCTGAAAACAAATACACGACGAAATTTTTCGTACGATTTACTTAGCTTCGCCCATTGAACGTGCCGACGTGCGTTGCGCTTTAAGAAATCACATACGATGAGCGTTTACACGTGAAAAACTGCCGTGCGATACGATATCGTACGGGTTGAAAGCGCATCGTGTAAATGCACCTAGGTAGGGTAGGTTCATAACTTCTGTCGATTTGTGAAAATCCCACATTTTGTTTTTGCTATATGCTAATCTAATATAGTCCTTGTCTGTTATACCTACGTCAATTTCCAGAAAGTGCTAACTTCACGCTAACTTCCAAACCCGGTTGCGGTCTGAAACCAAGTGATTCACTATTATAACAACTAAATAAATTGCGCACTAGCTATCATTTTATAATAGCTCTTATTGCGAATGCCTTAGAGTTCAATGATTGGATTGTAAACTTTGCAAAGTTGATATCAACATTAGTCATGTCATGATGGAAAAAAATTGGTTCAAAAATTTGCTTATTATTAGGATTTTTCCAAAACAAGTATTGCAAATAAAAATAAATACTTAACCCCCTTCTAATAGGACCTTTTGGCTAGTTTTGACGCTAGTGATGTAAGTAGGTACTAGGTACCAAAGGCATCTGTCTTAGTTTAACGGATTTATGTGATCATCAACACTTCTGTCGAAATTTTAACAGTTTAACACTAACAGCCTGCACTAGGCATCGTGCTAATTACTTTGCGGTTTCAGAGTACTTTTACGACATCACAAGAGCCATGAGACTATTAAATTTAATTTTAGTGTTCGAATTTTGAAAACATTTTTGAATAGGTATTATTAGTAAAAGGAACACGAACAGAAAAATATTTTTTTTTTTAATTTTACTAGGCTACCCGTATGCGGGTTAACGTTTTTCATTACGACAACGGTTGAATCCGAATTGTGGAATGTTTTTTAAAGGGCTTGCGAGGTCTAAATAAAAATAAACACTTACTCTAAAATGTTGCACACTAGAGGAAATAAGCATTCCACATTCAAAAATCGATAAAAAATTCCACATTTAAATTCCTGAACGAGTGAACCTTGACGTAATCTCGAAGCCTTCAAGTGATAGGCCCTTGTCGTCTACTTCCTCCGCTTACTGCGCGCCTGGTACCGAAGATACGGTTGAGTAGAAACAATACCATCACAAGACATTGACTTTAAATGTTCGTGACGCATACAATAGCTTAGATAAAATTAAAAAAATGCACGTCTTCAATGTTAGTCAATATTGTGTTCTGTGTTCGCTGATTTTATTTGCAAATTTTGATAAAGTAAATGGAAGTAATAAAAACAAAACAGTTACTGTCAAACATAGAAAGAGGAACTGACGTATAGCAGAGAAAGCATGACCAAGTTATTCCGATAATTTTATCTGACGTGCTCCATTAGAGATGCTGCGGATACAAATCATTATTTCACACTTAAGTTTGTAATTTTACAAATTATATTTAATAGACTTTTAATCATACGGGATAGGGATAGAAAGTAGGTAACCCGATTAGTTACCTACTAGGTAGGTTAGGTAGGTACCTACTGTTTATTTTGAACACTGCACTGTTCCTCTTATAGGCATACAGTACCTATACAGGCTTTTTCACAAGATTTGAGATCATCCCACCAGTCAGCCTTTGTTTTTGTTTATAAAACTTCAATTAGCAGATGTTTCGAAAGTGTGACAACATCTTTACGTTTAGGTACCGATAAATTTAAGGCCAAGCGATCAAATTCCGATCGCAATAACCAGTTAACCTTTTCAAGTACGTTTCATCGTTATCATTGCAAATACAATATTCGTATCGCGTCGAATGAAATAGGCGAAGTGCACCTGGCATAACGGTCGGCTGTCATCTGCCTTCCATACGCCACGCATGGCTGTACGGCACGCGCCTTGCGCCTCGTGGCTTATTAAAAAAAGTTCTGTCATATTTCGGAAATCGAACACTTAATTTTTTGCCGAATTAACGGATATCGGCTGCCTGTTCTATTTTTGAATCGGAAAAGGAAGTGACTTTATGAGTACGATTCAAACCTATTGCAATTTGAAGATTACCAGCACCTTTCAGCACTGATTCAAAACGGTTTACGTATTAGATGTTTTGAGGAAAATGCTGCTAGAATTTTCCGGTTTCTTACATAATTTAGACATTCGGTGTTTTTTTTTTACTAATTATCTATTTTCAGGAAAAAACATATTAATCAACATTCGCATGATCACAAACGTGCAAGTTGGCGCATAAACAGCATCGCTTATGCAATCTTATACAACGCTCATCAGCGCACGATTGACCCAACAAACTAGATATCCACCGGTAGCTGTCAAAACAAAAGAAAGCCGTTATAATTCACACGAACAATCGATAACATTACAAAACCACTCATTAAAAACTAAATCTGAATTATAGTCTTTATGCATTTGAAAATAAGGGCTAGAAAATAGCGGTAAGGATAGTGTAGTGATTTGATCTCTATGGTTACGGCCAGGTGATGGCTTTTTCTGTTTTTTTCTGCGTGTGCAAGGGGTGTTGGCGCCCTACTCCGGGTGTGCTCTTGGCCTTATTTTGATGCGCGAGAATTTATATACAGGATGCGACTTTATGCAATTGATAAAAATATTGAATTTTAAATCATAGGATAGGTACCTATCTAGCGAGTGACTTAAAACTATTTAAAACCTGGCGTACGTAACCTGACTAAATTACTTATTGATTTTAATTTTTTTTTACAGCGGTTTATGTACACAAAATATTCAAAGTTAGTAAGTACTTACTTAATTTAAAGGTTGTAAGCGAATCATTAGTTAAATAGACACCTGCACAAACAACTTATTCTACGTAAATTAAATTAAAGCAATTGCGTGACTCACATCCAGGTAAATCATTTAAATGTAATATCGTCCAAGAATGTCGTTTATGGAAATTTTGTTAAGAGCGTAATTTTCCTGTACCTCATGGTTATTTAAATTATTTAAGGTTCTTAACAACAGTCAAGGATTTTAAGTATGTACCTACATTCATATAGCATATTTTACATGGGTTTATTCTATGGTAATTATATTTATGAGATGAAAACATCGACGGATGAATTGAGTCAGATCTGTGTGTGTGTTTACCTATAAATTTAACCTAAGCTATATTTAATTTTGTAAACCACTTTATATTCTACTAGCTGTCCATCGCGGTGTTACCCACAGTCCCTCGGGAAAATTTTACTTTCCCGGGATAAAATATAGCCTATGTTCATCAGGGATAATGCGGGATTCTAATGGCGAAGAATTTTTCAAATCAGTCCAGTAGTTTCGGAGCCTATTCAATTCAAACCAACAAACAAACAAATCTTTCCTCTTTATAATATTAGTGTAGATTTAGAACATAAAGCTAAACGAGACGGCGATAGTTATATCAAAAATAACCAATCACCCTGTATAGTAAGGAGCTTCACCCCCATTTATCGTACCCCAATGCAATACCATTGCCCTAACATCTGCCGTGCATTATGATTGCATTTGAAAGTATCGATATTGTATCCGAATCGATAATAATATCGATTCTCTGTGGACAACGCTTCCGGAATGCAGTGAAAGTCTAATTACGTAACGATTGATAATGAACCATCCATTACCATTCGCTAATGAATAAAGTAAATATTAGGTAACCATTATGTGACAGAAATAATAAATAAATAAATAATGCTGGACAATTTGACACAGCATCATCTAGCCTCAAACTAAGCATAGCTTGTACTATGGGAACCTGATAACTGATAAACTACTTATACTCGTATACTTTTTCTTTGCTGCATAGGTACATATTATACATAGAAACACCCACACTCGAGATAAATATTTGCAGATCATACAAACATTTATCCCGCGGCGGGGATCGAACCCGCAACCTTTTGCGTCTCAAGCGGGCTTTCGCCAACTGCGCCACAGAGGTCGTCGTTAAAATAGCAGTTTTTTTTAATTTGACAAATTAAACAAAAATTTACTCTAAGCATATCTTCTTACAAAAGACACAAACGCTGTTTTCGGTAAAAAAAAGTCCTCTTTTTTGTATTTTTTTTGCAAAAAAATCTTTCTCTCAGAACCAGTCAATTTTATAGATACTTAGTTGTTTAAGGGAGAGTATGTACGGGCAACGTACATCTCCATAATTTTAAGAAGTTGGATTTAGTAACTTTGTTACATTCTAAAATAGAATATAATAGTTAATGAATGAATGAATGAATGAAAGTACTTTATTGTACAATGCACACCTTATAACTACAAAATACAGTGGAAAAGAGAACCATAATACAATGCACAATAGGCGGCCTTATCGCTGAGAAGCGATCTCTTCCAGGCAACCTTTGGATGGAGAGGAGTGTAAATGCATGGAAGATTGAACGGGTGCAAAAAATTAAAGGAACTTAAGAGTTGCCTAATTTATTACCTAATAATATATATATAGATATAGGTGTATATATAATAAATAAACTTAATCTAGGTGAACAAGGTGACTATCGAGAAACGAATACCACAGCTTATTAATATGCCTAGATTTAAAATGATTACAAAATTACATCCGTTTTGAGATCCATAAGGTCTCATGTTTTACCTATTGGCAAATCGTTTCGTCACACATCTTGTGTTTTATTATTTTTATCATTTGTTTCTCAACTTTATCTCATTCACATTCGATACGCACCTTTGTTTTAAATTCTGGCCGATTGCTGGATATTTTGTTTCCAAGAATAAGGCACTTTTTACTTAGGTATGATACATACATACCAAACCAACCAATCTAATAGAGCAACATTTTCAACCTGAGCATTTCTTATTTTAAAATAACTTTTTGAATTTCGAACACCAGCTTAGTGCCTTCTATTTGTCTAAATTCAATGTCAGTCAGTTTTCCCGCCCTTGTTTGCTATGTCAATAAAATTGAATGTCAATGTCACTGCAGGAAGTGACCTGGGATGAAAGGTGTTGACAGCTTGTATCTCCCGTTGATCTTTGAATACAATAGAATGATACTCTGAATGAAAGCGTCACTGGTCCCTACTATTCCATTTCAAATAAGTAAGGGAATTTTGTTGTACAATGATTGTTGCCCGTACTACTTATTATTCTAGCTTAATGTAAATTTATAGTTTTAATTAAAATTCTAGTCTTTGGTCAGTCTTTTAACAGATTCAAAAAGGTAATTCACATTTAAATATTTACATAAGCTTTGTAACAATGATAGAACCAAATAATTATTTTTGAACAGTAGCCTATTGTAGTAAGTTAATAGTTTTGTCTATTTTGAGTGACATCTGTCAAAAGTTAATTCAAAGGCATTGTTATATAAAAAATATATCAAAATGCATGCATTTAAATCTAGACGGACTCATAAATTACTTTAATTGCTGCATTTAAATAGTCGTCTAATAAGTTCCATCCAATATTGACTGTTGTTAATTTGAAACGTATTTACCTATTCAATGAATTTTCTGGATACCCTAATTGAAAGTGACCTTGTTTGTAGGTACATCCTTTCCCGTAAGACACCAGCTGGTTGAACTCCTTGTTATCTGTAGCCACGGTTGGCTGAATGCACTACACTCCCTCGCCTCATAGGGCACGCGTGGCATATGGCGCCATTAAAAAAAAACCACGCCACGTGCCGGCAGTTACGTTTTTACTTTTTAATTCGAGGTGTGGCTATTGGCTTTTTTATCGTGTTTACACCACAGACTGAATAATTTAATACGCGCAGTGATCCTGATTTCAGATTTTATTGATTTCCTGGTGGAATATTTGCAAGGTTGAAGGTGAAAATTAAAACTATTTCTTAAAGTACTTTATAATAAAGTATTAGAACACTAGCTAGTGTTCTAATCTGCGCGCGTGGTACCAACATTTAGAATAACCTATATGCTATTCCAAGTCTATCTATGCCTATTCCAACTTTCATCCAAATTGGTTCACGGTTTAGTCTGGTGTAGGCGTGATTGAAACACAAACATCTAAACTTTCAGCATTAATATAGGTATGAGTGGGATGGTACGAAGTCCCTACATACCTAGGTACTATTATTTCCAGTGACAGAACTTCGTCCCATCAATTTATATAAAATATTAAAAGAAACTTAATTTGGCGTGCTTTGGCCTAGTCACTTTAGTGATAATTCCTGATTGCAATAGTCTATTAAACAATCGAGCGAATCAACGTTTGATCGGAACTAATGGGCTTCTTTTGACGGTGCAAATACCTCTGTTAGTCATATCTGCGCAATTACATGGTTGATCACGTAATTATGGCCAGTTGATCACTTTGGTCATGAAATGGAACGACCTTGGTGGTCGTTGGCACTAAATGATCAGGAGCTTATATGACAGTTCTTATGGATCAGCCACGAAGTTATAAAGATAGTCTAGATAATAAACGTTGGTAGGTAGGTAAGGTAGAAATAATGGAAATGCCCAACATTTCACACAGCATCTAGCCCCAAACTAGGCAAAACTTGGACTATGGGAACCAGATAAATGATATACTTATATACTTTTTATTTTGTAAATACATACATAATAATATACACCCAGACCCGAGATAAATTATCCCGCGGCGGGGATCAAACCCGCAACCTTCTGCGTCCCCAAGCTTTCACCCACTGCGCCACAGAGGTCGTCAAATGTCGCTGAAATGTTCTAAAGTTTACGTTCAGTAAAACTCCTAAAATTGCCGGTTTATTGTAACTGCTAAGTCGCGTGCCGGGTATTATTCTAGTTTACTCGTTTAAGTATTTGTTCTATAATTGATAACTTTAGTTTTTGTTAGCGTTTGACATTTAGTAACGGTGGGCAGGTGAGCAGTCATTTAATTCTTGGCAGTTCGCGGGCAGATGTTTGTCTGTGTATGGCGCGCTTTTCAATTTTGCGCTAACCGTTTTAGATAAACTACCCACCTAACGATGACAGGCATTTATTACCTACATAGCGTGGTATTTTTTCGAGAAATTAACCCGGATTTGGTTAAGGTGTAAGTAGAGTGCCACAAACTTATCTAAACCAGTGAGGGGCGCGCTGTTATCGCATTTGATGTTGGCAGAAAAATAAATTTTAAAGTAAAATTCGTTAGTTCCTATTTTGGCCACCGGTTCAGATAAGTTTGTGCCAATCTGCCTACTTCATTTTCAATTTCAAGCTATCCCATCCAATCACAGACATCAGCCGTGATTCCAACCAATGCCTGCCTTCTGAATTTAAAATCGTTATAAGTACTTTTATGTTTTTCGCTATTTCTATTTCGCTATCGAGAGTTGTCCATAATTGTTAGTGTCTATGGATGACGCTATCAAATTCCAAGTTTCCATACATCTACGCCGCTTGGAATTCTCTTTGTCCAGGCTTTTCCTTACTTGGCGCGTTAATCATGGACCTGGTATTAACACGTGCAAACTTATGATACTTGATAGCTTTGATAATATGGCAAGATGCACTCATAAATAGTATCTCTCTATGATGCACTCATTACAGTCGCCATGATTTACTGAAAAAAAAAACAAGAGAAAATAACTTCTGAAGATTGTTCTAAATTCAAATATTTTTTTAAAATTCTGTAGTTTGAAGATTGTTCCAAATTCAATATTTGAAAAGGTTAATAATAATTTAAAAAAGTAGAAGTAGCATGAAACCTTCTTACTTATTTTGTTTTTTTTATTAGGTGAAACAATGAATGACCTCACAACAAGCATGACTGAAAACCAATCAATCGTTTTAATAAAGCACGAGATTTTTAGATCAATGACCCAACAACAAAAACTGATTTCCTATCATTCAATTCGCTCTAATTTTTTCACATTACTACGCGTCAGTTTGTACTACTAGGAATAAAATTATCATTTCTTGTGTTGTTTTCCCATGCTCTAGTTGTAACCGAACCAGACTAGTCTCATGATTTATAACTATGTAGGTAGGTACCTCTATTATTTTCCTAAATACCAGCACTTACATAAGTAGGTATAAGTACCCAACTACCATATTGATTCAACATAAACAAACAAGTCTAAAATGCTTTCTGAAATAGTCTAGGTACCTACAGGTAGTTGACACAACTTGAAGGAAGCTCTGGGCGAAACTAGTGGTCTTTTAAAACTGCGTCTTTCTTTGTTGTGGGTGCTCGATAGATTGTAGAAGGTACCTACTTATCTAATCATTACGTTTAAGATAAAAGACATCTTAAATCCTTAAGACCAATATATTTTGGTGCAGTCAAGCGCTTATCAGTAACCTTCAATGGCTTCAATATCTGAAATATTTCAATAAGACGAAGGTAGTTCTTACATTTTTCACTTTTTTGAATGAATTGTGAATGAAAGTTGGGAAAAAAAATAGTGCATGTGGCATGCATTGATACTTTTACTGTTGTGGGATAAAAAACAACTTGGGTTAATTAAAGGTTGCCTGGAAGAAATCGCTTTCAGCGATAAGGCCGCCCATTGTACTAAGATCTTGTTATTGATTTTATTAATTTCTTGGTGTACAATAAAGTGTTCATTCATTCATTCATTCAAAGATAGCCCTAAAATATTACAAAAGATTTGCTCGTCAAAGAGCACAAAAACAAGAAACGTTTTATGAATAAGCAAAAGGCAAAAACAACAGTTATGTTAAACTGCTGTCTATACTGTAGTTATAGCACTTATTACCAGTTAATAAGGTTCAATTACAACGCATTGTTTACAGGTACCAATCGAATCGTAGCGTTGTATGGAATGTGTTATGTGGCGTGTAAAGATCATCTGGCACACTTCAGACATACATTTCTATTCTACTATGGTAAGAACAAAGAAGTTTGAACATAGAACGAAACTTTAAATCATATTGAATGAATGAATGAAATTATAATTTACTTCGTGTTGTGCTTTGGGTAAGAAGTTTGGATCTTTAAACCCTTCGATCATTTATCTCCTCTAGATAAAGGATCAGCATTGAAAATCCGTCCGCGCGAAATAACGCCTCTCTTGAAAAGTGAGAGCGTATTTCGTTTAGTTCGGTTCGGCTCTCATAAACGCCTAATAACCTATCAAAATGACAGTTGTAGTTTTTTTTTGCATGTCAATTTTCCCCGATGAACATAGGCTATATTTTATCCCGGGGACGTGAAGTTTTCCCGAGGGATCGCGGGTAACACCGCGGCGGATAGCTAGTATAAAATAAATAATAAAATACTTGCTGCTTTTCATGTGTTCAGCAAGAGACACAGTATGAAGCTAGTTAATCATTGATATGGTTCCCATGCGCTGGCATTTGCAGCTTCACAAGGTGTGTTGCCATTTTAGGACAAACTAGTTAAACTATTTACAAATTGAAATGAAAAAACATACGCTCCAGGTGGCGTCTCATGAAAAATTCAGATAGTTATCTCTACAAGCTGTTCGTTTATGTTAGTGGCCAATTAACTTCAATTCGTGCTTGTCATGAGGCCTAAAGGCGTCCTAAAAAACTCTGTCACCAGAGTTGACCACTGATACGAATTTACTTACCTACTTTACCTGCAGCCCTAGACCCCTCGCAGACTATATCGGCCGATAGTTGAGGCTATAGGTACTTTTCCATACTCATTACGAGCCGAAGTATATTCCATCTCAACTATCGGCCGATAGAAAGTCTGTAGACTGCGAGGGGTCTTATTGTCTAACTTGATATCCATTCTCAGATGACATCCCAATAGAGCTCAACCAATCACAAAATACGAAAATGAAGATTGAAATCGAGGCTAGGTTTCCAATGTCAAAATGAAGCCGATGTCCATTGCAAGTTGAGTTACACAGCCCCTGTTCGGTATTCAGTTTTCCGATGAAATCTATGGTGTTTCTGTATGAACTCAATTTTCATGAACTTTACATGAGTAAGATATTCATTGCAGCTAATTGCCCTTATTAAGTTAGGTACTCGACCGCGTTTAAGCTTAATTGACTCAACTTGAAAGTCTTCCGTCGGAAGAAGATTAGGGCAAATGATGTGACCTTGCTATAATACAAAAAAAAACGAAAAACAATATATTATTCAATAAAATTGTTTGAAAGTGGAAGAGATCATTATTCAAAGATAATTTAAGTAATGTGATGGGCCCAATGTGGTTTTAACCGAATACGAACTTCGGCCGAACATTCGGTGAAAATGAAAAAGAATTTCGCCCGAATTTCGGCTCAAGCTGCCGAAGTTCGGTTTAACCGAATGTGAAACGAACTTCGGATTCAGAGTATCACTTCAATTTAGGATTTCTGGAATACTAAAAAAAAGTTTTTAAAAAGGTGCGTTGCCTGTAAAGTAAAATTTCAGATTCTCTTCAATGTAATATTAATGCGATATAATATATATTTCCTCGTCTTTCATTATTTGTGTTCACTCTATCAAATAAACAAAGAACCACAAAGTAGATCCTAAACTGTAGGTACTTTATTAGGTATGTATTGTAAGTGAAGACTAATAATAGTTATGTGTTTATCCCTGACATAATACTCATGTGTCAGCCGTGACTCATGGATAGCATACTTAACTTACTGGATTTTATAAGTACTAAAGTAATGAAACTAATAGTACTTAGTATCAGAATTACTTATCCTGCGCGCAGCTTTGCGTGGTAGGTCTAGGTACCATCTACACCTATTCCAAGTTTCATCAAAATCGGTTCACTGGTTTAGGCGTGATTGAAACACAAACATACAAACATCTAAACAAACTCACAAACTTTCAGCTTTATTATATTAGTGGGATAGTGACACTTTTCATGCACTAAGGGAATTAGAAAGGGATTTTTTTGATAATACTTACTAAATTCATTGCACATATTTTTTGTGTGATCGTTTTACACTGGTTTACTTACATTTAATTCTGCAATCATTTACAATAACTAGGTATAGGATACATTGACAGGATTGATGGACAGTTGGTCATGCACAATTGAATCTGGATTGGTCAATTCCAACATACTCATGATTCATTCAATTATTCAATTCTATTGCTTATGATCCAAACTTTAAAGTTCTAAATTGACTGACACGATTAGGTTCACTATAACTAGTCGACCACAGTCTGCTTGGTCATACCTACAGCAGAGATAAGTGGTGGGTTTATTTTTATTGCAATATTATTTGAAGTAATACTTCGATGATGTTTTTATTGCTCTCGAAGTTGCGATTTTGTTTTAGTAACTCTATAGAATGCTAAAGCCTTCACATCTTCTATTTTCGAATGTAGATGTCCGCTGATTGTTCTATTTTTAAAACCTTTAAGTTTTAAATTTTCAAAATTATTCGATTTTCAAAAGCAGTTTCTTGACAGGCAATTCTAGTCCTTCATATTCAAAGACAATTCCCCTGCGCCAGTCACGGATTCCATTTTGGATTTAAAATGAGTCAGTATGCGAATCACGTTGTCTACGGCACGATTGACCGCTTGGCTACTGTGATACTCGTGGCAACTACCAAGGAAGTCGAATCTACTTTGAATTTGGCTGCATCGTGTAGCAATGGAGCTTCTAGTATGGTCTACGTTCAATTGAACGAATGGAAAAGGATTGCGAAATGTGTGTATTTGCCAAAAGTAGGTTGGTTTATGGATGTGCCTCTCTGATTCCCTTGAGATAATCATTTCTTGTTGTTTTTTACAGGAATTTTGAGTGACTGGAAAACAGAGTATTGAAATGTTCAATGATAACATTTGGCAATATTTATACGTATTACGTAAATTTACGTACCATACTTATTCTTAGTGGAAAATGAGGTAGGAACAGGTACTTCGTTGTTTTTACTGCTATAGAAAAAGTAAAACTGATAATAGCTGACGACCTCTGTAGCGCAGTGGGCGAAGGCCCGCCTGCGACGCAAAAGGTTGCGGGTTCGATCCCCGCGGTGGGACCAATGTTTGTATGATCTACAAATATTTGTCTCGGGTCTGGGTGTTTCTATGTATGATATGTATGTATTTACAAACAAAAAGTATATAAGTAGTATATCAGTCATCTTAGTACCCATAACACAAGCTCTGCTTACTTTGGGGCTAGATGATGCTGTGTGAAAAGTCCATCATTATTTATTTATTTATTTTATTTATAGCTAAGTTACAAATGGGTGGAATCGAATGGGTGTGGGCACATTTTTATTGTTAATGCACCTACTTTTTGTCGACCTCAATGTGTCAACAACATTGATGGACCACGAATGAACTGTCAGTTTTATCCAATCGTCTATTGTTGGTTATTCCCGCAGTATTCCTTGAATAATCCGTCGGTTTTATGAAAAGGTTAGGGCATGCTTAATTAAGAACTTTACAGTGCTACAATCAATCTGAACCGGTGAGAGAGGCGCTGTTATCGCATTTGCTGTTGGCAGAAATAGTAGATTATTCACCAAGGGGATAAAGCAGTGTATTATGTCACGGGCGCCATATTGAATCCCAAGCGCATCGATGGATTCTTTAGTTAACTCCCGAGCGACAGCGAGGGTGTTTATATTTAACTCCCGAGTGCAACGAGGGAGTTAATGACTAGAATCCTGAGACAGCGAGGGATTCAAGAGCGCCCAAGACTAAGATAGCTTTAACCCCGAGGTGAATACTCTGCTTTTCACACATAGGTACTGCGAGAAAACTAGTGAATACTTATATCCAGAAAATAGCAAGCAAGTCAGGTTTTATAGGTAGAATAATAATAATCAATTCGTTTTTTTTATTCAACCTATACTGTCCCACTGCTGGGCAAAGGTCTCCCCCAATTCTTTCCAACCATCTCTCTCCTTCGATAGCTCCACCCGCTATCGAAGAAGTCGAGGTCGTCCGTTTATTCTCAAAAAATATTTTATTGAGGTCGTCCTTTCGTTCTCAAAAAATATTTTAGCATTTTATTATTTATTTATTTATTATTTAGCCCGTGTCGTCCCACTGCAGGGCAAAGGCCTCCCTTCCCTCCTTCCACTCTTCGCGATTTAACGCAGCAACAGGCCAAGTTCTCAGGTGAGAGTCCAGCTCGTCCCGCCATCTCATCCTAGGTCTTCCACGTCTGCGCGTCATATTTTGTGGGGTCCACTGTGTGTCTCGCACTCTCGCATTTTAGCATTAATATGCAACAAAAAATATTTAAGCATTAGATTGCTCTATAGTTCGGAGGCATTAGCCACACTTTTTCCTTAAATTTGAATAAATTCTACTTGGTCTCTATGGTAAACATTTTCATAGAAACATCAAAAATAAATTCGGAAGAAAAAGATTAGTTGCCACATTTTTTCTTTTTTTTTCGTATATGTTATAATGGGTGTGGACACAATAGTAAGAGGGAGAAACGGTTTACTTTCTGTTAAGAATGTGAGACGAAAAAATGTATGGTTTTCGAAGACCGGGTGTGAAAAAATAATTTTACATTAAAAATCGTTAGTTCCTCTTTTGGCCACTGGTCCAGATTAGTTTGTGGCACTATATTATAATTAGACAGTTATCGCGCTATCAGCTAATTTGCGTAGTGCTACGCAGGATCATCGCAGGACCGTTCTTAATGGTGCGAGACAATACCTAAATCAACACCTATGACGTGCAATAGAATTTTTTGACTAAAAAACCATCAATGATAAATGGAAAATACGGAAAACTCGTTGAAAATACCTTCTGATCCATAGAGCATAATATTATTTTTGTTTTCCTTTGAAAAACGTTAATGCCGTTGAAACTCAATGGACGTTTGTCTTTGGTTTCCCACCAATATTAACTAGTTGGCGCCTTGTAAGTCGAAACTGATCGATTCTTGATACCGACCGGCTGTCCAACCATCATTATTTACATATTAGAGACAAAACAAACATACCTACGTGTTAGAATTGTCACTTTCCCATGAGTGATCAGTTTGACTGAATACAAAGTGAAAAAGAATAGATTTATTAAGTAGGTACTTACTTTGTTATTATATCCAACGTATTTTGGAAATTTAACCCTAGAATAGAGACTGTTTAGAAAAAACGGTTCTAAAATAACGGTTATGGAACAGTTTTTTTTTATTTTATCAATTTATTTCATACCTACAACGCTCGAATCCCGCCGCACTAGGCCAAGCCTGTATCGTGTTAGACGGATAACGTAGGTATTACCTATAACATGAAATACTACTAATCCTACTCATCCGACTCATAAAGCTGAAAGTTTGCGAGTTTGTTTAGATGTTTGGATATTTGCATAATTGTATGTTTTTGTATCAATCACGCCTAAACTAGTGAACTGATTTGCTTGAAACTTGGAAAAGATGTAGATAGTGACCTAGAATATCATATAGACTATTCAAAATGTTGGTACCACGCGGGCAAAGCCTCGCGCATTAGCTAGTAAATGAAATAAAGCTTTGTTCAAAAGCTCATACAATTATACAAGGTTACTCATACTACTTGATTCTTTTTTAATCAAGAGCGACACAATTGAAACGTACCAACTGTTCTTTAATGTGTTTTATGTGACACAATGCCATAGATTTGAATATGAACGGACAGATAGCTTAGGTAGCTAATAGGTATTGTCGATGATCTTATCTCATCCGGTTTACTCATTAATAGGTACCTATGTAAATTATGTAGGTTAGGTACCTATAGGTAGGTATATCGGCTTATAAATCCTGGTTTGCTATGTATTAATAGTAGGTACCTAGGTACCTACTAAACTAGGTGATTATGAAGTAGGTAATTTAAGTTACTATGCCCTGACCATCTAAAAGTTGCCTGGAATATATCGCTTTCAGTGCTAAGACCGTCCATTGTGATACTACTAAGTCTCAAATACTTATTCTGTTGTCCTTATTTCTTAATTCTTGTTCAGGCTTTCAATAAAGAGATTATAATATAGGTTCTTGTTTAAATATAAATCATGCAGCGAAAGTTAAAAATATGTCATGTTAGGAAATAATTACAGTAATAAGGTAAATCACTCGGTGCCTGTCGTGCAGTCGCCATCTTTTTGTTTGTTGGCAAAATGGCGGATGTTTTTCGTTATACCAACAAAGAAATGAAATATTGATCGCTTCAATACACGCTACATTACATGATCATCGTGTTTGTGCAAAATTTTAAGCTTGATACCAACTTATAATTTGTTTTTAACAATTACTTTATAAAAGTCATATACACGGTCGAACCTGGAAGACTACAATGACGAGCATAGACATTTATAAGTATAAAATACTGGAGTTTTAAATACCTACAACAAAATGTTTCCATGCAAATGCAATTGTGAAAAGATTACAATAAATGTAAAAAATAATTGCAGCTAAAATATTCAAAACAAATAACAATAAGTGATGGCGAATAAAAACTAATCGAGCATGAAAAATCTTTCAAGGCTCATCAAATGTTGCCAATGGAAAAATAAAAAATAATTGAGGGCATCGTACACTCTGGTGAGTCATAGTGACGTATTTCATTCATAAATCTGAGGTGAGTGTTGAGAATGTCGGTTTTGTTCCGAGAATTTTAGAATCCGAATTATCTTACGGAACTGCTGGATAAATGGCTTGTAAGTTTTTTAGTGACTCACAGATTTTTTTACGAAACCGGTATTGGGTTGAAAAATTATTTAATCACACATAAATAAAAGTTATAGGAAATAAGTATTTTATATTGATACGAGAATTTCTCGTATCAATATTGCATAACTTGTACTTGAGCGGCACTTAAATAATATATCGTAGATACAATAAACATTCAAGTTTGTGAGTATGTTTAGATGTTTGTGTTTCAATCACGCGGAGTTGATAGCGACCTGGAATAGCATACTTATAGGCTATTCAACATGTTGGTACCATACCACGCGAGTGAAGCCGCGCGCAGAAGCTAGCCTACACTAATATTATAAAGAAGAAAGATTTGTTTGTTTGTTTGAATAGGCTTCGAAACTACTGGACCGATTTGAAAAAAAATTCACCATTAGAACCCTGCACTATCCCTGATGAACATATGCTATATTTTATCCGGGGAAAGTGAAGTTTTCCCGAGGGACCGCGGGTAACACCGCGACAGACAGCTAGTACTAAATAAAGAGATTTGACGTTATTTAACCTTTTATGACTCAACTTTCATAATCTCCATTTAATAAGCAAAGCAACTTATCAAGATAATACAATGATGGAGTAACATCCGAGAATTTCTCGTATCAATATTGCATAACTTGTACTTGAGCGGCACTTGAACTTATT
Organism: Epirrhoe alternata; assembly: GCA_963565295.1. Lineage (NCBI taxonomy): Eukaryota > Metazoa > Arthropoda > Insecta > Lepidoptera > Geometridae > Epirrhoe > Epirrhoe alternata. The sequence goes on from OY751394.1 coordinate 7,615,202, forward strand.
TATTACTTTCTAACTTAACATTCCCACGAACAATACAAAACGAATAGTGAGCTTAACGTGATAACTTTGTTTTAACTTTAAAAAAAAATTGTACATATCGTCATTACTTAGGTACGCTAAATTAATGGGGGAAAATGGGATTTTAAATTTAACGTTATCATCTGAGCTAGCCATAGGACATTGTCAATCCTCGTGAACGTTAGCCGTAGATCTGTAAAAAAAAAAAACAAATTATGTCTGAGTTTCCTTGCTGTCTGTCAAGGCGTTTGAAAGTATCAAGAGTTACTTAGCCATAGTGAATTATGTCCAAGGGAAGTAAATTGTCGTAAATTTAAATTATTACTGTAGTATTATAATAAAAACAGTAATTGTGCGTGAAACTAACCTGTAGTCTACAGACTGGTATTACCTGCGGATGGAAAAGATAAATTTTCTAGGAAACATTGGACATCCAATTAGAAACTATTTATATTATAAAATATAGCCGTTAATAGAGATAATATCAATGATTTTTATTATTTTATATCAATGATATAAAATAGTTCTAAGTTAAAAAAAATATTTTGTTTTATGCGTCCAAAAATAATAAGTAGGTATATCCGTTCACTTAGTCGGGATAAAAGTAGCCTGATAACCCAAGTTATAATAAGTTATGAAGAATGAAAGTAATTTTTTTTCCTCCATAATATACCTAGGTACGCATTCTTCATTCATTCATTCTCATTCATAAAATCTTAGGTTTCTGTAAGTAAATAAAATTGAAGGAGCAACACACATCGAAGCTTTAGAATTATCTATAGATAAATGAGTCAGTTTGAGTGTGTTTGTATAAATGTTTGTTACTTACTCTACTAATAGTTAGATAGGAATATAATGACGTATTACTAGAAGTGCTCTCTCTGCAACTAGTTGTGACAATAAGCGAGTTGAGTCACGCCGAGCGCACCCACAGTTTAACATACAATCACTCGTTATATATTTATAATACTCATACGGAAATATAATGAGAATAGTATAATCCTAAATCTAATTAAGTTAAATTCTTCCAATATTTTTTAATTCTCATGTGTGAACTTGTCACCGGATCACATCCCTTCGTTAACGGTTAAACCGTTTATTGAATGTGATTAACTATCTACCTAAAAAGTTTAAAACATACATACATAGGTACATACAATCACGCCTCTTTCCCAAAGGGCAGAGACCACGGATCTCCAGTCAAAAGATTTTAAATTGTGACATCATTGACCTGGCCGGAGGGCGTAAATGTTTTTTGTTATTTTTTTTTATAAAAGGTACAAGTATGGCACAGTTTATGGCTAATAGTGTTTAAAAAAACTTAGAATAAGTTTGCCTAAACACTAGGATCTCGAAGTAATTGTAGCACAAATTATCACTTTTTTTGTATAACAAAAGAAGTAAAGGTCATTTAAGAACAATATACCTACATATAATTATTTATTATAATTTAAATACTAAAGTATAATTTAAGATCGACCTGTCAATTTGCTAGTGTGACTGATTCAAAGCTTTTGAAGATCTAAATCCGCTTAAAGTTTCGTAATAATTCGATTTGTTATGGTAATAACACGTTACTAGGTGAAAGTTATATTAAGGTGTTCAAAATGGCTTTTTACATTCGTATTTTAGAGAAGTTGACTATTTCTAACAAGAACATGCTCAAGGAAAGGCATATAATTGGCCCAAGTCCTAAAAAACACACTTATTAGGTGTTTATTATATTATTTATATTACTAGCTATACTGCGCGCGGCTTCGCCTGCGTGGTACCAACATTTTGAATAACCTATATGCTATTCCAGGTTACTATCTACGCCTATACCAAGTTTCATCCAAATCGGTTCACTGGTTTAGGCGTGATTGAAACACAAACATCCAAACAAACTCACAAACTCTCAGCTTTATTATATGAATATGAGTGGGATGAGGGGGATTTTGACGAGAAGTATGTAATGTTTTAATGTAGGTACTTAGGTAGTTTTAATGTGACAGTCACCAGACCTCTCTTAAAGTTGGCTAAGAGCAAGGAGATGATGCTAATAACTCTTTGTAAGTAATCATCATCATCTCCTATCATCATCATCATTTATTACCAAGAAATAAAAGGACTTTGTGATAAAGCTACTTAAATTACGATTGTAATCGCAGTCGAGCGATATAAACCATATTGGCTATTAGAATTTCATTTAAGGGACGTATATCACTTTACTAAGATATTATGCATACCAAATGATACTTTGCATAAGTGCAAATAATTCCCTGAAAACTATTTCTCATTTAAATCATCAACCATGTCAATTAAATGACTTTAGTAAACAAAATAAACATTTATATTTCTATTCAATTATTGGTCGTAAGCGAAGTCACAGGAAGAAGACAGTTCGTATTAAAGATCGGTATTGATTATTTAGTTCCAGCACTCCCATATAAATCCTCATATCATATTAAATCTGCAGCAATATGTCTGTTTGATAAAAACTAGCGGTTGTCTTGTCATCATAACAAGAAGTTTAACTGAGGAAATATCAATCAATGATCCTGTTTCATAATATACAAAAAGTAATATCGAATGAGTTAGGGTGCTCGCACAGTGCAGCCGAGTCGTCCGCGCCGAACTATCAATTCAATAGAGAAAATAAATAAATAAATAAATAATAAATAATGCTGGACTTTTCACACAGCAACATCTAGCCCCAAAGTAAGCAGAGCTTGTGTTATGGGTACTAAGATGACTGATATACTACTTATATACTTTTTGTTTGTAAATACATACATATTATACATAGAAACACCCAGACCCGAGACAAATATTTGTAGATCATACAAACATTTATCCCGCCGCGGGGATCGAACCCGCAACCTTGCTGCTGACGTCAGAGGCGAGCCGCATTTTCTGACGTCATCAGCATTTTTTGTATAGAAAAATGACTGCGGTTCGTACGGAGCGGACAGTGTGCGATCAGGTATGGCCAATAATAAACTGTAAGTTAAGTTGTTGTTGATCACAGATCGTACAAAAAAAAACTTAGGCATTTACATCTATATTAGATGATTTATACAGCGTCAATCCATGCCTACACTAAACGGGACGCTGTAGTACCTGGGACATTGTTTGAGATGGAATAGGCTTGTAGCTCCTCTCAGCTTAATCGGCCTCATCCACAGGAAGCATAACGTCATGTGGAGCTGAATAAGCTGCGGGTTTCCTCACGATTGCTTTAGACCCTTCGCAGACTTCAGACTTTCTGTCAGCCGATAGTTGAGACTATACTTCTCCATACTCATTACGAGCCGAAGATATTCCGTGTCAATTATCGGCCGATAGAAAGTGTAGTCTGCGAGGGGTCTTAGCGTTCAAATGAAAAGTGTCATTCCTTGAAATCCTTTCATCATGCTAGTTCTAAACTAGTGACATTTCTAAACCTAATTTATTTCTAACACTATTAGTGCTTAGATAAGAGCTAGTTTATGGCGAGAGATGTAACATCACACTGAACGGATGAGACGTGTTATGTTACCGCGTTCGTGTTACGGGCTAAGCAGAATATCTCGTAATGGGTGGCCATTTGTAATGTACCTTATCATCTTGAATACATAAGCTTCGCGAAGAGCATTCTTGTAAGTGTTGTATTTCAAGAGTATAGAAATACTATTAAAAATTACATGAAAGAGGCCAGGTGGAGTGACGAACTTCGAAAGGCAGAAGCTGGATGCATCGAGCTGAGGGCGCAATGGGCGCAAATCTCATTAGGGGAGGCGTATGTCCAGCAGTGGACTGCTATAGGCTGATGATGATGGTGATGAATGTAAGAAAGTATCCGCATTTATTTTAATTAAACTTAAATACAGCCTATGTCAATTTCACGATCAGTAGATACCTGCATAAAATCACGTCTATTTTCCGTAGGGGTAGATAACTTTCATTTTAATTCTAACACGTAGTGTAATTTTGAGAAATAGACGTAGGTAGTACGTAGATACAATTTACACTGGTAACGTGGACTAAGTCCGACACCGTTTGAAGTCCCAATAAGGATCTGAGATGTGCCTCGGAGAGCTGAATCATCATGTAAATTGTAATGGAGACGATTGGGAATGGACCACCTCGGAGCTTTATTGAGATAATCAAATGACGTTGATAGGAAGAAAAATAGGTATAGTTTTACCATTTGCGGGTTCGTCACATGCACGTTTTTTCTGTGTGTGTAAGTTCAGGAACACAATGGACGAATCAGCGCTCGGTATCGCTTACGCACACAGAAACAAATCTACACACACAATTAAGACTAGCCCGCCTTTGAGAGATGGAACAACTAAATAGATAAATAAATATAGGTAGGTACGAGTGTGATGTTTAAATTAGATATTGTACAACCTAAGATAAATACTAACTTTTACTATTTAGAAATAGAAATCGAATAACATCTAATGACGGAAGTAAAGCTTGTATCATCATAAAAAAATCATAAAATATGTATAAAAAATACTCTAAATTTTATCTTAACATCAAAACAAGATTATGTAAGAACGTAATGTACTTGAAGATCGTTTGTGAGAGTGATCAAACACGTTTTCGTGGTATGATCCGGTTATAAGGGAATTAAAAATGTATTAAAATAAGTTTTAGTACTTGATTATACTTTATTAAGTACCAAATATATATAAGCAATATGCGTAAACAAGGTCGATTAATGATATAATTTAGTTTCTAAAAATTTAATTGCACATCTTATTCTTGTGTCAATTTAGTTTTTTACACTCACGTAGAGACCTGGAAGCTGGATACTATCTGTTTAGTGACTCGTAGGAGTCGTAGGTAACCCAATAAAACGTAATTTTAATATTTTAATTACAGGTTTGTTTGTGGTAAGTAAATTACCGCAATATTCACAATTTTAAATTCAGAATTTAATTATTTTTCAATTTATAAAAACGGTCAATTCCATTTAACGATTTTTCTGTAAATAGCGCTTCCTTGGTGTAAAAACGGTTTGTTCGACAAGTTTCAAGTAAAAGGTTTGTAAGAAAACTGGTTTTTGATAAGTTCAAATATTTTACGGGTTTAAAATGTACTGAGGGTTGATAAATAAGCCATAGAAGGTTTATACAAATTACTATTTCCTTTTAGGAGTTCAATAATTTTGAAATAGCTTGTATCTCTTAAAGTCGATGCACTTAAGAAAAGTACTTCGAATGAGGTTAAAATCTTGACCTTTCCTAATGTTTCGATAAGTAACTTAGAGGTACTTTAAACTTTCTTTAATCTATTTATTAATTTTATTACACTATGGCATCTACACGTATTTTCTCCGTGATGTAAGGGAATTACGTTGTTCTGGGAAAATAAATCGGACTATCCGTATAAAATAATTTGAAATGGGTTAAACAAACATTTTTTTATACTGATAGTGCAAACATCGATATTGATAGTGAGCGTAGGTACTACCTAAGTACTTGTTTATTACCTATCGAACTGGGTTGAAGCATATTTTCCAATTTTATCTTATCAGATCGAAGATACATTGGAATGTGCTAGTTTATTTTTGACCGTAGAATTTATGAAATGAATACTTAGGCATGTCTGGATTAGGTATACCTACCCTATGGTACAAACCACCTTACTAAAGGGGCAAAGACGATGGCTCCCTCGTATGTGTAAGGGGGTTACCAATTGGTGACGCTGACTGTACCTACCTATACAAAACACAATTGTTCCAAAAAGAACCGACCAATTTTGTATCGAAATATTATAAATGTTTTTTTCGATAATTTTGACAACAAAATAAAAGCTTTGTTTTTCTGACGTCCTTTTTGAAGAAATAAGTATTACAGAAATTAATTATTACTAAGTTATTTCGTTCTGAGGCAATTGTCCATGTTTTTTGTTGTCTTTTAATAAAAACGTTTCTACATTTGTACAGTTTCTGCAGCGACTAATGTCATTAAGAAGCCATGTTGCATTGCATTGGTTTGCAATCTGGCATTGTATGCATCTAAGTGGATCAGTCGGTGCAATCAAACCGGGTCACAAACAAACAAACAAGCATGATCACAATTGCACTGGCAAGATCGGCACCCATGTCTAACTTGAGATCCATTCCACTGGGAATGGATCTCAAGTTAGACATGGATGACTACTGAGTCATCCCAATAAAGCTCAACCAATCACACAATACGAAAATGACTATTGAAGTCCAAGATAGGTTTCAAATGACGACGATGTCCATTGTCAGTTGAGTTACCCCCTCGGGTCTGATGATAAAAGTAACCCTGACTTTGTCGTGATGTTCTATGCAGCTTGAGAACAATCCTCACAATATTTTCACCACACTGCTTCGAAAGAACTACTACACGAAAAGAAGAAGAAGTGTATAGCCGGGACATACCTACAGCTTACCGAAGAACGGAATCACTTGTTTGCCAATTTGATTCTAAGTTTTGGAACAATCGATGACGTTTACCAACATAATAAACAACAACATAGTAAACAATGACTGAATCAATCCATAATCGATTAAAAAAGCGCGTTCATGTCTTTTGTATGAAAAATACGAATTCATTCTTCGCTTCGAATTTAAGAAATATTTTGTACTGGTATTGCAAGTAGTTAAGTGATCGAGTGGTGTCAAAGGGCGAATCATAAGACACAAGGAAAATCATTGCAATTAATGTCTGCATTGTTTTCTATGAACGTCATCAATGTACTTTATTACGCATTTTGTATTGGTTAAAGTTTTGTTCAATGGGGCATTCCAATCCAGTACAGATACCTATGTACTACGTAGTACCTATATACAAAGTATAGTTATGGTAAGTATAGAAAATCATTTAAGATAATTTAGGTAATTTCCTAAATACATACAGAATTCAGTCTCCGTGAGCATTAGAGCGTCGAGCAATCGCAGAACGTTAGATTACATGGAAATGCTTTTTCAAACTGAGCTTTTGTCTGTATTGTACCATTTGTAAGAACGTTACATTACATGGAAATGCTCGACAAAATGCTCTGGTGTGTACCCACCTGTATATTGTAACGATTAGACAACTACTACAGGTGATATATGAGTAAGTAAGTGAGTCAGGATCACTTGGCAAGGAATTTAACTGGATTTCTCTGAACCGGAACCGAGATAATCATGAGATGATGCTTCATGTAAAGCAAATAGACACCTGTGATGTTTAGTTGGAATTCTCTTGTTACCATTTAAATAAGGTTCTGTGCTTTCATCTGTCAGTTTCACTGGCGCGGTGGCGTACGAACGTAAGTGCATGAAAATATTCGGTTCTCAGAAGTGAAAATCATGATACGGAGGTAGACTGTTTGTTACATTAAAATAAAATTTAAAGAATGTTGAGGGGATGGAGTCGTGAGTGTTTCTCTGCTTATTATTATTTTAGACCTAGGTATAGGTACCTAGGTATTCTGTGATTCACTTTTTAACTCCTTCTGATATTAGTGAAACTTGTGTATTGGCTAGTCAGCATATTTTCACGTACATCATTACTGTATTATAATGTAGATAAGTGGCAGTAGTCCACAAACGGATCAGCCGCGACCTGATTACGCGTTAGCGCAGGAAGCCTTACGAGGGAAGTCGGTCGCTCAACGGTAGTCTATGTACTTATATGCCTTGAAGAGGTACGAAAGTTAAAAACTTGTATGAAAGTTAAAAAGTTAACTGATGCTAATGAACGAAGATTGATAATAAAATATGTCGATTGATTTAATGAAGAAGCGCTGAAAGAAAAGTTCGTCCTCTGTGTTCGTTGCACTCATTTTTTGCGGTAGGTAGGTACGTACCTACTCTGCCGCGAAAAATAAGAACCCAGACCACTTTGGGAGAACCCAGTAATGGTTTTAATAGTTTCTCCCATTTAGTACATTAGGTATAATTCACTCAATAACATTATAACTTAAACTCATTCTCCTAAGATTTATTTTCGTCGAAAGAGGCGGTTAGAGTAGGAAAAAAACATTATTCGATGCCATTTAGCTGTAGAAAAACCTACGGTGTGCGGTTGAATATTTATTCATTAGTATAAGTGTACCTACTAATTAATTTATAATCCAGCATTTGCTGAATGTTTTGATTAAAAAAAAGTAAGTAGGTAGGTACATTAGCGTATACCTACAACATAGTCCATAATAATTATTGTGTTTCACCATCATCATAGAGTGACAGACGAGCATACAATTTTCCCGGTTCATGTTATGAACGTCATAAAGGATCCCAGATCCAATTTTCCCTCAACTCGGTAACACTGGGTTGGGTATGAACTTATTTTGATGTCACACAATCGCATTCCTACGTGAGTCATTCTCGTCTTTCAAAAACAAAAACTTATGAGTCGTAGAAGAATTTGTAGGTAAATACATTACCTACATAAAATAAGGATGGGCTTGTTTGGGAAATTAGTTACTTACCTACCTGTTTGCAAAAAATACTAAACCTACGTCAAATTATTGCGATTTAGAGGTAGGTACTTTCTTCTAATAAATTAAATGTATTGTGTAGGAGGTACATAGCTACCCCTATTACCTACCTACCTACCAAGTAAGAAAACACAATTCGCTAAGTGACAAGTCCAAATGTTAATAACATTGAATGTTATTCAGTTATTTATTCACTTTAAATTATCATTACAGATTAATTTTAAATCTAATGCGATAATCTAGATGAGATTGAGATCATATAGGTACTTATAAACTATTTATTTACTTACAAAGAACACATTTTATAAAAAGAATGTGTAAATCATTTTGTATGTTCAATCCTAGGTAGGAGGAACACTCTCTGTGAAAATAAATTAGGTAAATTAAGAACCTTATAAAAATATTCGCTTACCTTCAACTTGCTATTTTCTGCAATTCACAGGTTTACGCAAAATCCAGTCAAATTGTTCACAAAACTCAAGGTTCACAGTGTTCACGAAAAATAACAGTTTTGTAACATCTTCACATTGTTTTATAAAAGTTCTAAACAAGCGCGAGAATCTTAACTTTTTCGCGGGGCATTGTGTGTTCGTGCGCTACCGTGGTGCATTCCACACGACTCGACACTACCGATTATGCTCATCGAATACAAAACACGCATTCTCCTTTGGTATGCTAGCAGCGTGCGGTAGGTTGACTCACCATCACCACTCCATCAACCAAAATTTATTGGTATTTAGCGCTATCTAGCGACGGAATCAGGTACTACGAACAAGTAGCGCTATCTGTTGAGTATTCCAAAAATGTTTGAATATTTATATTTCTACTTGCCGCTAGATGGCACTAAAAGTTTCCAGTTTTTTAGCCTTAGTGTGCAAGTGGCATCAGTATTTCACTCACTCTCCTTTTTTATTATCTGTTATCGTTCACTCAACCAGTCTTTCTGTCAAAATGGCTGCCGTGCAAGAGGTGCGTGCCGATTTTCCATGTGTTATTTTTGGGAAATCAAGTAGATTTGTCTCTCATCATCACGCTAAATAAGATCAGAAATAATGTGAAAATTGTTGCTTTCAGGCGAGACGCGACCCAATTCAGGCCGTCCAAGTTTTCGGACGCAAGGTTAGTGTTTTTTACCGTCCACGTGTTTGTGCCGATTTTCTAGTGCTATTTGCATGTATTTTACTTATTTACTGGTTACAAGTTGTTATAAATCTATTCTGTAAGTATTAATATGTCCTATCGAAAACTAAGCTTCGAATTTGCCGTGTTTCATTCGATGTGCAGATGCGGATAGGCTACACTGGTATTTCCTGTGGGATGGATCTAAGCTCTGACCTAGTTCCCCTGTAAAATGCTCATCTTTTATGAAATATTGTGACAAATTAATTACTAGAGATTCCTTCAGGAATGCTCTGATATTCGTACTTAACTGCTTGCTAAAATCCATTCATAACATAACCTCAATAATGGACATGGATCAGTTAGCTAGCTCCTCAATAACTACTGAGCAAGTCTACCGGTTTCCTATCGCTCTAAGGTTACTTGGGAATGTAACCGTGGACCTTATTATACCCTAATAATTCTGAAAAACCTGTTGCATGGATGTACTCTACCTACCAACTGTTTCAACGCTACAATGTTTTAAATTTTTCAATGTCTTTCAGAAAACAGCTACCGCTGTAGCATACTGCAAGCGTGGCCATGGAGTGCTCCGTGTGAACGGCCGCCCTCTGGACCTCGTTGAGCCCCGTCTTCTGCAGTACAAACTCCAGGAGCCAATCCTACTGCTCGGCAAGGTAAATTACCAATTACCAATCATTATGGTAGTGTTTGTTGGCATAAATAACACAGGTACATTCTTAGTGCACGGCTGCTGAGTCTAAAATATCTCAAAAACATGTTGTTTATGCAGTTTGAGGCAGATTTTAAGTTTCATTTTTCATTCATATTGCTATGCACATAACACAACATCACCATTATTATTCATTAATTCCCTCGTCTAGTTATCCCCAGTGGCTTGAGTTTTGATTGTAGTGTTGACGTTTTTGTTTTATTTAGTTGTGCCTGTATTTGAATTGAGAAATACCTACTATAATATTTGTAGGCATAATTACAATGTAGTTGTTGTTCATACACTAACAATGATTTTGTTGCACATATGTTTATCTATTATTAAGCTACTTAAAAACACAGCAAACACATGTGTTTTCCTCAAAAGTTAATAAATTTAAGCAAAGATTAGTTTTTATTTGAAACAAATAACTAGTTAAATGATGATCAAAACTTATTCCGAACCTGAGCATCTTTGGATGTGAACTGTGAAGTCACAATTCCATCTGATTCAATACTACAATTATACAGCGGCATGCCAAGATAATCCTTATTTAAATGTTTTGTATGTAATTTCAGGAAAAGTTCGCGGGTGTCGACATCAGAGTGACCGTGAAGGGAGGTGGTCACGTCGCACAGGTGTACGCTATCAGACAAGCTATCTCTAAGGCACTCATTGCTTTCTACCAGAAATGTAAGTATTACATTTATTTTTAAAGGTCATAGCATAAGTTTTAACTATAATGAAAGGCCTGGCTGGTCCACCTTCTCACTTTTACTAAGGACAGCTTAGACTGGTATATTTTTTCTAAAGTTCTGTTTTTTTGTTTTATAAATCCCTTTCTTCCAAAGCTGTCTCGTCTACATGTGAGTCAGTCATTTCAGGGAAGGGAGAAAAAAGGTGACATTTACCAAACGGCTAGTGTACTCAATACATAGCTTGTTTGAAGTGTACACAACATTATTTCAATTACATATTACTTATGAAATTTTATTCAAAATTGAATTTAGACAATCGTTTACATCATTTTACAAAAGGATCATAATTTACACTTTTCAGTACCAAAAATGATTTACTTACAGTGCAAAGTGTAAATCATTTTTGCTGTTCAGTTGTATGTAATATTATGAATAAATTAATTCCAAATCCAGATAGATTATAAAATTACGTTAATATCTTGTTTCTCCCACAGATGTAGACGAAGCCTCCAAGAAGGAGATCAAGGACATCCTCGTCCAGTACGATAGGAGTTTGCTGGTTGCCGACCCTCGTCGCTGCGAGCCCAAGAAGTTCGGCGGTCCGGGTGCCCGAGCAAGATACCAGAAATCTTACCGTTAAAACTATTCGTACTGCGCGCTTTGCTATTGCATTGTTGTACGCGAGAGTGCGATAGCATTGGGTGAATAAAATAAGGAAAAAGTATTTTGTTGTTTTATTTTACGTAGATTTTGCTAGGTTCGCGCGGCTTCGCCCTCGTGGTATGTACCAACATTTTGAATAGCCTTCATGCTATTCCAAATCACCCCTATTCAAAGTTTCATCCAAATCGGTTCACTGGTTTAAGGTCGATTTATATCTACAGACATTGAGTGTGGCAGACACGTGCCGTGGCAGACAAAATGATATTCTTCCATACAGTAACTATTAACGTATTTATATCTATCGTAACACGGCCGTACAGACGCTTACAGACACGTGTCGTGCCCGGCCAGTATTCTCGGAAAGAATATTTGGTCTGCGCGGTTCATGTCTGTACGTGTCTGTGGCTCCTTGCCGGGCAGTGTGAATGAATGAATGAAATGAACAGTGAGAGCGGACGCCGATGACGGTGTCTGTCGGTATCCGGGGTGTCTGTCACGGCACGTTTCTATACGTTACTTAAAAATAAATGGTGTCTGTCACGGCACATGTCTGCCACACTCAATGTCTGTAGATATAAATCGACCTTTAGGCGTGATTGAAACACTAACATCTAAACAAACTCGCAAACTTTCAGCTCTAAAAGAGTGGGGATCAATAGTACCTTTCTTCCACAGAATAGATTTCTTCCTCATCAAGTCTATTTAGCGCAGACAGGAAGACAAATATCTGACTTCATTTAGGTTTACTGAGAGTTTATTATGTAGTATTTTACAGTAAGTTGGTTTGGTTTATTGACCAACCTAGTTTCATTAGCAATTTACGTACAGTGCCCCAAACTTATCTGGAATGGTGGACAAAAGAGAAACTAATTTTTAGTTTTCTGCCAACACCAAATGCGATAACAGCGTTTCTCACCGGTTCAGACGTTTGTGGCAGTCTACATTAAAATGAACAAATAAGATTATTAAAAGGGAAAAGAAAAATATATCATTAAAAATAAATAATAAAATTGTAAATGAACCTGTCATAGTTACAAATACTCTTAATGAGTATTTTGTTTCGGTTGGAAATGAACAAACAACCTCAAACAATACCCCCCACGGCCGCCCTATAATTAACCCAAGTGTTAACACTTTGTATCTAAGCTCAGTTACTCATCTAGAAGTTTATAATATTATTAAATCTCTAAAAAATAAGCTAAGTTATGGCATGGATGAGCTTCCACCAAAATTAATTAAGCACTGTAATGAAGAACTGACAATACCTCTAACCACGTTGATAAATCAATCCTTTGCTGAAGCTGTATTTCCAGATTTACTAAAAACCTCAATTATTAAACCTATACCTAAAATCAAATCAGCGAATACCCCACAAAATTTTAGACCAATAGCATTATTATCAACATTCTCAAAAATCTTTGAAACTGCCATGGCCAACCGTTTAACCCAATTTTGTGAAAAATTTAAAATCTTTGACAATAGTCAACATGGCTTCAGAAAACATAGATCTACTACAACAGCTCTTTATAATTTAAATAGAGAAATAATTAGCTTCATAGATGACAGAAAATATGCCATTGGTATCATGTTAGACATGAGTAAGGCTTATGATAGGGTGTCCCACCACATTCTTCTTAAAAAATTAAATGGAATAGGAGTGCGCGGTCCAGCTTTAGAATGGTTTAGTTCCTACCTGGAAAACCGCAAGCAATATGTTGAAATCGATTTCTTTGATGCACTCCAAAATCGAATTAGCAATATAAAATCTCATAAACTAAATATTCAAAATTCAATACCTCAAGGAAGTGTGTTAGGCTGCATACTCTTTTTAATATATATAAATGATCTGCCAAAAATAATAAATAAAAAAACTATTTTATATGCTGATGATATATCTGTAATTTTTCCGTGTAATGAGCAACAATACCTTAATTCAGAAATAAACACAACACTAGATTTAATAATAAATTGGCTTAAAGAACATAATTTAGAACTTAATATAACCAAAACAAAAATCATGCAGTTTAAACCTTATCAAAAAATACCCCTAAATATGAATAATCTTAACTATAATAATAATAAACTAAATTCTGTAGATTCATGTAATTTACTGGGTGTAAATATAGACACCTCAGTGAATTGGAAGTGTCATATAGATAAAATAGCTAGTAAACTGTCAAGGTTTGTCTATGCATTATTTGAACTAAAAAAATGTACAAACTTGGAAATAAGTATAAACGCATACTATGCATATGCTCACTCCTGGTTAAGCTACTGTATTATCCTGTGGGGAAATAGCTCTGAGTCAAATAAGTTATTTGTCTTACAAAAAAGATGTATCAGAATCTTAGTCAATATTTCAGAAAGAGAGAGCTGTAAAATCCATTTTAGTAAATTAAAAATCCTAACCCTAACTTCAATATATATCTATGAAATCTGTAAATTTGTAAGAACACATAAAACTTTCTATACATTATCTAAAGAGCAATACACCAAACCGCACAACTTGAGAAACAAAAATAAAATAGCCCTACCTTACACAAAATTAGAAATAGTTAAATCAGGAACATATAACATGTCAATCCAAATTTATAATAATTTACCCTCAGAACTACAAAACTTAGAAGAAAATACAATATTTAACAAAAAATTAAAATCTTACCTCATAGAAAAAAGTTATTACAATATTCAAGATTATCTAGATGACAATAAAAGATTTAATAAAAAGTAAACTCGGATTCTAAATATATATTTAATAGTACTTGAACTAAAAATATTTAAATTAAATATCTTTAAGGGCTGAGCCAATATATACCTACATAAGTTAGTTTACCTACATAAGTTAGTTTATAAGTAACCTACCAAATGTTGCAGTGCCCCAGCGGGGTTCATGTTATGAAACGCCTACCTATATTTAAGACATTGTAACTAACATGAAGCAATAAACAAATTGAATTGAATTGAATTGAATTAACTAATTAATTAATTTTGAAAGTTGAAGCTTTAGGCTATTATTCTGCCAGTTTCTGGGCAAAGTTCGGAAGTGTCGATAAACTGAAACATACCATTGTAAGTACATTAATACTATTATCCCAGACTATTACGAGTATAGAGTATAGGTACTTTCATATCTATATTTTTGTACAGTCAAACGTCGGATTTCTTTCTAGTTTCAGCATTGCAATGCAACCATGATGACCAAAATCTTTGGTTTCCCTGAAGCTGCCCGCCTAGCCATTGATTGAAGCGCTAGGAGTAATAGTGTTCTGTGGATTGAAGTAACGGCGCCGACACATTTTACGATTTTACAGATGACATTTTACGGTCAGTCAGAAGGTAGGTATGCTTACGTATGTAATTATCTTCGACTCTCATAACTTATCTACCCATGTTCTTGATTAGCTGCGTACTGAGCGAGCAGTCTCGCGAAGCAGCCGCACGCGGCAAATCCTCAGACGTGTCTCGCCCGCTTCAAACACACGCTTTTACGCGGCTATTGTCACTATTGTGTAGGAGAAAACAAAACAACTGGATCTTATTTTAGTCACAACTTTAATAATCTTTAACATAAATGCAATTATATAAATGGAAATGAAATTATAAGGTGAAGATAGCCTCAGAATTGTGCTTAGCTAATTGAGATGATATTTTAGAACTTATAGTTAGAAACTTAAGAATAATTGGTCACACAAGTTAATATTAGTTAGTGCATAATGTCTTTTAGTTACAAACAGATCATATTTATGAGATTATCGAAGTTAGATTTTACTTATTCTAATTTGGCACCATAACTCTCAATAAAATGCTCAGGTTTAGGCCATCTAGCCGTAATGTAGAAACTACCATACTTTATTAAGCTTTGTATTCACTTTGAGCGGTTATTCCACTCAAGTTACATTAAAAATGAGCCGCATAATCAGTTCATACAAGCTTGCTTCCTTTTATTTCATGTTGTACCTAAGTACATTAGGGCATTGGGTATTGAAATTCATTTGGTAAAAGTGCTCCAACGTTCATTGTTTCATTCATGTTGTAAGTACAGTCAGCGTCACCAATCGGTAACCCCCGTACCGCAGGGGAGTTACCATTTGGTGACCCTGACCTTACACTATAAGACCTAAATGTACAACATGAAGTTTGTACATTATGAAGGTGAAGTTACATCCATTTCGCTTACTTGTAGTGTAGCAATTGTAGCCTTATTCAGACATGGTGAAAAAACCCTTAAGACTAGTTAAATTTGATTAACTAAAGTAGCATGCGTGGTATGTGTTGGATCATACCGATAAATAATATTGATTGGTAGAGAAAAATTGTGTCTAAGTAGCTCTTGTTACCTCTTCGAGAAGAGGATCCAATATAAATAATCAAACGTAAAAGGGTCTCCAATGGATACCTATCTAATACCTACTGATTTTGATTCTCTAGCAGTAACTACCTACTTACCTTTTTAGGTGCCTACTCGATCGCGTTGATATAAATATTGATTTTATAAGAAGAGCATTGCCTGTGAATCTTATCAATCTAATGCATTCTTTCATTCTTTACCCCACCCTAAGCCGCCTCTATCTTTGCATGTAACTCCTTCCTAGTACTTCCCCCTATTATATTTCTAGTGTCCCGCAAGGACAGTGGCCTAAGGTAGTGTGTGATTTATGATCGAAGTGTCTGTAGGTAGGTATATGTACGTCTTGCATTTTAACGCCATCATTAGCTCGCTTTTACCGGAGTGAGTCTGTGGACCGTTTGATTTGATTCACCTTTGTCGATTTGTCAAAAAGGAGCTACTGAAGGTGTTAAACTGGCGCCCAACGTGGGGCAGTAAAAGCTTTAAGATTTTTCTCCTTCTCTGTCAGGCGTATCACGAACATCTTCAAACTTAGCTCCCATTCTCTTCAGGGCAATGACTGCAGCGACTGCCTTCGCCCAGCGCTTCTTGATGACGTAACGCTTCAGCTTGGCTTTGGTTACCACCAGTTCGGTGCAGAGTGAGGATTTGAACAGCCACGGGTGAGTCAGCGAGTCTGATGCTGAGGGACGCTCACTGAAATGATTGGTAAGTTCATTGTATTTATTTGCAAATCTTCATGCACTTACCAACTTCGATTATCTATTGGGTCAAAATTTACCCTCTGAAGGCAGTATTTTTGCTTTGTAGTTAGAGCGTTTTGTTTTTAGCTAACTAGTTTTTTTCTTGAAGGACACTATGGTTAAAAAAAACTGCATATTTATTGAAGCATTCTTATATTTTAACAACATGTAGATAACAATAAATTACATTATTACTTAGCTACATACCTACCTACTATAAATTACACATGAAAATAAGGAACAGAAATCTTAACTAAAACATGATTAAGTACCTACTTAAGTTTTATTTATAAGTACCAAAAATTGCAATAATTCACATTGTACAACCTATATCTATTGTCATTATGTGTGAAGTATTAAAAACTTCAGTCTTTACACCGAACGGACCCAAATTTTGAAGACTAGAACATTAAACATCTAAAACCAAAAATGTAATCTCAAAATTGTTACTTTGGTAACATTGTCATGGCACAAAGTCCCTGTAGCCGACTTCATTTTCAAATTCGAACACTTGTAACATTTTCCTTTCATTCTTCATATTAACTAGCAGCTCCGAGTATATTTACGTTAAAAGTCATTTCTGGGCTTCCTCTAGTTTCTTTCTCTGCATCTTTTCATCTGAACTCTGTCTTTGGAAGAATGCATGGAGGCTGGACATGGAGTTTTGTGCCAACTGACTCGCTGGCGAGAATTCTAGAGATATCGACTGGTGCCGTCCTCCATTTGAGGTCCCTCCTGCTGTCCTCTCTTGGTCGTTCCCTCCCCATTCCTCTAGAAGATGTAAGAGAAGGTCTTTCGTTCTATGGGCGTTATCATCTCCCCTCCTATATGGCATTTGTCGACCATTATCTGAGCCGTTCACTAATTTGTCTATCTTCTCTCGTCGTTTATCGAATTCGCTGAAGAAAGTGTTGCGTTTCTCTACTGGTTGATCAGGCACATCTCTGCTTTGGTTGGTGACCCTTTTCGATCGGAATGAGGCTGATTTCGCCCACGGCATCTTACTCGTCATTGGTCGATCTGGCTCTTTATCTGTTAAGAACGATGACGTGATTTTGTGTGTAGATTTCGATGTGAATATCCTCTTTCCGTTACTGGTAGCATCACCATTTGTAACCGTCCTCGTTAGTTTAGTTTCTTTCTTGAATCCATTTTTGAGTTTCTCTTCTGTAGATTCTTTTGTTTCTGTAACATTTTTGTCGAGTTCCTTAACGCTGTTATTGTTAGTTAGATCTGTATTCATCGTTGATAACATGAAGAGGTGGTCTGATAGCTTCTTAATTTCCTCAGCCAAGTTTTTTCTAACATAAACATCATGTCTCTTGTGTAAAAAGCAACTGCTGTCTGACGCTCTCCTCTCAACGGGATGAGATCTAGGTGGTAACACTGAATCTCGTAAAAGAGGTGGTGGTTCTAGATCGTCATCATCAAAGACTCGATCTGGTGAACTACATAGTGAGCTTCTGGGGGATGGAGAGCAGCCTCCGATGGAGGATCTTTCACAGTTTCCGTTAGCAAGGCATGTTATTTCATGAGCCTCGTTGTCGAAGACGTATGGAGAGTTGGGATGTTCACTCCAGCGTTCGACGAAAAGTCGCAGGTTGTCTTTGGCGACGTCTAGCTCGTGTTTCGGCGACGGCAGTGGTTGTGGAGCTGGTTCCTTCTTGGGCGGACTTCTTCGCTGAAGCCAGCGATGTCGGAGGCACTCTGTCGCGCTCGGACGTGACCTGCGGCAAAGACCCTTCGTTATTATCACCACAACACCTTTTAGGATGGGTTTGTGGGAGTTTATGGGTGTCTAACGGTCTAACGGTACGAGTTTACCTACATGTTTTAACTGCCAAAAAGAGAGATGTGATTTAATATGTGTGTGTATCTGTGGCAAAGGTGTTTAGAAGAGTATTGGGGGCTTTATTTTGTTTTGAGTAACCGAGAGAAACCTAGAGTCATTCTAGAACTTGTATTTTGATGTGTTCAATCAGGTTCCTTTGAATTTTGTAAACTACAGGCAAGGTTAGTTTCATTCTAATACGTGCAAATATTAGTCACTACCAGTGTTGGACAACAATAACGTAGGGTCTTTATCGAGGTGGCAAGGAACTGGACGACAACCGTCATGCATCAACAACAGTAATTCAACATCAAAATTAATTCTACAAGATAATCCCGTCCTCTCAATTTCGAAGCTTTGTTTCAGTACAATATCATTATGGTTCATTTTATACCAAACTTGAGATGAGTTCGGGACACTTTTTAATGGATCGTGTTTTGCCTGGACACGATTATCTCAGTATTTTTCTAAAAATGAATAGTTATGATGTAAGACTTACTCTTTGTCCTTCACGAGCAGTTTCTTGATGAAATCCTTTGCTTCCTCAGAGATTTCAGTGAAGGCTTCGTCGTCGAAGTCGTATTTAGCGACGGTGACATTCGCCATCGTCTCTATGTCCGTCTCTCCCATGAATGGAGATAGTCCTGATAACCTGGAATTATATTTGGTTTTATGACTTAAAAATTGTGTATCTACTATATCTTAACTTTTCGGAGCGGATTGGAAAATAAATTGCTTGAGACTTTTGGACCACTTGGCAATCTAACTCCTTGGGGACGTTGGTAACTTCCTAAAATTGAATAAGTCAAACTAAGTGAAGCTTTTTTCTATAGGATTTTTCTTTTGATTTTTGAACTCACAATGATCTAAAGTCAAATGGAAAAAACAAAAAAGCAGCTCCTATTCTTGAGAAATTTTCATGATTTAATTTTGTTTTCCCTCTTTTTCGAATCAGCGCCAGCTCCGCAAAAATATATTATAGTCTGAGTGTAGGATACTCACAGCACATAACAAATAACCCCGACCGACCACATATCAGTGCCATAACCAATCTGGTCGAAATTAACGACCTCCGGAGCCACAAATTCCGGTGTACCGAAGAGGACCTGCAGTTTCTTCTCCGGGTCGTAGAACCGAGCGAGGCCGAAGTCGATTATCTTTATCCGGTTGCCGGCTTTTGTGAGGCAGAGGATGTTCTCGGGCTGAAAATAGAGTTAGACGGTAAGTTCTTGCATGAATATTTGATTGTAGCTTATTCGGTAAGTTCATTAGTATTAAAGCGTAGCGCTCATGGTCGTGTTTGCTTACCCCCGGTTTCTATATTCAACGGGCAGTCGTAGGTAAGAGCTACTACTCGTTTCCACATACAAAAGTTCGACAGCTAGAAACCGGGCGTAAGTTAGCTGTCAAACTTTGTATGTGGAAACGAGTCGTAGCTCTTACCTACGAATGTCCGTTGAATATAGAAACCGGGCGTTAATCGTTCGTGATTTGTGCGTAAGAGGACATGGCCGGATTTCAGCATCGATTCATTTTGTACATTTTTATCTTTCTTATGATGAAACATATAGCTGCACTTTTCACACAATGTTGCCGTTATAGTCCGATAAGTATAACTTGGTGCCCCTGTACACCCATTGGCTGCCATTTAGTTATTAGTATTAACATTTTTGATGACTTCTAGTGCAGTGGGTGAAGGTCTGCGTGTGATTTGTTACCTACTTATAGTTTGGCTAACGGCTTCATTCAATGCGCCTTTTCAATGGTAAACAATATAACGACCACATTGACTTGAGCAGTGGGGTCGTTGGGACATTTTACTCCCAACTACCCCACTGGTGGGGAGGTATTATATTATAATTACCCCAATTTTGTATGCAAAGAATGTACTGCGCATCAAAAACAATGCCTAGATCCGTTGAGCGTTGGTAGGTATAGGTAGGGCCCCTATCTAAATATTTGAAGACTGCGTAGCGCAGTGGGTGAAGGTCCGCCTATGGTGCAGATGGTTATGGTTTTGATTCCCGGCGTTCGATAAAATGTTTAATATGTTCTGACTTCTGTCTAATTTGTCTCCGGTGTTTTCTATGTTTGTCTGAGCGGAAAATACATTGTCGTCTCTTCCGGTTTTTAAAACAAACAAAATTATCAGCCCATTATTCATATCTAATATAGAACAAGAACCACGCAAACCTATAAACATTGTTTTATTTTATAAAAACGTAAAAATAAAACCAGTAACAATCAACGTTGTCGGACAATCATAAAACTCCCGCGCATGTCTTTCCGCCATTTTGATTTACGACTTGGAAGTGAACCAAGAGACATTCTTACGAGCTTGTAAGCGTGTAGAGACTATAATCAGTGACGTTGCGTCTGATGAGGATGATGATGGATGAAAAAATACCATAAGATAAATAAATACGAGTACCTACTAACAGGCTACTACGCGTTTGTTTTTAACAGACTTCAAAAAGGAGGCTTTCAATTAAATTCGTCGGAATCTAAGGTTCCTATCTAATACGAGTATGTTTTGCATGGACCGATTAAAAAAAGAAATAAGTTTGAAAGGGTGCCAATCCAAGTGATCCCATATTACCTACCTGCATCTACGAGTATAAGTTCGGAAGTATTCGGAATTTCGGAAATATAGGTATATTTCCGAAATTTTCACAGTAATTGATAATTTTCCCGTAAAACTCAAAAATGCTCGTCCTCACTTGTAATTTTTCACGGGCCCAACATAGCTTTCTTCAAACTTATAAAAAAGATCTGAGAGAATGTCTACCCCGTCTTGGGATACAGTAGATATTTGTTTCGAAAACATGGTATTTTCATGACAAAAGACTAGTAAGGCCAAGGTACATCTTGTAGTGACGAACGTATCTTGGTGCGTTGTACCTTGGACATCAGCACCACCTGATTTCATCACACAGGAACAACTGCCCCCCGGACGTGATCTGCCCTGGCCGGTTTGGAGGTCTATCAACCGATTGCGGACCCAAGTCGGTCGATGTAGGGAGAGCATGTGCAGGTGGGGCTATCGCGACCCCTCCCAGACCAATTGTGACTGCGGGGTCCCTATCCAAACGATGTCCCACCTGATCGTTTGCCCTTTGTGCCCTACCACCTGCACAAGGAAGGACCTCATTGACTCCACGGACGCTGGAGTGATGGTGGCGGGGTTCTACTCAACCCACATCTAAATCAATGTACCACTGACACGAAAGAAGAAGAACCTTGGACATTTTCCCATTTTTTGTTCAAGTCTATTTATCTTCTAAAGTCTCATAAAAAATACAAAATTTCTATAATTACATGTGTTCACATTTGGTAAACATAATTTCCATTATACAGGGGTCACGACTGCGGCGATAGACATTCTCTCAGATCTTTATATTCCAGATCCTTTTGAAGATGTCTAAGGGGGTAGTCAGAGGCATGTACCTATAATAGAAAAAAAGGGGGCCAAGGTTCAACCGGTTCCCCTACCTATTGATCATGTATAATAAATTAAGCATGGATGCAGCATTTTGGCCGAAGGGTGTTGTGTTCCGACGGTTCCGTGGGCGCCTGCGAGACACCCCGTTTGTGCGTACAGTTCGTACGTAGGTAGTGATAATTTTAGTTTATTATAATCTATATAATATAATTTATATATATGTATCTTAAGGTATTTATTATATGTAAATATGTTTATTTAATAATTACACTCGAACTGCCGCGATACAGGCCTAGCCTAGTGCGGGGTTCGATGTAAATTATTTATAATAATTGTAATTTTATGTATTAAGTTTTATGAATAAATTGAAATTGAAATTGAAGATACCTATTCTATTCCATCCTCACCTTCATATCAAGATGCAGTATATTCTGCCGGTGCACAAACTCGATGCCTTCACATATCTGCCGCATGAACACTGTGCAAGCGCGCTCAGTCAGCACAAAGTCCTCGTCTATAACGCGCTCGAACAGCTCTCCTCCTGTTATTCTGACAAAAAAGAAAAATGTTTCAAAAATTATACTAAATTATTGAGATGACATGACTGTACACAATGACAAAATTATGGTACACAGGTACACTGAAACGTTTCATTGTGTCCACAAGGCAATATTTTAGAAATTTCAAAAAAATTATTCATGCTCTACATCTTCTACGTCTGCTGTACAAAAAAGAAAGCTATATATTCTCTCTCTTTCTTCCAGACTATTCATCCTACATGGTGGTGGGGTCAGCCTTCCTAACACTCCTCCGCTTCGCTCTATCCATGACGTCATCATGGCAAACGTTGCATGCCTTCATGTTTAGTTCCAACACAGCTGTCCAGGTAGTTTTTGGTCTTTATCTAGGTCTTTCATTTAAAAAAAATAAATAATGACGCAAACTAGGGAATAGAGGGATGTTCGGAAGGGGCTTCTTCGCACGCAACGTCGCATTTCAGAAATATCGCAATATTTCATTGTTGGATCCACTTTTTAGCTAGGTGAGTTGTTTATCTAATGTGATATTGCGATAGACATAAACAAAATTAAAAAATTACGAAAACAAAGTTTTTAAAAAGTGCGCGAAAAACACGCAACAAGGAAACGCTGCCAAAACGTTTGTTGCCGATCAAAATAATGAGCTTCGACGTATGGAGGCGACTGTTGGCGCCAAAATAAACTAACTAAAGGCGACGAAACGCAAGGTCGTAGCCACTTTTATTTTGACTTTG
The DNA here is from genome assembly GCA_963565295.1 of Epirrhoe alternata. Taxonomy (NCBI): domain Eukaryota; kingdom Metazoa; phylum Arthropoda; class Insecta; order Lepidoptera; family Geometridae; genus Epirrhoe; species Epirrhoe alternata. The sequence continues at coordinate 7,638,485 of OY751394.1, forward strand.
TCGGTTCCAGTTTTTAACTTAAGAAATATCGGAGAAGCTAACAACGAAACATCTCCTCAGGTAGTAGGTTACTTGCAATAATACTTGTGAGTAATTTATAAATTAGATAGAACCCTACTTCAACTTAATTAAATAAGCTAAATTAATTAAATTTTATAAACATGTAAGGAATGTGGGGCAATTTGTACCTACGCTCTGTCTATGTAGGTAAGTTTAACTAGTGAAAATAATGCCAGGATCGAATTTAGAACTCTAAGGGGGGCAAACTTAAAATAAGTTAACGTTGTTTTGCGTTTCACGAGATTTATTTATTTATTTAAGTAATAGAAGTAAGTACCTACTTAATTTTCACTGTAACGTTTTAATTTCATATGTACCTATGAAACCGTAGTGTAGCTATTTTGGTCTCAATATGACTGTAAACACCATCAATTTTTTGTGTCCTAGTAGTCAACTCAACTTCAACTCTTACTAATTACACAGCATTAGAACGTAGTAAATACCAGATTTAATGACAAAGAAATGCTTGCCTTGGCCTATTATCCTAGATACCAAAATAAAGTGCTACGTTAAAGCAAAAATAGTAAAGGAATCTTCCAATACGAAGACGTGGGTTCACAACTGACGAACTGTATTCTGTTTGTTTACTTCTTACGGCAGAAACGTCATGTTTATCTCAAAATTTAAAATAAGAACGTTTGAATGAAGCTCTGCGATTTCCGCGTCAACATATTTTTTTTTGCTTCGCTCACTTTTGCGTCAACTAAATTCTTCCATGAGTTCCAACTTTAGTGACGTTGCGGCTTTTTGAAAATTTATGCGTTCAAAATATTTTTGACGTCGGCATTCCATTGGGCAGGTGTGTAAATAGTTGGAACATGTGTTTTCTTTTAATGTGCAAAAATGCTTGCTTACTTGCATACAGTTTTAAGTTTCTCTAAGATTAAATATTAAAAAACGGGAGGTCAATTTTGAAGTCACCTACCGTGGAAATCTTTAAATTGTAAGATTGAGACGAACTTTTTTGATGATCAACATGTTTATGTTTAACGACCTTTCATCGCATTGAGCTAATGTGTTCCCAGCCGGTGATCGATCATTAACATGACGTCATTTATATTTTATACTGCCAAGTACTTAATTTTCTTCATGGTTTTTAAACAAAATATACCTACCACGCAAGTTTCATGAACTTTAAAAAATATTTTTAGTGGATCATTTTCCTACCACGATAACTAACAGGAATTAAAGTCAAAGTCAAAAAGCATTTATTCAGTAGGACCGCTGGGATCACTTTGAAACTAATTTATTCAAATTTAAAAAAACAGTCTTCGGCAATTAATTTCCATTTATCGAAGAAGTACAATACATATAAATAAATTTTCCGATAGTTCTATGATAGCCTAAATTGAAATAAACTCAAACTCGTATTGATAAATTCGAATCTTTTCTGGCACGGGACAACGTCATAATCTTCTTCTTCTTCTTTTATCTAATGGCTTTCTACACAATTAAGTATAATTCTGCCAATGTCAAGTTTTATAAATAGATACGTCATAATCATTTCCGTTCGATTTATTTTGAAAGGTGAAATAAAATAAGCAGCGCAATGACAAGATTCTATCAAAATATTCGCATTCGTTACGGAACAAAGATGGCGACGACGCCGTGGCGCCGCGCCAACTATGCGCTGTAATATCTGACGCAGTTTGACGCCACGCTGATTTTATTTAGCAGACGTTTATCCGTCGCCATTTACGGGAGCACTTGACTTTGAGTCGCCTCAATATTAGGTGCTATAAAACGTCATAAGTGGGATGAAACAAAGAGATTATTCATAAGGTAACTGACTTATTTGACTTATAACACCTTATAAGTAGCTCTTGATCAACATCCTGCTCTTGAAAATATGTTCATGCCTCGATTAGTTTTATAGTAGTTAATTTGACACTGAGATTAATTTTATACTATGTCATACTCGGATAGCAATATAGGCGTATGGGGGCAACATTTCGAAAAAATAATGTCATGTTCGTAATACCTACGAATTGAATGTTTCTTTCACGGAGTGAATCACAGAAATTAAAACAAAATGAACACAATCGCTTGCAGCAAAACTCGCGGTAAACCGCAACCGCGATAAGAGAACCAAGTTGTTTGATTAACAGTTTTCTGTAATACTTTCCAAATGATAGGAAAGTAACATCTGACTCATCGGTTTTTGTGTTAACTTTCACCTTTTGACATATTGTCGCTGATCTTATTTAGAGCATACATTTCATACGAGCACAAGATTGAAATTTCATCTCTGTGAGAGTTTATGGTGGCCAATATAATTTGACGAACCTAGCTGTAACATACCACTAGCAATCTAGTTATGAACTTGTCTTGATATTCCCCAAGTCAGAATTAAACAAGTAGGTTCATACACACAAGTTTAAACCGAAACAGGTTCACAACTGTATATTCCCAAGCCGCGGTACGCTTTCAAGGTCCTTTGAAGGTTTCTGAGGGAGTAGTCAAGGACACTATACCTTCTTATTCCGGCAATGAATTAAACCAATGAAGGTATTTTTGTAATATACTTATTATAACATATTAATGTACTACGTCACGCGATTAAGTAACCCGTTTTAAAAGTGAAAACTCCATAATGAATGTCAAAAAGGTGTGCCACACCTGTCTTCTCGCCCTGTCAACTACTTTAATGTACCGTCGTGCTGTCAACGACCTAATTATACCTGGACTCTATTATTAAACTTGTGAATAATACCCGGACGGAAGATACCTGTCGAGTTGAAAGTGAAATGACAGACATGTAGAGAATTTAACGATTCTGATAAGACAGGAATGTCAAATTAATTACCTACATTCTGATGTTGAAAAATAAAAAAAAACCTGTATCAGGGTCGCACTTAATAAAAAAATTTGGTAGGAACGAAAGTAGACCCAGCGGTATTGATGATAATAGTGACTAAGTCACCTTCACTATATTTTTATCAACATTTAATCGAACAATTATCGAATGATAGGTAACTCTTCGCAGAAACAATCAGTCACACAGAGGTTGATAAAAGTCCCATGAACTACAGCTTTAAGTTGAGCGACGCGTGGGTAGGTAAGGTAGGTATAGGTTGCCTTCAAACGCTGAATAAATCATCTGGTATACGTAAAGGTGAAGTTTTATTGATGCTACTTATCATGGAGCGCAGTCGAGATAATCCCAATCGTACTGATTCACAATCCCAGATCCTGAATGAAGCCAAATTCCTATTACAGTACAAGTGAATCATTACTACACCTACGATAAAATTAAGCGTTTACGTATAAATACGCCTGTGCAGATGTTTTAGAAATAAACTAAAGTGACGGAAACGTTGTTTTTAAAAAGATCTTGATGGTTGGAATTGCGATGCTGTGAGATTTCGCGTTTTCTCGGCTATACTCTCATCTTTCAGTAATTTTAATGCGATAGGAGTGAAGCTAATTATACACAGATGTAACGGTTTATCTATTGCATTTTACATTACCTACGCTTCTTCACAAAAAGTGTGTATGTGCCAACCTGACTCTGCTATTTTACTTATGTTTTTTTGTAAAATTACTTAAAAACTAGACGATGACAGATACAGATAGAAAAATATACTGACCTAATTTTAATGAGAAATTAACTCGAATAAAAAGTTGTTGTATTTATATGAACTAGCCATGAACTATGGATCAACCCTGCGGGTATTTACCTAAGCTTAGTTAGATCTCCATAGGTTTATTTAATACCCATTCTGCTTTTCTGTGATACAATAAAATAATAACTCTTAGCTATGACGGAGCTGCACGTGTGCGCATTATTTTACTAGCTCTGCGTTGCGTGAATCATTTTTACAATCTGTATGCAGTGTGGGCATTGGGCATTGTTTATACAGTTTCTTAAAAGGTAATGTTCCTTTTTCACAAAAATAAAACTGTTGTCAGTTCATAAAGGTTTGTTTATTAATTAAAAAACACATTTTTGAAGTAAATACGTTGTTTGTTTTTAACTGTTGAAATTTTTGTGGGGTGACTGAACAGTATGAACTTGAACAGGGATTCATTTTGCTGATCGAAGCCTGACTCATTTTTACCTGAATGAAAACGAATTGTATATATTTGATTTTATAAAAATAAACAAAAAATTCAATCAATCATTCAGTTAGTTAGATAGGTAGGTTTGCCCCATGCCAATCTTTCCAACTCAGTACGGCCCTGCCGGGTAGCGAAAACTATTGAATTAGGTCTATCTAGCTAGAATACCTAAAAGGAGAGCGATTAAATTCACATAATACACCGTATTATGTTAATTTAATCGCTTATTTTATCGTAATAGGCGTATTATCCAGCCCAGTTAGTAAATATATTCTATTATGATAAGGGGCTAGATGATTCTGTGTGAAAAGTCCAGCATTATTTATTCCCCACCCACCACTTCGACATCTTCAAATGATCTTGTGAAATCAGATACACGGCCATTCTCCCAACCTCCCGGCCTCTCTCAACCCTGGGGTTAGATAGACACTCTCCATCCATTTTTTTTTCGTTTAGCACAGCAAAAAATAACAAAGTTACTTACAGTTCAAGCACGACGCACATATATTTGCCCCACTCGTAAGCATCGTACAGCTGTATCAGTCTGGGGTGGCGCAGACGACGCATCACGTCCACTTCTCTCTCTACATTCCGTCTCTCGTCTCTTCTACTCACGGAGACCAGTTTGGCGGCCAATTCCAGGCCTGTACTCTTCTCTCTGCATAGGTATACCGTGCCGAATTTTCCCCTGGAAAAAAATAGCATTATTTCTATGAATCCTGGCAAATCTAATGGCGGTGTTTCTCATCTCTTCTCATGTTTCTCAAAAATATCTAAAAACATCAATTTTTGAGTCATATATTTGTGGTCGTATAATTTAGTAATTTTTAATTTTTCGAATAAATTAAATTAAATAAATAAATTAATAATATAATTAAATAAATTAATCTACTTAGAATTAAATTATCTTTTTGGTCAAGTCTAATACGAGAACAGTAGGTACTGAAGGTGCCTTTTCAAAAAAGAATTATTTTGTGTAGAGCCAAATATATTATTATTCTATTTTCTATTATCTTCCCAAGGGGAAGCGCTAGGAGCCGGGGCAGACCAGCAGCTAGATGGGTGGACGACATAGAGGCCACAGAGGGAAAGACTTGGATAAGATCAGCACAGGGCCGAGTGGGCTATCATTTGAACTGCTAATGATGATGATGATTCTATTTTTACAATTTAGCACCTACACCTACTGGTTCAAGATAAATGAACTCAAGGTAATTATAACAGCAGGACGCCATTAAAATATAGTTTTTATCGTTGTGTTACGCTATAAATAATAACGTAGACTAATGATAGTGGTCTAGATATGTCACGATAACCACTCGTTGATAGGTCGATTAGTTAAGACGACAAATCATTTATTTTATTAAACTAACTGGATAATTTATAAAATAAATACAAAATTAACAAAAACTAAACTACTAAAAATAATTAACAAAATTTTACACAGATTGGGTAGAGAATATTTCTTAATAAAATTTTACAATATGGTAGATAATTAGTAGGTAGGTATTTAAGATACACATACATTCTACACCTATACATTCAAAAGTAGAATATAGATTGTTGATCTAACTATAAAAAAAAGAAAATTACCTATGTGAGTCACATTTAATCATAGGTTAGGTACCTAAGTGTTCTATGACAGAATGTGTTACTTCATTTTGTTGTAGGTATTTGCTCAAGGTGACTCACCTGCCGATTTCTGATAGCATTTCATAGTTGTCGTTGACGTCCGTGCTCCTTTTGATAGTGACATCGCGACAGGGAAATGGGGGCTCGATTTCTGAAGCAAAAATTAAGCAAAAACTTTAGTAGGTCACCCAAATCTAAATAAAAAGCAGCATGCAACACAACTTTGCATCCACAGCATATTACATCCACAGAAAATCAGCGCTGCAGCAGCTATAACTTGCTGCAGTACCTACATGCTGAGTGGTGACCTATTTTTTGTCTTATTAAGATAAGTGTAGTTCCTAAATTTGAATGTAAACCCTTTTTTGCACAAAATAAACGATAAGTAAGTAAAATAAACGATTATTCTACTCTAATAAAAATCAAGGAAGGCTAGGATTTGAAGTAAGAGATGGCTGAAGACAGTGCGAATTTGAAAGCATGATTGAATTGATCACACTGCAAACTTGACACGATCTTCAGGTATGAAAATTCCGAATAATAAAGAAGGCAATAGATGTTGTTCGAATAGATGCACTGCTCGCTCATACAACTATGTAGGTACACTAGGCAGATCTATTGCTAATTTATCAGGTTTCGTTTCAATACGACGTTGTTATGACTTGTAAGAGTCTCAAGTATTTTACAGCCCTCTTAAAAATTGGTAACTAAATGCAATTGCATGTAGCATGAATAAAGATAAAAATGTTATTGCGAATTAATCTATTTCCTTTATCTGATTAATAAAATATTATCGTTGGTTTGTATCAACTTATTGATTATTTCATTTGCCTAGACCACAAAAATACCCACAGATTTTAAAGGAAAAAGTAAAAATGTATTTATTGTTTTTTACAAGTGATTTGCTTGTACTAGGGTTGGGAACTTTTCATTTAAGATAAGATAACTTGTGTTAGAAAAGCCCCCTCTTTCTTAAGGTCATTAAAACACTTGTAAGAGGGTTGGGTATCTAGATAGGTATAGTATAGATAGGTAGGTATTAGAGTAATTAATAACACAAAATAATAAATACACTAAATTAATAAAAGATACGACGACCTCTGCGGCGCAGTGGGTGAAAGCCCGCTTGGGACGTAGAAGGTTGCGGGTTCGATCCCCGCCGCGGGATAAATGTTTGTATGATCTGCAAATATTTATCTCGGGTCTGGTTGTTTCTATGTATAATATGTATGTATTTACGAACAAAAAGTATATATGTATATCAGTTATCTGGTTCCCATAGTACAAGCTTGGCTTAGTTTGGGGCTAGATGATGCTGTGTGAAATGTCCAGCATTATTTAATACATGAGAGATAAGTATAATAAATAATAATGTATACAGATTGGTTTTCAGATAGTTTTTTTTTTTTTTTTTTTATAATATATAATCTAACGACTCAGTATTTAGAAATACAATCTAGGTAAGATTGTATTTTCAGTGACACTTTTCCATATGAATTTGTTCGATTCTACTCGTACACGAAATGCGTTTTGCGCCCACTACATTACTACTTTGAATGAATGAATGAACACTTTATTTTACACCAAGAAATTAATAAAAAAACAAAACACTTAAAACAATAACAAGTTCTTAGTACAATAGGCGGCATTATAGCTGAAAGCGATTTTTTCCAGGCAACCTAATTTAGGTCTTCAAAATAGTTTTAATCGTTTATTAAAATTGTTAAAACACGCAATTTACATAATCAAAGGGATTTATGCTTGGTTAAATAAGTTTAAACAAACTCGTTGCGCATTGGCACCGGTTCAACGGCGTGTCTCGATGTAAAAGTGCACGTTATTTTGGCGTCCATTGTTTAGTCTGCATTGCATGCTGAAGCTTACAGTTCATGCTCAGATAATTTACTTCTTTAGTAAAAACATTGCAAGTGCCATAATATTTATTGAAAATACATTCTTTATCATTATAGAAATTAAAAAGGTCAAAGGTGTGGAAATTGGGTTTTCAGAATCTTAGGAAAGTACCTACTTATGTTCCCCGAGCGATTACTCAAAGACGCATTGACTGTTAAAATTGTTCTTTTGGATCCACATAACTACTTAACTAGGTACTTCCCAGTTGTTCCCATATAAATTTTATTCCTTACTTTTCCCGTCAAACCTAAAAAATATCGTCGCTTGTTTTCTACGTAGTCCATCCAACATGAAAGTCGGTTTCCTTTTCAATTAAAAAAACATTGTTTAGTATGCTAACCTAATTATTAAACACCTACATGGATGTATTCCAATCAATGATTATTAAATAAAATAAAATCAAAATCACCTTTATGTGACAACCTGAACTATAAGGCGCCTACTAATAAACCTGATATAAAGTTATTCCTGAGTGTTAACTGTCAAAATGTATGGTTATTCTTGGTTTATTCCGAGAAATAACTTTATGCCACGTTTCATGGTAAGGCTATAAAAGTTCAGGCTGTCACATAAAGGTCTTAATTCAAGAAAGTGTCAGAGCCCGGATGGGTAGATGATTAGGTTCTAAGTAATTATTTTACTTAAAGAATTCTCATTCATTCATTCTCATTTCATTTAAAATATCTACAACGAAATGAACGTATCGATCGATCCTTTATCGAGACACCGAGGTGGACGATCGCGGCGCATCAAGAGGTGCATTCAACTCATGACATGACTCGTCACCGGTTTGTAAGGTTAATCTAAATTAAGTCTATTGTGCCGACGCTTAGGTGCGTATCGTAAATAATGTTTTATGAACTCACATGGTTCAATTAAAGAAATTATAAAGAAATAGGATAGTATAGAAATCGCTAGATTACTCGTACAGACATAATAATTAGGTATGCAAAATAATCTAAATAGTTTTTTTAATGCTTAAATTCGATTTCAATATACATTATTCAAACAGTCAGATGCAATGTTTAGTCAAAATTTAGTCCTTATTCTCAATTTTATGTTGCAAAATGTTGCCCCCCCGAAGTTTTCCCTGAGTTCGTCTCAATCGACTAGATGACGCGGACGCCTCGGTAATGGACACGAGACTTCCTACAAATAAATAAAAGAGAAATGTAACTAGACAATACAATAAATCTGAATATTTCCTTCGCAGAACGGAGGAAACATTTATTTTCATCAACGTATGAATGACAAAACAAAACGTTTCCATTGTGCGTTATGTAGATGTATAAATAGATGTAGCTATGAATGGCCGGACGGACAGTCGGCCAAAGACTTGCGACCTTCATGCTGTGATCTAATAGAGTTTACAGACTGGCAACATTCACGTGTATTAAAAAAAAAGTAGGAAAAACATCCGGTCAAAACAGTTGAACCACAAAAAAAAATAAGACACATCCAACAATAATGTTAACAATATCACTGAAACTCGTCTCATCGTCTGTAGGTATCTCCTAGGAAAATATGATAATACTTACAAATACAAATCAAGTAATAAAATAACGTGTAAGGTAACTAATACTCATAAAAATATTGAAATATTGCGAAAATATTTAGGTAAGTGAATTTCTTCACGTGAGCCCTGGCTTTTGATTCAGACTTCAACGGAATGCATTCGGGTCGGAATCGGTTTGCTGTTCAACCGACTGCAACCAATCACAGTGCAAGAAACGTCAGTTCTGCACTGTGATTGGTTGACCGATTCCGACCCGAATTCATTCCGCTGAAGTAAAAATCACTCACTAGGCAAAGCCCCCAAAGCTCTGGACAATGGTTATTTCAGTGACGTAGCATAGCCCGTCATATGCTGAATTTCATATTTTGCTTCATACTACGTTTTGCTGAGATCAAGTTTATCAGATTGCCTTCAAGAGTTCAGCTGGTCAAACCCATACAACTTTTATCTTAAAGGCAAACTACAAAATAGTAGATTATTCACCAAGGGGATAAAGCAGTGTATTATGTCACGGGCGCCATATTGAATCCCAAGCGCATCGAAGGATTCTTTAGTTAACTCCCGAGCGACAGCGAGGGTGTTTATAGTTAACTCCCGAGTGCAACGAGGGAGTTAATGACTAGAATCCTGAGACAGCGAGGGATTCAAGAGCGCCCAAGACTAAGACAGCTTTAACCCCGCGAGGTGAATACTCTGCTTTTCACACATAGGTACTGCGAGAAAAATAGTGAACCCAGAAAATAGCAAGCAAGTTTAATGAACAGGTTTTATTGGTAGAATAATAATAATCTATTCGTTTTTTTTATTCAACCTACACTGTCCCACTCCTGGGCAAAGGTCTCCCCCCAATTCTTTCCAACCATCTCTCTTCTTTGATAGCTCCCACCACCCGCTATCGAAGGAGTCGAGGTCGTCCGTTTATTCTCAAAAAATATTTTATTGAGGTCGTCCTTTCGTTCTCAAAAAATATTTTAGCATTAATATGCAACAACATTAGATCGCTCTATAGTTTGGAGGCATTATCCACATTTTTTCCTTAAATTTGAATGAATTCTACTTGGTGCAGGTCTCTATGGTAAACATTTTCATAGAAACATCAAAAATAAATTCGGAAGAAAAAGATTAGTTGCCACATTTTTTCTTTTTTTTTCGTATAAGTTCCATTGGAATAGTAAAAATTTTAATAGAAATGTTGAAGTTCGAAATTCAAATCTCATTACTTATCTGTTCACATGAGGTTCAGAGGGAGAAATGAAATCCCATAAAACTTTACCTCCCGCCGGCCATTTTGTTTTTTAGGAGGGAGTAATGGTTTACTTTCTGTTAAGAAGGTGAGACGAAAAAATGTATGGTATTCTTGTACCGGGTGTGAAAAGAATCATTCTCTTTTGACTAACTCTGGCCAGTAGACAAGATCTATTATCATCTCAGATTCTTGGCCACAATAATCGAGACACGTGCTTATTGTTTTAGAAATACTCTTCAGCCGGGAAGCGGTTGCAACCATTTTGTTGGTTAGACTAATTATGCGATAGTGATTCATACAGGCAAGGTTGCGGAGATCTTGTTGGTGATATAAAAGACCCATTAAATGGTGACGTGGAGTCTCACAGGCCCGATAGCACTAACAAATCATTTCAACCCTTTCCTGCGGGTCTGTACGCCCTAGTAGTTGCTATTACTCCATGGATAGAGTTTGAGTGTCAGCGGGAGCAAATTCGAAATGTTTTGAGGATTTCAAGTTTCACCGAGGCTTCTCAGGCCCCACGTTACAAGCGTTACACTTTTACCACGTCACCAGTTAAAGGTTATTAAAGCCATTTGAGTGGATATGCGACTTTCCGAAGGTTGTATTTGTATGAATTGGTTCCAGGCTACGCGTTCATGCGTTCCACGGAACTCGTAGTCTACAGCAACGCGTTTCATTTTGTCATTTTAAGCTGCGTACGGACTGCCCGTACATTGGTACGCGTAGTCGGTTACGCGTGTCCTGGAACGCCATGTCCGTACTAGGCGTTAACGCGTTCCAGGCTCACGCGAATCGTCAAAATCGTATACAATTTTAAATTTTACATCGACTCGCGCGAGCCTGGAACGCCTGAACGCGTAGCCTGGAACGCGAAGTCCGTAGGTACGCAGCTTTACATCGTCTCGGCTTCATTCTGACATTTGAAAGCTTGCCTGGACTTCAACTGTCATTTTCATATTGTGTGATTGGTTGAGCTCTATTGGGATCACAACTGGGAAAGGATTTCAACTTAGACAATAGGGTTGCTGAACATTACCTACGTTAAAAAATGAGGAGGTTGTTTCTTCTAAGTAAGTATAAAAGACATCAACCTCCATTTTTGTGAAGTCGGTTAAAAATATAATTTGCTCTCCCACTATAATAATTAAGTACCTGCCTCTATTCAAATTAAACATGTTTTATGCGATTATACGCTGTCATTAATGTATTTAGGTTAATTTGTCTGACATTATTCTTAACCTAAGCCTAATCGAGTTCAATGACCTATGTTTATGCCTGCGAATAGCCAATCTAGTTTTTGTAAATCACTACTTACCGTTATTTTGAAATGGGCAACAAAAGATTACCCTACATTACATAGCGGATTAAATTACCAAGATATTAATGTGACTTAAAAGGTATTGATTTGTAATCTAAGTAAGAGAAAATTACGTAACAAAACGTAAAACTCAAAAAAACAAAACGCGCAAAATTGATTTTACTTTCAACTGTCATCGTAGACATGTTTCAACGCTCGGTCGCGGCGAAAATAAAGACAAATTCCGCGCGTCTGCCAAAACGTATTTGTTTATTTTGTTAGTTGACTGGAGAGACCTACGGATAAGGATTATCGAGGCCTCCGAGTCAACGAACTTTGAGGTCATTTTGAAAATGGAATGTGAAATGACACTGCGACTAAAGAGGTTTGATGCTATAAACTAAAGAGGTTTAATATTACTATTCAAAATTTTGTGCATCATTTCCGTGAGGTAAAGCTTTTGTAATTTGCATTGTGCATTGGTTCGATTATTGTAATGTTTCGAATTTAAGTTAACTTCGTCAGAAATAGATTTTTACAATTCTTACCTCCAACAGGATCCGTTTCGTCAACGTGGATCATGTCTGACGATCTGGAACAAAATAACAGATATTTTTGTCATGTTGGTAGCACCTAAGTTATATTTTACAGAGCTGGTAGAGCCAAATTAGTAAAGCGTGTATAGATAGGTAGATATACAGGGTGTCCCGTAATGAGTGGATAACTGGGCACAAGTTTTGATTTTCTGGTTCGATATGATGCCCTCTATCCGTATTTAAAGGATTATCCACTTATTACGGGGCACCCTGTATGTATGATTACATACATATATGATTATGACATATATACATATGACGTATATACATATATATGATTACATACCTCTGTGTAGATATTAATCTACACATGGTCACTACAAGGGTCGTTTTCTTACTCCTGTCTATATATAGGTGCTACACAAACATTAAGAACTGAAACACTAAAAATAGAAACAAAAGAGTTGTCTGTAGTTGCTAGGGATCTCTTAGCTAATTATTTCGTAACAATTTGTTTATAAACATGTCCTCCAGAATATAGGTCGTCTCATCAAAACCCCGGCCTTGGCCTGTTTCCCACCAATCTGAACTGAAACTGTAATGTCCCGCAAACCGTTGAAATGTTTCTTGTTTACATCGTTTTAATGGCTGTTTCTATTCTATTCTACATACCATTGCTCAATACAACAGTCAGCAGCATATTTTATGAGCAATTGGAGACTATAAAGTTTCAGTCTCATTTTTTGTGGGAAAAAAATATATTTTGTATAAACAGTAGGTAGGTATACCTATAGGCTATAGGTAGACAGGTAATGAAACAGGGAACATCAAATATCAGCAAACATTTTAAACTGTAATGGAGCGGGGAATCAAATAGCCAAAATTTTGGTTATTATTCTACGAGCTCCAAAGAAATAGAAGAATCAAAAACATCAATATTCATGAACTTTTGTTGCTACAGTGAAAATAAAAATGTTGTAACCTACAATGAAAAGTTCAGCTTTCTTATATCTCCCGTTTCACGAAGAAACGAAACGCATTATTTGAGCAGCTCGCTGAAGGAGTTTTTGTGGAATGAGCTGTAGGTAAGCTTGGCTTGAGCTCTTATGCTAGAGCTTAGGGGTAGCTACCGATTCCAATTTTGAATTTATGCCATTATTCCAGCCACCTATAGCATAGGGCAGCCGCGTTTGTCAAATTCATTTGCAGAGCCCACCGATTCCAATTTTGAATTTAAACCATTAGGTATTCCATTTACTCCAATAGTGTAGAGACATTTCAAATGTAACACTACTCTAATTAGTATACCAATTCAAAGCGAAGGTCACACTACCAAGGATTTAAAAATAAAAGACACTAGGATGAAAGGCAGCTATGCTAAGTGTAGGTCATGTCCTAGACCTGAAAGTAAATGTGGCCTAGAGTAAGTAACCTAGGTTAGACGTTATTCGCCTTGCAATATTAAACTCTACTAATATTTGTTCGTGTCTGATCTATCACGATCTTGCTAATGGATAATATGGACTCTATTTACGTAAGAATAAAGGTTAATTTTAATTTATATTTAATGTAACTGCCAGGCTTTCGCGTTTCAAGGTGAAATTCTTTCTTATTGATATTGATACGAGTATGGATGGCGAAATAGTTGAGTATGTTATACAAATGGATAATTTAGAGATGTAGGTATTTGTATCAACCTAAGTTAATTAATTGTTTAAGCAGTATCTATGTTTCTCGAAATATTTTTCAAATTTTATTTAAATATAATTTAGGGCGCCTTGTACGGACTTACATTTGACGTTTTTTCTTCCTAATTACCGGCAATGGGGTCATTTTCACGATCACATGTTAATCGTTCTATGTGGCACAGTTCGATTAAATAAATTTAGTCCAATTCACTTGTTTATAGATTCCAACACATCACAAAAGTAGGATAGTAATAATTGAGAATGCACTGCAGAGTGATTTCCATGAATTTATGCGTAAATTGGAACGCAACAAATTTGAAATTAACTGGCAGCTTGTAAAGCAACTGTTCGAATTATGAAAATTGTTTGTTTTCGGAACGTTTGAGTCTGAGCAAGCAAGAGATATAAATTTTTTGTACTTAATTTATATTCTGCCAGAAATCTCATAAGAAAATGAAAATACTTAATTAATTTTGGTTTTATATCACTTTGAATTTATAGCCGTGATTTAAATGACGCACTGAGATCAAGGAAGTGACAATACTCGTATCGTACTGAATTTGTTTGGTTCGATCGACGGGAAAAAGTTGGCACTAAATGATGAACGTCAATCATTCGGGTGCCCTACGTCATACCGTCTACATGAGCACCTATATAAGTGATGGTATCTATGCAAATAGTTTAGTTTACTATTGTTTATACGTGGCCATCCGGTGTACGTGTATTCCATGACGTGAAGACGAAGATGAATATTCATTGAGCTTCTGAGATGCGTACAACTAACTCTAAATTAGAATAACAATCTACTGTTGAAGATCTGCAGGAAAACGTAAAAGGCAAACAAACAAACAGGAAGGCCAACTGGCAAGAACGTTATCCAAGAAGGTTTCATTCGGTTCTAAAGAGGTTGGCATTTATGAATCACCAAACAGGTTGGTTTCTTTCATCCAAAAGCCAAAAAAGTTTGTCACAAAACCCGCTTGATAGGAGAATGTCTAAGTGAGTTCAACGGCCGGAATACACTTTCAAAACTCGTTCTCTCGATAAAACCACATGGTGTTACACTTATACGAGATAGGTTTTATTGTTGACACTTCAACAATGGCTAACCAGTCATGGCTTGTTCCATTTACGGCGCACGAGTGGAATAATAAGGTAGCGAGACCGGAGCAGAATTTTTATTTCTTCGGAAACAAGCTGCGTTTTACACTTGGAACACGATGCGCATTACCTCTTCTATATTTAAAAAGTCGTAGTTTTTCTGCTACACTTTTATACTCTGTGGTAATGTCAAATTTATTACGTTCCGGGTTGCACAGAACGTTTCGACGCCAAGTATCCTGGCCAGAGTTGTATGAAGTACTCAAATGATTGGGATTCCGGCATAGTGAGTCATGGAGTATTGAACTGATGTGATTGCTTACGGTTACTTTAGGCTGTAGGTAACCTGTAGTTTCTTGTTCGTGTGTATTGTAAAGCTAATAGAGTTGATACATTCCGGATCAAGGACGTCAATGCCACAGGTTAACGTTTAGAATAGAATAAAATTGTATTTTATCAGAATATTTATGTGGGGTCCTAAAAGTGCTTTGGCTTTCATGTTTATATGTTTATTCTGAGGGCGAGGTTTGTAAATAAGAGTTCTATTAACACACAGTTGAGCGTTAAACTCACGGTAAAACTTGACTGCTTTCTGGCACTGTATCAGGCAAAGTAGTATACCTACATAACTACTACTGATGAGGTGCCTACATGATGGTGGATTGATGATCCTTAGGTATTTCTGTATTGAGTGCTTTACACATTTGTATCCCCGGCACTATATTTTTGCCATATACGTTATCCACAGATGGGATTATTTCGTGTGTTTATTTGTAGATTTTAATAAAATGTAAATATTCATTTATGGTCTAAAGGGTGCGCTATAACGACCGCCATATTGCCCGATTACCTAACATTATAAATTTTCACACAGCTTTCTCATGTGATGTCACGCTCATCTGAATTTATAATATTGCATTATAATACCATGCTATAAAATAATCAATAAGTCACATTTCTCTTGTGAATATTTGGGTTTCCTCATTCCAATCCCCATTCACTCACAGGTAGGTATTACCGGCTACGCTCTGCATTTAAATCATGAAAATGATTCTACAAGGGTTTTTGCATACAGGTTGCTCTATACCTACAACATCCCTTTTTATATCCGTTTTAAGGCCGCCTAAGGCCTCCGCCATGGCTTACGAGACAGACATTTTAGTGC
Source organism: Epirrhoe alternata (assembly GCA_963565295.1). Taxonomy (NCBI): domain Eukaryota; kingdom Metazoa; phylum Arthropoda; class Insecta; order Lepidoptera; family Geometridae; genus Epirrhoe; species Epirrhoe alternata. Next base: position 7,654,705 of record OY751394.1, read on the forward strand.
CCTCCGAAGTGTGGAAGCTCTGTTGAAGAAAGGAGGCAAGCGGAGAACAGACCAACTACGCTACACCACGAGCGCTATCCGTCATCTGTCTTCCGTCATCTCCCACTAATCCATGACAGATCTGGCTCAGTTTGTATGAAACATACTCGTACAATACTCGTACAAATTAGAATTGTGTATAAGGTATGTCAAAAGATGCAACCCGGATTGATGAAGGCCGAGATTTATTCGAGGTCGAACCGAAGATCTATTTTCATAGTCGCGAAAAAAGCAAGATACGTTTCAAATGAAATGGCTAACATCTAACGAATGAAACACGGAAACAGTCCACTCAAATGTTTTTAATTTTGTATTTTTTTATAGAAAATATCAGGGTGACAAATAATATTGTTAATAATGTATTTTCTTGTAAGCGTTCAAGGATTTTAAATAAACTTGTGTTCATTGGTTGAACAGCAGATGTAGAGACACTAAAGAAACGAAACATGATCACTAAAATTCCCAGCATTTTAGACCTTTCTTCAAGATGATTTCAAGAACAATCTTTTTTAGTTGTCAAAAATTTCGATTAACTCTTTTAACAGTAGATTGTGTAACCGAGGGTGACGGTTGGGGGGATACTTTTGCCCATCAGTGAGCTGGATATCATAGATAGGTTAATTATGATTAATACATATACAGATTATTTCCATCTACAAGATGTTATTACCAACGCAGATTTATTTTTAGCAGATGCTATCAGATATCTTGCAATCGACACCAACTGCGGTCAAACAGATGTTTTGCAAAAATGCTTAGACTGATTCTATATTTAGCACTTCAGTTGCTGTTGCTGACCCAAGAACTTCATTGAACTTTAGCTTCTTCAACAGCATAAACGGCAGAATTTTAACCGATACGATAGCGTATCGTACTGCAATTTTGACGTGGTAGGTACCCACCTCCTTAAAATGATACCTACATCACCAACTCTTTACAAATAATAGCAAGGAAATATGAGCGTCATCTGTGACTGGGTATTTTCTGGGCCTTGAAATAAAAATAATCAGTTAACTTAAGTAAAATAATAAAAATAATCAGTTTACTAATAATTATTATTATACTTAAAACTTTTGGGTAAGCACTTTTATGAAGACAGTCTTTATATAATTACGTTTTAAAACTAAAAGAAAAACCGACTTCAATGTTCGACATTACACACGGCGTGACTCAGGGAATCAATAAGTCATCCATAAAAATCTAAATAAGAATAAGTTTTTTTTAAATATCATCAAGTACAAGCTTTTAATGGATTACCGTGATCTGATTGAACTCACCGATGTAAGTACAACATTTCATTTCAATCAACCTATTTTCTGAGGAGTTCCGTTCTCCATCATCGGATCAGCTCGCAGTCATCGTATTTCAAATTAGTAGATGATACTTGACCGATGTAGTGAGTTTCAACTCAATCAACCTATTAATTGAGGAGTTCCATTCTCCATCATCAGATCAGCTCGCTATCACTATATTTTAAAATTTTAGATGATACTTGATCTACAAACCGAATTTCAACTAAATCGGTCGATTATCTGAGGAGTTCCCTCCATCATCAGATCAGCTCGCTGTCACCATTTTTGAAAATTTTAGATGATATTTAATCTACGAACCGAGTTTCAACTCAATCGGCCTATTGTCTGAGGAGTTCCCTGGAACAGCTCTTGACTCCATCATCAGATAAGCTTGAAAGAAAGAAATAAATAATGCTAAACAGATAATGCTTAGGCTCCACCGGCGTCTAAAGGCAATAATTACCAAAACTGCATACATTTTATGTCAAGTCTCGCGACACGTGAGTTCCTGGCATTAGTATATTGTCAATTTGACATATTGCATAGAGAGTCTTAGACTTATCTGTCGATTCGATTTACAATGGCTAGGAGGGAAGGTTTTTAGAGTTTTACGGGCAAATTATCAAACCCTCAGGAATAAAATTTATATGGGACCACCTCTGGAGTATACCCTTTCAAACATAAAAATAATTTTGTAAATCGGGCCACAATTGGCTGAGTAATCGCGTAACATGATACAAAAAAAAAAAAAAAAAAAAAAAAACATACAGGCGAATTGAGAACCTCCTCCTTTTTTTGAAGTCGGTTAAAAACTAGTGCTCACTCTTCGAAATGAGCCCTAAGCCTTAGCCGATAAGTGTTATAATGATATTTGTTTAATAATAACACTTATCGGCTAAGGCTTATCGTATATTATTGGATTGTTTGTAGATCTAATGATTGATTGTTCCAATAAACAAAAGAACAGGTTGATTCATCAAAACAATTGCCTCAAACAAAATGAGATCATTGCACGATTATTAAAATACGACGAGTTTTTCGCGATATGATTTTCTTTTTCCTTGCCTACTTATATGAAAAATAATCGCTATGAAATAATAGCTAATGACTAGGAAAAGTAGAGACAGTACCTATGGCTTAGATTGTGAATCAACTTTTACTTTCAAAATATGGTGGTTTTGATGTTAATGTAATATTAGATCTTTTCTCGACATGGTAGTTTCATCGTTTTTAATAGTTTGGTGCATTTTTTAAGTAGAACTTAAGCTCTCTCCATACAAAAAATCTGTCCCTGGCTTCATAGCTTTTTTGTATGGAGAGTGCTGAGTTCTATGCCATTTTTTTTATAATTATTGTACTTACAACAACATAATCACGACTTCCAAGACGCAATAGACCAGTTTTTTTTATTCTAGATCCTTTGAAAATGCCTTACAGAGTAGTCACAGGCATGTCCTGGAATTACATATTTTGCACATGTGGGCATGTGCATTTCGTAGACAACAAAAATGTCCAATCATGTGTACAAAGACGTCAATTCACGACCATCTGTTTTTATGAAGTTATCAACACATTTACTCATCTAAGTACTTTAGGTATGTACCTACTTCATAATCTAATCAAGCGAGTGCACTTATTCCTATTTTATGTCCTAGGATTATGTATTTACTAGCTTCCGCTCGTGACTCCGCTCGTTCTAGATTAGATAGCTACGACCTATCCACACCTATTCAAAGTTCTATACAAATCGGTTCACTCATATTTTGTATTTTCTTAATTAAAAAATCTTACTTCTACGACACATTAAACCATACAAGGTCCCGGTTGAAGCCAGTGACGGAGGCCTTAGGCAACAGAAGTAAAATCACCTAGTTTTAAGACGATTCAAAGTGATCCCAGCGGTCCTACTGAATAAATGTTTATTTTCTTTGACTTCATGCGCCTGAAAGTCGAGTGACCATTAAAAAAACGGAATACGTAAAAAAGAATTCATTTAATCGTAGAAAGATGTAGGTACCTAAGTACTGGTTTCTTAATTGCAAATCAATTAGCAAGGGCTAAGATGTTTGATAACTCAGAGGTTACGTTAAATGACTCTGCAATCGGCTTATCTTTTTAATTAGATTATTAAATGACGTTTATTATTAAACTAGCTGTCCGTCGCGGTGTTACCCGCGGTCCCTTGGAAAAACTTCACTTTCCCGGGATAAAATATAGCCTTCAGGGATAATGCAGGATTCTAATGGTGAAAGAATATTTCAAATCGATACAGTAGCTTCGGAGCCTATTCAATTCAAACAAACAAATCTTTCCTCTTTATAATATTAGTATAGATTAATCATCATTGTAGCACGGTAGATTATACAACAGGATACATTCTTTTTGTCCTTATTTTGAAAATTTTATCAGTATTCAAACCTGCTCCAAAGTTTTATAGGTAGGTAAACTAAATATTAACTAACTTTTTAGTTATAACTAACTCATATTCAGGAACTGTAAAGAGTGATTCGCGTATATTCTTGTCGTGTCACAAGTTTTTCGAGCAAAGATTTTAAGCACAAAAAGGCTTCTCCTTTATTAAAACTTGCATTGGATGGGTACCTTCTATTTCTTCTTCTTCTTGGTGTTAGAAATTAGACATTGCAATTTGAAAATATATATTTTTTTATATAGGTAAAAGGGAACTGAAAACGGGTAGGTATGATACTATGCATTTTTAAAGGGTAAAATGCAAGTCTTACTCAATCCGTCTTTGGCATGGCCTTAACCGGTAAAAGTATTTTAGTCCAGCTAAATGACTTCGGAACTATTTAATTCATATGCCAGCTAAGCTCCTAAGTAAAAGATTTGAAATACCTAAGTATCTAAAAGTATGTTTATTTTGTGATGATTGACTGATTTAGATGAAACTTGAATCGTGGGCAAAATTTATAAGTACTGTATGTATGTTGGTACCACGCGAGCAAAGCTGTGGGTGTAAGCCAGTCTCCCATATTTCGTACGCGCATTGCGAAAGTTTAACCCACAAACTTACAAGCGGATGCGTTTGCGGACACGACGTGAACTAAAAACCACCTTATTCTACAAAAACATAAGTTTCGCAATAAAAACAACGCATACTCACTGTGTTGCAACAATTTTACATCACAAGTCACACCATCCAAATAATTCTGACAGAATTAATCACTGTAACACTAAAGTCACTCAAGTTTCGTAACGCACTGGACGCAAAAATGCAAAACAAAAGAAAACAAATATGTTCGTTCTAAATTTGAATTTCGATGCGTCAGGATTGCCCGCCGCGAGCGCTGAGTCGCGACTGAGGCGGCGCGCGCGCAGACGACTACGTTTCTAATTTTATCGTGCCAGTAACACGAGATAAAGCCGGTCTTTATTGAGTTTCTTTTATTTTGTTTTGCGAAGCATCTTACCTTTAAACTTTGTTCAAAAATTGCTTTAAGGCTTTCTTTCATACAATAGATTTCAACGCGCCACTCTTTGTGTTCCAAATAGATTTTGAAATGTGCACATTTGCCTTTTGGGAAGAGACAACCATTTTCTTTTAAATAATATAAGTTTGATTAACGTAGTCCCGTTTTTAGATGACAGATGATTAAAAAAGGAAAAAAGTCACCTGTGTTTGAGAATAAATGAACTTGTTTAGTTACGCTAATTAGCTTTTCAACAGTCCGTTATCAGAGAGGTACTTCCTAAAACATACCTAAGTGTTTTTTAATTTAGATTATAAAACCAGTAGGTACCGTTACAAGGTAAACTAGTAGTAGTACCTACCTTCAGTAAGGTAGGTACGCGGGTGTGTCTATGCCTTGAGATCCACGGACGCACAAAATCTAGAGCAATTAGATGACGTCAAAAGTGTTAAAAACTTGGTATTGTTTGCCCGTACTGGCCCACGGCTGGGCAAAGACCTCCCTTCGAGTTTTTCAGGGATTTCAGTCTTACGCCATTGCCTGCCACTGATAGTCGCTGAAGTTTCACGAGCCATCGCTTGCGAGGTCTATCGCGCCGTTTCTGGGTTCCACTGTGGTAAAATAAAATGTTTTGAATAACGCGGGACCAAATCGCCTATTTTGGATAATATTCGCACTATTATCTAGTTTCGATCGGAACCGACCGTGGCCACTTCTTTAGAATTCGAAATTAGATGACGAAATACAAAATCTTCCTCGACAAAACATCGGTCCGTATGTCACAAGTGTTAGTCACCCGACCTTCTAGTACCTAAATGATAAAAGCCTAAATTAATGTATTAAAATAAATTATTAATAATTTAATTCAATTACTGTTTATTTTCGATTTGCCAATGACTAATTTTGTAACTATTGATTACCTATTCGTCAACAGCGGAAGTTTTACGTTTTATAGTTTAATTTATAGTAGCTAGGTACCTCTAGCCTCTAAATTAAACTATTGTAGGTTCTTGAATATTATTTTTGACTAAGGAATTCGTTTTATCGTATGTACTCGTAATACTTATTTGGAGTTGTGGTTCATACCTGCAGGCAATGCAGACAGGTAGGTTCTTAAGGTTTCAATTCAAGCCCATCACTTGTGGTAATTTTATCGTTAGAAATAAATACGACGAATTAATTTGCGTAAGGTATGTACGCTGTAGTGGGTACATAACCTAACCTAACAATGTATATTCTACGAGTCGATATTTCATATTTGGATGGACCAAAAAAGGTTCCATGCTAAATCTATGGGATGGACATCTTCAAAAAAAAAAAGGAACCTACCTACTGGAATGGCGCATAGTGCGTGCGCAAGCGTGATCCCCGTTGTCATGGCAACCATTTCAAAATAAACATTTCAACGTCACAGAGCACTAGAACTCCGTTGATAGTATTTTTTATTTTAATTCAATCGATAAGGTAATACAAATCTGAGTGAAATTCACGAATTCAGTCTGTAGACTAAGAGAAAATCGAAATGGATTTGAAAATAATGGACAAACTTCGTCTGCTGAAGATCGACACAGAACTGCGTCCTCAGATCAAGATGAAACCGATGAGCAGATTCTATTTTGTTACATCCACAAACTCTGGAGAACAGTTCTTCGTCTTCGCATCCACAGCCGCTTGGCTCATCAGAAAAACTGGCAAGGACTTCGAACAACCAAACGAAGAAGACGACCCTAACTCCATTATAGCGTCCATCATCGATGTGTTGCGAGAAAAAGACGTAGCTATCGACTTCTCCTCACACAAGCTAAAGCTAGGCTTCGGGGACCAGGTCTGCTACATCCTCAACGTTCTAGCTGATGAAGCGTTGAAGAAAGAAAACTTCGAATGGCAGAAGCCTATCGTAGACATCCCAGAAACGGAAGAAACAGGCGACGACGTCGACCAAGTCGAAGACGAAACAGAGATAATTCTAGACAAAGTTGAGGAAGAAATGGCTATCTATTCCGAAGAGTCTGAAGGGGAATATGCAGAAGAAATTGAACCTACTGGATTAGTGAATAAGGTTCACGATTGGGAGGCGTGGAAGTTGGAATTAGAAAGAGTAGCACCAGCTCTAAGACTGAGGATATCTGCTGATGGTAGAGATTGGAGAGCGAGACATTCTCAAATGAGGAGTTACAGAGACGAACTGTTAGAACGATACAAAACAACCGGAGCACAGCTGAACAAACTTCACAGTAACATAAGCTCAGTATTAGATAAGGTATTTGCAAGAGAAAATATCCTCAACGAACAATTTGGTCCTCTAGTTCAAGAATACGGTTCTCTACTCGACGAGTTGAACAAAGTAACAAATGAATACAAAGATGTGAGTGTAGGTGTGACTGAACGACAAGATACATTGACCGAGTTGACGACAAAACTGGAGAGTATTAAACAAAGAACGGAATCGAAAGGTTCATCTATGAATGATAATTCCCCTTTAGTAACTGCGAAGAAAGCTGTGTCGACGTTGAAGAAGGATATCCAGGATCTAGACTTCCAGATCATAGTGCTAATGTGGTTTATAACTACGAAAGAGAATCCTAATAGTAATAATTATCTTACTAATACAGAGGCTAGGTCGATTGGTACTGAAGCTTACTAGAATTGTATTGGCTGAATGAAATGCCTTAAGTTTCTGTCAATTCGAAGAGGAACTTATCTTCCAACCTCTTGGAAGATCAGATAATCTTAAAACTTAGGATCTGAATGGATGTGCCTCATGACAAGGATCTCGAAGTATTTTTGTGTCAATGAAATGTAACACCCCTTACAACATTTTAAACTTGAAGATTACAAACATCGATTATCTATTCATTTGTAAATGCCTATTCACAGCTTGTGCAGTCAGCGACAGAAGTTCATGATTTTGAATATTCAATATCATCAAAGTTCGTTGGATTTTAGATACAACTTTACCTTATGTTGGATGCTTTACCTTGCTTCATTATCATTACTATTTGTGAAAAAATAGGCAATTTTTCCATAAACAATGACGAAAATGAAACTTTAAAATCTCCAATTGTTCATGAAATTCTGTTGCCGACTGTACCTACATACATAGAAAACAAACATGTATCACCGAGGCATGGTAGACATTCATTAAAATACCTACATGTGATGTATAATTATTTTATTACTAGTAAGAGTTTACATGATAAATAAAAGTAATAAGCATGTAAAATTGCATTTTATTTAGGCAAGTCATAAAATGACACAACAAAGTAATATCTGTAGTTACATACGGATACATAAATGGTGTGTTTAAAAATAATAAAACTTTTATTAAAAATAAATAAATGATTTACTAATAATTAAAATACAACATTCTTATTATTAGTTTGAAACTCACTGATATTACAAAAAATTGGTTCTGTTATGTTTGACCGACTTATTCACGATATTGTATACATTTGTCTTTGTAAAATAAAATATGAATCTGATAAAAATAAATCACAAAATCCACATCTTTGGTTATACAGGAACATATACTAATATAAAATTAAATATAATGAACAGTAATGAAACCATAGCATTAGGTATATATACACTTTATACACAAACCATGCGTATTATATGTGTGTGTTATTATTGAACGTGTCCATAATAAATGTATGGTGCGTGATATTGGCCCCGATTCTGTTGTTCACTGACTAAAGTTAACTAATCTAAAATGCTTCGTTCTTATTTCGTTAACGATAAAGTCCAAAATGGAATGACTATTACAGTGGCATTCTTAAAATTTCTTAATTTGAGTAAAAATGAAGTATTTGTGGGTAGATTTAGTCAAGACCATTTTGCTTGCCGGATTAATCAGCTGCTAAAGTAGCTCAGAGGCGCCATTTTGATTATACTTTTAGTTATGTCACTTTCAACGACATGCCATTTTCGTCTTTAGTGAGAACAAAATAAGAACGTGCCAGTTTTAGTTTTAATTAAGTTTAGTCAGTGTACAACAGAATCGACGCCATTGTCGTGCTATGAGCTTTATTATCTCGATGGCTATACTAATAAGCATATCAAAGCGTTGTCTGAAACCGGCTTAAAACTTCGGCCTGTTTGACACGGGCTGAAAAAACTTCCCAATTGGAACGTTTTCGAGTCCTCCTAGTAACATTTCTATATATTTTTTTAATATCATTGATGTAATATAAAAGTCGCCTAATATATCAGATCGCACACTGTCCGCGCCGTACGCGCCGCAGTCATTTTTCTATACAAAAAATGCTGATGACGTCAGAAAATGCAGTTCGCTTCTGACGTCAGCAGCATTTTCTCTATTGAATTGACAATTCGGCGCGTTCGGCTCGGCTGGCATTAATGATTGTATAATTATGTTCTGTGTTGAAATAAATGGTTATTTATTTATTATTTACCTTCGTTTCAGGTTCTCGTTGAATACAAAATTACAAAGTTTAAAGCTTATTTATCTATTTATGTACACAGCTACTGTACCTGTAAGTTCTTAAGTGATAAAAATAATACGATGATTCTAGATTGTACCTATACCACACTATACTAAAATAATATCAAATAATATAATAATCTTACAACAATATAATTTTTTATATTTATGTATAGTATTGTCCAATAAAATTGGGGCTTTGTTTACATGTATGTACGGTTTTGGCTTGTGTAATAACTATTATTTTTAAAAAAGAAATATCTATTAAATTTTCTTACTTGTAGAAAAATAAACTTTAAATTCTGAAAATGTAGCAATAAATACTTGTGCGTTTTTTACTTTGCAGCTGAAAACGAATATAATTATTATCAAATAGCCAATGAACGCAAATTAAACATAGAATGACGTGTCTTAGCGACGCGTTAATTGACCAATCAAATCGCTCGAAATTTCGGCTCAAGAGATGTGATTGGTCAATTTATCAATTACAAAACGCAGACTTTCAGCTTCAGTGAAAACGCACTCAAATAGCCCCTCAAAGCTTTAAATAGGTACGTTCTGTAAATGTACTTAAAAACAAGTTGACAATATTTCATTTAACTGGTAACATTATTGTTAAATAATACTGACACAATACAACAAGATTAAATTAATAATATACTTACTATAAAATAAAGTATTTGGGTTTATTTATAAGTCTCAAATATATTTATTAACTTTGCATTATTAAAATAATATCATTATTATTAATATCATTTTATTAATTATCATCATTCCCTTGCCCAAACCACATTTGCATTATTAAAATAATATCACTATTATTAATATCATTTTATTAATTATCATCATTCCCTTGCCCAAACCACGCTAAGTGGAGTCGGCACAGCATTTTATTAATAAACTAAAATATAATAATATGTACTTACGTATTGTTTTTTATTTATTAGCGACACAAGTTCATGAACATTTGATGTTTTTGAATAAGCTAAGTGTATCTTTGGAACCAATGTTGTAACTAACATTTTGACTGAAGTAATATTAAATAAATAAATAAATAATAATATTAATAATAATATTAGCCTTGCATAATGATTTGGTTTTTTCTCCTACATTGAATAATGAAAATAACTTCTGCAAGATGTGGTCATATAACAAATATGTATTTGGACATGCCTCAACCCCCCTTAGACATCTTCAAAGGACAGAATACATACAAAATCTGAGAGAATGTTTACCGCGCCTTGGGGATACAGTCGTGACCCTGTGTGTGTGTGTGTGTGTGAAAAAATAATGAAAAAGGCTCTTAAGCTGGGTACTCACCTAGCAGTGTATCACGTAACGTATCAGATACGGTATCAACCTGCAAGTGTGTACGGCTCGTCCACAGTCCTCGCGTATCTAGCTACGAGCTGCCGGATCCGCAGTGCTCGCAACGACGTCACGCCGCGTTCATATTCAGTTCGTTTGAAGCTCGCGCGTACGTACTCACCACACAAGCGGTCGTGACGCCGTCCACGAGCACACGGCGAGCCGCCTGTGTTCGCAGTGAAACCGCCACTCGGCGGGTCACTGCGAGCTTACAGCGCTCCACGCGCGAGCGGCTCGCAGCGGGCTCGTGCCTACGTACTCACTTGATACCGTATCTGATACGTTACGTGCTACACTGCTAAGTGAGTACCCGGCTTTAAATTCTCAAAATGCCTACAACGAATATACAGACATAAAAAATGGCTTATCATAGGTTATTACATTCTTCAAAGGTAAACTTATGTTCATCTACTTTTGATTCTACGTTCACAACTTTTTGTTTCTCTGACATAAAATATTCGCTAGTAATACATGTTATTTTACGTTTGGGGCCCATTTAACTATCTCCGAGTAAAGTTCCAAGTAAGCTGACTATCAGTTAAAATGATTAATGGAATCAAAGCACCGTTGAAAAGCAATGAGTTACTCTTAATTCCAGTTTCTACTGCAACTCTTATCTGACAAGTATAAAACAATCACTGGTAACTCATAAGAAGTAAACTGACAGCACAATAAACTGAGAAATATCGCTGAGTAGGGCATAATTGTCATGTATTGGTTACTTTTACTTTCAGAATGTAATCAGCGCTTTGAGAGGATGAAGACATTATTATTGTGTTTAGATTTGTTTCTGTGTGCGTAAGCGAAACTGAGCGCTCATTAGTCCATGGAGCGTTCACTTACGCACACAGAAACAAACGTGCATGTACATCTACACACACAAGTGAAATTGAACAACTGTACTATATTTTTACTATATCTTACCCATCGAGTATCATATTGTTTCAATATCATCATTTTTCGCTTGATTGAGTATGAAGTTCTTCGAGTGGGTAAAGTCGTCAGATTTGGAGGCGTCGTCAAACGTCACGTTGTACTTGCGTTTAAGATCGTCCATGAACTCTTGTTTAAGCAGGGCTAGGCATCTGTGAATGAATTATACTTTACGAAAATTTGCTTGGAATAGATCACATCGCACCATAAAATTAAAAAAGGGATCACTACTATCCCCTGTCCCCAAGGCGCGGTAGACTTTTTCTCAGAGCTTTGATGTATTCCAGACCCTTTGAAGATGTCTACGGGGATAGTCAAGAGGCTTGTCTAAATACATATTTGATACATGCCCACATTTTGCAGAAGTTAGTATTCTATACGTGACAGGTTGCAAGCCCATCGTCGCATATAAGAATACTAACTGGTTACCTCAGAATGTTACTACGCTACTATCTAGAGTAATAACTTGTAATCAATGTGGCGACCTCTATCCAATATCGCCACAAACTAGCTACCTAGCTTGTACCACTAGATGGCGCTAGGATCACAGCTAAGTAAAATCCCATACATTAGACGTGATTTGTACTAGATCCTGAATCGCGCAAGTGACATAATTCTCGACAACTAAACTATGTAGAACTAGCCGACATCAACTGTCGGCCGAAAAGCTAGCCAGGTATGTGGTCCAGTTGGTGACGACCGGGTGAGGTGAGGTTTTCCTCTTTAAAAATCAATATTGTTTTAATTCAACGCGAGCGGTTTTTTTATTTTTACTATTATGTCTCTTTGTTTTCAACTGCTGGGCAAAGACTCCATTCCCCTTTAGATTACTACCTTGACAGAGGGTCAGTCTGACAATCTACTTACATACGATAATGCGGATCTGCTCGAAAGGCTGCTATGTCATGAGAAGGCGCGTGAGGCGTGTGTACCACGAAAGCAGCCGGGAGAACCACGGCGCGGTAGCCTTGTGCACGTAATTCTACACTATGGGATACCTGAAGATAAACAGATTGATTAATCAAATATTAAATTAGATAAATAGCTAATAGGTTACTTACTAACTAATAGTTAATCTCACACTTACACCCATAATTATCTTTAATCGTTATCTCGATCTCGACTCAACGTCCACTTTCATTTCGGTGTGCTTGGTCGTAAATAACAGTGGCACTCCTTGAGTGCCCACAGAAGTGAAAACTTAAACAATTACGTGTGAATTTTTGGAATCGTCAAGAAATATTATTGAATCATCACCGACCGCGCGGCGTGATAAAGGATCTGTACCGTGTTTAGTTACGGAGTTCAAAACTAGATGGCGCTAGCGGTGGTGTCGGTAACACTGTCAATCTGAGTTCAATAGATTTTTCCCATCGCAAAAATGTCCAACACGCCTAAAGTTTTACTTCAAAAATTCTCCACTCATTATTGCTTTAATTAAAAGACCTTTAATATAATTTAACCTCACACCTAAAGAGCTTTTTGTTTTATATTGCGTCCCTAAAAAATATTTTTTCTATTAGTAAAGTAAGGTTCAAACCTTATTCCAGCCGAATCCCGAAAACCTGGTGTCATATTTGGGCACAGTTCGATGTACTACAAGATAAGGCTCGTAATCTGCTTCCCATTCCACCTGAAACAAAAATATGTATCAAATCATGTTCAAAGACCCCACTGTGTCATATTCAACCGCGCATAATTGGTTCCTCGCTCGTAAGAAAGTTATTGATGACAGAAGTCTTTCAGAGGTAGGGTTTTTTTTATTAATCATGATTTTTAATAGCGGGCCCTAGGCCATTTATCGTGTGTGCATTGTGTGTTATATTAGTTACCTCATAGGGCTCCTTAGCGGTCCGCCACCGAGTATAGTTGGTAGGCCTGTGCCCTCGAGGCCACTCGCGAGCCCTGAAAGGCGCCACATCTCCCGCGGTATGTGCAGTTGCAAGTCGCGACACTAGCGCCGCTTTACTACGCGGTGGCGATGCGCGGTAACGCTGGGTTTCAAATGCTGCTACTACTAGACACTGCAAGACAAAGTAATAATCAAATCCTGCAAATATAATAAAGCTGAAAAGTGAGTATGTTTGTGTGTAATTACGGCTAAACCAGTGAACCAATTTAGATGAAATTTTGAATAGGTGTAGATAGTGACCTGGAATAGCATTTAGGCTATTCAAAATATTGGTACGGACGGTCAGTGTCACCATCTGGTATCCCCCCTGCAGTACAAACCGCCTTACTAAGGGGGGTAACAATTGGTGATGCTGACTGTACAACGCGAGCGAAGCCGCTCGCTGTAGCTTGTCAATAATCTTTTTACGTTATTTTCAGAAAACAAAAAATAACAGAATCAAGACTATATCAGCGATTCGCGACAGACATTCTCTCAGATCTTTTATGAAATGGAAATTACATCTTAAAAGTTGACAAGAATTATATGAACTCTTAACTCGTATTTCCAAGTTCATATTAATCCCCCTGACTACACTTTTATTCCCTGTATCATGGATTTTTTTAAAGATATATACCTTTTTCTGTGGATATGGGTTGATCAGCTTGATAGAGTTCCTGAGATGTTCGTAGAGCCCCGACATTGGCACAAAATCTACGTCCATCAGGAATACGTACGGCGTGTTCACGTTCTCTAACGCTACGTTACGTAGATAGTTCACCGGGTAATGCACCTGAAATTACAATGAACGTAAGGCTCAAGCCACATTGAATTGACAAGCGCGCTATATATTGTCCCGCTAGATGGCTTCGCCAGATCTCGTTAATTCCATAAGCGTTTCTATATCTTGTACCATTGTTCATCATACATACATTCATACATAAAATCACGCCTCTTTCCCAAAGGGGTAGGCAGAGACCACGGATCTCCACTCGCTACGATCCTGACACACAACTTTCGCCTCATTCACTCTCATTACATTCTTGATACATGCTCGTCGGTTTAGGGTACTTTTTACCTGTCCCTTCTCCAAAATGTCGCCAATTTGATCCAAGAAGGTTCGCCTAGGCCTTCCCCTTCCTGCTGGAAGCTGGAGGTTGCTGGAGGCTGTCCCATACACACTCGCCTCATACACTTGCTTTGTCAAATGACTGTCATCCATCCTCTCTACATGCCCAAACCATCTTAACATACCATTGTTCATAAGGTTTATAATGGCTTGCTATAAAACTAATTGACGCGTCGCTTCCCAATTCAATGTGTCTTGAGCCTAACATTATTTCTAATGCATCCACATGCGTCTTAACGCTAGTAAGTGACATATTTGACAGAAAATGTATAGATCTAATGTCAAATATATGTCACTTTTTAACGCGTTATGACGCAGGTGGAGCAGTAGCATAATGCTAGGGACTATGCATTTGACGTGACATTCATACATTTTATCACAAATATCGAGCTTTAGCTTAATTAGGCGGAGTTTTACCATCATGGCCACATTTTGGTAAAACTCCGCCATATTGCAAAAGTTGTATGCATTTTGGCAAGCGAAGTGTCATTGTGAAGTGTACTTTGTGGCCTTTGTCTTATACATAGGTAGCTTTTTGATTGAAAAACCATCATATATACCCACATAGGTATATTTCGCTAACATCGCAATAAAATGCGCCAATATCTATGCAATGCTTGGGGCTTGCGATATGTATTTGGCGTACCATAAAAAACTATTTACCGAGTCGTGTTTGAAAACGAGATGGTATCCGATATTACGGCGGGCGCTTAGCGTGTCCGACCAGTCACGTATAAACGTCTCGAGTTTCGTCACCTCGCAGTCTGACAGATAGATGGCGGCACTGAGCGGACCTGCAAGAAAAGTTATGATTTTAAATATAAATTATGTTAAAAAATATTGAGGATATCGAAGGGAGAGTGATGCTGGAAACCGAGTGAATGGGGCACTCCACGATTTATGAGCAGCCGGAAAGTGTCCAACAATGGAAGTGGAGGTTGGGTATGGCAGAAAAATCATCAGAGTAGAGTGAATGCTGTTGAAATGAGAGCGTTGCGTGGTATGTGTGGGGTAGCGTTGAAGGATAGAGTGAGAGATGGTGTGATAAGGGAGCAGTGTGGAGTGAGGGAGGATGTGGTGTTGACGATCGAAAAAGGTATGTTAAGATGGTTTCTGCATGTAGAGAGGATGGATGACAGTCGTTTGACAAAGCAAGTGTATGAGGCGAGTGTGTATGGGACAGCTGGAAGGGGAAGGCCTAGGCGAACCTTCTTGGATCAAATTGGCGACATTTTGGAGAAGGGCCAGGTCAAAAGTACCCTAAACCGACGAGCATGTATGAAGAATGTAATGAGAGTGAATGAGGCGCAAGTTGTGTGTCAGGATCGTAGCTATAGTCTTTTTCACGGCGGAACGTATGCAAGACACATTGAACTTGTTTCGTTTCACGTTGTGTGGCTCACAACAATTTTGAAACAAAAAAGTCAAGAAAATGTTTTTGTCTATTTCCTGTTTAATTATTTCATAAATTATCATAAACGAGCCATAAAATATAAATAAATAAACAATAAACATTTTCTAAAAAAATCCGCCAATTAACAGTACTGAGTAAAATGGAACGTAATCTATTAGAGAGTGCAAAAATGAAAATCGAAACAATCGATGAATCGATAAGTAAAAAAATAATCGTTGGTTTAGTAATTTTGTCTATGAATGAACCTTGTAATCGATTGAGATAAATTGATAGTAGTGAAACAAAAATCGATTTTGATAATCTCGATTAAACTTTAGGACATTACTATTAGACTGATTTTGACATTATCTCGAAGTGTCTTGCATACGTTCCGGCGTGAAAAAGACTATAGTGGAGATCCGTGGTCTCTGTCTACCCCTTTGGGAAAGAGGCGTGATTTTATGTATGTATGTAAAAAATATTATTAATATAATCATTCAGATTCGACTACAAAAAATGTGAAAAACTTCTTCAGCGCATTTTTATCTTTATTTTCTATACCTTGTTATATAACAGGCAGGACGCTATCCCAAATCACGGCTAACATTCTCCCAGATCGTTAGGAAATTCATTATGAAAAATTATCCCACTCATATAATATAGCTGATGTTTGTGTTTGAATCACGCCTAAACCAGTGAATCTATTTGGATGAAACTTGGAATAGGCGTAGATAGTGACCTGGAATAGCATATAGGATATTCAAAATGTTGGTACCACGCGGGCGAAGCCGCGCGCAGTAGTTAGTTTAAAATAAAGATAAACAATTTAAAGTATTACCTCACCTTCCCAGTACTTGACGATCCGCTCTAGAAACTGCAATCTATCCATAGACAATTGTAGAACTAGGGTGATGTCAAAGTTGTCAGTGTCATCGTAACTATAGTCCATGTAGTAGAGGTGAGTGCGAAGTTTGACGCGCTGCGCCGCGCGGAAACTTATGCAGAGATCTGAATAGTTCATCTGAAATTATGACACATTTATTTATTTACTGTGTGGTGCTGGAGAAGGATGGAGAGGATTAGCTGGACAGAGAAGGTTACCAACGAGGAAGTGCTGAGAAGAATTGAGGAGAAAAGGGTTTTGATGACCAACATTCAAAATCGAAGAGGAAAAATGATTGGACATCTTATACGACATGACAGCTTTATTAAGAACATCATAGAAGGAAAAGTGGAAGGAAGACGAGGAAGAGGCAGGCCTAGAATCAGTTTCATGAGTCAGATAAAGGAGAAGATCGCTGTCATGTCGTATAAAGAAGTAAAGGAATCCGCATTGGAAAGGGAGAGGTGGAGGAAGTTGCATCATTGCACCGACAAGAGCTGAGCTCTTAAGTTTAATGATGATGATTTATTTACTAGCTTCTGCGCGCGTGGTACAAACATTTTGAATAGCCTATATGCTATTCAAGGTCACTATCTACACCTATTCCAAGTTTCATACAAATAGGTTCATGGGTTTAGGTGTGATTGACACAAACATACAAACTCACAAGCTTTGTTATATTAGTGTGATTTTACCTTATGAGTGACAGGTTCACTTTGATCACATCTATGTAGTTTCTCTCTCAGTAAATTGCCATCAAGATTCACGTACGATTGGTGTATGTTGCGGAAAAAATCCGCATCACGGATCCGTATATTGTACTTAGTTGGGGAGTTCCAGTGGATTATCTGAAAAATGTGGAAAAAATCGTATTCCATATCCTTTGATGATGTCAGAAGCATGGGTCAAATACATTATTTGGCATTCTATATGTGACAGGTTGCAAGCCCAACGCGCCGCTTTCCTTCCGGTTTCCTCACGATGTTTTCCTTCACCGTTTAGAGATCGTGTTAATTATACCGTTCGTGATTTAGATGAGTTAGGATAATACGATCAAAACGAAGATGGATGGCCTTATCACCATGATTTCTTCCAGACATTAAAAGACTGGTCAAGTGCGAGTCGGACTCGCGCACGAAGGGTTCCGTACCATTTAAAAACAGCAAAAAAAATCACGTTTGTTGGATGGGAGCCCTCTTAAATATTATTTTATTGTTTTTTAGTATTCGTTGTTAGCGGCAACAGAAATACATCATCTGTGAACAACTGTCTAACTATCACGGTTCATGAGATACAGCCTGGGCACGATTAGTAATAGGGTCCCTAATAAACATACCTTTATATTCCCCGTATCTTCACCATAACAATTCTTAGCTAAAGTCTTCGTCGACATTTGCACATTGTACTGGCAGCTTATATTATAAACAAAATTTGGATTAGTCTTTATCAATGCATTTATCACATCTTGATCGGCCAAAGTTGTTTGTTTGAGCTTGACGATATTGTCTATGACCGCGTCATGCCATAGAGTAGACCAGTCTATGCTGTTTCTGATTTTATCAAGGTCTAAAAGCATTACTCCCGTATTGTATCCACGGCCTAGAGCGGGCCAACGCTTTGTTTGATCGTCATAGTACCAGTTGCTTTCGTTTTCGACTAGGCCGATGAGCTGAAACAGAGATTATTTAATCAGTACGATAAATGTTTTAAGCTATGGTGGAGACCTTCAGGTGGCTTAGAATCCCCATCACTAGCGTTGGCTGCTTTAACTACTACGAACTTACTTTTTTTAATGAATGAGATTTACATACAATCTTGGCGGGGAACATTTTTGTTTAATTGTTGTTCCAACATTTTAAAATCCACATGATCACTTCTAAACATCTGAAGGTAGGGGATTTCACTGAATTTAAAATAAAAACAATATTCACTTTTTAAACTCACACGATTTAAACTCATTTTTAATAGTTCGAATATTATCGAAAACCTATACGCGATCTCGTCCCGTTATTAAAACAAAAATAAAAACAATATGTTTTGAAGAGTTTTTTTTTTTTTTAATTTAGGGACCTTGATCGATTGTCGAGCATGCCGGTCCCATAGGTCTGTTATTACAAACTTATTCCACCAAGAGCCTGGGGGTCTGTCGGTAGAGTATGACGGCTGCATCAGATGTCTGAGCGGCCAGCACACTCTGCCACACACCCACATCTAGCCAGTTAATCCTACTTATGTTAGACAAAGAATTTCTCATAGAGATACTCCGTACACATTCCATAAGAAAATGGTATACATCCTCTTTAACCTGACATATTTCACAGTTAGGGCTGTCCACTTTCTTCATTAAATATTTAAACCTGTTTGAAGAGTTGTATTGGATCGCACCAAAATTGTTACCCAAGAAACTCATGGCTGGTGTCTTTACATCACTCATCTTGTGAATTATCGTTATGCTATATTTTTGTACTGATAGTTTGTTTTGCACCAAAAAAATACCTGATTATGAGTCATATTCCTAAACAGCACCCAAAGCTCAGCAATATCACAGAGGAACGTCAAGTCCGAGTCCAATACTATAACTTGGTTGAGTGTAGTTGGCAGAATATCGGGGAAAAGGAGCTTCACTAAAGCGTAGATGCCTGAGTAGTGACTGTTTGGTATCCATCGGACATGTGAGAGACGGCTCTGGGCGTTGTAGCAAGTGTATTTGACTGGAACAATGTTTATTACTTTTAAAACAATGTTTATTTTATTTGGTTTGCTGGAAAAAAACTCTTTGTAGGGTTAAGCTTGCCTTTGAACATTTCTTTTCTTTATGCATATTATTTTGTGTGTTTTTATTTATACAATAACGAATCAAGAGTAGTCTTTATTGCCGGACTTTTCAAACACCTCATTCTTTAATTAAGGTAGTTTAGGTGGTGGAACATTACAAACATACATAGACTGATAAATCATAAGCATAACCCTTTTTGAACCCCCGACGCATAAAGAGCGGGGTGTTATTTGAACTTTTAATTGATATAAAATAATATTTTCACACCCGGTACAAGAAAACCATACATTTTTTCGTCTCACCTTCTTAACAGAAAGTAAACCATTACTCCCTCCTAAAAAACAAAA
The DNA here is from genome assembly GCA_963565295.1 of Epirrhoe alternata. Lineage (NCBI taxonomy): Eukaryota > Metazoa > Arthropoda > Insecta > Lepidoptera > Geometridae > Epirrhoe > Epirrhoe alternata. The sequence continues at coordinate 7,674,631 of OY751394.1, forward strand.
TGGCCGGCGGGAGGTAAAGTTGTATGGGATTTCATTTCTCCCTCTGAACCTCATGTGAACAGATAAGTAATGAGATTTGAATTTCGAACTTCAACATTTCTATTAAAATTTTTACTATTGAGTCCACACCCAATAGAACTTATACGAAAAAAAAGAAAAAATGTGGCAACTAAACTTTTTCTTCCCAATTTATTTTTGATGTGTCTATGAAAATGTTTACAATAGAGACCTGCACCAAGTAGAATTTATTCAAATTTAAGGAAAAAGTGTGGCTAATGCCTCCAAACTATAGAGCGATCTATTGTTGTTGCATATTAATGCTAAAATATTTTTTGAGAACAAAAGGACGACCTCAATAAAATATTTTTTGAGAATAAACGGACAACCTCGACTCCTTCGATAGCGGGTGGTGGGAGCTATCAAAGAAGAGAGATGGTTGAAAAGAATTGGGGGAGACTTTGCCCAGGAGTGGGACAGTGTAGGTTGAATAAAAAAAACGAATAGATTATTATTATTCTACCTATAAAACCTGTTCATTAGACTTGCTTGCTATTTTCTGGGTTCACTATTTTTCTCGCAGTACCTATGTGTGAAAAGCAGAGTATTCACCTCGGGGTTAAAGCTGTCTTAGTCTTGGGCGCTCTTGAATCCCTCGCTGTCTCAGGATTCTAGTCATTAACTCCCTCGTTGCACTCGGGAGTTAACTATAAACACCCTCGCTTTCGCTCGGGAGTTAACTAAAGAATCCTTCGATGCGCTTGGGATTCAATATGGCGCCCGTGACATAATACACTGCTTTATCCCCTTGGTGAATAATCTACTATTATGTCTTTATTTGCAACTTAAAGATTGCTACAAAATGGAGTAAATAATAATAATAGTAATACTCATGTGGTACCCATATGCATTAGTTAGGGGGCTGCTGGGTAAAATGACCAGCATTTTTTATTATAACTTTGATGTTAGATGAAATAAAAATAAATAACAGTAAAACAATGTTTCTCACCATCAGGTAGATCCCAGGTATCAAACAGCTTGCTGGTAGTATGCTGTGACGTTGCATCAACGATCATGTGGAAGTGGATCTGGTTCTGTCGGTGCTGCAGCAGAGACTTCAGCATCGGAGTGATCTGTCGAGTGCATTTACCCATGCACACCAGCGCAATGTGGATTGTCTCGCAGAGTGTGCCTATTGCATCTGGAATCTAGTTGAGATGGAAATGTAAATTAGTTAACATACTAAAAACTTAATAGGAATTTATTTTCTAAATTTAAACGGATCAAGTTGATTCCAGACCTTCAACCAATGTTCTTTTGTTTGAAGATCTTGCAGAATTACAGAATTTGTCACTGAAATGCTGCTTGCTTAGATATCATTATTACAGCCCAATGTAGTCCACTGCTGGGCATAGGCTTTGAGCAATCCTGTACTAGATCTATCCATTTACAACTCACTACTTGGATATTATCATCTGCCTATCGCTACTAGGCTTCCAGCATTTCAGAAACCTCAAGCAACCACTTGATTAAGCCCCCACTCCTGCCTACAGTATATCTTACTAATATTATAAATGCGAAAGTCTGTGTGTGCGAATGTTTGTCTTCACGTATCTCCATGAAGACTTAACCGATTGTGATGAAATTTGGAATGTAGATTGTTTACATACTGGAATAGGATATAGGCGTGTAAAATTTTCAAAAATCAACCCTTAAGGGTGTTATACAGGGTGTTAAAGTTTGTATGGAAAAAAAATATTCCTTGGTCCGATTTATTTCAAACTCGGTAGAAATTAACTTAAAAGTAAATAATGAAACCTATGTTTTTTATTTTTTCAAAACATCCCTTAGGGGTGGTGTGAGACAGTTTCAAAGTCGTAAGGTTCGAAAGTCTGTGCAATGTTTGTCTTCACGTATCTTCATGACGACTTAACCGATTGTGATGAAATTTGAACTGTAGATAGTTTGTGTTAGATTTTCTGGGTTAGATTTTCCCTCCCTCTATCTACTATGGGATCCTTGAGAGAAACATAACGCAATAATAGTTAATCAGATTATGTATAATGGAAAGTCAAAACCATACAGTTCTTGCTATAAAAAAAAATGTTTTGAGTTATGTTTCTTCAAAAAAATTGCCGCTCATTGGTTATTTCGATTTCCTCAAAACTCCTGCACTTTGTTCCTAATAATGCGCAGACGAAGTCGCGCGGGTCAGCTAGTATTAATATAAAACGAATACTCACAACAGGAACTCGGTAAGTGGTCGCAGAATCAACAGACATCTGTCTCATGGCAGTCTGTGAGATCCTCAGCTGTGTTCTATAAGCTTTATTCTGGGTCTCCAATACATCTATTTTGGTTATCAACCACCAATAGTACAGCATGGACACAGCTAGCCATAACCCCAGCGGTACTCCGAGCCAGGGGCGAACGAAAAGCCATGGAAATACGTTTCGTGCTCTCATACTGAGACCTTTTTGGTCACTATAGCATGCCTGTTACAGATAATACGCAAACTTTGCATGGACTTAGTGAGGTAAATTTAGTACACGTGACAAGGTAATCCATTAGTTATTATGTACGTACATTAAACTATTATTTAGCCAATTCATATACAAATTATCCTGTTTGTCGTATCAACGGTTGATTTAATTTGGATAACTGTTATGTTATGTTACACAGTTATAAGCTTGACAGATATTTGTAGGATAGTAGTACCATCTCACTTAATTTTTATCATTTAGAATTACAAGTAGGTACCTAATTTACATTTTTATTACTTTTTTTCATTTTAATCTAAATGTTTTCAGTTTTGTTGACTTCATTTCATGTAACTTCTTCTTCTTATTTATATAAAAAAAAATATGAGGCAACGAATTGTATTAGCACTTAAAATCTGCCAATGTCAAAATTTAGAGTCTGTCCAGATCACAGAGTAAGTATAAGACGACCTTTGTGGCGCAGTGGGTGAAAGCCCGCTTGTGACGCAGAAGGTTGCGGGTTCGATCCCCACCGCGGGATAAATGTTTGTATGATCTGCAAATATTTATCTCGGGTATGGGTGTTTCTATGTATAATAGGTATGTATGTATTTACAAACAAAAAGTATATAAGTAGTAGGTATATCAGTTATCTGGTAGTAGTACCATCTCACTTAATTTTTATCATTTAGAATTACAAGTAGGTACCTAATTTACATTTTTATTACTTTTTTTCATTTTAATCTAAATGTTTTCAGTTTTGTTGACTTCATTTCATGTAACTTCTTCTTCTTATTTATATAAAAAAAAATATGAGGCAACGAATTGTATTAGCACTTAAAATCTGCCAATGTCAAAATTTAGAGTCTGTCCAGATCACAGAGTAAGTAAGACGACCTTTGTGGCGCAGTGGGTGAAAGCCCGCTTGTGACGCAGAAGGTTGCGGGTTCGATCCCCACCGCGGGATAAATGTTTGTATGATCTGCAAATATTTATCTCGGGTATGGGTGTTTCTATGTATAATAGGTATGTATGTATTTACAAACAAAAAGTATATAAGTAGTAGGTATATCAGTTATCTGGTTCCCATATTACAAGCTTCGCTTATTTTGGGGCTAGATGATGCTGTGTGAAATGCCCAGCATTATTTATTTATTTATATGTCCAGATGGAGCGTTTCACGTGCGCGTGCCTACGCGCGTTCGTGTTTGGGACTCAGAGTCTATTGGTTTGGAATGGGACTCAGGCAGTATTCTGTGACTCAGTTACAGTTCTAAAGATGGAGCTGCTCATAAAGTTTGCTATATAATTGCTTGCGATCTTGCATTACGTCGACTGATACGTCGAGAGAAAACAAAGAGAAAGATAACGATTTAACGTGCATCCAATTCTACGTGACACTAACTACTATTTCTTCCCAGTTTTTAAGTTTTTTGACTCTAAATATAATCTGAAGATTCCATATCCCATCCATAAGGCTAATCTATTTTTCAACTTCGTCAATAAAAAGTTCCTAAAAAGTCAATAAAAACTGGTAGTTAACTCGACTGTTACAAAATCCCATATCAAATTCAAAAAACTTTTAGGATAGGCACTAAATCAGATCCTGAGGGATTCAGAAGAGGAAAAATCAGGTAACACCGTTTGTGACGGTATACGTATTTTGTTATTTTGCCAATGTCAGCGTTCTTGATTGTGTGTAGTTGTCATTGTCAAAAGTCAAAAAACATTACAAAGTGACGGTTTTTAATAAATTTTTGATTGACAAGTGTCATTACAAAAGTAAGTGTACCGGTCAGACAATCTAAACGTACCGGTACAAAGTATTTTAAGTAAAGATATGGATCACAAATAAAATAACACAACTAGCTTAGTTGTAAGTAGTTTATTGTAGAACAAACAAGTTATTTAATTGTGTAGGTGGATGGAGTGATCTCAATGATCAATGGTGTTTGCTTATTACCTTGAGTCATGGTTACTTTAAACTGTTATTTTATTGGCTTTTTTTTTCTATGTCTAATCAAACAATAAATTAATATGTAAGTATGAAGAAAAGGCCAGCTAGTTATGTAGAAAAATAATGGGTGGAGTTTACAACTTTCCAAGATTTTTAAATGGTGGGATTGAATTAATAAACGTATTATAACTATTAATCTTACGTACTACCTATCTGTAATTATATAAATTTATGTTTATTTATTTCTACGTAGGTAAGAACTACAAATACAAAAATAAATTGTTTGTAAGTAAAAAAATACACAACTACAGCATAATACAAATACACATCTACCAATAGATGGCGTTGTGTGCCATTGAAAAATAAAACAAAACCTATCATCCGACAACTAAAATCTAAAATTAGGTATTTCTAGTTTATCTCTGTCTCTCCTGTCCAATTAGTGCTCTGACCGGCTTGTGGAGGCTGTGTTGAGATGGGAATCTCAGGGTCTCCGTAGGGGTATCCTTGCTCGTAAGCCTGGTTTAAATTGTCTACCACCCTGACTGGCTCAGTGGGCTCGGGACTGTCCTCGATGTCTTTCTTGTAGGGAATGCTGTCATCATCAGAATTTATCTTCATTGACTCATCTGGGTCGATAGCGCGGGTTCTGAAAAGCGAAAAAGGGTTGTAGGAATGTCGAGTAGCTAAGTAAAGGAGGCTCTTCTTCTTCTTCTCCTTCCTTAAACACCGACTAAAAGTACCTACCTCATCACTTAGGAATTGAGTTTAGACTTACTTCCTACTTAATACCTAGGTATTAAGTCATGGAGTACCTAAGTACTTTTTTAAATCATTCGCGTCTAGAACAAACGACAATTTTTATTGATCCTTGCTGGAACTGCGCCACCTATCGTAGGTACATGAGTATATACCTACATACCTAAAAGGTACCCGATACTACGTTAATACACAAACAAGACATTCTTATCTAAAGGGCCTGTAATTAGGTCATGGTCAAAGGTACCACGTTTTAAGACATGAGTTGATGAAGGCAAATATTGATTCTATTGTCAAAAATTCCAGTTAGTACCTAGGTAGCTCTTAGGCATTGTACCTATTAAGCAGAGATAGGCTTGCAACCTGTTGACGTATGGATAACTGCTGCAAAATCTGCACATGACATGTGCCAAATGTGATGTGTCTCTCAAATGTGAAATGTGATCTTCTTTAACGAAATTACTTCTTAAATCTGAGTGAATGTCTACTACGCTATCCTTCCTTTGGGAATATAGGTAGATGTGGTTTTATTTGGTTTTCGTACAATCAGCGTCACCCAACTGGTACCTAATCCCCCTGCACGAGGCTTGCTGGTTCAAACCGCCTTAATATGGGGTCACCAGATTGTGTAGGTACATTTTTTACTATTTTCATTGATGATGTAGGTCCGAAACTACCATTTAAATTGCCTTTAAATTGCCCTTTATTGCTATGGTTGACCAGCTCACTTGATGGTAGGTCTATCGAGCTAGGCCATCTCTGGTGTAGTGACTGAATTTTTAGGCCACTCTATGGTCTTACCTGATGGTATTAAAGTCGTTCTCATCCTTCTCCTCCTGCTTCCTCCGCTGCAGGATCCGCCAGCCGATGCAGATGAGGACGATCACGATCGGCACCATGATCGCGCTGATGATGCCCCATGTTGCGCCCAGGGTGCGTGATGAATACTCCTGTTTGCCTATTGAAGCACACTTACACTTTAAAATAATAGCTTCGGTCACTCGATTTACTAGCATAGGTTGTAGTCACACAAAGGAGTATAACTGCAGCTTGCAACCTCTAAAGAGTTTTAGAAATCGGAAGAACAATATGAACATCCTAACCTTTAAGAATAGGTAGACTCAGGTTCTTTGACGAACTGAATTGTTTGCCAGGATAGAGCAAAAGTTTTGCAAATTACTACGACTTAAACATTGGATTTATCATGATTTGATAATGTGTTATTGGTTATTCATTTAGTTATTCATTTTCTTAATGATTCCCTTGAGCTGAGAGAGCTTTCAAATTCTTAAAAGTCCTGATGCTGATTGCACATCGATGTAAACCACGGCTAGACAAAAGGACTAAACAAGAGGTTTACGCGTTGTAAATAAATTGACTACACTTAGCTAAAACTTAAAACAGTTTATTAAGTTATCTAGGTATACCCAGTTTCTTTAGTCCTGCTTGTGGTTGATCGATGCCACTAATATCGCAACATATCATTATAGGTACCTCGTTATCAGGCACCATCAACGCAACACTAACCTTTATCTACGTTAAATAAAAAACTGATACACTCACCTGTGTCGACCCCAATTCTTTGTGTACACAAGATAAGAAAGCAAGTTATAACCTCATAGATAAAAAATAAAACACATCACAGTTCAGAGAAAATTTCTATCCCACAAAAGTGGTCGCAAAATCCACTACACAAGCAACATAACCCTTCCTTTGACAGTCGGGTAAAAATGAAATTATTCCTTGCTTTCTTATTACTAAAACCCGGCATATTGAAAGTTATTTTACCCAGAGAACAGAAATTTCCTCTTCTTGTGACGAGAATTTCGTAAAATAATTTATTTTGATAAACTTTACATCATTAACATTTAACAATGGGAAAAATCACTGGACAATACTGATAACTAACACAAAAGTGCAAAATACTAGCCTAAGTCGTGTCGTGAACCTATAAATACTTTACTCAATAATGTAGGTAAATAGTCTAAAATCGTGCTGATAAGTCTATTAGTTCCTATAATATTGTCATTTAAATGGGCAGTGAGTAGAGTACCTAATTAACACTGTCTAATTTGGGTATACTGTGTCAGAGGTGGGCTAAAATAGGAGTAGGTAAACCTAAATCCTAAACCATAGTGGACTTACTACTAAAAGTGGGAAGCTCCGCCACTGGAGGGTCTATTAGTGTCTCTTTAGACTTCCCTCTAACAGGAGGCATGGTAAACGTTCTGATTTCATCATGAGGAGCACTTTTAGGGGGCTCTGGGAGGCCAGGGTTGTTGAAGGTGCTTCTTGGACTGATGTCAGAAGTGGGACTGAGAGGCGGTGAATATATTTCCGAATACGTCGGAGAGTATGCAGATGGAATAGGACTGTATTGAGTCTCGTATCGGTTGCTGTATGGATCTTCAGAGCCATCTTTAGAGTCTAAGCCAGAGTCACTAGTCAAAGCATGACGACCAGTTTGACGTGGTCTGCTAACGTATTCTATATCTTTTGCGGGACGGGTTAGGGTTGAGTCTCGATTGGACCCAGAATCTGAGGGCGATGTTAAGGAAAGAAGATCTTCCTCAGACAGATCCCAAAGTTTTTCAGGAAATTCTACATCGGGAGCGTTGGGTAATGGTTCGTTTGTTCTGTAAGTTTTGTCGTAAGCCCGACGCTTTTTCAGACTCGATTTGTCGGACTTTCCTGAATCGCTTTTGTTCGAGTCAGGGTACCCAATGCCTGAACTGTCAATGTCGTCTTGAGTTTCAGTGGGGATTGGTGGAGCAGGCCTGCCTATCATAGCTGATCTAGACAGAGGGTCTTCTTCAGTCGGAGTGTCAGGTAATTTAGGTTTTAATTCAGAATCGCTACGCAAAGTTGAAGATTTCATAGTATCCGTGATGTTTCCCATTGATTGTGATCTAAGATTAAGTCGAGACGCGGATTTGGATCGCGGTATGTCTGAGAAACGGAAGCCGTCTTTGCCCTCCGTCCTGGGCTTATGCCAGCACCAGAACCAAAGCAGGCAGATGAGGAGGCCGAGGGGTATAATAACTGCCAATATGATGCCCCAAGTCAAGAACAGTGCGCGTTGCGAGTATTCTTGGTTACCTGGATACCAAAGTTTACGGTCAAATATACAAAGTATTAGAAACATCATTTCTATCAATTTCTTTATAGGCTTGAATGAATGCCTTGGTGTCAAGTGCTTCTTTCAAATGATGGAGACTATTTAGAGCTACACGATATTCAACTGACTTTACATTCTTACATTGGTGCACTATTAATAAGTTGGAGTGGGCACTTTAGAATTTGAAATTTTAACAATGAAAAATTCAAGAGAGACTTTAAGTAAGAGCAAGGCATAAGCTAGGTACTCACGTAAGCACTCAGTATATCCATAATCGGGCAAGTTCCACCTGCCGTCGTCTTCACAGACTCTTCTCTTGTCACCAATCAGTATGAAGTCCTGGTTACACTCAAAGTTGACCTAATAATGAAACAATTGTAAATGTAATAAACTCGTGTTCTGTATGATGTAGAAATTGATGATTCATTGTAGGAAAATACTAAACCATCTTATAAATTAATGAATACAAAAATTAAATAGAATGGGGAAATCCCAGTAGATAAATCTGAAAACAATGAACAATGCTTTAGGTAATTTAAAGAATTGTCAAATCAATAATCTGAAATGGAGAAAAACTATTGAAGAGAAATCAAACTAAGAGAATTACTCAATAAATGAAATTTGAACATTATTTAAGTTTTATAGATGAAAAAATAGAATACTTACTCTAGTACCAGGAGTGAAGAAGAAGTTACTCTTTCTGCCAAAGCGAGGAGTTTCCAAAATACCACAACTGATGACTCTTCGAGCGTTCTGTTCTTTGATGTTTGTCTAAAAAAAATACGAGTTTGTCTAAATAAAATTATAAATAAATATGTATGTTCCTATATTGATCTTATTTAAACAGATGCTGTTGAAAATGATACTAGGGAGGTAGATCTTGTTAAAACATTGATTGAAATTAATCTATTTGAGACAGAAAAGTAGAGATGAAGTGTTCAAATCATACATGTTTTTGAAACTAATAATTTTGAGTTAAGTTTTGAATATTGAGCGGATACAACGGATTATGTCGGATGTCGTGATGATTCGCACAGGTAATTATTACAAAAAGAGAAAATAATAAAATTATAAATCTTACAGATGCACAGGAAAATCCTGCGATGTCTAAACAAACACTGACGCATCTTACTATGTTTTAAAGAAAGACCTATAGAAGACCTTGACCGATGCAGCATAAAAGAACAATGGGCAAAACGCATCTGCAGACATGCGACCTTTTAGGACTTAATTGGTCGTGAGAAAATGAATATTTAGGAGGCTAATAAAAGCAAAAAGTGATGGCATACGATTATAAACCTAAAACGGAATAGTACCTATAAAAGAATCGTACAAGGTTTTACTATTGGCCCTGTGTTCATTTTGTTACTCTTTCTGTCAAGAAAATTAAATTCTTATTTGAAAATAAAAACATGACTCACAAAAAAAAATACAATCTAGCTTAGATTTGCATACAAGTTAAGTGCCCTATAATTACGTCTATTCAAACCGTGGGAAAAACTCGCACGTCTAAAGAAAATGAAATGCTTACTTAGGAGATAATTGAGATTCGTATGACTCATTTTCTGTGTTATTCATATTCTAGCTATGGTATGAAGAATAACGTTGATGGCTATTTATCTACCATACAATCAGCATCACAAAAAGTTTAGAGTTTTTCATGACCACACAATGCTTAGGCTCGTTAGAAATGCTATGAAATCTAGTGTATTTCATAACTGGCGCATTTCGATTTCGGAATTCCAATATTCACGTATAATTCAATAGAAAACTGAAAAGACTCTACCTGGATTTGAATTTTGGAATTTTGCTGTAAAATACTTACAATAGAAGCCAGATAGTTCTTCGTAAACTCTGCCATATCCCGATTCAGGGTCATTCCGTAATCATATCGACATTGATACGAATCCTGGCATAGCTCTATAGCTCGGGCTACGTCGTACGATCGGTTCTGAGGAAGGAAGTCTACGGGTTCTCGTAAGAAGTTCGGTAAGAACTGGTTGTCGTTGTAGTAGGATGCTGTTCGACCGTACTCTCGAGTGAACAGCGCTACGCCTATGTCCCTTTGTTCTCGGTCAGTAAGTTGCCCTGGAAGAGAAATAAAAGGTTTAACAGACTTAGGCTCGAGCCACGTTGAATTGGCAAGCGTTTTTAAAAGCAATCCATTATAAACCTTATAAACAATGGTACAAGATATAGAAACGCTTGTAGAATTAACGAGTTCTTGAAAAGCCATCTAGCGGGACGCGCCGGCGCGAGCGGTTCATTCTACAAGCGTTTCTATATCTTGTGTCAATGTTTATAAGGCTTATAATGGCTTGCAATAAAATAATTGACGCGTCGCTTCCCAATTCAATGTGCATTGAGCCTAATTCGACTGACTAGTGCCTGCCTATGTATAGTTTGGTTAGTGAAATTGAGTTTTAAGAAGTGGAATGATTGATTATGTTATGACTCTAAAGTTGAACCAAACCGTACTCGAATTATTTCGCTTGATATCACTTCACTATCAAGATAACATGAAAAACCTCTAAGTCTGTGCAAAGTAATGCATGATATAATGGTATGGTATCTCTTGCTATATAGGATGGATAAGATACTTACAATATTGTGCAAAGTCTCGATGTGCGGATTGGAAATTATTTAAGTCTACGGGCGCACGCGTTCCATCTGGTCTAGTAAAGTCATCATTGACATCAAGAGACCAGTTTCCAAATAGACCTCGTGTTTGGTTCTGAAAAGGTATAATTATTAGACTTATAATTTATTATAGTTATTTATCAATCAAATTCTTCCCAATCTTAGCATCTCCCTGGTGCTTATCTGGGATTGATAGAACAAGTTTTCTGCCAAAAAACGTCCTTTACATCAACTCTTTCTAGATCAGCATCTTTTCGGAAAGAGCGTTGTATATTAATTTTGAGAAAGGAGAAAGGGTTGAGCCCTTACCATATGACTCCAAGGAAGATAAACCCTGGCTGTCATGAAGCCCCTGTTTTCCACAACCTCCACTCCTGCGCCTGATGCAAACATGATGACGATCTCCGACTGGTTTAGGATGTACATAGGCTGGTAGACGGTCACACCTGCGAGAAAGAAAGAAGAATACACATCAGAGATGTATAATCTGTCTTATTTTCAGCCTGTTCAGTACACAGTTTTTAGTAGATGAAACTGGAAATCTATATTGAACAGTTGTATCTATGTGATCCACATAGATAAAAATTCGTTGTATCTAATGATTGGTAGAGTCTGATAATTGGTACAAAAGTCTTACCAGGGAAGTATTGAACCCTCAGGGCAGTTCTGTCGAAGTAAACCCTCTTGTTATCAGCGAAGACGTCTAATCTGTACCTCCACTGGGAGTGAGCTGGTCTGAGCCGAACCTGGAACATGCAGTTGTGTTATTACGAAGGAAGATTTAGAAGAATGTAACACACATGAAAAGATATAAGAGAGTTCTCAACATTCTGCCTTGTGTCCCCCCATATCAAACTAAAACATTAGGAATTAGGAGACAGAACAAAGCATTAAGTGAGAAAAACTTCAAAATTTGATTTGTTTTTAGTTTAGAATTTACCTCAATAGGAACGGAGTTGTTGGAAGCAGCGACGATAGAAGTCAGATGTGTGGCGTTGACAGGTCCATATATGTTCTTCGGTACCTGCTCGAATCTACCCTGGACGTCCAGCTTCAGTTGCGAATGGTCTACCCGGGTTAGTACGTATTCACCTGTGACATTTGAAATTATGTTTTTATCCTTTACATCATCACCTTCTGATTTATTTTAAGCTCTATGTAGGTGTGATAAGAGTTTGAAATACAAAAATAACTTATAATTATGCTTTCTTTTTACTACTTTTTCACTGGTTATAGCACAGAATACAGAGAGGAAATAACTACTACCATTATTGTGTTGAAAATGCGAGACAAACCTTTGCCGTTGAAAGTGTACTGAAGATCATCAAAGGTGACAATGTGAGGGTCTCCGAATATACCAGCAACTCCTGGAGACTGGTAAGCCACGCAGTCTTGGGATGGTCGACGTTCAAATCTGTTCGAAAGAAAAAAATATGAGAATAAATCCCAAAAACACCAGTACTGGTGTTAGGCATTTCAAAGAGGGACACTTGGTTTTATGATTGTGCTTGGTTCTTGAATGGATATAGGTGTTACCTGAAGGTTTCGCATCCTACAGCCTGCTCCTCTTGCCACATGCAGCATTGGTAGAAGGGAATCATATCGTGGAACCAATGAGACAGGGATGGTACCTGAAAAGTAACATTGAATTAGCGCAGCTGACTAAGCTTCACACTTTACCAGTTTTTAAAATTGTGATGAAAGCACAGTTCAAGTTTTAACATTCAAGCAATTTCATACCTTGTTAGCCTCATTATAAGGCGTGAATCCAAAGTCGTGGGATCTTGAAGGCCGTGAACCCCACATTTGGTCATAAGACATCATGAGGAAACCGTTTTTATCATAGCAACACTGTTGACCAGATCCTTCCGCACTAAAATAATAAAAGAGCATACTTTAAAATCTCATTCGTTGGTGGATGTACAGTTTTCATTATGGTCGCTAACGATTTTGTTCTTGAAGATTTATAAGAGACGTAGACTAATATTTACCTTGGAGCACCACTCCTCACACAATGCACACCTCCCCAATGGTATCTGCAAGTCGGATTCGTGTCCTTATCACAAGCCAAGTCTGGCATGAACCTGCCCTTGTCCAGCAGAGCATGTTCAAGTGTGCAGGGGCAGACCCAGACTTGTGATGCGAAGTTCTTGAGGAATCTATCCGTTCGGAGCCAGTTGTTGCACATGGTCTGCGGCCAGCGCTGGCCGTGGAGGCGTTCCCATTGCGGGGCGAAGTACCAGCCCAGAGGGATGGGACGAGACCATAGAATACTGTGGATGACCGTGATTTTATTATAAAAATCTAGGTGATGTGATATGGTTTTATCATTATTTTATTTTTTATTCTAATATTCTGACACACAATTCATATTACCTATTTTCATTTGCATTTAATTTTGACTCTTATATTTGACATTGATAGTTTTGTAATTAGCGTAATTGGTGTTGTAGCCGTGCTAGTTTCAATAAATAAATAAATAAATAAATCATTCAACTACACCTGATCGATGATTGAATAGAAAATAATAGAATACTCACGGAGAAATCGGAACACCCTTGAACACTTCCGGCGTGGTCAAGTTAATCTGTAGAAATCCGAATTGCATATCATTGTGCATGATATTCTCCCTGTTCCTGAAATTCTGAGGGTTGATCACGTACTCTCCAGTGTTAGCAACTCCAACTTCAATCATATCGATGTACTCGAGCTGTGGTCTAATAGTGACTTCCTTGTAACCCCAGAGACTGATCTGGAGCTGAACGTTGAGGTTGGAGGTGAGATTGAACCGATCCCAGGTGATGCGGACTTCTGGAGGGTACCGCTCATGGACTGAGTTGTCAGTGAAGAAGATCTTTTCCGTCGCTGTAGCAGGAGTTTCTGTAAAATCGAATAGTTTTCATTCAGACTTTGTATAAATACCAGCGCCAAACTAACGAAAGAAGAAGCCCCTGTAGATGTAGGTATGTATAGAGAGAGTGTAAACTACGAACAATTAATACGCCAGCTCGTAGGTAGTTCTGACACATAAAGATTGGTTAATACATTCTTTAGAATCTCAAAACAATAGCAATAGATGCAGACTAGGCAAACACTTACCGACAAAGAACTTTCCCTTCCATTTATAAGGTTCATTATTGATTGCAATCTCAAATCTAGCGTATCCGTTATGCCAGAACCTAGGCTGAACGCAGATAGCTCTGTTCACGTCGACAACAGCCCCGACGACAGATTCCGTGTCAAACCGGCAGGTGATCCTATCGTTAGGGTTAAAGCAAGGCCCTGTGATGTTGACAATGGTACCACCCAACATATTTCCACTCTCCGGAGCGAACATAAGAGGGAGATTAGCACCATCTGTGAAGAGTCAAAGAGTGCTTAGCAAGAACAGTTGAAAAAGAGTCTTAAAGCTGCTTGAAGATACGCAAATAAAATCTGGCCTCTTCATAATTTCACAAAATAAGTATCTACCAAAAGTGAATGTTTCTCAAGAAACTGACACATGATTTAAAAGGTTTCTTTGCTTTTTGAGTATTCAATCAAGAAAACAAGAAAGCAGTTGTAAGTGAACTTACCAATATCCTTGTTACAAGTGCCCATAAGTATTTTCTCATCTATTCTGAAGATGTGTCGTCCAGGGAAGCCATTCGCCCACCCTCTACCGGTTAAGTCGCGAAGAACAGATGCTTGTGAGTAGGGTTTGTATTCATAGGATTGTGTTCCGTTTCCGGCATTGAAACCAATCTAGAAGACACATAAATGTTAAAAACCACTGAAATAATTTTTCATAGTAAAATTACCCTTTGGAGATGCACATTCGGTAGGTAAGTATCAGAAATTCAAGTAAATTTTTCAATGCAGTTAGGTTACTTACATAAGCTGGTACTCCTCCCTCTCCCGTAGTAGTATCACCACCAGCCTCGGTGTGAGAGCTCCAGTTGATCTCGAGGTAGTTGAAGATAGCATACGTGAACACTTCATCGGTAGCCAGCACCATTTGGAAGGTGTTTGTCTGCAAGTCATACAACTCTATAAAATAGCAGTTTATGTTTCAATAGTGACACAGAAAAAGTTTTATAGAAGGTTCGTTAATTGATACCGAAGAAGAAGATAAGAACAAAGATGACGTGGGTAAGAAAGAGATTGAAGATCTTCACATGAAGTCTACGGGTGTTGGCTAGTCGACCCCACGTAAAAGTTGGATAAAGGATGGTTATAATGATGATAAAATTCAAAAGTTTCAAAGAACAAAAACACCACGTCCAATACTGGTGAAGCGTTTAAGGGCAAAAACACTGTGAATGTCACTCACCACATACAAAGAGTTGTCGATACCACCAGCAAAGGACATGTTCTTCCAGGTGACAGTGATGGCGTGCTTCGGGAAGAAGGTCTCGGAGCCGATGACACCTTCGCGGATATCCCAGGTTAGCCGCTCACGCATCTCAACGCCAAGTTGGTCTGTACGAGTCTAGTAAGAATACACATTATTATTTTGATTGAATAGGTACTGAATTATCCTAGATGAAATAAAATTATTATGATAATGATTATTGCTCCGGAGAGTATGTTTATCTGCTGGTTCTGCTCATGAAGCTGATAAACCACGACGAAGTTTCGGAATAGGGTAGAGTTTTGTACTTACCGTACCGACTCTACCTTTTATCTTTACCAAATAACTTGAATGACTAATGTCTATAGGTTAATGATTGAAGGTCATCCTTTCAAGAAACCGTTTGTAAATCATAAAGTTTGGTATGCAATTAATTTTGGTAAAGGTGATCATTACCTGCAAATCCCTGTCCAATCTGAAGTAGATCCCAGGTCTCCTCTGATCAGGGTCTTCAGGCCGCTGGCTTCCGATTCTGCACTTGCTGAAGAAGATGCCGATGAAAGAGGGGTCGTTGATATTTGGCCAGTCCCGCACGGGGAAGGAAAGCGGGTAAGTGTAGTGGTCTGGTGGGTCGCTGAAGTACAGGAACCCGTTCATCGAGAGCTGTTAGAGATAGAGTTTCAGCTTGTATTGGGTTCTTGCATTGGGGACAATAATATGCTTGTTAGAAATCAAGTTCCAAGTATCAATAAGTTTATCATCAACACATTGTAAGTAGAAATGATACACTCACTGATAATACAATATTACAACATGCGTAACTGTGGACATAATGAATCAACCTTAAGAATAATATTGTCCGACTAACGCTTGTCTTCTTCTTGGCTATCCCTAGCCCTATGTCGATTTATTTCTTTTCGTCATTTCTTACCAAATTCTCGGCGATCACTTACCCGTGTGTAATTGAATCTGAACCCAAAGAAAGGAAGTTGAAAGTTGAAGTTCTTATGGATCTGTGGAGTGGAGGTGTGTATGTCCCGTTGGTAGTCTCCGAGGTTCTCATTCCCGCCCTGGTCATAGAACCAGTACATGAAGTTGGAGCGGACCTGCTGGAGACGCTGAGTTGTGATGACGTACGGCTGCCCATTGTTCTGGTATGTGGTAGATGGTAGAACTCGACCATCGATATGTGCTGGAAAAATAAGAAAATACTCTTTTGATTCTTTTGTTTGAACTAATGAACGAGTATTTTATGCTCTGGGTCACATGAGACCGGTGTAGCTTCAGAAGCTTCAGAGAACTATAATAGGTATGATTCCTTCTAATCGTTATGATCAATGTTATAATGAACCTTAATGTCACAGATTCAGTGAATAGATTAATAGGGTTATTCAAAAGCTTGAGCGGCGATTTCAGTATGATGTAAGTGATTTGGTAACGAGAAATTATTTTTGTATAGAAATAACTTTTACTTTCTACAAAACTTAGAATAGCATTTTTTTTATTTCACTTATACAGTCCCACTGCTGCGCAAAGGTCTCCCCCAATTCTTTTCAACCATCTTTCTCCTTCGATGATTAATAATTGCATTACCAACACAAAAACACCGTAGGTATTCAAGTCACTTAAGTTGGTTAAAACTGTGTAAATATCAGAATAACATGCTCCTATACTTTTATCAGGATTGGCAGTTTTTATAGAGAAATTCCAATAAATTGATAAAACACAAACAAGAAACAAAGAGGCGATGCAAGGTGGATGACATCACCAAGTTATCAATACGATAGCTTATCACATCGAGAACCGATACAGTGTTTACTATAATATAGCTACTACGAGTATAATAAGGAGAATTTATTGAAATGAATAAAAAAATTTGTAACGAATTCTATCAATACAGACTTCTTGTGACCTATTTTAGTAAATGTAGCCTTTTGTAGCTGAACGAATTGAAAGTTGAATTTTAAGAATAAATTATAACATTTTATAAGAATAGGTATACGAAAGAACGATGGTGAACGAAAACATTGAAAGGAAACCCGCAGCTTAGTCAGCTTCTATCGTAGGTTACCTGTAGATAAAGCCAAGCTCAATTTTATGAATGATGCTACTCGTTTACTTCCATAAGTACTAATCAAACATGTGTAGAAAAACGAATAATTATTGAATGTTTTTATAAGTAGTCTCAATGCACATGAGTAATAGGTAACCTAATAAAAAGATGAACGTTATGTTAACTTAAACCACATTGTAACAGTTTTCCAAATGACCCAAAAACTTACATCCTTCGGTAAACTCAGCGATGAAATCATGCAGTTCAATTTTGAAACAGCACCATTTTTGTTTAACTTTGTTGATAAAACCTTCGTTATCTTTTATAATTTTGGTATGAACCGACTTGTTTTAAAAGACGCTACAACCGTTTTTGTGTTTGATGAAGTGAAGGGCTATGTAATTACCCTGTTTAAACACTAAGGTGTGGTTCTTATCTGACTCTACCTACTTCATAAATTATTAATAGAGCGATAGCCCTAAACTAAAACCCATTTTTATTTTAGTGGATCATTAATAAAATTTATCTTCAAACAACAATGTTGAAGCTGCCAAGACATGAACTCTTTGGCATCGAAGAAAGATCGTGGATAAGTAAACATACTACAGGCTAAATTACAAATACTGTGAGGTGCTGTGAAAACCAATGAATGTCTTAGACATTTCAGCATCCCATTGAGGGTTGCCTCCTAATGAATCATCTAAGTAGCATCTAATAATGAATGAACGTACTCTCTATTTGTGGACATAATGATTCACAGCTTGTGATATGACACATCACATAACTAAACTAATCGTCATATATGTACAGTGAGACAATCAAGATATTAATCTTGAGACAATGTAACAGCATTGTAAAGAATAACACTATGACAAAATATAGACCAATATTGCCAGAGGTTCAACCCTACATATTACCTATATGTAGGATTGGTACTACTGACTGATCTTGGTATGAATTGAAGCACCTCAGACAAACCATACGCCTGGCCGTATGGCCAAGCGTACCAGGGGTCTACCAGAGGTATCCCTGGTAGATAATCGATGAGGAGACCAACTTATGGAACAAACCAATCGGAACTTACTGGATATCGTAGTAATTTCTTGTTACTATTATTGAGAGGACTACATAAATCAAATTGCCAATTGGTAAAAAGTAGGAAAGCATATTCAACCATTGGACCAACATAACAATTAAAGAGCTCCCTAAACAATTCTGGTTGATAAAACTAGTTAATAAAACTAGTTAGCTTTGGAAGTGTTTTTTTGTAGGTTAAGTGTCTATAAATATTTAATGGAAATCGATACTGACGCATCACTATTGATAGTGTTATCTATATCAATTTCACAATAACTAGGAAACTTCAACAGGGATTAAGTTATTGATAGAATGGGAGTTTTATACTTACTTACATGCTTATGTTTTGAAGTAAAATAAGTATTAAAGTTATTTGGTGGAATAGTCTTACCGTATTCATTATTCGTTCCCATAGTGGTAGGTGGTAGTAACAACTGCCTCTGACTCTCCACATTATTCGATGTGATATCAGTTTCAACCGCCTCCAGATTGACAGGTTCCTCTCCAACAAGTTCATCGTTCATCTGATACTTTCCACTTTTCACTTCTAAATCGGCATCTGGTAACACTTCTATTTGTGGTACTTCTATAGCTTCATTATTCACATCTACAACTTCAGCTTGAGGTTCAGTCGCGATCACATTTTCACTATCTTCAACTATCGTGTCCTGAGCACATACACTTACAACTAAAAGGAATAAAGCTAGTTTTTTGACACCCATGTTAATATCTATCACTTTTTTATCCTCATCATTATCTTTTTATGGATACAGGTTGAACGACAGGTGTGTTTCTATTGTAAAACTGGACTGAAGTGTGGATTGTGTGCTCTGTGATAATGCTTTATCTACGAGATATGATAAGATAGCAAATAGGAACGTTAGGTGTGCCAAATTCTTCGCCCTAATCGTAGCCCTGCTAAGAGCCTGTAGTAAATGAACCAAATTAGTTGGAGCTTACGTTTGTTCGGTAGCTGGAATCATTGTAGACTGTATCGCAAAGCTTTTAGCATTATTGTTTTTAATTCGTTTTTGATAGGTTTATTTATCAGTGAATAAAAACAGGGCATGACTTTAATGATAACCTTGCAAGTTTCTATTTATATGAAATTTTGTCATAAATAAGTAGAAAGCATTCAGTGACTTTGCAATCTCAATTACAACATCTCTTCAAAATCATTCAAACTCTTTCTCAATGCTAAATGCATTGACATGATATTTATCCAGTGCCATGCTGCGCTACTTGGTGCGTTCTAGAGCCGATCTCGAATAATCATCCCGTTAAATGAAGGCATAGGTTGCCTCCAGACGCTGTATAAATCATCTAATGTAAAAGCCTAGAGCAGATTTTAGTAGGAATTGAACCCACCACCCGGCAAAGCAACCACAGTTCGCTCATCATCATGATGTCATAGGCCTCAATATGAAACTAATGTAGTAAATATGTCCACTGTAACACCTATGTTTATCAGTAGATAACATTTGTTTTCCAAGTATATTGATAGCGGTTTGATTCACCAGCTACTTCGTTTACTGCGTAAAGCTGAAACTGAATAATTGTTTCTTTCATTGTTTTCTTGATACTTCCGATACGGAACTAGTCATACCGGATGTAAAAAAAATATGATGCAATACACAATTCATCAATCGAGATGCTGTACCTACTAGAAAGACTATCATATGGGAATCCCAGCGGTCCTAGTGAATAAATTAATGAAAATGCTTTTTATCTTACTAGGTATTAAGTTTGCTTCGAGACCGAAATTATAAGCGACTAGCTTTCCATCGCGGTGTTACCTGCGGTCCCTCGGGAAAATTTCACTTTCCCGGAATAAAATACAGCCTATGTTCATCAGTGATAATGCAAGATTCTAATGGTGAAATAATTTTTACCTACTTAGTGGCGGAGTGAGATGCATGCATGCAGTAGATTGCCTGGTCCTGTTAGCTTAAAAAACTAAAAGATAAGTGTCCGGATTGCCTAAAATTTTCAAAACAATAACAAATTCAGCCCGCTTATTCCCAGTAACCGAGCATACCGAGTAGTCTTCTGGGAAGAAAATTCCCAGTAGTTCAACTGCTACTGGGAATTTTCTTCCCAACAGACTTACTGATAGTAAGATTCGGTGGTATTATTTTTTTCCAATCAGTTCTATAAAATTAATAAAACAGACCTCGTAATTGATGCTAGGTAGGTACTCAAACATCGTGTAGGTACCTACCTAGGCACCGGCCTAATGTTTCTGATTGGATGTGATTCGGATGGCTTGTCCACTTCATAGTACATAGTTAACGCCTGAACTGAATGAATAGTGCACCTAACAACACCTGATGCGGTATTTATTTCATAAGGCGCTTATGTACCTATATATTTATTACCAGCGCTCTACAGTGTTCCCACGCTACACTTTTTTATTTAAGGACAAGTTTAAGCTGCCAGACTGGATATCCCAAGTTGATTTCAATTAAGTTTTCCTAGTAGGTACCTAGGTACTTATCGAGATCGTTTTTAATGATATTTTTTACCCCTCATCAGGTTACGTATATTATGTTCCTATATTGCGTTATGTATTCTTTCTTAGGTATTAGGAGGATAGATCTCCGCTATTTGTTCATTTTCACACCTAAGGGCAGAAAGGTGGTCAAAATTTTAAAGGTTATTTTGCAGGGTTTCTAAAGTAGGTATATTGCAAACTAGCTACGCCTCGTGGTGTTACCCGGTGTTACTCCAGGCTTTAAATTACGCCCCCCCCCCGTGGATTCCGATCTTGTCGCGATGGGGGGGCTCATTAGCCGTGGTTTGAACGCCCACGGTGAAGCTAACAGGAATCCCAGGCGGGGACGCTCCGAGTGGGCTTGCGGTTGGGCCCGCTCTGGATGCGTCTGAGGCGGGTGCGGAGGACGGAGTAATTTCTGTCCCCCGCAGTCAGGAGGGGTCGCGGGAGAAGAGGCGTGTCGGTGTTTCGTTGCCGTTCGCCCTATCTTCCGCGACCAAACGGTGGCGCACCGTTGATGCGTTGGCGGTGGGGCCGCAATGGAAGAGGAATGTCGGTGTTACGTTGCCGCTCTCCCTATCCTTTGCGGCCGTTTGGAGGCTTCTCCACGCGCAGCTCTTTAATTAGAGCGCGCAGTGGACGAAGGGAGCGGAGAGCTCTAGTGGTGAGTAGCGGACGCTAGGTGCGGGGGCACCTTCGTCCGCCTTGCACTGCTCACCACGACGCGGGGTCCGCCGTAAGGGCGGGGATCGCCGGAGGGGGACTGGATGTAGAGGCTCTGCCGGTTGCCCGGGCCCCCTCCATTCCAGGCGACGCCGGAAAGGCGCTGGGATGTTTAGTGGGTATACCGGGAGTCCCCGGGGAGTCCCACATACCCCTCTCGCCCCCCGGCGGAGGGGATGCGTAACGCATTTTACCCAGCGACAAAAAAAAAAAAAAAAAAAAAAGGCTTTAAATTACGCACAATACATAACCATAAAATTCACCACATAAACAGTTAGGTAACTGCAACTGAGTGCATTGTATACGATGTTGAAAAAGGGGCAACAACCTTATCATTAGACATCAAGGCAATGCATACAATATTGCCAACTGGCGAAGCGCTCGTGGTCGCGCTTGCTTAGTCGTTCTTGATAGATCGTCGAAGTTAAGCAACTTTCGAAACGGTCTGTAAGTGGATGGGTGACCGCCAGTGGCATTTTCATCTGAGCGCTTCCGTGCTTCGGAGGGCACGTTAAATTGTCGGTCCCGGCTATTTAAGTCGTTAAGCCATGACGGAGGCCTTAAGGCGGCCTAAAAACGCCGTCACCAGAGTTGGCCACTGACTCATACGAACTTACTTACTTACTGGCGAAAATTTGTATAGCTGTATAAAGAACACAGACATCCGTTATAAGGAAGAACATTAATTGAAATTATAATAAAAACACACGGGAACTATTTAATCATCGACATATTATTATTACCTATTGTTGATTTGGTTGGACAATGAAAATCACGCTTCGCGCTTGCAACGTCCTTATACACTGATAACTTTTTGTTGAAAAGTATTGTTTGAATACAAGCTTTAAATTTTTTTTAAGCTGATTGAAATGAGCCCAAACAGATATTGGCTGTTAGTGAAAAGTTCTGTAGAGCACCATATTGATGCATCATCAGCATCACTGAAGATTCATGAGTGTGCCTAAATTCAGCTCAATCGGATAAAGAAAAATAAAAACAAACTGAAATAACAATCAAAAGGAAAGTGGCTAAATTATGCCGAAATTTGATGTGTTGGCAACATTATCCACAACAAATAAACAAACTCAAGTTATTTGCAACAAGTAGCCTTGAATGAGTGCAAAACAAAGACGCACAGCCCTAATAGATGCTTCTAGATCTAGTTTTTATTGATATGTGCGGTTTACATTGCTCTTTTTTCATAAAAATCTGCTTTATTTTGTGATAGCATAGCTTGTTCTTTACTTGGCCAGGTGACATTGTCGCCTTGGAAGATGGAGGAGCTCTTGTAATAGTTTGCTTAGCTGTACATAATCTGGACCAGGTGACTAAAAGAGGAACTAACGAATTTAATATTAAAATGTATTTTTCCGCCGAAATCACCGGTTGACAATTTTGTGGCACTGTAAGTATATTTTCAAATTACGAATTTCAAACCTGATTAGAAAATGAATTACACAGCGGCCATGCCACCTCTACCTTCATTCTACCTGGCCAGTTACACCATGAGTGCTTTGATATTGATGAAGATTGAGCACCAATGGAACTAAAACATAGCGATGAACTCATTTGGAAAGTGCTGGAGAAACAAATACCTACTTATCTGCTCCAGACAATCAAACGCGCAATACCATGGAGTAGGTATTGGGATCCTACTTGCGTTTGAGTGCGCGTGCGTTCCGAAACCGACTATTGGATCATCAATAAATATTGAAGGAAACCATGCGTCAATCCTTGTTTCACGTCTATGTTGTTCGATGTGCCGAGTTTCGACTCAATCAGCATATTCTAAGAAGTTCTAATGAACGGCTCCTTCATCAGATCAGCTTGTTGTCACCATTATATTAAATTGTAGACGGAACTTACCTATAACCGATGTGCTGAGTTTCAACTCAATCAGCCTACTTTCTGAGGAGTTCTGTCAAACAGCTCCTAACTCCTTCATCAGATCAGCTCGCTGCCATATTTTTATATTATCACCGAAAACTCAAAGAAGAGTGCCAAAGTTCAGCTCAATCGAACACCGAGAAGTAGATCAAATTCAGCTTTCTTCTAACTAAGAAAGACTGAATTTATTTTATTAAAAGAAGAAGAAGAAAGCTGAATTTGATCTACTTCTCAGTGTTCGATTGAGCTGAACTTTGGCACACTCTTTTGAGTTTTCCGTGATATTATAATTGCAAGATTTACCTGAGAAAAACCAACGACAAAAAGTCAGTATTTTTTTTTCTTTTGAATGTCAATCACTTATGTATGCGGCAATCATAGGATTTAAGACACTACTAACCAGAACAAATGTAATCTTTTTCAATAATAAACACTATCTATCTATCTATCTAAAAAAAAAAATCAATGAGGCGAGTAGGTAATTAATTATTTACTGTTTCTATGCAGCCAGCGTCATCTTCAGCTATCAGGTTAAGGTGACGCATTGATAAACAATTATTTGAAACCAGGCGCCACGCCCCCATGAGCTTCCCGCAAGCAGCTCATACCCCCTGCTCATTTTACGTGGTTTGTATCCGCCCGAGCTGCGCTGTGCGCCGCGCGCCGGCCGCCCGGCTGAGTCGAACTCGCTCGCTTTTCGGTGTTGACATAAGACTACATGGAGTCGCCTTACATTTATTTATTTTTGGAAAAAAGTTCCTTTTTGGACGATACTCATGGTGGCTAGACGAAAGAAATGTTAGATTTTGCGTCACGACACCATGTTTAGGTCAAATGGTGTCGGTCACAGTGCAAAGTGCACAGTCGCAAAACAGTTCATAGATTGTTATATTGTTAGTACGCAGTACGCAAGAGCATTTCTAGGATTAGTAAAAAAATAATTAAAATACAAATCAAGTAGGTACATCGGGACCCCATTGTTTCGCCGAAAAACTTTCTTCATAATTTTACATCCCATAACATGTTTCTCATAATATCAAAACCAATAATATTAGGATCTCATAATCCCACTCATAATAATAAAGCTGAAAGTTTGTGAGTTTGTTAAGATGTTTGGATGTTTGCATTTCAATCACGCACGCCTAAACCAATGAACCGATTTAGATGAAACTTGGAATAGGTGAAGATAATGACTTTAGAATAGCTTAAAGGCTATTCAAAATGTTGGTACCACGCGGGCGAAGCCACGCGCAGAAGCTAGTGTTTAGTAAATATAACATATTTTTTAGCATAATGATTTTAATTCATAATGTTGTAATACATAATCAATCTTTAGCCTAATTTTAGAGGATATAAAAAAACATAAATGTCATAATGATAACAATTAATAATAATAAAAATTCCGAATAAAAGGCTGGCACAAAAAAACCTTGACTTTGACGTGGACTGCTATAGGGGGTCCTGTCGATTGACATAATGTTTATAGTCCTACATACACATAACATACTAGTCCTAAAATACTGTAGTCATAATGTTAAATTCCCATAGTCTTAAACTGACATACATAATGTTGTCCTAATATAATAATATTTTTATTATATGTTTATTAAATTCATGCATAATCGTTATAAAAAAATACCTTGGACCGAAACCAGTATTTTTCTATTCATAAAAACATTTTGGAATTCACAGCCTTCTGTGTCTCAGGCATCTTTAGTGTGGTATTTTTTTAGGATGAAATGCCATTATGATTTCAATTGTTATTATGTTTGATTATTAAGAGTACATATCGTTAGGGCTTATAGCTTTAGGAGTATATATTGTTAAGGCTTATAACTTTAGGATTACCGTATGTTAGGAGATTTGATTTTATGACTATTATAAATAAATAAATAAATAAATAATGCTGGACATTTCACACAGCATCATCTAGCCCCAAACTAAGCAAAGCTTGTACTATGGGAACCAGATAACTGATATACTACTTATATACTTTTTGTTTGTAAATACATACATATTATACATAGAAACACCCAGACCCGAGATAAATATTTGCAGATCATACAAACATTTATCCCGCGGCGGGGATCGAACCCGCAACCTTCTGCGTCCTAAGCGGGCCTTCACCCACTGCGCCACAGAGGTCGTCACTATTTTATGTTATGTTTACCTAATACTATGACTATTGTTAATTAGGTGTAGTATTGTTATGTCGAGTAATCATTAGGACCATTTAATATTAGTACCAAATACAGTATGGGAATTTAAAATAGGATAAGATACGTTATGTCAATCATTAAGGAGCCCTGCTATGGCTCCCTAATGATTTTAAATTCTCATACTGTATTTGGTACTTATTTTAGATTGTCCTAATGATTACTCGACATAACAATACTAAACCTTATTAACAATAGTCCTATTATTAGGTAAACATAACATTACCGAGTCATAAAAACACATCTTCTAACATACGGTAATCCTACAGTTATAAGCCATAACAATAATAATAAATAATGCTGGACATTTCACACAGCATCATCTAGCCCCAAACTAAGCAAAGCTTGTACATAAGTGAACCAAATAACTGATATACAACTTATACACTTTTTGTTTGTAAATACATACATATTATACAACACCCAGACCCGAGATAAATATTAAATCCACTAAACTTCATCTCGCGCTTCGGCGGCACGCTCGCTACGCTCACTCGCCTCACACGTCAGTGGTCACTACTCAAACATAACCTAACCAACTATATTCGATCTGGGTGGATATAAGTGACTATAGTGAACCTTTTTGGCGCTTCGGCAGCCGTCTTCAGTTTTTATTAGGATAAATAAATATTAGGACGATCAAAAATAGGACAATAATAGATTATTCACCAAGGGGATAAAGCAGTGTATTATGTCACGGGCGCCATATTGAATCCCAAGCGCTTCGAAGGATTCTTTCAACGAGGGAGTTAATGACTAGAATCCTGAGACAGCGAGGGATTCAAGAGCGCCCAAGACTAAGACAGCTTTAACCCCGAGGTGAATACTCTGCTTTTCACATATGCGAGAAAAATAGTGAATACTTACACCCAGAAAATAGCAAGCAAGTCTAATGAACAGGTTTTATAGGTAGAATAATAATAATCTATTAGTTTTTTTTTATTCAACCTATACTGTCCCACTGTCCCACAAGGAGAGGGACGGTTGGAGAGAGTTGGGGGAGACCTTTGCCCAACAGTGGGACAGCATAGGTTAAAGAAAAAAAAACTACTGTCCCACTGCTGGGCAAAGGTCTCCCCCAATTCTTTCCAACCATCTCTCTCCTTCGATAGCTCCCACCACCCACTATAGAAGGAGTCGAGGTGGGTGGTGGGAGTGGTATTCTCAAAAAATATTTTATTGAGTTTGTTCTCAAAAAATATTTTAGCATTAATATTCAAAAACATAAGATCGCTCTATAGTTTGGAGGCATTAGCCACACTTTTTCCTTAAATTTGAATAAATTCTACTTGGTGCAGTTCTATACGGCAAACATTTTCGTAGAAACATCAAAAATCAATTCGGAAGAAAAAGATTAGTTGCCACATTTTTTCTTTTTTTTCGTATACGTTCTATTTGGTGTGTACTCAATACTAAAAATTTTAATGGAAATGTTGAAGTTTGAAATTCAAATCTCATTACTTATCTGTTCACATGAGGTTCAGAGGGGGAAATGATATCCCATACAACTTTACCTCCCGCCGGCCATTTTGTTTTTTAGGAGGGAGAAATGATTTACTTTCTTTTAAGACTGTGAGACGAAAAAATGTATGGTTTTCGAGCACCGGGTGTGAAAAATAGTTTTTGCAACAATAGAAATAATAAATATTATGACGACATATTATATTAGAAGTTAAGACTATTATGTAAAATGTCTTTATGCCTACTTAAATAAGACTCAATAAAAATATTTTGATTTTAATTTTTGTTTTTTTTCTTTAATAATATTAGGAAAACATATATGTATGTCAGTTTAAGACTATGGGAATTTAACATTATGACTACAGTATTTTAGAACTAGTATGTTATGTGTATATTAGGACTATTAACATTATGTCAATCAACATGACCCTGTTTTGTATTTTATAATCACGATTTTAAATGTACATAAGGGGAAAAAATATACGAAATATCTAGTATGAGTTTTAAATGTTATGACAAATATCTTTATATTTTTGAGGCATTATGGGTATCAATATTAATAAACAATATTCGAGATTCCAAATTATTCGGCCAAAGGATGATTATGGTACTTATACATTTTTATACCAAGCAAAATTATAAGAAGAATATTTTAGAAGATATAATAGAGACCCCGAAAGGTCTTGTAACAAAACTCGACCGATTTTTATGAATTTTTTTGTGTATACTGTATACCTACATAATATTCAGCGGGTCTGAGAATCGTACACATAATATAAGCTATTGTAATTTTTTATACATCGTGTGTGTAAAATGCGTTCGTGTTCTACCTCGTCCCTCACAATCGGCAGAATTTGTAAAAGAAATTTCATCAAAACCGCGTCCAGGTCTAGTTAGTCTGAGGTGCTCACTGTCACTGTGCCCGTCACAATGACACCTAAAGTTGGCAAGTCTCATATCCCTGTAGTTTTACTAGAACCCGGAAAAATATTTAACGTTTACTTTATGTTTTCTTGATCATTTCCTTACATTTTAAATATACAGAGCTCTCATCTTCATGTAGAAACCATCAACTTTTTTTTCCCATTTTTAATAATAAGTATATAAGATTTTACTTAGAAGATACGACTATCGATGTTTACTAGAGCGCGGGAGCTCGATTGACACAGGTCCGACGTTGACAATGGTCAGACGCGGACTGAAGGGGGCCGCCTGGCATACAAAAAGACGCGAGAGCTAGCTAAATAGTAAAAGTCGTAAGCGCCAAAACAGTAATTCTCGTTTAAAATAAAAACTATTGGTAGTTATGTAAAATCAAGTTTGCACTTTGAAAAGGGTGTATAGACTTATCTGTAAATAAAATTTAGAAGCTTAGATCGGTTCCGTTCACCTGTAAAATTAAAATCTATGTTTTTATGGAGCAGTTTTTGGGATTTTTTTTCTGCTGTAATATTTAACAAATCTTGAAAAACCAGCTATCAGTTCGAAGTAAAAAACATGAAATATTCAAAACTTAAAATATCAATTCCGAAGGTTTTTCAATTGCTGAAAAATATTACAATCCTTGACGCCAATATCCTCAATGCGTCGTCTTAAACCGAATTTATTGATAAAACATTATCTTCAAATCCATAATATTTAAATTTGAATTTAATCCTGCATCAGCTTTCCGAACAGACTGCAGTTGTAATTAGCGATAACAACACACGCAGTTATAAATTGGCATACGAATTGCAGCTACGGTTGTGATCGCGCGCTTCATTGCTTATTGAGGTCTCTTTTTAAATTTCGAAAATAGAATCATGCCTTGTGTAGGTTGCGGTGATAGTGAGTATTCAAACTTTTTACTATTTTAATCTTTTTTTATTTGTGAAAAAAGGCTGAACTCCCTACGGTTTTCGGTTTTGTATTTCAGCTAATGATCTTTTAGAGCCTTGATTTCAGCGATAATTTCAGCTCATTTTTATTATTTGGAATAAATAGGAATAAAATGATACATTTTTGATGTTCCATAATTTTTTCGTTGTATTTTTTTATACACTTCAGTATTTATGCTGCGAATGATAATGAAGGTTTATTTTAAAATATCGAATATCGAATAAATATTATAAAGGCGAAAGTTTGTAAGTATGGATGTATGGATGTATGGATGTTTGTTACTCTTTCACGCAAAAACGGCTGGACCGATTTGGTTGAAATTTGGTATGTAGATAGGTGATACCCTGGATTAACACATAGGCTACTTTTTATCCCGATATTCCCGCGGGAACGGGACTTACGCGGGTGAAACCGCGGGGCGCAGCTAGTTTTTATATATCTTTTCTTCCAATGTTGCTAAATTCCTATTCATACGCAAATAAGAAAACCTACTTATAGGGCATTCCATAGAATGCAATAGATAAAAAAACCTGAAGTGTTATTCTAATTTATCGAACATCACACGGAGTTTTAACAATTTAGTAGGCACCAATTGCATTGATTGGTCTAATTTCAGGTCGTTTCGAAGCGCTCGTGGTCGTGCTTGCTTAGTCGTTCTTGATAGATCGTCGAAGTTAAGCAACGTTCGAAACGGTCTGCAAGTGGATGGGTGACTGCCAGTGGCATTTTCATCTGAGCGCTTCCGTGCTTCGGAGGGCACGTTAAATTGTCGGTCCCGGCTATTTAAGTCGTTAAGCCATGACGGAGGCCTCAAGGCGGCCCAAAAACTCCGTCACCAGAGTTGGCCACTGACTCATACGAACTTACTTAGGTCGTTTCAAATGTTTTGATTCACGAAGCGTGAACAAT
Source organism: Epirrhoe alternata (assembly GCA_963565295.1). Lineage (NCBI taxonomy): Eukaryota > Metazoa > Arthropoda > Insecta > Lepidoptera > Geometridae > Epirrhoe > Epirrhoe alternata. The sequence continues at coordinate 7,704,613 of OY751394.1, forward strand.
AATAGAGTTTTCTCGTTCGTGTTCAATTGTAATTCATTAATAACGCACCACCAACATTCGTGTAACTCGCGGTCCCTCGGGAATATTTTTGTTTAGGTTTTATCGAAGTATCGATGTAGTTTTTACCCCGAATAAACTAGCCAATGTGCTGTTACAGACTATACCTTGCCTTTCATCCAGTCTTTCTGCATGATTGAGTAACAAACATTCGTACTTACCTACATCGAAACTTCTGCATTTATAAAATATAAGTACCTACTAGCTGCGCTCCCGCGGTGTGATATGACCCGCCCGCGGTCCCTCATGATTTCTTCATTTTTCGGGATAATAAAGTAGCCCATGGATGTCCTTCACTGGGTGGGATTTTTTGGGATACAACCTTAATCCATGTCAAAATTTCCGCCCGTTCAGCGGCTTAGGCGTGAAAAGGTAACAAACAGACAGACAGAGTTACTTTTCACATATTAATTGATATGGATTGGTTTCGTAGGATTTATCCTGTTTTTTCCCGCAGGTTGCAAGTGCAGCACTAACCAATGCAGCACTAGCTGCAAATGCGACGCGTCCTGCTCGTGCGCAGGCAAGAAATCCTCTCCGGATGCCGGAGACAAGACCAAGAAGTAACCGGAACCCATGTTCACACAACACTGCACTTGAAAATCAATATGACGCAGATTTTGCCATTTTCTAAGATAGTATTCATCACTTTGTGATTAGCATAAAGTACAGTTTTAGAATACGGACTAAAACATCAATTTCCTTTCAAGATTTACTTAAAACGTTGCTTAAAAACAATGCAATTACATATAAAATTTAATTCCATAATAAGTTTCTTTATTTTACTGTGTGGTATTTTACACATTAACTCGAATGATTAATAAAATAATATAAGTTTCATACATTTGTTTTATTTGTCATTGTCAAGCATGAGGCATATTTCACTACTGTGTCGTCAAGTAAGTAGAAGCGGTCTTGAGGTTTATTTTCGCCATTTTAGGAAGAAGCACTGCTCTGCTATTTTATTTTCTTTTTCTTGTGTTTTACTAAGTTTTATTATGTAATTTCGGTGGCATTTTACTAATGAAGCCTTGGATTTGAAACAGGAGATCTGGAAAATGGAATGGGGGAGTATTGAAGCAGATTTCTCATTTGACGAAAAATTTCCGTTACGAGTTTTGAAGAAACAAGCCGCCATGTTTTTTTCAAACCATCGACATGACTTGACTGACTGACATGACACCAATATTTAAAACTTGACATTGGCAGAATTACACCTAGTTGTGTAGATTGCCATTAAATAAAAGAAGAAGATGAAGCGGTCTTCTTTCTGATCCTATGTTTGTGAGTTTGAAGAAAACAGAGAACGAATCATATTGAACTGGGCTGGCCCATCTTTAGTAGGATATGTCATTTCACAAATTCCAGCGTCTTCTAAAAATCAGCAGTTTTTCCGCGACTCTTGTCTATATCATTTTTAGATCCATTGTTGCTAATTTATGCACGAACCTGAAATGAAAACGAAGTTTTTAATGATAGATATTATTAGCACAGATGTTGTGCACTATGCAAGATAGACAATAACACAATAACAAGAAAGTTCTTATTAATAAAACATATAATATTAATAAGAAAGATAGATAAAAAATTGAAGATTTTTGTAAAAATCTTTTTTGAATTTAGCGACTCGCGATGAAATTTTCATCATTGGTGAAAATATCTATTGAGTTTTGTGTAAATTAGTAGAGTTAAGAATGAGTTTCTTTTAGGGCAGAGCTGAGAGCGTGAGTTTAGTGACTCAAGAATTGATTAATCACAATCTCGAAAGCTCGACTCAGATATTGTGATTAATCAAATCATGAGTTGCTCATCGCCACCTCAGTGGAAACGCATAGGTACTGAATACTGATAGAATATGCTTACTATCAATGTTAGTATGACAGTCACAACCAGGAAAGCAGGAGATCCCAGAAGTTTCAGGCTTCGAGTCTGTAACACAAAATAAATAGCAATATAGGTGTAAGTACCTACTTACACACAGTTGATTGTCGAAGAGGATTTGTATACCTACCCCTATAGATGAATTTTTAAAGTCATAGAACCAAAGTTGTTGTATAAGTTGTTTACTAATACAGTCCTGAGAGGTTACCGGTGTTTTACAAATAACCCCGTACAAGGTAAAATAAAATATTAAAAACTAGCTTCTGCGCGCGGCTTCGCCCGCGTGGTACCAACATTTTGAATAGCCTATAGCTATTCCAGGTCACTATCTATGCCTATACCAAGTTTCATCCAAATCGGTTCACTGGTTTAGGCGTGATTGATTCACAAACATACAAACATCAAAACATCCAAACATCTAAACAAACTCACAAATTTTCAGCTTTATTTTAAGATATTAAAAATTACTTACAAGTACTATTTTCAAAAAAATTCATTTCCTCAAATCTATAATTAATATTATACTACCTATACAAATTATCACTTGACTTTGCTATTTCAGAAACACTTGCAAGATGCTATCAAGACGTCTTATCAAACAGACAACGTTGTTATTTGTTTGCAAAAGTGCAGTTTCTTTATTCAATTGACATTGGCGAAAATAAAAACATCTTTGAATTAGTTTCTTTCAGTTCTTAAAAAATATTTCTTACCAATTCGTGGCTTATGAAGTGGAACAATCGACCTACTGTAGCCAATTGCTAATTAAGATGATAACTCCTATCACAAGGTGACTTCATAAGATTGTATGGAAACGTAAAAAAAAACGTAGGTATACAAGATCACGACTATCCCCAGGCGCGGCAGACATTCTCTCAGATCTTTTATGTATTCCAGATCCTTTGAAGATTTGTATGGGGGTTGTCAGAGGCAGGTCCATGTATGTTTGATACATGCCCACATTTTGCAGAGTTAAAAAGTTGTGTCTTTATCATTGTTAGCCTCCTCGCAGACTGCAGACTTTCTATCGGCCGATAGTTGAGATGGAACATACTTAGGCTCGTAATGAGGGAATATACTTCTCCATGCTCATTACGAGCCGAAGTATATTCCGTCTCCACTATCGGCTGATAGAGTCTGTAGTCTGCGAGGGGTCTTAGCCGACGTTACGTTCTACATTATTTTATCTAGTCTGACCATCGAGAGTGACTGAATAAATGAAGGAAAGAACGAGTGTAGAAAAAATAAGGCCAATTTTGTCACCTTGCACTTTTTATGTTTGATCTCTTCAGTGTATTTTCTTGCGCGTGTCTTTTGTTACTTCTAACTACCTTTTCAGTGTATAAAAGCCTGTAAATTGTTTGTAAGAATATAGTGTGTTCTACACCTTCAATCAACACAGTACTAACCAAGTTCTAACAAAAACAAACTTCCAAAATGCCTGCTCCTTCAGAATCCTGCAAAGGTAAGTAATTTTTTAATCATTGGCTCTACCTATTCATATTTTATTTGTAACAGCTCTGATTTTTCGGTAAATGAAAAAAGATTCAGATTTAACGAATCAATTAAAAATAAGTTTGTCTGTCCAATGTGCAATAAAACAATGTCTCAAGTGCATGAAATGAGCCTCTTTGAGTTTCGAAACACACTGCGGCGCATCTTGCGTCGCGTAATTTGAATAATGATTGCAGATTACAATCTTTGTCACACGACTGTCAAGTTCAAATTCAAGTTCATTTATTCAATAACAATTAATTATCGTGTTTGAAATTGGTACTCATATAATATAAAATCACTTTAGTATAATACAAAATTAGTTACACAATATAATAAAATCAATAAAAATTACAATGTCACATAAATAAAACAGTCATCTTCAATAAACAAAATAGACAATTCATGAATTCATGTTAATATTATTAATAAAATCATCACATGAGTAGTAAAACCCTTCAACAAAAGTCTGAAGAAACTGAACAAAACTGTCAGTCGCTTCAAGAATATTGGTTCAGTTGTGTTGATAAAAATGACCTGTGAATCTCTATGATAAAAGATCCGAAAGAGTCGTTTTAAGGACACTTTCACTTTTCAATTATGCGACGTAAGTTGCGTCCAATGTGGTTCGGCCCTTAGACGCTCCTATTATTTCACCACACTTAATAAAGAACTAGTAACCTCACAGATCGGTGAAGGTCGGGTGTTCAAGTCCCGTAAAGTGTCATTTAGGGATAAATCTTTAATATTTTGATCTGTTGCAGACTCCTGCAAAGACGTCTGCAAGGAGGACTGCAGCACCACTTGCGATGACAAGTGCACCACTGACTGCTGCTCTAATGAAGGTGAATTTGTTGTTCAAATCCTCAATATATTTACGTAAATTATATCAAGATTGTCTTTGAAATCTGTCTTTGTCTTGTCCCTGAATATTCTATAAAAAAACTTAACTGTACCTTAGTATCAGATGATTTTCAGCGGTAAATATGTATTTGGTTAATGCCCAATTAAAATTAATACAATAGGTACATAAAAGTTGAGTATGTTTTAATGAAATGAAATGTATTTGGAAGATTACCGTATGTTTTATAGCGGTCCTATCTCTTTAGGTAATAAAACATTCAAAAAAGCCTTCATTTATAAAAATATATTTTTATTTTCACAGGTGGATGTTGCTAAGGATCTGAGGAGCAAGAGACATCAAAACAAACCAGTTGTTCGAATCTCGTTAATGCAATAAAGTGATTTGGTTTAAATACATATTTTTTATTATTTCTTGATTAACCCTTTTATAGTCAGCCCCCTTACCATGGCGTTTGTCTAGGTACCAGAGAATAGAAAGAAATGACAGTAATGACATTATAGTGTGGATAAAACGCGTAGAAAGTGGAAAAAAGTTACTTTTCTACCCGTTTTATCCACACTCTAATGTCATTACTGTCATTTATTTCTATTCTCTGGTACCTAAGGGGGCAGGATGTTTATAAAAATTCTAAGTTGCAAATAAGTTTATTACTCAAAAACATCTGCTTGAGTTTTGATCTACTTTAAAAAGTCATCCCCTAAATAGGGGGACGGGTGATATGGGGTAAATATCATCATCATCATCATTTCCCTGCCCTTATCCCACTTTTATGTGGGGTGGGCACAACCAGGTTTTCCTCTTCCACTCCGCTCTATCAGCCGTCATCTCAACACTTACCACCCATATCATCCTTCACACAGTCCATCCATCTTTTCTTTGGTCTGCCTCTTCTGCTTCTGCCACATTCAAACCTAACATTCGTCTCCTTACATGACCTTCCCTTCGCACAGTCCATCGATCTTTTCTTTGGTCTGCCTCTTCTGCTACATCCCTCCACATTCAAACCTAACATTCGTCTCCTTACATGACCCTCTTCCCTTCTCATAACATGCCCATACAACGACAACCAATTACTCCTCAACTTATCCGTCACTGGCGCAACTTTCAAACTTCCTCATATGGGGTAAAAAGACGTCTACCGAAGCCGAAAGGGGTAGGTACAGCATCCCAACACACAACCAAATCCCAAAGGATTTCCCGAAAAAATCATTATATCCGGAGAAAACCGCGTTTGTAGATTGCTATTTGCGTATTACTGGGTGCGTTTTTTTTACGTTGATTGCTGGATTTTAACTGTTTTTTTCTTTTATAGATCAATTTATTAGGTATGTATGATCTTATTATGTTGTAATAGTAGTAAATAACCGAAAATAACATAAAACGACGTATAGCCAAGTCAATTTTTTTTTTGCGTTTTTTTCGCTAAATATGTTTAAAATCATGGTCTGATTACAACCCCTCAGATTTCGGTAGTTGTCTTTTTACACCCTGTATATTAAATTGAATTTTATCGAGAGCTTAATATCTGTTCTGATGAAGGAACCATCGGAGGTATCTGCCTGCTTGGGAAATCTTGTTTTAGGTATAGTATGTAGTTCCTCGAGTGACATATACCTAAGTGATTTATAATATAAAAATGACGAAAGCTCGTAATTTTTCTATAAGTTCTTTGAGGCTGTCTGAAATGATGAAGCAACCATCTTAGGCTCGTTTTATGGTCACGCTAGACGCGCCGCTGGGCAGCGCGCTGTAGTCTCGTGTGGTTCCGGAACGAATAGTTCAATTGGGTAGTCCAATTGAACTATTTCTTTGCGTTTAGTTCTACCTTCACTAGTTTAATTTCACTACAATCATATCTCTAGTTCCGTAGTTCAGCGCGGCGAATGAGCGAGACGAACATTGCGAGCGAGAACGATTAATTTATTTATTTATTTTAGGGCATCCAACAAAGAAATCACAAATCTTGATTATAACTAAGGATAAGTATCTTATGTCTATGTGTTTCTCTAATTATAGGACACCACAGCATGCAAAAAATCTCAACAGACTTACAGCTAAAACAAAAATAAATTCTAAAATGAAATAACATAATAGGTATACCTATACCTAATAAATTAAGTAGGTTAGGTATGTACCTTACCTACTTAATTGATTAGGTATATACCAATAATGAGAATAATGAGATCAAAAATAAATACTTTTTTTTTTTTTATGATGAATGGTTGACCTCGAAACTAACATAGGCAAGAATGAGGTCTACGATGGAGCGAGCCTACCCAGAAGGTGCCTATTAACTCTCTTCTTGAAAACAACAGGGTCATAGCTCAGCGGAAATACAGACGCGGGAAGCTGATTCCAAATTTTTGCAGTGCGCATGATAAAAGAACTTTGAAAGCGCTTAGTTCTAATAAGTGGAATATCAACCAGGTGAGGGTTATAATCAGCTGTGCGTCTGAAGCCCCTGTAAAAGAACGGTGAAGGCGGAATAAGGTCGTGTAGCTCCTGGGTACACTCACCGTAGTACAGTCTGTAGAAGACCCACAAACTCGCTACCTCACGACGATGGCTCAGACTGTCGAGTTTTGCTTCGGCAAGATAGTCTTCACCTATCAGCCTCCTGGCTCTGCGCTCCACCGAGTCAAGTGCAGCAAGTTGATACTTAGCAGATCCGTCCCAAAGGTAGTATCTCTAGTCTTACATTAAAATTAATTAAGCACTAGTTTACGCAGATTGTTTTTGAATTTGTTTAAAGCTTAAAAAGTGGTTTCATATGATAATAAGCTTACCTGCTACTGTAGCTTTTCTTTTTCCCAACCTATACGAGACGTGATAGAGGAAGCGTCGTTGAACACTTTCAATGCGCTAGAGGCAGAACGATAGAGGCAGACAGGCGATACATTGGAGTAGATTGGACTACTGAACTAGACTATCTATCTAGTTCAAAATGTTACGAATGAATACCGATTGGAGCGATGAGAATGACATAGGCAACTGAACTACGAAACTAAAAGATACGAGTACTTCGTAGCGATCAAAAGATATGTATCTATCTTTTCAATTAGGTGACATATTTTGCGCATGGCTAGCGCGCTGTTAACTGCTCTGCGTGCGCGACTTTGAAACGTAATTACTACTGCATACAACTCCAAACGCGCGCGCTCCCAGCGGCGCTGCTGAAACGCATAACAATAAAATCAGCCTTAGATGCCTGCCTGCTTGAGAAACCTCTTTTTATAGCTCCCCAAGTAACATAAACGTATTGTATAAAATTCATATAAGTACTACAACGAATTTTGCGTGCAATTTCAGGCGCATTTGATAATTCATAACTCTCAAAACCACCATGACTCATATCTACTACACATTTGGGGATCGTTTCATTCACCTATACTAGGGCTATTAACAGACATACTCTCAGGCTTGATAAAATTATGACGGTCTGCCGGTAGCTGGCTCTTCTTAGGCTATTTGGTTTTTAGGTTGACTCAAAATATAAGAACAAAGCCTATAATACTACTATAACTTAAGAACAAAACCTAATTACTAAGGAAAAGTTAAATAGATCCTTCCTGAAGATGACTCAACTGATTTCACAGTGTTGTAAACTTATGATAAGCTTAATTGACTGAACAGCCAGTTTCAGTTAATTATTTATACTTACAGGTAAATAATTTAGAAAAAAAAAACATAAATTTAAGAGACGCTCATATAATACAGTAGAAGAGTACAATAGTTATGACGAAGACGGTACAGAAGGCGACAGGGAAGCAGTTCTCCAGGACCCTGGAGAAAGAGCGGCTCCGGCGGGGGCGGTCATGGTCCATGGCTTAGCAGCAGCCACCTGGATGGAAGACATTCTGCATTATTACAAAATGAAAATAAAGATATCCCTGGTCTAGCCTTTCCATCGTTAATATATGATTTATATAGCTTCGGCGAGCAACCTATGCCTACTAAACGGGATGCTATAGTGCCTTTGGACATTGTTTGAGACGCTATAGTGCTTCGGACATTGTTGGAGATAGAACAGGCTGGCCCGGTCTAGACCATCCTCTCAGCTTTAATCCTTGTATACAGGAAAGACGCCTGGAAACGTCAATAGGTGTGGAGCTGATGACACCAGCACCAGACCATGAGGGTCACTAACTGAAGTGTGTGTTTTAAGTTTTTGAAAAAAATCTCTAGTGTTCAAATAAAAATAATGTACCTTTCGAAGAGCAATCACTGCACCCTTTATCCTTGCAGGAACACTGGTCAGTGCACGAACCGCCTTGGCAGGAATCTGGTCATGGAAAAAGGAAAGAACCTAATTTATTTCGAAGCTATGCCCAGTTTATAGAAACCAAGTGAAATACCTATTATCTATGGTTTAAGCTAAAAAACGCCATTTACATTACACGATACCATAACTCTTGCCCCAGAACATTAACTCTTGCTCCGTTGAGTTTGAGAAAGCAAGAGGCAAGAATGGTATGCCAGAATGTGATAGTCGTTGAGTGACACTAGGCCATATTTGCACCGCGTAATTGGAAAAACTTATCTAAATATAAAATAAAAGCTACTACAATATGTAATAAAATTACAAAATACAATAGAATCAGTCAAGCTATCTAAGGATCGGCGTAAAAACGATCTATAGATAGCTCAACTAATCCAGGTCATTGCCAGTCGGAAGCGTGCCCAAAATACTGGCGGCATTGTCACGCTGAATTGTAATGCTGATTCTCTGTCAAAAAAGCCAGCTCTCGAATCACGCGACGCTTCGACCAGACGGCCTGAAAGATTTTTGAAGACGCGATGGGCCCGGACGGAACCCCACCGACCCAGGGTCTCGTAATATAAAATTAAATGTTGTCTTACCTTTGCAGGGTTCACAAGGAGCTGGCATGGTTATTTATTCGAAGATGATCTGACTGTGCTTCAGTTGAAGACTGGCGGCGTTTTATAATGCTAACGGCTTACAAAAACTGCAACTGGAGCAAGGCTGATAAAAAAATGTCTTTTATCAAATCTACGGTTCATTGGGAAAACAAAAAGCGGTGGTTTCCTTGTGACGTCGCTGCTCAGGCTTTTTTTATCCAGTCCTTTGGTGGACGTTGGGCTGAACTTACATTTTCCTATATACCTATTAGTTAATTTTAAAAGTGATATGCCCCTAATACTTAGGCTGTTACATCTTTAAATGTACTAGATAATTTATACAGCGTCAGGAGGCAAGCCATATTTTATAGTAGTGCCTGGGCTGTGGCCACTTAAACCATCCTCTTTTGCAAAATATTAATGTACCTACCTATGTTTGCAAGGCATTTTTTATTCAGAAATTAATAAAACCTATAATAATTAGGTTGTCAGATATTAATATTTAAAAATAAAAAAACAGGGTCACAACTGTATCCCCAAGGCGCGGATCTTTATATTCCAGATCCTTTGAAGATGTCTAAGGGGGTAGTCAGAGATCAATATTTTACCAATGATAATGTACCATGCAGTCTCTCTTTTATTGAAAAAAAAATCCTACAGTAAAATAAACACCATACATTTTTTTCAGCACTCCGGAATCTTCAAGTTTTTGCGTTCAACACGACTTACTCTCAACGAAAACTACAATTTGTCACTTCCGGTATTGTTGTCAATTTCCGGCCTTTTTCTATTCACCTTGGGCTATTATTACAATCGATATTTAAGATTTAAAATTATTTTACTGATTGCATTCTTATCCGAATATTGCGACTGCAACTATGGCTACGATCACACAGACTTTGGGTAAGGATAATTTAATTATAATATTTAAATTAAAGTGCAATCTCATTAAGACCCTCGCAGACTACAGACTTTCTATCGGCCGATAGTTGAGACGGGCTATACTTCTCCATACTCATTACGAGCCGAAGTATATTCCGTCTCAACTCAACTATCGGCTGATAGAAAGTCTGTAGTCTGCGAGGGGTCTAACAATCCTAGAGGTTATAATGGAAGTAAAAAAAAACCAGCGCCTAAAATATTGTACTTGCAATGTTGTTGCAGATAGTTACAACATAACAAGGCGCTTAGCAACTTCATATTTCCTAGCTCAGCAACTTATGACTCGTCGTAAAACTTTGATTGAAATAAAATATCAGGGTTTAGAAGGATCACTGCGCTAACTTCACCTACGTAGAGAGTTAGGTGATTCTAAACCTGTTCCTTCACAATCGTAAAGAGCCAAGGGTCCATTTGAGGCGCAGCTGCCTTATTGATTCATCTTCTCCACAAAGACTTATTTTTTTTCCAGGAACCCTTACCTTCACTGCCAAAGCACCAACACAGAAGCAAGATGCAAAACCATCCTTCTCTTTCTGCCCACCGGGTTGCTCCTGTCAAACCCTCAATCCATGTCCAGCTGACTGCCCTTGTAGGACCTGCCCCCCTGGTTGCCCATGCAAGACCAGGTCTTCGAAGACTTCACAAATGGTGTTCTACGCAGCGGGTATTATGATAGCAATATTTGCTATGTATCTTATGATCAACACTGATTCCAAGTTGTATTTGGTCTTCTGGATGGTATACTCTGTGTTGAGGAGAATGATGCTGAGAGATAAGAAGGTTAGCTTGAAGACGAAGACTGATTGATTGTGTGGTTTTTGTTGTAAACATTGATTTTGCTGTTATGTTCAATTTAGCATTGCCACAGGAATATATAAATAATTCTGATTAAATTTTATGTTGGTGTATGTCTGTGTGTGTGTTGCCAAAACAAATCTAAATCTATTTATAAATATTATTTAACTTATTATAAGCACTAAATTATAACGCACTAAATTATTTTTAAATACAAATCATACTTTTTGTTTCTTGCATTGAATATTTTTTTTTATTTAGATCGCCTCGCTATCCTTTCCCTGATTCCTGTCATTTTCATATTCGACTGTCTTTATTTGCACTGAGATATTCTTAACATAACTCGGTCATTATCGGTAACAACATCGGTCTCAACTCTCCTCTTACCCGCATTTGTAAAGATCTGATTAATAATAAAGTTACAGACTTGGATATGTTTGGTGACTCCATATTTACTTTTAAGAGAAAATTGAACAAATATTTTATGATTGGTCACCAAAACCAACTCAAAGATGACAATTAAGTACTTGCCTAGTCTTATTTTTAGTTTAACTTTAGAATTGTTTTTGTTTTGTTTTTAATTGAGTTTATTTTTTGTTTTGATTTTAATTAACCTTTAACTTATATTAGCTTTTTAGCTGTTGTCAGTTCCTAATACTTATTGTAAATGTTGTGCATGCCTGTAATGGGTGTACATTCTATAGAGTGACTGATTTAAAATGTTCCTACAAAATGTGTATTATGTATGCTGTTGGTGTTACCAAATAAATAAATAAATAAATAACTCTATAGGAGCTCCCATTAGGTAGGTAACAACAGTACACAAAAAACACCAAGCATTGCACTACAAAAACACGCCGATATCTTAGTTCTAAATCTTTTCCTGAGATCAGAAACCGCGATGATTTGAGAGCAATGACCTCCTGGCGAGACTAATTGCCATAAAAACGTACGCAGGTATATAGGTATATACTTACCTTTTTAATGTGCGGTACGAAGACTAACTTAAAGATTATAAAACATTAAATGAGATCTGAAAGAGTGTCTACCGCGCCTCGGGGAGTGATACTGTTAAATATTCAGGAACCCATGAACCCTTTGTGGAGTGGGATGATGATGATGATCAAGTGATTTGATTAAAAGGCTCTCTTGCATGGAAATTCATGCATTGATGCGGAAGAAACGCCTCTGAAAGTATTTCATCGAAATGCCAAATGAAATATGAATCGTCATCTGGTTGCTACATCCAATTTTGAATACGCTAATCAAAATATCATTTGAGAGCACCTCAACGCAGTTTGCAGCCTCAGCGCGCATGCGCTGTACCTGAACCCCGGCAGTCGGCTCCGTGCATCCGCTCACAGCAGACATGGACCCTGAAGAATGCAGCTCCAACTACACCATCATCAATGCCCTCGTTATGATGGTCTTTGGCTTTGCTATAATGCTCGCAGCGAGCTTCAGAGAGAGAAGGGTGGAGACTGTGGAGAGAGAAGATATACATCCTAATCCGCGGTTTGTTTTTCCTTCTACTCGAGATAGATACACACGATGCATTGGCTAGGTGAGTTGTGTGGTGCATGCAAGTCTTTGTTGTGGAATCTCGCTGATTGACAGTCTGTATGTCAGTTCGTATGTCCAACACTGGTGAAATAGGCCTAAGGGCTACTGTCATAGCAACGACTTCAACAACTCTGGTGACGAAAGGGACCACTTGAGGGCTCCAAGGAATCTTCCGAAGTACGGAAGCATACAGTATCACGCCACTCCTAAAAATCCACCTTTCCATCACCAGATCTGTCTCAGAAATTAGTTTGAACAAAGATATGTGTTCTTGCATGCTCCTTGTTGTTTGTTTGTCTGTGACGTCGCTTTTGCTGTTGTTATTCTATCTTTGTAGTCTAAAGGGAGTCCCAGCGTTAGATTTTTGACAAGTCAACATCTTTGATAAATATCTCTCTGGTAGGAATAACTAAAGGCCAAAAAAGCGCTTAATTCAAATAAAAAAAATATAGGTAGAGACTTTTTTCTCGATGGAGTAATAGCTTCAGGTCGATGACATCAATGCCGTCAGACTACTGCGATTCAATAATATACAGATAAGATAGATAGATATCATTAACATACGATACACGAGGAAAATAAATAATACAGAAATTACAAAGAAAAACATTGCACAATAGGCGGCCATATCACTGAGCGATATCACCCTGGCAACTATTGAATGGATAGGATAGAAGACATACATACGATACTGAAGCAATGATTGCGTGTGGCAAATGCATTAGGATTAAGTCTTATGTCAAATGTTTAATACATAATCTGTTGAATGAATAAAGCGATGTAGGTACTTTAGCAAATGAAGCGTAAACATAGAATTGCCTAATAGCCACTGACATTAGTAACTGGGCTTTCTAAGTAGTAAGTCTAAGCCCCCGTAGACTGCAGACTTTCTATCGGCCGATAGAAAGTCTGCAGTCTGCGAGGGGGCTAAGGCATCGTCCTAATAGAACGCGACTACGCGTTTATCGCGCGATGCGACCATCGCTAAAATCCATAAATTTGGTCACGCGATGCAATCGCCTCAACTAGGACACCTGACATCAATATGTTTGATCGCGCATTCGTACGAACAAACCGTACGAACTTGCAATTATCGCGCAATCGCGTTCTAAGGACGATGCTTAAGTATTGTAAGCCTATCTACTTATTTCTTAGTTCTATGTAACATCTCGTAATTTCTAACAATCTTGCCGCAACGTGATTCAGTTAATGAAGGCATAGATGGAGTATCTTGTAGCTTTGTTGTCTATCTACAGTATGATGACCTCTGCGGCTGTTAATCTAAACTTCGTACAACTAGTGGCCAATTCTTATGATGTTTTAGAGCCGCCTAGATAAGTTTTTAGGCTGAAAACCATAACTAAGTTTCTATGAGCCAATTTCGTAATGTTTTTGGGCCACATAAAAGGCATCCGTCATGGCTTGACAACTTTATAGCTGAGCTCGACAGTTTCACATGCTCTCTTCGCTTGACTTTGACCAATTATCATCATCATTCCCACTCGTATCCCAAGAACGACTTTTATAGTGATTCGTTTGAAATCTGCATAGAACCAGCATCGCATAGGTTCATGTATGTTACATGTTCATCAGAAAGATTGAATGCTAACTTCTTTGAAAAATGTGGGCATATAACTATCTCGGGTCGGTTCACATCTGACGGAAGATGCGTCGCGTATCGGTCGCGTTACGCCAGAACAGACAAATCACTACATAGTATAAAATAAAGTCGTTTTCTCTGTCCCTATGTATGCTTAAATCTTTAAAAACCTAAAACGCAACGGATTTTGATGCGGTTTTTTTTTATAGTTTAGAGTGATTGAAGAGGAAGGTTTATTTATATGTTTATGTACATCCATTAAATAGCAGACGAAGTCGCGCGGGTCAGCTAGTATTACCTATAATAAAACATTCAACCTTTCACACTTAACCGATGATGCGCGATGATGATAGAGGAAGACCGCTGAATACGCCCGACGCATCTTCCGTCAGATGTGAACCGACCTACGGACCAGCGTTCCAAGCGTAGTATTTAAATTCTCTTTGGTTCCAAAGCTCGTGTGAGTCAATGTAAAATGACAAAATGTATATGATTTTGACAACTCGCGCGAGCCTGGAATGACCTGGAACGCGTGAACGCGTAGCCTGGAACTCGTACTCCGTACAAGGCTTTATGTATCAAAAAGATAAGACCAGCAGATTCAAAGATAAGTCTGGGATGCAGTCGTGCCTGTTTACGTTTTTAATTGGCAGAAAATCTCTGACCTTGATATACCTTAAGAAATGAAAAGTCTTATCAAAATTTTGGATTCCGACGGGATTTGAACCCGCGACGATCAGATGATCCTCCTTAAGCCGGCACTGGCCACGGAAGTTGAGACGGGGTATACTTCTCCATACTCATTACGAACCGAAGTATATTCCGTTTCAACTATCGGCCGATAGAAAGTCTGCAGTCTGCGAGGGGTGTTTGTCGTCACAATCCAAATTTTTGATAAGCTCATATTTATCGGTTAAGCACCGGTAAACGCCATCTACACCAACCGTTTACACCAACCGTTTATTGTTACTTCTGGAAGAAACTTTCAACTTTCAACTTTATTTATTAAACATCAAAAGGTTTACAGTATTAATTAAGACTAAAGAAAATTATGATTACACACGAATTACACTGTAGGACTTGGTGCCCTGAGTTTCGGACAAGATTTTCTGTTTCCCGATCCTCAGTGCCCGCTACACGTTTCACTATTACTTGATACTTGATATACCTCTTCTACAATGCTAAAAGCTACATTATAATTTATGAGGGTTGTGGGGGAGGGCCCTCCTAACCTTGGCTTTGACCTTGAAAGTATATATAACTTTACTAGCTTCCGCTAGTGGCTTCGCTCGCGTGGAATCAAATTTTTCGAGCCTAAGTGATATGCTATTCTAGGTCGCTCCCTACACCTGTTCTAAGTTTCATCAAAATCGGTTCACTGGTTATATTGAAACACAAACATCGGAACATAAAATCATTCTTTTGATCGTAATTTTTTTTGGATTTCTAATTATTTAACCCCAAGCTTGGATTGCATGTGTCGTGGATTGTTGTGTCACGTCGCGACTCGAGAATCAAATTCGCACCTCGCGCGTCTCAGCAGAGCACTCGCCTCGCCACGACAATAAATGACATAATAATAATAAATAGTATAGGTATCTATACAGATAGTGTAGGTACTATACTTGGATAGATAGACAATTCCCTTGTGAAAAGCCTTACAGGCAGTGCAAGTAGGTAAGCTCAGACCGGTTTGAGCCCTGTTTTTGTTTACGTCCCTCTCCGATCATTTTATAAGTACCTGGCGTAGCTATAAGTTACCCAACTATCTCACTGTAGAGCGGGAGCTCGAGGTAATAAATATACCTCATTTATTGGGATACCTTGAATATGCTAGTAATGAGTACACACTGCAAAATGTTAACATGATGGATGGATTGTGTAAAAGAAAATATGGGCCCATATGGGTAAGAAAGGAGTGGATACGGATATGACGAGTGATAGAGTGGAGTGGAGGAAGAGAACATGTTGTGCCAACCCCGCATGAGCGGGATAAGAGCAGGCCAATGATGATGAAGTACACTGTAAAACTATTTCACAAATAAATAAAGTTCGAAATTCAAAATGCTTCACTTTAGCAGTTATAAAATTATGTAAGTAAAGTTAAATATTTAATAATTTTTTAAATCTGTACCTAATAGGGTCTACTAGTCTGATTAGGAACAAAATACCACAAATCTCAACTCATCAATAAAATTGAAAGAGCTTCATCAAAAAAAGATTTATGTAAGTACAAATCCAATACCGTACCGGGCAATATTAGGTTTAGGGCCTAGTTTTTTTTAAGTGATCTATCTTAAAACTACTACTATGTTCAGCAGTGGACACTAGATGGCTGAGATGATGATGATGATGATGATCTTAAAACTAAATAATTTAATCCTTGATACCGCGAACTCTCAGGCTATCGCCGATCGTCAGATTCCCCTCCGCGGTCCGCGATTCAGTTATTGACCCGGCAGCACCCGCGGACTGCGCACGCGTGTCCCATACAATATAACCAGCGCGTTCTTACCTCTAGCTCTTAGTCTAAGTCCAGGCGTAGCCATGCCATCGCCATGTGATGCTTGCAAGGGTAAGCTTTTATAAATATTTTTGAAATTTTACTACACAAACTGGATCGTAGTATTGCGTTCTGCGGTATGTAATAATTCTTTGTTTTATAATATTAATTTACAAACAGGTTTATAGAATTAGAAGGATTTATTTTTATTGTAAATCTCCTTTCTCTCCACCTCTCCTTGAATTAGCAACTATTTATATATTTATATTGGTGAAAAAGTGTGTTTTATGCGTAAGTGCACAATTTGGTTGTATTAAAAAGTGAGCGTTTATGTCTTTTGTATGAAAAAATAACACAAAAATAATATTTGGTTTAAGGTGTGTGCGGCATAATGCTGTTTTGTGACTAGTGAAGTTATTTTTTTTAAATGAAGTCATTTTCAACATCTCTTTAAAAAACTGGAAGAAGCAAAGTCGGATTTTCCATTTCCATTCGACAAAAGAAACTCTAACTATTTTATTCATTATAAGCCTGCAAACAGAAGATTCAGTTCTATTTTTTCTTTTATGCAGAAGAACTGCGCATGTCTCCCGGAGCGATCGATAGATAGCCTAGGTTGTCTATTTTTAGAACCTAGGTCCTAGGCTTTACGTAACTTGCGGGGTATGCACGAACAGGGTATAACGTTATGAAAATCATCATCACTATGTATGTACCTTGTCCTTACAAACCGGAGTTGGACTAGGGGATTGGTTCTACTAGGAGAGATCTCTTTTAGGAGAGTACTTTGTTTATAGTCATTATGAGCTTGTTAAAATGAAATGTAGGTATTTATTGAAACTTAAGTCTTCACGAGCAATTTTACATGGAATATTTTTGATGTGGTTGCTTAGTTTGGGCCCAGCAGAGCGATTCACACTACATTCGAAAAGTTTTTCGAATCGAATGCATTGAAATCAAGCGTGCTCTACAAATGTGAGAACTAAGAAACCATCATCACCCTGCCCTTTTCAACATGTCTTTCTCCTTCACTGTACAGAGACTTGCTCCGGGCCCGGGGCGGCGTGCTGCGGGGACAAGTGCTCCTGCGGCCCGAACTGCGCTTGCGGGAAGCCGAAACCAGCCACATAAAAACACCCAGTTGCCCTGGTAAGTACAATTTTGGTATTGGTATAAGGTTTAAGGCATTGGTAATAAGGCGGCTTCCACCTGCCCTGGTACGGACGACATGATCAACGGTAGGAGAGAACCAAATAACTGATATACTTTACCTAAAATAGTATTCCTAATGCCGAAATCCATCGTCTGACTATACTTTACCTAAAATAGTATTCCTAATGCCGAAATCCATCGTCTGACTAAAGTTCAAGACGTCGGAAACAGGGTAATGAAACTCAAATGGAATTGGGCAGGGCAATTAGCCAGACGAAGCGACGGCAGGTGGAGTAAGTCTTTGACCGAGTGGTGGCTTAGAACCGACCATAAAAGTCGAGGTCGTCCAACTGCGCGATGGGTAGACGACATCAAGAGGCAGCATTCATCGATTTTGGATGCGTGAGGCACAAGACCAGAATGAATGGCGTAAATAGAGGGAGGCCTATACCCAGCTTGGCTGTGGATGATGAAAGTAGTATCAGATATGTGGTTCTCATAAAAAGTTCAAAACTATTTAATCAGTAGGACCGCTGGGATCACATAGAATAGTTTTAAAACAAGATGATTCTACTTATGTTCCTCCACGACCCAATATCATGAAGAACCAGGGCAACAAACATGGTTTGGGGACCTAACTTTTTTGAACTAATAATAGTTAAGATAAGTTTACATTGGGGTCAGGAGATTCTGTGTGAGATGTACAGCATCAGCATTAATAAAAAATAATAATAATAATAATAATGCTGGACATTTTCACACAGCATCATCTAGCCCCAAAGTAAGCAGAGCTTGTGTTATGGGTACTACATGACTGATATACTACTTATGTACTTTTTGTTTGTAAATACATACATATTATACATAGAAACACCCAGACCCGAGACAAATATTTGTAGATCATACAAACGTTGGTCCCGCCGCGGGGATCGAAAACATCATCACGACTGTATCCCCAAGGCGGATTGTTTGACTGTGTTTGACCGATAAAATATAGGCATCGAAAAGTAGCTTCTCATATTGAACACAAGTGAAGCACAGGTGGAACATTATTGCTAATAGGTATATCGCACAAAAATCCGATACTTAGAATAGAGGCTGCTCGCTCCGCTCGCGTTTTTATGTAGGGATTTATCTAAATTGAATTATTGTTTCCTTGTCCACAGCACCCGAAGCTGGAACAGCCTGACGAGATGGGGCAGGGTCTGCAAAATCTGTCTCTAAATCCAATCTCTCTATTTTCATCTGTAGCTTAATGTGTATAATGTAGTTCTTTTAAATTATTAAAACGATGTGTGTCATGAAATGAAATATTTAAATTATTTAGTTTAACGAGTGTATTAAGATTATAATATTCTAGGCTAGT
This sequence comes from Epirrhoe alternata, assembly GCA_963565295.1. Taxonomy (NCBI): domain Eukaryota; kingdom Metazoa; phylum Arthropoda; class Insecta; order Lepidoptera; family Geometridae; genus Epirrhoe; species Epirrhoe alternata. Next base: position 7,723,691 of record OY751394.1, read on the forward strand.
TTTGCTCTCTGCTTGTCTAAGGTAGATTCGTGTTTGAATTTTTAAGCTTTTTGCGTCGAAGTACTTATAATACTCATTAGTTTAAGATGTGGGCACGCACGCACACATACATGATGATTTTCTCTAAGTAGAATGGTAAAGTAAAATGATGTAAGCAACTTAACTGGTATTTTCATTGTGTACTTTCCCAACATAATAAGTAGTCCTTGAGCTCATTTGGTATATAGTTGTGTCTCAGGAAGGCAGGTTGTTATTAATTGTGTCAAAAAAAAAGTCAACAAGCATTTATTCAGTAGGTGAAACTGAAAAGTCAACCTCTAGTAGGGAGCCAGTCAGACAAAATTGAAGCTCGTTAAATAAGTTTAGATGCTCATAAAGTACATTAGGTGTAGATGCACATGTATTTTGTTTTTCTATGCGTAAGCTCGGGAATGCTTCATGGACGAATGAGCGCTCAATAATGGCAACGCAGACAAACAGATCATTATTACAATGTATTTTTGGACAGTTTCTTAGGTTTAAAAAGACATTGAAATTAGCTAAAAATCATAGGAATGGTATTAAAATAAACACAATCAGTAGGTAAAACATATTTTTATTACATTTGACAAAATGTATATTATGAAGACAATCCAATGGAAGCAACGAATGGGACTTGTTTAACATGTACTTTGCTTCATTCAATAATCTTAAAGTTTAGGAATTTTGCTTATCCTAGTTAAAGTAAAATTGACCTACAGCCAAAGTAATAAGAACGAAAGCAGCAAAGCAAGTAATAAAACTACAAAAACTAGAGTTATCGATACAAATCGATTACAGAATGAGTCAAAGATTTCATCCCAAAAAACGAAAACTTAAATGGAAACTCAGTCTATGACCTGTATTAAACGGTGCTTATCCGACAATTAAGAATCAATCTTAAGCTTTGTAGAGTGCCATAAACTTATCTAACGCATTTGGTGTTGGCAGAAAAAAAATGGAGTAAAATTTGTTAGTTCCTCTTTCCACCTGTCCAGAGAAGTTTGTGGCACTGTACGGACTGCGAGCTTTGAAACGCATGAACGCTTAGACCCCTCGCACACTGCAGACTTTCTATCGGCCGATAGTTGAGACGGAGCATACTTCGGCTTACTTCTCCATACTCATTACGAGCCGAAGTATGTTCCGTCTCAACTATCGGCCGATAGATAGTCTGCAGTCTGCGAGGACGCTTAGCCTGGAACGCGTACTCCGTACGCAAGTTTATAATAGGGTCTTTCATTTTAAACTAACTATATTCAGGAATTTTGCTTAGTTTGGGGCTAGATGATGCTGTGTGAAATGTCCAGCATTATTTATTTATTTAATTGGGTTCAACAAATAAAAATAACATGAAAGTCATATAACACGACGAGTGATGAGTATGAATGTGGATGGATATACCGGTAGGGGTAGGCCTAAGAAAAGATGGATGAACTGTGTGAATGCGGATATGTTAGTGAAAGTGAGTAGTAAAGGAGTGAGTTCTGATATGACGAGTGATAGAGGGAAATGGAAGAAAGAAACATGTTGTGCCAACCCCACTTAGTGGGATAAGGGCAGGAAGAAGAAGATTAATGTAATAATTTTTTTTTTGTTTTGTTATGAAAATCTCGAGAAAATCGATAAAGACTATTAATTGATTGTTGCTACTTGTATAACTTATAGATTTAAAACTAAAATTATAGATTTAAAGGAACGAATAAGACAACTTAAGTGGAACTGGGCGGGACATATCTGTAGATTAGAAAATTCGAAATGGACCAAAAGAGTGACAGAATGGATCCCAAGGGAAGGAAAAAGAAAACAAGGGAGACCAAGAAAGAGATGGAGGGATATATTTACCCAACGAGGTGGACCGGAATGGATGAGGAAGGCTAGGGAGAGAGACGAATGGAGGGATTTAGGGGAGGCCTACGCCACAGAGGCGACTGCTGCGGAGGCGCTAGATTAAAATGCGTAATTTAACAAATAAGTGTGTATAATAATAGTGGAGAGCAAAATTAGCTAAGTAACTTGTTTAAATTGTTTGTAAGTATAGTAGTAGAATAAAGGCTTTTTTTTTTTTTTTTTTTTTTATTTTATTTTACTTGTATAACTTAGTCTATTCGAGCGTGCGACGTGATGTTGCTGCGCTGTGATTGGTCAACGTCTGTTCTCCTTGAAAATGTTATGCAACATGCCATAAAAAATAATTAAAATATACTTTTTAAGGTGAAAACTAAAATTGGCTTAGGAATTAAATTGATACGGTCAAACGTCTATTTACAACCCAAAAATGAAGCCCTGTCAGTTTATATAGTTTAAAATGAAAGACCCTATATTGTACTTAAGTAGTCGTAAATCATTTGAGTACAGTCTAAATATTGTATAGTCCGCATTTTCTGACGTCATCAGCATTTTTTGCATAGAAAAATGACTGCGGCGCGTCAGTGTGCGATCAGGGTATACGAGTCACTCATCAACAGCCAAATTGGGTACCGGAATTATATTCCAAAATTGAATCTGGTCTGTTGTTGTCATTTAACTAAATATTAACCAACGTCGTTGTAAAATAATTGCATTTATAAACAATAATCAAATACAACACAATTAAACTACAGATAAATCGTATAAAAAGCTTCTAAAACTACGCGCACATCAAGAATAACGATTAAGATATAATTATTAATGTATACATGAAAAACATTTCGTGAGTTTACTCAAATCGAAAAATAGTTAATGCATTTCAAATAAAAATTATATAATGTAATGAACATGTCTTAATTTCATATCTTATTATAATTCATTGAACAATTACCTACGACACAATAAATACTCCGTCGATATACTTAGTTATCAACACAGAAAAATATTCAACATCTATCATAACAAATGCACATTTCAATTCCACAACATTATACCAACATTAAAAATATCAACATGGCAACTTTGAATAACGTCAAAAAATAAATTGTTCACGCGACTTACTGCTAACACTTGAACATCCAATAATCACATCACGATCACTTATATAATCACATATTGGTCTCTAAACACGTATTAAAAAACGCAATTTAAACTTAGCCGTATTCGTTTGGCGGGAGGTTTGACAGATGTCACTTTGACACATCATTTGACAGTCGTTTACGGCACTGGCTCTTCGTCAGTTCCCTCCTCGGAATCGTACACTGGGACGCCATTCTTCATTTGAATCACAGACTTCTTTCTGTGTCTCTGCTCTTTTTGCTCTTTTTCCATGATTCTGAAACAAAAGTTTTTTCCTTTTTGATTGCTCAATTCTATACGTAAAAGTTTTAAGTCTTTTATAATTTAAGAAAGATAAAAGGTCCTAGTTTACTGGCTTGAAGTACTCTCTTTCTGAAATATTATGACTGGGTTTGTAAATAAATCAATTATAGTGATGATCACCAAGTCGGTTGGCGTAGTATGGGCATGTCATGAGGAGGGATGAAAGTATAACACGACGAGTGATGAGTATGAATGTGGATGGATATACCGGTAGGGGTAGCCCTAAGAAAAGATGGATGGACTGGGTGAATGCGGATATGTTAGTGAAAGGAGTGAGTTCTGATATGACGAGTGATAGAAGGAAATGGAAGAAAGAAACATGTTGTGCCGACCCCACTAAGAGGGATAAGGGCAGGAAGAAGAAGAGATGATCACCAAGTCGTTGGTGATTCATAAGGCCTACAAAAGTATTTCAAAGACACCTTTTCAATGAAGAACACGACTAAGAAGGTGACTTACCTGGCGTTGAACAGTGGATGCAGAGCATTCTTCAAGCTTGCGAACAGATACGGGTAAACCTGTTCTTGACTCATGAGCAGTTCCCTGGCCGCCTCGATAGGATCTCCCATGGTCTCAGAGTCGTCGTCCAGCGACCTGCGAGGCGTGGTTTCCTTGTCTGACTGGCCGCAAGGTGCGGAAACTGAACGGTCCAGATGAGGCAATTCTTTGCTGGAGAGAATATAATACAGTTTATTAGAATAGATACAGTTTGTTCGAGAGCTGATGCCGTCGTTTTGGGCACGCTTCCAACTGGCAGTGACCTGATTTAATTGAGTCGTTCAGTCCCAGCTATCAAGTCTGTAAGCTTTGAAGGACGCCAAAAGGCGACCTAAAACTCCATCACCAGAGTTGGCAACTTAGGTAGGTACTGGCCCCGATTCTGTTGTTCACTGACTAAAGTTAACTAAACTAAAATGCTTCGTTCTTATTTCGTTAACAATGAAGTCCATAATGGAATGACTATTACAGTGGTATTCTTAAAATTTCTTAATTTTAGTAAAAATGAAGTACCTATTTGTGGGTAGATTTAGTCAAGACCATTTTGCTTGCCGTGTAAAACAGCTGCTAAAGTAGCTCAGAGGCGCCATTTTGATTATAATTTTAGTTATATCACTTTCAACGACATGACATTTTCGTCTTTAGTGAGAACAAAATAAGAACGTGCCAGTTTTAGTTTTAATTAAGTTTAGTCAGTGAACAACAGAATCGACGCCACTAGTTTAGTTTTTGTAAATAAATATACTAAAGAAAATAGAGTTGCGAGTCAACTACATACGGTCCGAATCCACAACCTCATAAGATACAAAACGTCAAGTGATCCATAATGAAGATTCCTTTAAGTTACCTGTTCTCCCCGCTGTCGTAGCTATGCTCCGGGCTGGTGGGCGGCGAGGGCGCGCTCGGAGCGCGGAAGTCGGGCAGTGCGCGCGCGCAGGCAAACGCTTGTAGTGCACGCTCGCGCACGTAGATGAACGGACGGACGATCCGCACGTCGTGTTCTCTGGAAATAACAAAAATAGGATTCGGAAATTGGATCCATGCTAGATGAACTCACAGAAGTGTGTGTTTTAACCTATGCATTAAAAAAAATATTATAAATTCTGCTATTCCAGATCTCGCGCAGGCCATCTACGCCTATTCTAAGTTTCATCCAAATCAGTTCACTGGTTATCACGCCTAAAACAGTGAACCGATTTGAATGAAACTTGCAACATCTAAAGAAACTCAAGTTTGTTTGTTTTTTTTTCTAATACTTATTATAAGCTGCCGCATAAAAGCAAGTTGACAATACACACCTGACTTTATAATGCGCCTTCAGACTCCCAATAGACGCTGCGTGGAAAGCTGCGGCTATAAATGCCCGTGCGGCGTCGTCCAAGTTCTGAGCGACGCACGCGACGCCGTACCCATGCGAGCACATAGCGGTGTACGCGACGCGACGGATCCCGTGGCAAGACCAGCGGTGGAGAGATGACAGTTTTGAGACACTGGGACGTCCTGAACAGAAAACATTTTGACTGTTAATACATATTTTTCAGGCCAAGTTTAACGCGGTTGCTGCCACCACATGCAAGTCCAATTTGATCATGTGTGAAGATAGGTTTACAGATTTTAGTTTATGTCGTATCCTCTAACCGTTATCCATTCGTCGATGGCACTGAATGTTAACTGTGAACTATGAACTCAAATACATGAAGGGAGCTAGCTGAATTTGACCCACTTCCCCGTGAATTGAGATTAACTTTGGCACATTTTTGTGACAATGCAATATTTACCAACAAGATTACCCTAGCTTATCCATAGGTCGATTGAGTTGAAAAAACTACTCGTAAAACATGAAAGTACGAACTGCAAGGAAGTTTTAATCCTACTACCTACTAGTATAGAAAATCTTACTAGTATAGTTAGTAGTTCCCTCGTGACCACGATCGGTGCAACCCGGTCGAAACGTCGAGGTAAGATAATAGTTCGAATATTATCGAAAACCTATACGCGATCTCGTCCCGTTATTAAAACAAAAATGAGTTTAAATCGTGTGAGTTTAAAAAGTGAATAGTATAGAAAACTTTGACTTACTGTCAGTCTCATCGTTCTCCAGCTTGTCTTGATAGATGAACTTCACTCCGAGGGTCCGACAGTATGCCATCAGATGCAGAGGGTCCACTTGAGACCTTGGCTCGTGCACGTACAGCGCTCCTAGAAACCACGTTGACAAATTAAAACAATAGGTATAGGTAATTCTACTTCATGTTCCTTTGTTACCAATACAATGAAGAATCCCAGCAACAAACATTTTTTGGGCCTTTCTATTTTTCTATTCGGTAATAGCTAGATTTTAGTGGGATGCATATCGAACAAAGTGGGGCTCGTCAAGGTAGAAGACAAAAGCGAATCACTAAGGTCACCTTGCCTTGACGATCTCGGTCATAAAATTCAAAGGAACCAGTGACAAAAGACGACCTCAATGGCGTTACAAGCAAATACTTGGCTGAAACGAAGAGGTGCAAGTTCGATTCGATGAGACAAATGTTTGCATGATCTGCAGGATATTTGTTCCAGGTCTGGAGTCATAGTTTCTGATACCTTTGACAGTGGGGCGAAAATTGTTCACTTACCGATGCTAAAATGCATGCCCTTAGACCTCGCATAGAACTGGTACTGGTGCATGGTGTGGAGTAGAGCTATGGAATCCTGTCCCCCGGAGAGGCAGACCAGGACTTTATCCCCCGGTCTGATCATGTTGAACTCTTGGATTGCCTGAAAAAAAGATTTGTTAAAGACGCCTTAAATTATTGTAGAGGCAAATTCTGCTGAGGTAGCTATTTAGGTAAAAAAGGACACGACGACAGCGAGGTATCGCGGTCGTCTTTACCTGGCTGAAATCTTCACCATATGAATCCAAAACAGTAAAGATTACTACATGAGTAGTTCTGATGTAGGTAATATTTATTTTGCCGGCAGGGAGATTTATGGGCATTATACAGGGTGTAAAAAGACGTCTACCGAATTCTCAATAAAATCCTTATACAAATCTTACCTCAACAGTGGCCTTCCAAACAGCTTTCGGGGGGCAATGCCACTTGCCTTCGTCGTCAAAGGTGAAGTCAGTGAGTGAGGTATCGCTGCAGGCGCTGCTGTCGTCCTGCTCTTCCCAGCAGTACGGCTTGAAGACGCGGCATTCTGACTCACTGTGGACAAGAGAATAGGAGTTGAGTATAGGGTCCAAAGGTCAAAGTGTGGCAAGACCACTCCCGAAACTGAAACAGGGACTATGAATTAATGTTTCTAACCCAATTGTGAATGTTTTATTTATATTACCGCTGTAGATTTTCAAAGTCTTTGTTCACTTTTAAACAAAATTCACTGAAAGATATTTTACAAAAATCATTCATGAATAATTTGTGAATTAACTCTTATCACATGTCATGCATTTCATCGTTTTCTCACTTTTTCCTCAACCTACCTCCTATCATACCGTTCTTCAAGCGATCTCTCAGTGCCGTACCCACTGGACCGGGAGGATTGATCAGAACAGCTGGAAGATGCGTTAGAGGATCTGCTGGAACGTTTGGAGCCTACAGCTGTGCATCTGTGAAGGGTGATAGCGTTTAGCATTGGAGCTAGTGCAGTGTACCACAAGCGATGACAATGCTAGATGTGATAAGGTTATATGCATAGAGGTAAACCAAAGACAGCAAGGATGGTTGTTATTCCTGCATTATTTTATTTACAAAACTGAGAAAGCTATTTTAAAACGTGGTCAAAATGAACACAGCATCAGGAATTGGTGAGCTTACAAAAATCTTATATTGCTGAAAAATAATCACCATTTTGTAAAAGTATTTGGAACAAAGCTTCCAGAAAATATTTCTTCATTATCATTGCTAGCAATAAAAGTTTTCTTAAGCTGTCCAAATGAAAAATTGCTTTTACGAATATGACCAACCGTCAGAAGTTTTGATTCACGGCCAAAACTTTGTCTGCATGGATAATTTCCATTTAAACTTATAAATCTCAGCTAAATCTTAATGGGGTGAAAAGAAGTTCATTCGCCTTTAATATCCAGATTCAGAAAGCTTTGCTACTTACTAGATAATGATCATCAACAATGCAGCATTAGATAACTAGTCTATTATGCATCGTACAAACTTGGGCATTAACTTGCAACGAAACCATTATTTTATTTTCGTGTTTTAAATGCTTAAGTATCATAAAATGCATCTATCTTACGATTTGTTGTACCCCTTACCTGTTCTGTCTCTCAGAATCATCAGGTATCTGAAACACGACCCTGGTCTCCTCATTCTTTTCATATTTCTTCGTCCGTGCTAAGTCTTCGGAGCAGACTGGGACGCCCTCGATGATATCTGGTGTTTCATACTTCTGACACATCCGCAACCGGGACTGGAGCTTCCGTCCTTTGACAGGATCTATGGAAGTACGCCATTTTACTGCAAAATTTACGACAATATGTTCCCCATTGAATAATGGTAAGTGAATACCGAAATAAGCATTCGATGTAAGTACTTATCTCTAAGATTATTATTATGAGTAAAATGTATGAAAATTCGTAAGAACTTAATTTATTGTTTCATGTGGCGTAATCAGAAGCTTAGTAAATTAAGTTGAATAATATTGGGGTTACAACTACTTTGTGAAATTGACTTCATCGAGATTTGGTCCTATAGCGAACTGGTCATACAGCTAACTAGTCAAAGTGCCATGTGGTCCAAACGCTCCTAACCCGAATCAGTGATCATAAAAAAAAATCTCTGTATTGCAAGCTGTGTCAAAGAACTTTTAAAATTTCAGCAGAATAATCGCTATCAAGATTGAGAACACACTTCGAGGTGCCAAGATCAAGATTGTTCAATTTTCATATCCATAAATACACGCTGTGATGTGAATCATCAATCAACACTCATGTCAATTGCGATCATTGCGATAAATCTGCGATTCTACAAAAACTGGACAAAGTCAGCTAAACTAGATTGATGAAGAAATCATTTTGAATAACAAGACTGTAAGATTCATTGAAGTTATTAAAGTAATGGTCATTAGTACCTAGAGAAGTCAAAGGTCTAGCACAGGTTTAGCCTATCTGCTGAGAGATATCTTATTGTAGAAGTTTATTTAGGTTGTGGATCTGAGCTTGGGGAAAACCCCAAGCTCAGATACACAAAAACTTTCCAAGTGCTTCCAAGTTTTGTGTATACAACCTAACCAAATATATGTAGTGAATATTTTATTGCTTAGGAACTCACCAAAATCTGCATAAGAGTCTGTTTCCGTAAACGTCATATTGATTCCGCTATCTTGAGAACTGATAGATGGATTTTGACACCAGTTCTTTTTGATGCACTGTCGGCAGCTTGCGTCTGAACAGCTCGTCTCATCATCAGACAGCTTGTTGGAGCTTAGAGACTTGGGCAAGTTCGGAGAGTTGGAGGTCGTCACTTGGATGATGGTGTCAGGAGTTGAAGTCTCGCTAGAGTTGAAGGAAATACTGTTAGGTCCAGAGGCTTCATGTAACGGAGTGCACTGGGCAGACTTGGGAGAGTTTATAGATGGAGATCTCTTGTATATTCTCTCGTCTTCGTCAAACTGAGTAACAGGGAGGATCGGACTAGTAGGACACTTCCTGAGAACTTGAGTTGGTTTTAACTCCAGACCTAGTTCAGGACCAGAGCCAAGTCTTGTCCGTCCAGTCTGAGGCGGCGAGTTCTTTCGCGTACAAAAGTTGTAGTCGGGAGAAATCATCTCGTCGACTTGGCTGACCATCTCTCTGATCTCATCCTTGACTTCAGACGCCATCGCTCGTGACATCCCCATCAAATACTCAGCTACATCCACCACAGACACGGAGTTCCTATCACAATGACTAGAAATCGAGGTCATGCTAGCATTTGACTGTTCGATTGATTCCGAATTCTCCAATATGTCATCCACCTTCGATATCACTTCCCGTATTTCTGATTTGATTTCTGTGGCTATCTCCTTCGTCATTTCTTTCACGTATGCCTGAATGTCTTCTGAAGTTTGAGAATTGAGGGAAAGTGTGGGAGATGTTCTTCCCACTTGGCTGCAGTCTGATATTGACGTGCTGCTCTGAGTGCTATACGACTTTCCAGGTTCATGATCGAGTAGTGATAGCAAATCTGTCTGACTGCCACAGTTACAGAAGCTGCTGACTTTTTCGTTTGGAATACCTGGACTTGTTTCTTTTAATCCGAGGTTCATCTTCGTTTGTGCGCTTAGAGCTACTGGTGGGCTGTCGGAACCGAGGCTGTAGCACCTTGACCTGACAAGTAAGGGCTTTGAGTTGTGCGGTGTCAATCGTAATGGTGACACAGATTCACCAACTGCGAAATGGACTGGGTGTGTCGTGACTGTGTCTTCTTTGTGCGTTTCTCTTAGACTAGATTCCCTCGCAAACAACTTCTGCTTTTGTTTCTGTTTCAGTCTGAATACTTGGCAATCGTCTAAAGCTGAAAGACTGAAATGCCTTGCCGATGACCCTAGTATTGGTGAGGAAGTGATTGAAGACCTATTGAAGTGTAGACTCTTTCTCGCCCCTGTGTATCCAGAGGGATCGAATGGCACAATGTGTTTGACGTTTCCTGATTTTCCGAGTAGCAGGTCGTGGGCTTCCTTTGGCAGCATGAACCATCTCAGGTAATCAATGCGAGGGTTGAAGGATACTGTGGGTTCTGCTGTTGAGCATTTCATAGCGAGCTTCCTTGCCCTATTGAAAAGGTTCCTCGCCGTCTGCAAGCACTCAGTGTGAGTCTGTGGGAATATTCCTGGACCTGAAAAAATGCAATCCCTTAGTATTCTGTAATATCAAACTTAAAGGACTTTTGAGGTGTTGTAAGTTCTTACCAGAAATTCTTCTTTCATGTGCTGTTATCTTCCCGTCATTGAATCTCAGGGAGTTCAATGACTTTCTGTCTCTAAGCACGGAGCAAGAATGGTGTCTCCATTGCCCCGTTTCTGGATTTACAACGTATTGCGGCAGAATCTTCCAACCTTCTGTCGCGACCATCTTCAAAGCTTCTAATACGAAAGCTAGCTCACTCTCCGACATGAAGAACGGTAGAGATATTCTGCAGAAGCCAGGTCTGAGGTGTTCGTTGTGAATCGGCACTTCTGGTGCCTTCACGTCACTCATTTTCCGTACTCGCGCAATCTCCATTTGTCTGTAACCAATACAAACATTATTGCTAAACTATTCGGCCTTGATACAATTAGCACATTGGAAACAGTGATTTGGAATAACAATATGTTTGCGCTATTCAATCAGCTCAAATTACTCGATAACTCGGGTTAGAATCAAAGCAGACTCTATTCGAATTTCAATATTATTGTTTCAAGTAGAAATCTACCTATTATTTTGGTCATTATTTCCTAGAAAATAAAACAGGTAATGCTATAAATTTTATCAAATTCATATTTGAAATGCGTTTAGATAGCACCTATACTCTAGGTGTAATGGATGGACAAATTGGGGTATTTGTAGCAGTAAACTGGCACATATCCAGACGAATGCCGATACGAGCCAACGGGCATGACATAGATGTGTGCCGGGAATGTCTCGGTGACGACTTGGCTCAATGGCAATGGCTTTTGTTCCAATGGCGCTTAGTTAACAGACACAAAATGAATGTAAAAGTCTATCAGGCTTACCATAGAACGTGACATAAAGTTATTCCACCGAATAAATCAAGAATAACCATACATTTTGACAGTTTACACTCCGGAATAACTTTATGTCACGTTCTATGGTAAGCCTGTTAAAGTATAAATACAAATAGAATGGCACATCACTTGAGAACCGTAACAGCTGGGTAGATCTGGCATTATTTCAAACCCTAATAGTCTGAATACGATTTTAGCATCGAAAATGTAAAAGTTCTCATTAGAGGGGTTAATTCAAACTCTTATTCCAGACAGCGAGCCTTGAATGGTGCAATAAACAGTTTCTATAGACCTACTTACTATAAACTCGACAAAAACAAGATGTCTGTCAGTAAAGCAAGTAACATACAGTGCCATAAACTTATCTGAACCGGTGAAAGAGGCGCTATCGCATTTGGTGTTGACAGTTTTTTTTTAATATTCAATTCGTTAATTCCTTTTTTGGCCTCCAGTCCAGATAAGTTTGTAGCACTGTACCTTTTTTTTATGATGAATGGGTCGGCTCTTGACCTCGAAACTTACATAGGCAAGAATGAGGTCTACGATGGAGCGAGCCATACCTTATCAGTTATCACACTTCAAATTAAAGAAATTACTTACACTTCCACATTCAACAGTTTCTCATACTCCTTTAGCAGTTGGCTATCGATCCCCAAGACATCAGATCCGTAATTCAAGTTGCTGCTGAGACCTCCTCTGGCCTGGATCCCGAAGACGTCGCTTAAGACTGCGCAGACGAAGTTGTGGTGAAGGAAGGTGCCGCGAGGGTGCTTGACCATGAGGCTGAAGATTGGGAGACGACGGACAGTGGGAGACACGTTGCCGAGGAGTATCAGCTCAGGAATGTTCTTGATGTGGGAGATCACTTGCCTGGAAGATAATATTTGGTCAAATTAAATGTTCTTGAAGGAAGTTAGGGATTTTGAAGAATTTTTTGAAATTTTTAACAGATCAAATGCTAGCTAATATTTATGTAATTCTCACTAACACGTTATGCACGATTTATGAGAAATATTGAGTAACAAATTGAACGAACGAATCGGTAGGTAACATTTCACAACGGATAATCAAATAAAACAAGCTTTGGAAATTTTACTTGTTTATCGGTGACCTTTATTTTATTTCTAATGCTTCCGTAGAGTCCAAGGGCAGTGATGCAATTTTTTTCCTCATTTTAATAATAATGAATGTTGCATAAATTACTTAACAATTAGAAGTGTAAACAAAGTGCGGTAGATACTGGTACCCAGTACCCATAATGTAAACTTTATTGTTTTGTTTACGCTAGTACTATTATCATAGTTTAGACACTATCTAGTTAGTTGTTGTAGTTGTATAGGTTAGGTACTGTTTGTTATATTCACATAACCTTTTGTTTAGAACACGTGTACAACAGCATGCACTCAGAACATGTAAATATTGATTGACATAAGTACCTATGTATGTAATAATTCTACAAAAGAAGCACCTATATGTAGAGTTCAAAAGTGCATCAGATTCATCATCATTCATCATTTCCCTGCCCTTATCCCACTTTCATGTGGGGTCAACACAACAGGTTTTCCTCTTCCACTCCGCTCTATCAGCCGTCATCTCAATACTCACTCCTTTATTACCCATATCATCCTTCACACATCCATCTGTTTCTTTGGTCTGCCTCTTCTGCTACATCCCTACATTCAAACCTAACATTCTTCTCGTTACATGACTCTCTTTCCTTCTCTTATCATAACCTCCTCATAACACAAGTGCATCAGATTCATAAAACAAAAAACAAAAGGACCGAATAACGCATGGCTTGGCATTATATTACCTAGCAGCTAAGACCATCTTGTAACATCTTATAGTAGCCGGTAAAATCTTGAATAATCAGCTCAACATGGACTCTCCTTGCGGGTTTTACGACTGACTTGGAAATTAAACGCTATTTGTGGAAGGTCACGGCTAAACGATGTCGTAAATTGAATTATGTAGACAATAAACTTTGGTTCTAAATTTGGATCGAGACTAAGGGCCAGAATACCCTAAAATTTAACCTTTCCTGATTAATTAACTCATAGGTATCTAATTCTCCTTAAAATGACATTGTTTCAATATAAAAACTAGGAACTGAAATCCAACAAAATCTAAAATAATTATCTTAAAAAAATTATCTTGCTCAAAAATCTTATCTTTTAAACTAACTTTTTAGACAAGACGGGCGTTCTTCAGGACTAAGCATAATCAATTATGTTCTTTTGAATATGAAATTATATATTAATATAACTTATCATCTCCCTGCCCATAACAGGGTCAGCATAACAGCATAATGCAGCATAATGGTATTTGTAGTATGTATTATATTTTTATTTCGTTTATTTATTACATATACATCTATATATATATATAGATATATATATATATATATATATATATTATTAGATAATAGATTAGGCAACTCTTAAGTTCCTTTAATTTTTTGCACCCGTTCAATCTTCCATGCATTTACACTCCTCTCCATCCAAAGGTTGCCTGGAAGAGATCGCTTCTCAGCGATAAGGCCGCCCATTGTGCATTGTATTATGGTTCTCTTTTCCACTGTTTTTTGTAGTTATGAGGTGTGCATTGTACAATAAAGTATTTTCATTCATTCATTCATTCATTCATAACAGGTTTTTTCTCTTCCACTCTATCAGCCATCATCTCAACATTTACTCCTTTCTTACCCATAATTGTATCATCTTTCACACAGTCCATCTTTCATCATTCATCATTGAATATGCAACTATTTCCTGTAAACTATGTCACCGAAACACACGTGATCAAATATAGACACGGGTTTTAACATTCCTTGAACTTTGTATCCTCGGGTCAAACAATCAGCATTGTTTTGTGGTTTCTTCTGATCATGCCTGTGGCTTCAGTTGATTGAAAGGAAAGGTTTGGGGACATAGGTCTTTGGCCTAGAAACTGTTTTGGTTTGTGATAAAAATTTAGAATAGAGAACTCGTGAGGTCTATGTAAGCTTTACTTCTTTATAAATGCTTTTAAGGACTATCTAGTGTAAGGAGTATACAGGGTGTAAAAAGACGTCTACCGAAGCCGAAAGGGGTAGGTACAGCATCCCAACACACAACCAAATCCAAAAGGATTTGCCGAAAAAATCATTATATCCGGAGAAAACCGCGTTTGAAGAGTACTGTTTGCGTATGTTCCGGGCGCGTTTTTTAACGTAGATTGCTAGATTTTGAGTTTTAACTGTTCTTTTCTTTTATAAATGAAATTATTAGGTAGGTATGATCTTATTATGATGTCCTGGCAGTAAATAACCGAAAATAACGTAAAATGACTAAGCTAAGTCAAAAAATTCTTTTTTCGCTAAATATGTTTAGAATCATGGTCTGATTGCAGCCCCTCAGTTTTCTATAGTTGTCTTTTTACACCCTGTATAGATTTGCGTCACAAAACTAGCCATTCCAATCATTGTCAAAACACGTTATCACCAAAAACACGCAATTGCAATTATGATCAATCCCTTTTCGATCCTTTCAGTTATGTTAGCGGAGCTTCGTAAATTTTTTTTGTCGCTACGAGTATTAGTAACTATAGTCTTTTTCACGCCGGAACGTATGCAAGACACATTGAACTTGTTTCGTTTCACGTTGTGTGGCTCACAACAATTTTGAAACAAAAAAGTCAAGAAAAAAAATTAAACGATAAAACATACAAAAAAAATGATTTTGTCTATTTCCTGTTTAATTATTTCATAAATTATCATAAACGAGCCATAAAATGTAAATAAATAAACAATAAACATTTTCTAAAAAAACTCCGCCAATTAACAGTACTGAGTAAAATGGAACGTAATCTATTAGAGAGTGCAAAAATGAAAATCGAAACAATCAATGAATCGATAAGTAAAAAATTAATCGTTGGTTTAGTAATTTTGTCTATGAATGAACCTTGTAATCGATTGAGATGAATTGATAGTAGTGAAACAAAAATCGATTTTGATAATCTCGATTAAACTTTAGGACATTACTATTAGACTGATTTTAACATTATCTCGAAGTGTCTTGCATACGTTCCGGCGTGAAAAAGACTATAGCATCTAACATTTAAGTACATTTCATTTATCTTTATTCAATTCAGTTTAATCAGAAAGCAATACGATAATACCTACCGACGTTGTTTGGCCCACAGAGCGCCAGCTGACAGCATTATATCACTGGCAGTCTTCCAACTAGATATGATGTGCCGAATGCCCGCTTTTGAACTTGTTCTGGTTTTTAAGATTGTTCTGGTGACCTGTTTCAACTGATATCAATAGTAATTTCGTTTTTGTTTACCAAACATTACCTATTTTCAGGAATGGTTGAACGGCCACCTGATTATGTAAGCGATCGATTGCTGATTATTCGTTGATTGTTGGACTAGCGACAAGTAGCAATCATTAGAACTAGAGTGGTAATGTGAAACCAAGGAAGTTTCAAACTTAGTACGTAATGCTTGATTATCCTGGAGAGGTACTGGCGATAGCAACTGCTTTGTTATAGCTACTACATAATACAAATTTGGCTAAAATTGTGCGACTTTTGCCATCGCTATTACATAATAATACGTAGGGATCGCCAGTTGAGCGGACTTGAGCGTAGGGGTTGAAGCGTGGTCGTTTTGTTTCGCTAAATTGATAAGTAAATAAATAATGAAGGTTAATGCTGAGAGTATAAAACCTCTGACCTTTACTGGGCTATTTAATCTCTTTCAAAAGTCCTTTACGTCGTCAAGGGACTCGTATGTATTATATAATGCTAATGTATGGGTAGTAGATAACATTTGGGTCAGTTTAATTTCAAATGGGTCAACAATATAAGGTAAGCAATTTATATTCATAAGCTTAGGTCTAGATTTTCAATTTTTATTCTCATTCGGCTCCAAGCGAACAAAACACAAGTTGTATGTAATTGAGTGAACAGAATATCTACATTGATATCAGCTACAATATCGCTTTTTATATGCTTTTTGTATGATACTGCAATTTTGAATTCACTTTGAAAAAAAAAATCTAATAAAAGATTATTTGTTTTCCAATACTTCCTACTAGTAGTACTGTTCGCCCAACTGATCTAGGCATCCGTGAGTTAGACTTTTGTCTGCGCAGAACACAATTTTGTATGAAAAAGCGTTCACTGCGCAGACAAACGGCTAACTTCACGAATGCCTAGATCCGTTTGGCGAAGTGTACCACCGGTAGTACCATGGGTAGTAGGTAAGTACCGTTTTTCAAAAGCTTTTTTGGACTCTTCTATGAAATTAGGCTATTCGTTTTTAACACGCAACACAAACGATTGTAAGATTACTTTAGCATACCTCTGGATTATAATCTATTCTATCCCCGAATCGGCAACATTTTTATGAATATCTAAGCACTTTCATTGGACCACAATTTCAATATCGTATTGTTATTATGTTACTTGCTTCGAATAAGTTTGTACATTTTCAAAAAGGCTTTCTTTTTTTGTTTCGTTTCCTTTTGATCTTTGTGAGCATAGAAAAAAACATAAAAACTACAATCTGAAAACGTTGTTATAAAGTTTGTTAGTATTTTACCAGTATAGTGTTGGCCGAATGGGGTTGTACCTCGACTTTCAATCCGAAGGTCGTGGGATCGAATCTCGGCCGTGCATCAATGGATTTTGCGTTTCGTAAAATTTATATGCGCTTGAACACGAGCTCTGAACGGTGAAGAAAAACATCGTGAGGAAACCAGTTTCTTATAGGCGGCGATGGGCTTGCAACCTGTCACGTATGGAATACTAACTTCTGCAAGAGGTGGGCATGTATCAAATATGTATTTGTACATGCCTCTGACTACCCCCTTAGACATCTTCAAAGGATCTGGAATATAAAGATCTGAGAGAATGTCTACCGCGCCTTGGGGATACAGTCGTGACCCTGTGATATTTGTTCCGCCAAACTTGTAGGTATGTTGGTTTCCTTTGAATATTTTTGGACGTTTGTTTACGATTGTTCTTGTTATAACTTTCGTTGCTTCCTTCTGCATTGGTAACATTATATAAAATATTCATAGTTTTAGAATAAAAAACATCGGATAACGCAAAGAAATTGACGATGAATATAATATTATTATGACGGCTGATCAAAAGAGAATGGTTAAGTTAAATGCTGGACAAGCATTCTACATAAAAAAAAAACAATATGATGTTCATTTTCCTCGTTCGCTTTGGTATGTTTAAAAAATAAAAAACAGTGTCACTGTAGTTAACCGCTAATAGTTTAATAACACGCAATTTCTCAGAAGTTTTGACATATTTTTCCGCGTTCAAGCTATCCACCAAAGTCGAAAAGTGGATATATATACTACTATTGGATAAATAATAACAATACTGTCATTTACATCGTAAGCTGATTTATACAGCATCAGGAGGCAACCTATGCCTACACTCAACGGGACGCTGTAGTGCCTGGGACACTTGTTTGAGATGGAATAGACTTGCCCAGCACCTAAACCATCGTTTGAGATAATCGGCGTCGGCCTTGTCCACAGGAAAGAAAACGTAACTTGTGGAGCTGATTAAGGTGCGGGTTTCTCCACGATGTTTTAAATAGACATGTAATTCAATATCAATTTTAGTGCCATAATAGCATTATGTTTACTTTTAGTTGAAGAAAACTTTTTCAAACTATAAACACCAAAAGCAAGGATATTTGAAGCTGGCATTTTGTTTCCCAAATCGATTTAATCTTTTCCAAGTTTTTGGTACTATCGAATGTATTTAAGGCCTAAATGAAGTAATTGTAATTTTAAGTGCTGATTAAAATGTCAGCCCTTGACAAAAGTTCAAACGAAAACTTAAAAGTGGCTTTTAACAGCGGAATTTCGTTGCATTTATTTCACTCACACTTGTCAACTTATATGTCACTGTGATTGAACTGACAGATCTTTATTGCAGTACAGGCAACAACGAAAATGCCTCGCTTTTAAATACAGGCGATGAGAAGTCGCTTCTTTTGAACTTATAAAGGAAGAAAAATTAAGTCTGCGAAAATAACCAAAAATTTTAAAAGATACAAAGTTTTCTCAAAATAAAATCCATCTACTTATCTAATAATATTATTAAGAAATGTGTGGTTGATTATACGTTGATCTCAATTAGTTTCTGGGTATTTTTGCGAAGCATTTAGTACTTTTCACATTTAAATGGGTTTATTAGCCGAGTCAGTGACATAAATCTTTTATGACCATACGTAATAGATAGTGCTCCTATCTGTGCCATCGTCCCATTTAGATTTATCAGAAAGCTAAATAGTGAAAGTTATATGTTGGGCCGTAAACTGGAAATGACATGACAGCAATCGTCCATTTTCCTTTGATAAAAGTTCGTAAAATGTCACTTTCTTTTACTATTGGATGACTAATTGAGTGTTAAGTGCGTAGTTGACCCGCCTATTTAAATGTTTTACGATTGGAAGAAGAAGACCTGTATTCTTCAGATCTCTAATTACTCTCGACGTCTGTTAGTCTGTCTTTCACAAGTTATCGAATAGCTCAAGGATAAACTAACCTGAGGCCTTATTGTCCAACTTGAAATCCTTTCCCATTCCAACCAATCACACAATACGAAAATGACGTATCATGACAAAATACGTCATTTTCGTATTGTGTGATTGGTTGGAATGGGAAAAGGTAATGGATTGCAAGTTACACAATAGGCCCCCAGGTCTAGATCTCCACAGAGATTTGGGCAGTGCCTTGTCAGCAGGTAGTACCAATATTCCTCAATCAATGGTTTTGCTGACAGCGTTGATATGCTATAATTATGATATCAGACCAAAGATGAATCGAGAGATATGACCTTTTTCAACTGATTATGATGGGAAAATTCGCCGGCAAGAGGCGTATTGGTCGGAGGAAGAAATCTTGGTTGCGGAACATCAGAGAGTGGACGGGGATAGCGAGTGCTGCAGAGCTATTTCGACTCGCTAAAGATCAAGAACAATATACCATATTGACAGCCAGCCTTCGCTAGTCAGAGAGACACCACAAGAAGCAGAAAGATGAATCCTGTGCATTCCACCAAATATGAATCTTTTGCAACCCAATAAAGTTAAACAACTTTTATTACATAGATAAGAAATGTTTATTGCTCTGATTCTTCCTAGTAATATGTTACAAAAAACAGAAAAAGAATCACGTACGAGTAAGAGTAGTATTTATAAAAATTCCAAATTTTAATATGATTAGCTCCCAGTAAGCAATCTCAAGTCTCTAAGCAAGTTCATATTAAAACATGTCATGTCATACAACACATGGCAACCCGGTTTATTTCAATACCATTACGTTTCCTACTCACTGGGCGGCAATGATTGATTATTTTTGTACATTTATATTTAGTCGGGTTTTTATATCCGCTGATCTATCGCAAATTACCTATCTGCCAATAAAATGAACTCGCCAATCAAATCTCCTGCATACTGATACAGCATTAATATGGATAAAGATATAACGAATTTGTCGTAGACCATGATTCCTATAGTATATCCTTCAATTCAACAAATATAATTTTATACTTGGTAAATTAAAACAACGTGATTTTTGTCAATAATTAAACAGTAAAAAGTAAATATGTATAGTAAATAAATTATTAAACAACATTAAACCTGCATGTGCTGTATGATGCAAAGTACACTGAACACCGAAATTCTTGAAATAAAACATCCAACCATTTAATTCCCAATTACACTCAACAACGTCAAGTGTGAAAGTGACGTATGCGGAGTGACTCGCGTGACC
This sequence comes from Epirrhoe alternata, assembly GCA_963565295.1. Lineage (NCBI taxonomy): Eukaryota > Metazoa > Arthropoda > Insecta > Lepidoptera > Geometridae > Epirrhoe > Epirrhoe alternata. The sequence continues at coordinate 7,743,993 of OY751394.1, forward strand.
CATTTCCGTACTGCAATGACCTGGATTCGATACTGCGTGCTCAATACCTACTGCTTGACCGTAGTTCCATTTCTAACTTTACACGAAAGAATTTTAACTGATACGATATCGTATTTCACTGCAATATTTTACGTGTACCTACATATAAGTCATCGGCTGCTAAAAATCTAAACGTACCTACCTAAGTGCGACGCTCGCTCGGTCGCTAAATGGTTATTTCAATATTTGGTAAAAAAATTACCAGAAAGCCGTACTTTGTGCCTTAAGTCAATGGGACAGGGGTCCCATTTTATTAATTACATTTTACCTACCTAACTTCGTCCATTTATCATTTATCCTAAGGTGTTGAATAAAGATTTATTTATTTATTTATCACCTAAGATTAGGTAAAAGGATTAAGTAGTAACTCCACCAACACTTCATATTCATTAGTTTTAATCTCAAATGAAAGTTCAATCGAGAAAATATCTGTTCAAATGAAAGCAAACTAATAATTTACGTCATAGCCTGCGCAGGTCCGGCGCCAGTCGACCGGCGTTTTTCCATCAGGAGTTCCGGGTTCCTGAGATGATAGATAGGAACGTGGAATCTATTGGTTATTTTCATCACCATCTTGATGAGTGCAATTTTTACATGGCCATTAATATCTGATGGTACCTAAATAACAAAAAAACAAGTCTGTATCATGGCATCCCCCAAGGTGCAAGATATTCTGTGATCATAAGGATTATTAAGATATCTAAAAGGATCAGCTTGTAAGCCTGCCAAAACAAATCAAAATAATGAGAAGTAACAATGTTTGGGACACTATTACTTAATCTATACCTTCTTTGACACAAAATCAAAATAGACAACATAATAAAGAAGTAGGAAACCACTCTTATTTCTCGTCACACTCACTTTGTAGAGCGATAGTTCAAGATCTAATAAACAAGTGAATAACATTGATCTGTCAGCGAAGATGGCGGAAAACAGCGATTTTCCTAAATAAATTGTAGTCGTCTTGCGATTTATTAGCAAACACTATTACTCACGATCCATTTTTATATTTATTGCGTCATCTCAATAACCTAGTCGCACATGTTCTTTATATTAAATTTTATTTGCTTTACAGTATCGGTCCTAGTTATTTCAGAATTCATTTGCTCGATTGAATTCTGTTTCTTGAAGCGCTCGTGGTCGTGCTTGCTTAGTCGTTCTTGATAGATCTTCGAAGTTAAGCAACGTTCGAAACGGTCTGTAAGTGGATGGGTGACCGCCAGTGGCATTTTCATCTGAGCGCTTCCGTGCTTCGGAGGGCACGTTAAATTGTCGGTCCCGGCTATTTAAGTCGTTAAGCCATGACGGAGGCCTTTAGGCGGCCTAAAAACTCCGTCACCAGAGTTGGCCACTGACTCATACGAACTTACTTACTTATTCTGTTTCTAAAAGCAATTTTGCACATCGGTAATTATGTAATTATTATCTCATTAGCTGTAAGTATAGACCTACAACTAGTCTAAGTAAGTACCAAATACCGATTACTTTTGACCCATAAGCAAAAAATTCGCGAAGTGATGTCAGCAGAATAGCTAAAGGCAGCGCAAATTCGCTGTCACTGAACTGTATACCTTTTTGTATAAAGTATAAGTTTTATTTTGCGTTGGCCCTAAGACGCTGCAAAACGATCCCAATTCTCCACAAACTAGCCGCAATATCCAAGTGCAATCCATAATTGAAGTGCAAGGCGACGAACTTCCCGAAGACAATTGCATCGGACATTGGTGGCCCTCATATCCTGTCTCCTGAACTATTTCTGAACATCCGTTCTGAGCATTTCGTACAGCTACCCATAAAAGAACAAAAATAACGTTAATTTAGTCTCAGAACATGTAAAGAACACGACAACAACGAACTTTTTTGAAATAAGAAACAGTAAGACCCCTCGCAGACTATAATACAGACTTTCTATCGGCCGATAGTTGAGACGGGCTTCTTCATACTCATTACGAGCTGAAGTATATTCTCTCTCAACTATCAGCCGATAGAAAGTCTGTAGTCTGCGAGATAAGTAGAATGCTGATGGTTGGAGAGGATTGGGGGAGACCTTTGCCTGGTATTCGGACAGCATAGGTTGATAAAAAAAAATGTAGATGCTAGTTTAAAAGTCATAATTAAGCCACCTGTTTATTTAACAAATACAAAGTTTGGGAGCACACGACCATCGAATCAAGTCAAGGCACAATCCTAAAAATGGTTTGCAAATGCCGAGCCTATGCATGCACAGGCACTGACCGTTTTAAGCTCTTGGATATAAGTGTATTTATTCCATTCTAGAATAAAGTTATGTCATTTCCATGTTGGCAACGCGTGATCAATGGCGCCAGCGGTTTACGAGCTAACTGCAAGTCGGAGCAAACATTGGCATAGCTTATTTGTTCAATGGTGACCTTCGTATTAATGGGCACAGCTTCACTCGAGATAAAAGTTACGTTTTTACAAGACCGGCCTTAAAAAGAACCGAACTGATTTTTTTATATTAAAATTCAAAAGTTTAAAGTTATAACTTTTTAAGTTGGGCATTTTTGAGATGGATAAAAAAACATCGAACTCGTTACCGATACCATCTCTGACAGTTCTCTTTGGCAAAGATCGACAAACTTGTTCTTAATTTCGTTCTTTAGTTCAAATTTTTGATTGTTGCTGATGAAACTTTTATATTGTGTTGTAGTGTAACAATCGCTGCAAATAATATTTTTGTGATTTTCAAAGATATCACTGAAGGCGAAGATTTATAGCTCACTACAATTAATTATGCTAACAAGGCAAGGTTGCGTTTCGAAATAATTTATGTTTTATGATAAGTATTTCATAAATTATTCTAATTCAATGATTCAATTCACCTATTTACAAGTTCAATAAGTACTTACAATAACTATTTTCTTTTATTTTGTTTATTCTGAATTAAGGCACTCATTTTTTAGTTACCCGACGACTATCAAGTCATAGGGTTCTGTTTATTGAATGAACTTAAAATAATACTCGTAGTACTGAATTGGAAAAATACAATAAACTCAATATTATCGGCAAAGAAAATTGTCTGTGCTTCACACATTCTATTTGTGCTCTACTTGGGAGAATGTTGAACCGAAATACTTACATATAGTCATAATGCAAGGATTTGCATTAGGTAATAAAAAAAATAAAGAATACAATAGGTATTCAGTTGTACTCAATAGGTTTTTTTTTTCACAAATTTTTTTCAAGGTTCCCTTACGGCTCAATTGGGTCATCTGACAATACAATTTCTTTATTATTCTTATTATATAATATTTGTATTATCTTTTATATTATTTGTGTTGATTAACCTAAACATTTGACCTACAGTAACAGAATCAATTTACCGTAGGTAAGTTTCAAAAGCATAAGCATAAACATTTTTACGCCAACGTCGCGAATTTCATAGAATTTTCCACGAAAATACAGTTCTCATGTTTATGTACTTTGGCAGAATGTGTTCCGCAGTTTACCTATTTATACCAAGCTTGTTGAAAAATACCAAACATTAATTACTAAAACCTAGCAAGAAAAAAAAAACAGGGTCACGATCGTATCCCCAAAGCGAGGTAGACATTCTCTCAGATCTTTTATGTATCTGGTATACATTCTTTGTAGATGTCTAAGGGGGGTAGTCAGAGGCATGTCTAAATACATATTTGATACATGCCCACATCTTGCAGAAGTTAGTATTCCACACGTGACAGATTGCAAGCCCATTGCCTAGATGAAGTATTATAATAATGGTAGTATGATGGTAGTATTATATGATGTATTATATGAGTATTATATGATGGTAGTAAAAACGAGCTTCAAGTTTGTTAGAATGACAACATTGACTAAATATAAATTCCTATTTGAAATTCGTTTAGACAAACAATTTTGCAAATAAATACTGTATATTTCCATTGAGCCGACCTCTAAATTGATCACAGTTCAAGTCAAATATTTGAAGCATTGATTCAATGTTTACGCAGCAAAGTCGTTAAATCGCTCTCAAAGCGCCCTCTGTGCTTGTCATGTCAATAATGCGTCGTGTGTGACATCCACTACTAGAATACATTGTACAGTCAGCTACATAAATAGATAGCTAGCACCTTTCTAGCACAACAGTTAACACAAAACTGTAGGTATGGAAGTATTAAAATCGAGCAGGCTTATTCCATGATGAATTTAACACGCAGTTTAAAATGCATTAAATTTTTCATTGACAAAGTTCATAATGTTCACAAAAACTTATGTTGCTTTAGATATCCATTTACAAGTTGAAGTACACACATTGGTGATTTTCCTCGATACGCAGCAAATGTTCAAGTCAGGGCCGACAATGGCACAGAAATTGAACTAAACAACTTAATAATCGATATCTTTAGTAAATAGAAAACCATTTCTACAACATCAATTGCAAAAACTCCCGATAAATTAGATAGAAGATAAGAAAAATGTAAAACGAGAGCGCATCGCAGACGCAGCAACAGTTTGATCAGGTAGGTAAATTTGTCTAAAAAGCTAGCGGACTCTACCCTGTTCAATTAATCGACCAATACCGTGAAAAACACGGAAATGAATGTAGATGGATATGTGAGAGAGGTAGACCAAAGAAAAAATGGATGGATTGTGTGAAAGAAGATATGGGTAAGAAGGGAGTGAATACGAAGATGACGAGTAATAGGGGAGAGTGGAAGAAGAGAACATGTTGTGCCGACCCCGCATAAGCGGGATAAAGGCAGGCAAATGATGATCGTGAAAAACACGGTTTCAGAACCGTGTTAGTTACCGCAATATTTCACGGTATGGCTGTAGGGCTTATCCCGCCAAAGAAAGAGTCGCATTCTATCCTAAGCCGTTTCATTCTAGTTTGTTCCTACCCATCGCAAACAAACAAATGTGAATTATATCTTCGTATGTTTTCCTTCACGGAGCGTGTCAGGGCCGGATCAGAGAGGCTCCAAGGATCTTAAAGCAATTAGAGTGCTCGGAATGCGTCTTTTGAAGTGAAATGTTTTGGAATCAAAACAAATTACTTTGAAACAAACAATTTCGAATGCTTAAAGGAATGTTGATTACTTTTTCTAAGCGAATTAAAAAGAAACAAATAACTTATGCAATTAAATGAACATTTTCGTAATATTAAATCGTCAACGAGTATTTCAATCTGATTAAGGTTCATATTACGTTTGACGATAGCTTCGATATTGTATCAGTCAACGTTTTCGGAACTATTGACATGACACAGGAAGTGCAAAGTTTTATGATTCATTGCAAAATGATAATAACTCCAACAAAAGAAAACCAGCCACGAACATAATACCGTCAATAACAGTTCAGGTATTGATTAGACCAAATCTAGGTATATAAACTGCGAACAAGTTTTAAGCCTCCATAGTACGGTATAGTAGCTATAATAAAAATCTTTGAATGCAAGCCTAAGGTTTTCCACCACTTTTGTGCATCCCGTCCTAAAATTAAAGGTCTCTCTCTCTCACTCACCGAGCAATGCTGTCCTGTCTGTCAGCAATGTTCTGAAGACCGACGGCATCTCGAAGCTGCATCACAAGCGCTGCTCGCACAGCTTCTACCGTCTTCATCTCTTCTATTCTCTCGCTCAGCACCTGCGCAGTAATGATTGCATAAACATCTTCTCTTGGGCCTTTACATCTTTAATATATTATCATTAGACGCTATGCCTTAATTTTTCTGCGAGCTGAAGTGCCCGTAATACTATTTGCCATGCACCAAAACTGTTGCTATCCTCTCAGCTGAGTCAGCACTATCCGCAGATAATACATAATCACTATTTTATGTTTCTTCAGGATTTTTGGCTTAACATCGTCTAGGCCTTCCTAAGATTGGAGTATTTCCAACACCAAAATTGTTACTATCCTCTCAGCTAAATTGGCTTTATTCATTGAAAAGACATGGTCACTCCTTTTATTTTTATATTTCTACGTGATTTTTGACTTCACCACGTGCGTGGTCCAGACTTAAGACAGAAAGCCTAGGAATTGTTGAACAAATACTTATACAACGTTCAAAAATATTTTTTCAAATTGAAAGCTATGATTCAGTTACAAAACACGAGCCTATTTCATGGGTATGACTCAAAGGTACGAGCATGGCCAAACAAAATGTTTTATTCATACAAATACTTAACTATAATAATATTCCTTCATTGGCAACGATATCTGCAATTATTTGACCTAGATAATATATTATATACTTTGTTTACTTCCTCAATTCAAATGATAATTCCAAGTGGAACATTTTTCATGACTTTATTACAAATTTTATCAAATTCGCAAATAGAATTTACCTGATTAGCTAAGCTAGCTTAGTTTACGGATATTATCATGAAATTGATATAACTATTATTCCTAATAATAATAATAAACATAATTATACAAACCTCAACGTCATCGCAATAGACCGCCGTATTTCTAAACACATCTTTCTTCAGCACCGCCACACACGGACCCTGGACGCCTCCAACAAACTTCTCACAGTTGAAGAACAGAGCATCCTTATTCACCATCCCCTCCTCAACTCCTGGGAAGGTGGGGTTCATATCCACGGTCGCAGATGGCGCCACCAGCGTATAGTCCCAGAAAGACCAGGCTCCATATTGGTGCAGGAGTAAGGTGGTGGCCACATCATCAGCTAGAACTCCTGTGAGTTTGGAAGCAGCTGGGAAGAAACCTATCATTCGCTGTCCACTGCCTGTATTCTCCTGGAGACGAAGCTCCAAGTTGTTGAGGTCTATGAAACCTTCTTTTGTTTCGGGGATTTTTATTATCTGTAATAAAAGATAATAATTAGAGCCGTGGTGTTGTATACTCCCAAGTTTCAATTCAAAAATTGTAAAAGTCACGATTTTTTTCATCTGGTCGTACCGTGCTCTAAATGGTGAAGGAAATCATCGAAAGGAAACAGTCTTGTAGGCGACGGGCTTCCATGCAACCCATCAGGTATATAATGAAAAACTTCTGCAAAACTGGGCATGCGCCAAATTTGTACTTATTTAGACGTGAGAGACCTCTGAATCCTTGGTGACAGGATCTGAGATAATGTATATCGTGCCTTTAAGTCGTGGCTATGGCCCTTTTAATCAACTTTATGTTTTACACCAATAACCTACAATAAAGGTATACTACACCCCGCATTAGCGTAGTTTTCAGGTCACGCAAACAGAAAATGTGCTGACCGGCATATTTGTAAAATATTTGTTTACTACGTGTTTTTGCATGACCAGCACAAACTGGGGTCAAACACCTAAGGTTGCGTGTTGGTATACCTTGATTAAAATGATTAAGCACTACTACTACCAATAACAAAATTGGTTCAGAGTTTCGGCTAAAAGTAAATTAACCAGGTCAATGTATTAAGAAACTGTTGTTGAATTTTTTCATTATAAAAAACAATTTCCCCTTTTTTTGTGGCTACTATAGAATCTACCTACTCATAAAACGAATACCTAAGTACTAAGTGGTCGCCTAGCTTTGAAAAATACTTTACATAAAAGTTCTCTTAAAAACTTATCTAAATTATCACTATGATAAAATATACGTTAGATATCGGTGCTATTTTTTACGAGTAGATAGTTTTTTGTTAACTTTACAATCAAAAAGCTCAGTGAACCATATAAAAGGTGTTTAACTTGGCGAAGGCCAGCAATGTTCGTATAGTTACACGTGTTATCGAGTGGGTGGTGGCTTCATCTTGTTTGTACGCCTAGATTATCCAGTATTAGCATTAGTCTTTCTCGTTTATTGAAAGTGTAGAAAACCTGGCACATCCTCAATAAATAAATAAATAATGCTGGACTTCACACAGCATCATCTAGCCCCAAAGTAAGCAGAGCTTGTGTTATGGGTACTAAGATGACTGATATACTAATTATATACTTTTTTGTTTGTAAATACATACATATTATACATAGAAACACCTAGACCCGAGACAAATATTTGTAGATCATACAAACATTGGTCCCGCCGCGGGGATCGAACCCGCAACCTTTTGCGTCGCAGGCAGGCTTTCACCCACTGCGCCACAGAGGTCGTCATAATATCTTAATAATAATATCTTACCCCCGGTTCTATATTCAACGGACACATACAAAAGTTTGACAGGTAACATGATTATAGAAACCGGGCATTAGAGGTGCAGTTTGTTTTTTATTAGGTTTAATACCTCTCATCTCCAACTATACCTACAAACTCATCTGATTTCAAAAATGATTTTACACTATTAGGATTAGGGTGACATAGGCCTACAGATTGACCCACAGTTGGACAAAAAGGGGGCAATTTCCGCTATGACATCTTGTTCTGAAACCAACCAATTTTATCCAAGTTCCCTTTTCTAGTTTTGCAAAAATGAATTGACCTAGAGTTTTATTGTACCTAACTCCCGGCATCATGACGGCTCCAACCACATTACACCCATTACATTATTATTATATACCGTGTACACACGTGTGGGTCTACCATTGTAAAACAACAAAAACATCTTCAAAAGGAACTGTGACCTTATTTGAAGCCCTAACAAACAACTCGGTTGTTTTGACAAAACGACGCACAACACATTCGTGCTCGGAATGGCAAAATTATTCCCACCAGAAGTGGTGGTTACGTCACTTGTGGGGTATTAGAGGCCCGTGTCGAGCCCTTAAAGAGAAGGACGCTGTTTAAGGCCGAATGTCACGGCATAAAGCTGTATAGAAGTAATTGGATAGGTGGCGCAAATAGGCGTGATGGGCTATAACTCAAAAGTATGACTCGAAGTTTTAAAGTGACGCTTTGGGAATACTTTTTAGTCATCATAAGTATTTCTGTAGTACTAAACTACTCTATCACCTTTTTTATCTTTTTGACCCACCACAGCACTGCCCTCTGCATCCACCTTTGTAGGTACCTATTAGTTTTGTGTCTGTGTAATGTTGTGTCAAATAAAACTTTTATCTATCTATCTATTTATGCCCATGAAATTTTATCTATATGTCCAATATGGCCATATTATCTATATAGCCATGATTTTTTTATCTATATGTCCAATTGTCTTTCAGTCTCTGTCTACCTATGTAAGCTACGTAGGTAACTCCATGACAAAAAAGTTATTTTAGTAGCCGTTTGAAATAAAATAAAAACTTTATGCCTTTTCAACGGACGTTACTGCTTTGATGCATCTTAAATTTAATAAGACAGGATATGTTATTCACAAAATTTCCATAAATAAAAATGAAGACTAAATAAATGGTAATGTACAATTTAAAGTAATACTCATATAATATCTGAGACATCTGGAAGATTCGTAAGACGTATTTATTGCTACGAAGATGTGTAAATAAAATACTTGTGTTCATTAGCCTGATTATACCAATTTTGGACTTAATGCATGCTTGGAATGTTTGCATGTTATGTCAAAAATCACCTTAATTATTGACTTAGATTTGCTATTGTGGCAACAACTCAAGGGGTAGAGTCTCGATTGACGGAGCGAGAAATAGGTATCCTCCTTCCTTCACTTTTCCGAATTAAAATTAGCCTATGTGCTATAATCTAGCTCTGTGCCAAATCCATACTTCCATACTAATATTCTAAATGCGAAAGTAACTCTGTCTATCAACCTATCTGTGTGTCTATTTGTTAGGTTTTCACGCCCAAACCACTGAACAGATTAGGCTGAAAATTGGCATGGATAAAGGTTGCATCCCAGGGTATGACATAGGCTACATTGTTACCCGAAAAACCGCGGACCGCTGGTCACATAAATTCAGTATTTTTTGCGTTAAAGAGTTACAAACATCCATACATCCATTCTCACAAACTTTTGCATTTATATCAGAGAATCCTACTAGAATAGTATTAGGACTCTTTGATTATGTTCCCTTAGGCTTTGTCGCAGTATCGATCATCGACAAACGTCTCCCGATAGGGTTGCAAATTATGCAAACACTATGCAAAACAGTTCGATCACGTGTCACCTAGCGTGCACGATAACCGCGGTCTGTCGATAAACGAAGGAATTTGCCGGTTGTAAATTGTAGACTGCAAATAGGTATGTAGCATGTATAAACAAGGGATCCTATTCGCACGTGCTCTTTGCGTAAACATGTCACTGTTTATTGTTTCTGAAGGATTCAAGGTTTTTCAGTATTTTGTACAAAACTACTGAATATGGTATGAAAAATGCTTAAAGTTAGGTTATAAAAAGGGGACTAAACGAGCGTTTTTCAACAGTTGTGAGTGTTTGGACGCTAACTCATAGTAACTCAGGTAATTCATAAAAAATCTGTTTGTGCCACACGACGAGGTAAATTACACTTTCCACTCAATAAACGCTCGTTTGGAAGATATGGCCTCACCATTACTTGCAATGTTCAACAGAAATTCAGAAGCTCTACAATTAATTCCCGCTAACTTTTCACTTGACGTTTTACTACAGGTTCATACTTTTTTTGTACAGTGCCAGGTTTTCAATTTGTCCAAAGTTGTTCTAAATTTAAAAATCAGTTCACAATTGAAAAAAATCTATTCCTATTTCAAAAGAAAGTTTACTGCGCAGTATAATCTACATAGAGGTTTAATACATTCCGTGACGTCACTCAGTCACGGTCGCTATCGAAGGACGTACCTCGCTGATAGCCGCACGCACTACAATGTGTTATTGAATGATAATGATATGTTATCATTCAATTTTTAAACAGCATTCTGAGAACTCTCTTCTTCATTCATTTGCACTGTTTTTTCAAAACTAACCGATACTTTTTCATAAAATAAAGAACTTTGAGCCATCAATTTATAGAATTTAGCATTCCATCATTCCATACGCGACAGATTGCAAGCCTAAAATCCAAGCACGGTCGGAATTCGAACCCACTACAGATCGAAACTCTACCTCATTCGCCCACATGGCTCCAAAATTGTCTAGGTAAAATAAATTAATTAATTAATAATATTAATAATTAATAATATTAATAATGCTGGACAATTTCACACAGCATCATCTAGCCCCAAACTAAGCATAGCTTGTACTATGGGAACCAGATAACTGATATACTACTTATATACTTTTTGTTTGTAAATACATACACATTATACATAGAAACACCCAGACCCGAGATAAATATTTGCAGATTATACAAACATTTATCCCGCCGCGGGGATCGAACCCGCAACCTTCTGCGTCTCAAGCGGGCTTTCACCCACTGCGCCTAAATAAATAAATAAATAATGCTGGACTTTTCACACAGCATCATCTAGCCCCAAAGTAAGCAGAGCTTGTGTTATGTCTACTAAGATGACTGATACACTACTAATATACTTTTTTGTTTGTAAATACATACATATTATACATAGAAACACCCAGACCCGAGACAAATATTTGTAGATCATACAAACGTTGGTCCCGCCGCGGGGATCGAACCCGCAACCTTTTGCGTCGCAACTTAGGTATATTAGGGAAAAGTGAGACTTCGTACAGAAGTAGAAACACTTAGTTTTAAGACTATTAAAAGTGATCCCAGCGGTCCTATTAATAATGCTTTTTGACGTGAGTTTGAATGGTATTATTTGCAACCAGAGGCCTTATTGTCTTACTTGAAATCCATTCCCATTCCAACCAATCACACAATACAAAAATGACGTATCATGACAAAATACGTCATTTTCGTATTGTGTGATTGCCACCTGAAGCGTCCATCATGCCAAGACGAATAGTTCTTACCTCAGCCCCGCATTCTCTCCAAGGCGCGAGCTGACGCTCCGTCTCCCTCGAAGACACGAAGAGTGCCACATTCTCCGACCTCAGACACCGAAGCAGCCGAGGAAGGGTAGCGCCCAGCACAACCACGTCATCGCTGCAGGCACCCACTGTGGCGCGGACTATGTTCTTCGACTCTGATCTGTGGATAAGAAGGTTCTTTTTACCTTGGCAAGAATTGCAAGATTTCAGGTGACGTAATGACCTATAAACTTTCTACTCTAGGTACTTATGTCTAGGTCACATGACAGGATAAAAACTTACAAACAGACTGAAACTCGTGAAAAAGTTCCATTACTGAAGAACCTTCATTACGGAAAACAGTGATTCCGAAACTTTCTGATAGGGTACCTACTATCCGATTATCCATGAGCCACAAAATGTATTCCATGATCTTGGTTCTAACTGTGGTTCTAACCAAAATTTTCAAAGGATCTTGAATGTATTGAAAGGTCAATCGTTTCTAGGAACAGTGGGAACTCTTTTATGTTTTACCTAAGTACTCATAAACTGGTTTTACTGAAGAATTTTCATACGAATCCAGGTTTACCCGTTAATATAATCTAGGTCGGTATATCATTCTTAAAGTTACGCGATCATAACTCATATTTAGAAATTGAAACGATTTCTTTTTATATATTTTTTATACCTAACACTTTTTTATATAAAAAAATAAATATGAATAAAGTCATAAGATTATATATAGGTACCTGAAGATCTCGCTCTGCCCCGAGGTGTGTGAGAGCGCCGTGCACTGCGTAGCATGCGTTGGCAGCACATCTCGAGCCACGTACTCCTCTATCCATTGCAGCGCCCGCCCTGATCCACTGTAGTCGCAGTACACCACTGGAACAATAAGTACACATGAAAATCTACAATAACAAAAAACAAATCAAAACTAGCCTTTATTTTTACTTATAGGAATAAATGATTTAAAAAAAGGCTCATAATGATGCTATTCTTGTTCTGTTCTTTTGAGCCAATGTGGTTACATATGTAATGAGAAGGGAAGAATGTCATGTAACTAGAAGAGTACTTCGTATGAATTTTGATGGATTTACGAGTAGAGGTAGGCCAAAGAAAAGATGGATGGATTGTGTGAAGGATGACATGAGTAAGAAAGGAGTGAGTGTTGAGATGACGGCTGATAGAGGAGAATGGAAGAAGAACACAATGTTGTGCCGACCCCACATAATGTGGGAGAAGGGCAGGGAGATGATGATGATGATGATGATGATGTGGTTACATATGGGATGGTCTACCTAATTCACCTGGATGCACTGAACTTAGAAGACTTGTCATCCGTCCGGGAGTGATACCTATGTAGGTAGGTGCGAAAGCCGTCCAGGTTATTTATTATCTGGGTGCATTATACCATAGGTAGACTTGATGCAGAAAGAGCAAGTTGAAATGGCAATGGGCAGGTCATAATACTCGTACGAGAACCGATAGCGAATTAAGATTCACGAAAAGTTCCTACCAGATCGTTGGTAAGATTACTATTTTGGTACATCTAAATACCTAAACAAAACGTGCAAGAACGTCATCATATCATTGTTATTCAAAGTGTACAAAAGATTTGATAAGATCAATGGATTTGACTAAGAATGGCTTCTCGATCCAAGATTAGTCTGTCAATAGACAAGGTGATTGACTTCACAAATGCATGCTTATCTCTGAACAAAACATTTTTGTACTATTTTGGTATTCCATGACTTTCGCGTTTTTACAAGGTATTATTTTCCTTATTTGTTTATACCAATTTTACAACATTGTAGCGTTGGTACTTGGTAGAGGTCTGAAGTCTGAAATAAGTTCAACTTTGGGTGCATGAGTTTGACTCGCACTATTGAAGTGAAAACTTCTTTAGGCGCGTTTGGCAGTATTGAGATGAGAAAAAAATCTTGGATTCGCCTCGAAAAGGTCACGTGCGAGTCACGACTGCTCACCGACACCGGGTTATTTGTCAAGTTTAAAACCGTTCAAGTTTTCAATTCTGCCGGCACTCCTAGGGTGCCACTGTTTTTTTTTTATTTGTTTGTTATTTGGTACAATATAACGAAGTAAAACGTACACACCACACAAAACCTAATTAAATTTAACGTTTTAACCCAAATTGTGTCTGTCAATTTGCCAAATTAATAAAATTGGGGCTAGCCTTTACGAGTACGTTTGTTGTTGTAAAGTTGTGGCATAAATGAAACAGACCAATTAACTGGTCAATGCTGTGTCGATCCTGGGCCGATGATCGGGCAAAATGTAATTGTTATGTAGTACGGTCAACAACAAAAGTACTTACGGTTTCAATTTGGAAGACAAAAATTTTGGAAAGACTTGAAATTTTGGGCAAAATTATTAGAGATTTAAAAACGTAAATTAGCAGTATTAGGGGATACAGTCGTGACCCTGTTTACGTTTTTTTTACCAACTGGTAAAGTAGTAACCCCTCTGCACGAGGCACTCAGGTTTAAACCATCTTTTAGGGGGGTTATAAGTTGGTGAAGCTGAATGTAAGTACGAAATTCACATTTACTTATAAATACACATACACCTCTTTTCTCTGATATGCGAGTGCCAAGATAAAACAATCTTAAGATTTGTTGAATTTACAGGATAAATTAATCGAATGAGCCCACATGACAATGTCGTACGATAATATGACCATTTAACTTAGGTATATACTAAAAACTTTAAAGCATTCTACTGTAGGTACAGTCGTAGATGTAAACTCAGTCTGTCAAATTGACAAAAGTCTATTTACTTTTGAATTTGAGTGTACTTGGCATAACTAAGGTATCTGAAGATGTTATCACGAAAGCTGGAATGGAATATTAATTCGTTGTTGATAGACAGACCGACTACAGTCGGTCCATTGTTGTATTTTATGATCAAAGTTCATTACTATTCTCACTATATCTAACTATTCAAATACCTGATATATTTTATATTCTACTATTATTTTTATTATTCTACATAAGTTGTCTCACTGCTAGGCTGGTAGTACCCTTTCCTATGCAATACCACGCGATGCAATTCTAGGTACTTACCTACCCCGATCCTTTATAAAGGCGTGCAGTAAAAAATATAGAATAATTATTATTTGAAAATATCAAGCACAATTTGATTGACGCTGATAAGATATCTATTGCGACAAAGTTACGTAAAGTATTTTGCGAGTTTGACCTTGTTTCTATAAAGGTAAAGGTAATTGATAACACAACCTATTCGATGTTTTATGTTACTGTGATTTAATGTTCACATACATTATTTGCCTACATATTGCTTAAAGATTGCCTGGAAGATATCGCTTTTTAGCGATAAGGCCGCCCATTGTACATTTTTATCTGGTTTTTGTTTGTTGGTAAAATTATTAGGTAGGTATGGTCTTTTTATGTTGTAATAGTAGTAAATAACCGAAAATAAAATAAAATGACTAAGCTAAGGCAAAAAAAAATTTTTGTATTTTTTTCGCTAAATATGTTTAGAATCATGGTCTGATTGCAACCCCTCAGTTTTCGATAGTTGTCTTTTTACACCCTGTATAATATGTTGTATTTTTTTTTTGTCATGTTTTTTAAAATAAGTTCTATGATTTTACAACAGCTAAACAGTTATTATACTGCATTTAGTTACGAAAGATAAAAATTTGTGCAGTATTTCAGCACAAATTAATAATACAAACATTGATAACAATAGCTCATTGTTTACCACAAACGGTGACTAATTAATTAATCATAGTAAAATAGACACGGGACTCAACACGTGACCCTCCTGTGGGTTACGATTTATACTAAAACTACATAGTAAAATAGTCTTAGTTTAAAATGCATATTTTAGTTTCAGTAGCCACAATATCTTTACGATAGAATAAAGTAAAATTGTTTTTGAGTTTAGACGATTTTGAGTTCTATCGTAATTGTAGTAAAGAGGCTTTTCCTCAACTCAAATGTTATTTAGTAAGTACTAAGATTTTAGTAAGTAGTCTAGAAGACCCTTGTCATGAAAAGGAGAGGCAAAAAAATCATAGAGGATTTTTTGCTACGCTCAATTGAAAATGCAAAAAATCTTTCGAAATGTACGTCACCGTTTCACGAATTGTAATTAAGGTAAGGAATCATAAGCTGTGTAGGTACTGCTACTGCATACTCCAATAATACATAATCTAATCTTGGATTCTATTCATGTAAAAGATGATAAACATACTTCAAATAAAACGCAGTACAAGCACGTGTAGGAGACACCATACTCAGCAGATACCCTTTCAAGTTGTATTAAACATCAATCAACATGACATGACCATGGCGATGAATGCCACTTTATAAAATGCTATTATAAGTTATCACCAAATCATTGCATTGTCACTGAAGACTCACAAATGTGCGATCAATCTCAATTAGACACCTGGAAGTGGATCAAATTCAGCATAGAAAATTTGACCGGGACAAAGATTGCAAGTGAAATAAAAGCTTTTAAAAACGCAACTCGAAACTTTTTTTACACACATCATCATCATCTCCCTGCCCTTTTCCCACATTATGTGGGGTCGGCAAAACATGTGTTCTTCTTCCATTCTCCTCTATCAGCCATATCAACACTCAGTCCTTTCTTACTCATGTCATCCTTCACACAATCCATCCATCTTTTCACTTTCATACACATAATAAAAAAAAGCATTAGCGCTGACAGATTTGCCATTTTAAGTTTCTACAGATGTAAGTAGTATGGCAAAAATCGATTGACAAAATATCGATCACAGTTAATACAAGTACAAATCAACCTCAAAATATTCATTTATTTGGGAACAAAAACACATGCGAGTAAAAATACAAGGAAACGATGACTACCGCAGAAGTTAAAAAACTGAGTAGCAGAGTCAGCGCTCTCCTCCAGACAAGAGAAGATCAACTTCCAAATTAGCTGAGGAAGTTATTACAAACTTAAACTAAGTTTTACTTGTAAAATAATCTATTTTCTCTGTCGAATAAGAAGTGCTTGAAACGAAACAGTGTAGGTAAGTGCCAGCACTCATGCATTATGAAATAGACTATAGTAATACTAAATTAATATAGAGACCAATAAAACGCTACCTACACTTATTATTACACGTGACTTGGTTTAATTTACTGCTGATACAGGGGTACATAACTATTGTTTTGCAAGTAAAACTAATCGATTACCCACTATTATGAATAATGTAAATAAAATCAATGTTTAATACAAGTTTTATTTAAAATTATGCTGAAATGCGTAGTAGGCTGTCTAATCTACTAGACCTACGTCTAGTAGGTTAGTTTGTCGACTATGAGACGAAATTCCTAAGAAACTTTACCTTTTCATTATAAAATGAAAAGGTCAAGTTTCTTAGGAATGTTGTCAAGAACTTTGTGAAGACAATCTATGCCTACATTCAAAAGAGCTGTAGTGACTGGAAAATTGTTTGAGATGAAATACTTAGACCTTTTTTTTATTAAATAGGTCAGCATTTGACCTCACTCTGCCTACTGTTAAGCAATAGTGAGGTCTAAGGTGAAGCATGCTTTCCTAGAAGAAACTCTTGATTTGAAGACCCCTTTTCGGAAAATACAGAGCCCGGCAATGAGTTCCACAATTTGGCAGTGCGTATGAAAAACGTAGACTCAAAACGCTTTGTACGAACTCTGGGAATGTCGACCATTTACAAGTGGTGTCTTTCCAGGAACCTGCTGGTCCGATAAAAGAACGGGGATGGCGGTAAACTTGCTAATATCCAACCATCCTCGGCCTTCACAGAAAAGACAACGTCAATACGGAGCTGACTAAGTTGCGAAACTCCTCACAATGACTTTCACCAAGCAACCGCAAGAGTTACAAAAATCTTACAGAATCTGTCACTAGCTCTATGAACTTACCAAGTTGAAACCAGAAGCAGAAGGTTTTGCTATACTCAAAGATAAGATAAGGATGTCTAGTGATATTTGTTGTACACTCTGACAGACTGAACACAAACAAACGAGAACGCCAGGCACACTAATGCGTTTTGCTAGCGTACAAATAATAAAGCGTAGTTTTACAACAGAACAATTGCTTAGTATTTATCATTCTGCTTAGACACTCAAGATATGATAGTCTCTAATTTCCTTAGCTCTAGAACGCAATTTGAGTCATAATTGTTTCTCAAACAAATATTCTTCAAATAAATAAATAATGCTGGACTTTTCACACAGCATCATCTAGCCCCAAAGTAAGCAGAGCTTGTGATAAGGGTTAACATGACTGATGAACTACTTACATACTTTTTCTTTTTAAATACATACATATTATACATAGAAACACCCAGACCCAAGATAAATATTTGCAGATCATACAAAAATGTATTCCGCGGCGGGATTCGAGCCCGCAACCTTCAGCGTCACAGGCGGGCTTTCACCCACTGCGCCACAGAGATCGTCAATTCATATTAAAAACGAATTAAAAACAATGTTGATATCATTAAGATGCCGAAAAACTCACAAATTCCAAACAAAAGCAATCAACATAACTTCTATGACTACTTTACAATTTTTACGAATTAAGTTACGTCTCCTTAACCATAAAACTTTTTGTTATGATTTTGTCACCAAGGTCAGCAATATAACTACCGTACTACGGCTTACTGTTTAGTTTTTCAAAGCCACAATAGTAGGTGTTCAAGCACGTCACTACTCACTAGTGCACCTGAATGTGTCAGTGTCAAACCACCCCGAGACGCCCGCGCACTGCCGGAAGTTGACAGTTGACAGAGACGACGCCATTACTATCACACGGGTGCTATTTCATAATCCGCATATTTTTATTGTATCGGGCGCTAATTAACACCACTGATAAGTTGAGGAGCAATAGCTTAGCGTGGTATGGGCATGTAATGCGGAGGGATGAAAGTCATGTAAGTAAAAGGATGATGGAAATGAATGTGGATGGATATGTGAGTAGAGGTAGACTAAAGAAAAGATGGATTGTGTGAAAGAAGATATGGAAAAAAAAGGAGTTGATACAGAGACGACGAGAGATAGGGGAGAGTGGAAGAGGAACACATGTTGTACGACCCCGATTGAGCGGGATAAGGGCAGGCCAATGATGATGATTGTAAAGGCCAGTCATTTAATATAGCACATTGTTGCACATTAATTAAGAACTGTTTTTGTTACTATTGTGTTTCTTTCTTTTTGGTGTACAATAAAGTAATATTCTATTCTATTCTATAGAACACATTTAAATTGGAGTCAGATTTATTTCACCTTACCACGAGAAGGAACAGTAGGTTAGTACATAAATCTGCATGTGGTAGTATAATGACAAACGCCAACACGTTGACTCAGTCAATATTTATTTAGGTGATAATAATATAAGTAAAGTTAAAACTTGCGCAGAATTATATTTAAATAAATAATTATACGAAGTTGTTTTTGCGAATTTGTGTATTATGATTATTAGAAGTAGGTAAATGTTAATGAGAAGTTTATTTAACAAATACCTACTTACTTCCGGTAGCAAAACAATTCGTAGAAATACCTATTTAATTTTGTTTTAGTAATTACATCACTGTTCACTTGTAATTTACGAAAAGCATAATGAATAAAGAGTGTAGACAAAACTGAAGCACGTCTTCACAGCTCTACATAAACTATGAAAAAATCGATATAAGTCTGTCAAAAGTATATTTTCCTATAAGAAAGAGTATAGACAACGCTGAGGCACGCTCCGCTGTACACAATCTACGAAAAATCGTTCAATGTCAAAAATCATTTGCAGCACGCTATTTTTTGCAATGTAAATAAACCCACCCATACACATGGCGACGACGTGTTGTCGACGCCGTTGTAGAGAATAATAGGGTTGCCACACCCTTGTTATAAACTCATTCATTAAGGTAAGAGTTTACATGGGTAATATTTATATCATCATCATTAACGACCGAGATGTGCATGGCTAGTCCTCTGCTCCGCAAAAGGTGTGAGTTCGATTATTGCGGCGGGAATATATTACACGATCCAGTTATCTGTAAAACACTGAAACCTTTGTAACCTGTGCATCACAACATAAATGATTTGAATCTGTTCTAGATCTGGGTGTGCACCATGATACTGTCAGAAGACATCTTGTTGGGAATCAGGGATCTAAAATACGTTAATTAAAAGAAGTGTTTTATATTAGGACTAAAAATTATGCTAGATTAACAGCTCCATAATATTTCATAAAAACGCTACTTACCCGCTAATATTAATTTCATTGAATGTTACGAGTATGTTAATTTGTAAAAAATAATGTTCCTGTTTCGTGGCAGTCCTGAGCAATAGATGTCCACATCATAACGATCCACAACGAGCCGAAAATATCGTATAAATAGTCGCGACCTTGATCGCAAGTCGGGAACTGCTTCAACTGTTACATTAGTTAAGTAATTGATAATAATATTGCTTGTTTTTTTTTAATTATTTTAGCGTGTGAAGTTAACCGGTTTTGCTCTTTAGATTTCTTCTCTTTTATCATCTATGGTCGATTGTAGTCAATTGGCAATGAACACGAAGTGTGTTTGAGAAATGCGACAGAAAAAATGTTAAACTTGAAGTATAAAATTATGAGATGTGAAAAAGTAACAAACATCATTAGTTTTACGTTGTCCAAAAATAACAGTCAGGTTTGTATTAGATTACCCATAACAAAATAAACTACAACAGTGGAAAACTACAAAAAACATAAACATCACACACCTTACAATTCAACACATGCTTCAAAATACATAAATCTTTTTCATCGTATCCTAGCAAAGACCTTGGATCGCGAAAATGTGGCGGAAAAGATTATTAGCTCTATGGTCGGGTGGTTTTTTTTTGGATTCCAAATTTAAATTTCGATTGACGTCATTTCCAAATCTTCATCAGACATTATCAAATTACTAGGATATTTTTCAGTGATGTAACTGTCTAGTTAAATTAAAAGTGCTATCATTTTTCGTTTAAATATCAAAATACTTGTAGTAGCAAGCTATATGAAGTAGTTGTGTTATCGCAAAACTCACGCATTGAAATTCAATAAAGTGTCAAATATCCGCGATGCAATTACAGCCATTGTTTTCAACGGAAGCTTATGTATTATGATTCCTAAATTCTTTAATTTTAAATTGGTATTGAATGCTTCATCATCAATTTTATGTCTCTTTAATTCAAGATAACTGTTAGCTCATGCTTAAAATTACAGCATTAGGTAATCAAAACATTATAAAAAAACTATTAGAAATGTGAAATTTTGTGATTAAAGACAGAGATAGGGTATAGACTACAAATCCCGGAAATTTTATCCCGGAAAAATGAAGTATTCCCGAGGGATATCGAGCAAAACCGCGAAGAGAAATATATTTTGGCAATAACAATAAACAAACTACTGCTAAAAGTAAAAAAATAGAACAAGACAATTGAATTTCGACAAATCACAAACCAGTCACAAGAGTAGTTTAACCTTGAGTCCGCGGAATTTATGCCAAACACGTGCTTGGTACAACTACGAGTCTCTAAGCGGTTTTCCATGTTGCCTCTGTTTTGCGGCTTGTACGATACGATTGTACTACTTAGTCATTGTACGATTGTACCTACTACATAGTCTTTATTGTAATACTTAGTCAAAACATTTTGATTATCCTCAGTGTACCAGATTTATAGTCTAAGATATTTTGTGAAGTGTGAAGGTCCTTAGGTATTTAAAAAAACGGTTAGTAAATTTTTTATGACCCATTTATGCCAAGCGAAACAAATTTACAAAAAAAAAAAACAGCATTTATTGATATTTTTATGCCTATAAGAGGTTAAAGAATTTTTTCACATAAGAACTACAAAATGTTCACTTTAAATGAGATACAGAAAATGATACTTAACTTAGTTTTAGGTAGGTGACTGTATACTTACTTAAATATGAAGCTTATGTTTGTAAAAGAATTTATAGCTTTTTATATCACTGGTTTATTGTAATTACTAGCTGCGCCCCGCGGTTTCACCCGCGTAAGTCCCGTTCCCGCGGGAATATCGGGATAAAAAGTAGCCTATGTGTTAATCCAGGGTATCACCTATCTACATACCAAATTTCAACCAAATCGGTCCAGCCGTTTTTGCGTGAAAGAGTAACAAACATCCATACATCCATACATCCATACTTACAAACTTTCGCCTTTATAATATTTATAGGATAATGATGTGATTCAAGTGTCATTTACCATTTATCAGATAAGCAAAGCAAGCTACGATGATCGCTTCGCTCGCCCTTGTCGAATCTAACTCGAAATTATTGTGCAGTAAAAATCCATTTACTATCAGATATTACGACTATCGACAGGTACTAATGCGAATGTTTTTTAACGATTGTTTTATGTTCCCGCAAACTATTTGTTTTTATTGGATAGTTTAATGGCTGGACTCAAGCGCTGACCTAGAAACTAACATAATCGTATCTCCTAGACATTTATTTTTTGCATCTCCATAAGACCCCTCGCAGACTGCAGACTTTCTATCGGCCGATAGTTCAGACGGAACATACTTCGGCTTCTCCATACTCATTACGAGCCGAAGTATGTTCCGTCTCAACTATCGGCCGATAGAAAGTCTGCAGTCTGCGAGGAGGCTTAGTAAGCTAGACTAAAAATACTAGTTTTATCTTTAAATGCTTTGATACAAGGCTCGGTATTTAAACTCGCAACCGGTTTAAAGTCGAGAATAGATCCCACTAGGCCGTCACGGCACCCTTTATTATGAACAAATTAAAAACAATAAAGTCTCTGTTACTCATATTATGATGACGCAACGGAATTAATGTCTTAGACCTACAAACACATTCATTGAATGAATTTAAATTTAAAACACATTATAAACTTTAAACTTATATGCGTAACGTTACACGCACGTGAACTTGAATAACATTAAGTATACGCGGCTTCGAATCTCATCGAGCACCAACGAAAACCACAACCGAAAGAGTTTTTCTGTAAAAAAAAATTATGAAATGCAAGCAACTTGTCAAAAGTGAAGGAAAATATCATGAGGAAAACCGGCACGTCGTGGAACCAAGAACTAAACAAGTGTGAGATACAATAACATAGAATTGAGATAGGAAATACGTAAGATAACATCAAGAATGAAGTGAACAAAAGGTGCAGTTTTGAGGCGCTTAAAATCCTTTCACATTGGTTCAAAAAAACTAGTGATATCATACAACAAGAAAGCTGCAGAAAGGTTGTTATCATCTTCACGGTCCAATAGTTTCAATAAACAGGGTCACGACTGTATCCCCAAGACGCGGTAGACGTTCTCTCAGATCTTCTATATTCCAGATCCTTTGAAGATGTCTAGGGGGTAGTCAGAGGCATGTACAAATACATATTTCAGACTGCCCACATTTTGCAGAAGTTAGTATTCCATACGTGACAGGTTGCAAGCCCATGGCCGCCAATAAGAATACTAACTGTTTCCTCACGATGTTTTCCTTCACCGTTCAGAGCTCGTGCTCGGGCTCGGGCGTTCACTCAAAGCGCATATAAATTTTACGACGGCCGGGATTCGATCCCACGACCTTCGGATTGAAAGTCGAGGTACAACCCCATGCGGCCAACATTAGTTTCAATGTGTTTGGATATCCTGGTGTTATTGAGATGCAGCACGTGAACTGCAAGCAGATTGCTTCATTTGAAATGTGGCGTTCATTCTAGCGCTCATCGAGTCGTGGTTATCTATACTGACAAGTTGGCGTATTGACGTGTTTATTATTCTTATCTAGTTGACATATTAGATTAACATTAGATAGATAGATAGATAGATATAGATATAGATATATTTATTTCTCAAAAGTTAACAATCTTTAGTTAGTAGTGTTTCTAAGCCTATATTAGGTTTGGTCAGGTACTTAGATGAACATAATGTCAATCAACATTTTCCTACAATATCAAAATACAATTTCCAAACTACAAGTTTGGATTTCAGGCATTGCTTGTCCCTACCTGAATTCTGGCGTAGAAATGGCGAAATAAAATATAATACGATTAGTCCAGAAAGTTTTTGGCCTGTAAAAAAATCATAACTGTTTATTTCAGTCCAACAGTATACACAACCAACTAGTCACTGTAAATTATTTTCTATGGTAAGTTGATACGAAATTTCATATCAGCGTATCATTTTCTTTTATGAATTCCTATGATATTGAATTCACGCCTATGTCGACGTGACTTTCAGTAAGCGAAACTACTTATAGTTTGAGGTGGCAAAAATTTTATAAAGGCCAGTTTTTAGACATGATATCCCTCTCACTCTCCTGAATATCCTACGGGCTATCTGGCTGGCGATAGACGTTGCGTTCATCAGTGCGCAACGTATTTGTACGGGTAAAATAATGATTTTCCAAAGCAATCCACCAAGGTTTATTTCTTTTTTGTTAGTTTAATTGAGCTTTTTGACACACGAATCCATTTTTGCCCGACGTGTATTGTTGTTAAAACCTTGCCAGAGGCTAAAGATCAAGAAAATTTTATTTTTCATAGTATTTTATTATGGCTGTTTTTATATACGATGTTCTTTGACTATCTTAAATTCGAAAACTAACTCTAAAGCCCCCATCATTATTGTATCTCATGTAAGTACCTAATTAGACTTCTGAAAAGTGAGATTCCAAAATTTTTCTTTTTGACTCTAGTTGTATATCTCAAAATATTATCTATCTCAAGTAGGTAGGTACTTAATACTAAAGCAAAATCTCACAAGTCCTTGGAGCTTAACCTTAATTATCTT
Organism: Epirrhoe alternata; assembly: GCA_963565295.1. Classification (NCBI taxonomy): domain Eukaryota; kingdom Metazoa; phylum Arthropoda; class Insecta; order Lepidoptera; family Geometridae; genus Epirrhoe; species Epirrhoe alternata. Next base: position 7,768,562 of record OY751394.1, read on the forward strand.
CATAACTCACATAGTAAGGCCTACGCTTACGTCACCTAACCCGTCCCACTCTCATCCTTCCTCCCTGCCTCCAAGGATTTCAAGCATTCACAAAGTCCTTTCTCCCCAATATCGACCAGGAGAGGCAGGAGTGGGTCATTTACGTTCAGGGTCACTTTTGTTTTGTACCCCTCTCCCTCTTACATATAACTTCGTCCTTTTCTAAAGCCCTTGGCAACGAACCCGGAAACAGGGACCCAAGGATACTGCGCAACGAAAATACGCTCATCGTTCTTGTATCTTGGGGGAACGACTTTTAGTGTATTTATCCTAAGCTCCTACGAAAATAGACCGTAGGCTTTACGATTTGTTTACTCTAGCTTTTGGGTAAATTTGGGAGGCAGTTCGGGATAACTGCGCGAAAATACACGAAACTTTTTGGTGATTTTCAACTGACGAGGCCAATTTGCAACCTCTGCCTCTTTGTGCATCTATGTCATTCTGAGGACCACTATGACTTCTTAATTTCTTTTCATAAATAAAAGTAGAAGTTCAAAGCTTTATGCAGGTAGCACTGTTTCTATAGCTGCTAGTGTTATTGTAAGAAGCATTCAGGTTCTTTATTTTTATAATTATTGAATTATTCAATAAATGGCTCAACTGGAAATAGATTCTACTTTATAAAATTATGTAGATTAAAATTTATAAATTAATGAAGTCGTTAAATAATAAAGTATGAAATTATACATACACAATATTAAAATTATTGAACCGCGTCATCTGAATCTAGTAAACAAATGTTATTTAAAGTCGTTCTGATTTCGTTTGATGAGCGATATCATAATACCTTTCTCCTCTCATTCAGTACAATAGCCAAAACTACCTTCCGTGTGTTTGTGTTGATTTGGAAGGCTTCCAACCAATTTCTGAAACGACTGCGGTATTTCCAAACTCGTAGCACTATTTACATTGTTTTATCTAACAACAAATCTATTGAATGAATTAAAACCTACTTGACCAATTTACTAAACGTATTGTACATCCACGATCTGTTGATACTACTTAAAATATTTATCATATTTGTATTAACACAGTTGAATAATAAATGTTTCTTATTCATTAGTTTAATCTTGCTTCATCTCTAGATCCAAAAATGAATTGTCTTAGTTTTATCTCAGAAAAGGAAAAGTTTGTGTTGTTTTACGGTCGGTGCAACCTGATCAAAACCAATACTAGATCACGTCCCGTTATTAAAAACAATGGACTTGTCTAAAATTGGTGATTGCATAATTTTGCTGGTGACGCCAAAGCTGTTTGCAGTGGCATAAATTATCTTTGCAGCTTTTCTGAGAAACGTATTGTTGAATAACACTTCTGGTTTATCTTTTCTATAAGTCATCCGAACAGCCTCATAAAACCACAGAGTGGAAAGTTAAATAACTAAATGTATTTTGTTCTCGAAAGTGAAGTTACATGGTGACCCATTGCCCCAATACCCTAAGACAGAGCTAATTTGAAGAGGCAGAGAAAGGTATGGATAACTCGAGCGCACAAAACAGAATGTATGAATAAATAGAAATCAGCAGAAGGCATTGTATGAACAGACAAAGTCAATATGGCGGCACAACAAAGAAAACAGAGCTATGTAAACAAATTCCATCACAAATACAGCTTATCATGTGACGCTTCCAGTCATAATTTTTTTATTTTGTATCTCCGGAACATCTTCATCAAGAATGTGATGACTAAACATGTTGTAAAGGTACACAATGAAATCAACAACGAGTTTTTCATTTAGTTTTAACTCCTATCATAGATATCCATCTAACCGCAACTGTAGATGATAGTAAAGAATCGGTTATTCTTTAATAACAATGAAACTCGTGTGAGATAAGATTATTTTTCGTATTCTTTAAATAAGATAATCATTTCTTTCAATGATTCGAAATTAATAGAGAGTTTGGTATGCAAGCCGTACATGGCTTCAATCAAAACTATACATATAAGGTTGTTTATTAGCATGTTATGATGCGTCCAGTCTTGCTTCATATATTCTTCCTTGGCAGAGCTCCATCTGGCGGCGCTATGAGTAATTTTCCGCTTTCAAAATCTGATCAAATTAACTAACGATCTAACCGCGAAAGCTGGCCATTGGTCAAAGGTAATCAAAATCGGCAGTGAAATTTTGTTAAGCTGGTTTTAGACTTATGCTTTGTTAGATGTGCAAACTTCGTATGCATCATGCTGTTGGTGAGCTTATTAACAATGATTTGTGTATTTTTAAACGATTTAGATTGGTTATTTTAACACGAGGTCAAATACTCTACTTAAAAAATCTGAAGCCCGAAGAAACTGTCCGTATTCAATTCATTCATAAAAAAAACATAAGCAAAACAATACGTCATAACAAAATTATGTTGTATGATTTGATAATTGGGAGAATACTAACGGCCGGTTTCTCGAACGCAAATCATCTTCAAATTAACCATCATTTGTCAAATCTGTCATTCGACCAATGAGGACCAAGTATTTCAAGTTTAATCAGCTTGTCAATTTGAAAAGCGTTCGAGAAATCGGCCGTTAGTGTTGAAAAGGACGCTAAGATACTAGAAGTGATATTTCCATCTTCGATTGTTCATAATGGTTTAGACATTTGCAACGAATACAAAAACCATAAATGTAAACTCAATTCTTAGACTAAAAAAAACGTCAAATAATATTCCTAGAATCGCGAATCAACAATAGAGCTAAATAATGGTGATAATAGAAAATGCGCCAAACGGTTGCTTCCTGAAAACAAGCCAATTACTCTGTTATGCTTCAATAGCCTTGGTGGCACTATTAATTTATTAATTATATTTGCGTAAGTCTTGTGGTATTTTTATAACGTTGTAATGGAAGATTACAATAAACACATTTCCTACTCCACAATTTTAAGGCATCCACATGCTGTGAAGTAGGAACCTACTTCAAAATGTGAATTATGCAATGATGTTGTATACTACAATAAGTAACATGATTGCTCACTTCGATAAAAAAAACAAGTAAGGCAAAAAGGACTTTGAAACTTATCACGACTGCATACGGTCCTTTTCTAATTAAATTTAGGTAAGGAATAAAAACGGTCTTGAGAAGGACTCACTTTAAAAACGCGGTGTCTCTTTTACTCTGTGTTGCCAGCATGATTTAGAGTTGGCGTGGTAGGAACCACAGGAACACAAGATTTTCGTCAATTTACTAAAAAGTCACAATAATGGATTTATTTTCGCAACCAAATCAAACGGAAAAAGTTAAAGACAAGAAAACTGAAATTTCTAAATTTTACAAAAATGTATCCTCATTATGAAAAAAAAAAGGTTAAAAAATGGAAGAAATTTGATGTCAGTAAGCTGGTAACTCATTACAAACTACATGGTGTCACATGTCATTGTGGCTGTCGTTGGTTTTAAATTTGTGATTTTTAGTTTTATAAATGCAAGTTTTGAAACGAAAATGGTGCAGACTTGTCTTGTAATTGAGTGTATGAAAGAGTCGTATCCAGGCTGTGGGATAATCTTTCACTAGTAAGAAAATTTTGTTATAGATCAATAGTGTGTTTATTTTATTTTCAATCTCAGGATACATACATATAAATTTTCAGGACTATCACCTCTGTGGCAAAGTGGGCTGTGACGCAGAAGGTTACTTGTCCAATTCCCGCTGCGAGATACTAACTATACCTACCGTTTGGTACCTAAGGATAAATACGAAGATAATAATAACGGTGTTGATACGTTAGAATTAGAACTACCTAGGTAGGTAGGTACTTATGTGTTGCATTAAATTATTTTTGTAAATACATATTGTATTGTTTTACTTTCCACTACCTTCTCTAATAGATTAGAATTTTTGTAATGGCTGGGCAATTAGTTGCAAATAGTGCAGCCTAAAATAGTGCCCGTTTGGAACCCCCGTCAAAACAATAATAAGGGCCGTACCATACCAAACATGTTTGGCTCTATGGCCGGGACATTATTACTGCAATATTGCATCATCTGGCTGGCATTGTTTGCAATGTTGCCGGCCACCATGTTGCAGGAAAATATAGCTTGTCTAGAAGCCTCTATACTGCAAGAAGATCGCTTATTTCCGTAAAATATCCTACTTCGTTCATAAATTATGGTCGCCCTTTAGAAAATGACACAAGGTTTTTTATTTGTGTCCCTTTCGGACCGCGTTTTGAAATAAGTAGGTTTTCTAGTTTCTTTAGTATCCCATTTCTCAGGAATTATGTTATAATAAGACAAAAATGCACCGACAACTTTGATTTATTTGACAGGCATCTCTCAAAGTTTTCGCGGAGTGTTCTCGAAGAAGGCAACGTTGGTTGCGATCGCAAAATGGATGATTATTAGCCCAGATAAACAAGTCGGAAGCTAAGTTGTAAGCATTGCTATGTTTAGGTCTCCGAAAACTCCGCCATCTGATTTGGTAACTTGATCATAATAACTTATTTTTGAAGTAGGTATTTATTAAGTTCATTTATAGTTATTTTGTAGAGCCCCAGATGGGAGACCCTGGACTGAACAACTGCTTATGTAAATCTAATTTCAAAGTTCCACAAATTATTTCGAGAGTTCCACAAGGAATTCGCCTGGGTTAATAGTGTTTCAAACGAAAATAACCGAACACAGCAACACAATGCTAATAACAAACAAGTATTGAAAGATTAAATGCAATTAGTGGAATAGGTCTGACACGTTTCTCTTGCATGAGTATGGTATTTTTTATTTTACTTCAAGTCTGTCAAGACTAAAATTATTTCCCATTAAAAATCGAATCCAATTCTGCTAAACTTTTAAGGGTTCCAGTCAGTAGCGTAGTACCTTAAGGTGCATTTACACGGTGCGATACGATTTAGCATCGCACGTTAATTTTCCCGTGTGAACGCTCGTCGTATGCGATTTTACTAAGACAAATCGCATACGATGAGCGTTCACACGGTAATATTTGGCGTGCGATGCTAAATCGTATCGCACCGTATAAATGCACCTTTAGTTAGGGTACCTACGTAATATAAAAGTCAATATAGCTATTTAGAATATAATAAATATTAAAAGCAATTGCGCATAGAACTAGTAGATAAGCATAAGTACATGCCACATAATAATATAATAATATAATAATAATAATATATATTTATTTCCAAAAAAAGTCTTTACAATCAGGTTTTAAGTGACTTAAACTAAAAAAGTTAAGTAGGTACATATAAGAAGGATTTGTCACCTTAAACTTGTAAAGTCTTGACATGGACTCCTCACTCTAACTAAGTATTATCTACTTGTAATATAGACATGAGGGATCTTTGCTTCGGCTGTTACAATGCGAAAGAGAACAAAATTATTATGAGATTGAATTAGACTTCTATTATAGAAAAGAAAAACATATAAAAGACAAAAATTCAAACCAAGTTTGTTTTAGTACAGCCAAAAATACTCTTAAAAGTGTACGTGTGTTGTGTGTGTGTGTGTGTGTGTGTGTGTGTGTGTGTGTGTGTGTGTGTGTGTGTGTGTGTGTGCGGACGTGTGTGTATGTGTGTGTGTTTATGTATAGCCTGTTGAAAGAAGATTTTCTGTTTGATGGTATTCTAAGCTCTGCAGATAATTGTTTATTCTAGTTTTACATTCTCTATAAGTGGTGTTAAGTAATGTGAGATTCATGTTTATTTTATTATATAAATGAGCTGCCAAGAAAATTGTGTGACGCTGAGCAAAAGAGGTTTTACAAAATATTGTGTTAAAAATTTTATGTTTTCGTCTTTTATTTGCAAGGTTTGTGTTAGGAGTTTGACAGTGTTGTTTAAGGACAACTTTTTGTATGTAAAGTTTCCTTACGGATAAGACTTCGCAATCCTTATATAGTTGAGTTGTTGGAAACCTATAAGGATGGGAGAATGCAACTTTGAGCACTGCTCTCTGTGCTCTTTCCAGTGGAAGTAGATATGACTTTGCGGATCCACCCCAAGAGTCTATGCAGTAAGTTAGAAGGGATTGGCATAGAGCATAATACATGGTTTTTAGGTGCGTTTTGTTCGCAGCATACCGTATGTTTTTAAAAACAGCAATAAGCTTTCGTATTCTGGCTGTTAGTAAGTTAATGTGAGGTTGGTAGGACAAATGTGAATCAATAGTTACACCAAGATATTTAATAGAGTCGCACATTTCCAAAGTTGGACATTCACATGTTGATGGGTTAGCCTGTAAACATGTTATAGTGTGCGCTCGTATATTAAACTTGGAATCATTCGGAAGTCCAGGTTTTCGAAGGGAGAAGGTCACGTATTTGGTTTTGGTTGGGTTTAGAGTAAGTATGTTTTGGTAGAGCTTTTTAGATACTATATCAAAACCATGTTGGGCATACGAGAAAACGTGTTCCCAACTCTCTCCCTTAAATAGCAATACCGTATCATCAGCGAAAGACAACAACCTACAGTTTGGAATGGCTAAATCACAAATCTGGTTTATGTACGTTAGAAAAAGTGTCGGCCCAAGGATAGAGCCCTGCGGTATTCCATAAGTAACTTGTAATTCAGTACTAGTGTGATCACCAATTTTCACAGATTGAGTTCTTTCACTTAGGTAACTCCGCAGTAGCTCTAGCTGACCATTCCGAATTCCCAGATCTTCCAGTTTCTCCAGGAGCAATGGAATTGACACTGTGTCGAATGCCTTAGCTAAGTCCAAGAAAATGCCCATGCATTTTGTACCCCTGTCAAGGCATTCGACAACGTAACGATTTAACTCAGACACGGCATCTGCTGTGGATCGGCCTTTCCTGAAGCCAAATTGATTTGTTGATATTAGTCTATAGTCTTCCAAGTATTTAACCAACCTATTATTGAGAGCCTTTTCCAGAACTTTAGAGAGCGAGGGTAAGATGGATATTGGCCTATAGTTATTTATTGCCCGTTTGTCACCCGTCTTATGAATGGGTAATATGATCGATTTTTTAAAGGCTCTAGGGAAAACAGAAGCATTGAAGCTCAGTTGGCAAATGTGTGTAAGAGGAGTAATGATAAGCTCTAGGTTAGTTTTGAGGATTTTCGAGGAGATATTATCCCAACCTATGGAGCAGTCAGTTTTCAGGGAATTAATGAGGCATACGATTTCTTCTTGATCTATTCCTATAAGTCCAAAGGAGTTCAATGGCTTATTTAGCTTTACTTTATCACAGTGTGTATTTGAACATATTTTTTCGGCCAAATTCCTACCAACATTTGCGAAAAAGTCATTTATTGTGTTTAAAGTTGCAGCTACATCAGTTCCCTGTGTTAGTTCTTGTGGTAGAGTTTTTTTAGGTTTTAGATTGGTTAAGTTGTTAATAGCTTTCCAAGTTTTTTTTACATCATTGCCAGCTTTATCAAAAAGAGATTTTTCGTATATTTTTTTTAATTTACGTAGGAGAGAGTTACAAAAATTTCTATATCTTTTATAGATTAATATTAGTGTTTCATTTTCAGGTGATTTCCGGAGCTTTGAGTGCAAATTATCTCGATGTCTAATACATCTTATGAGACCTGGCGTTATCCAAGGCTTGAGAGGAGTTTTCCGACGCTGCAGTTTTACCAATTTTGTATGATTTTCGATAACTTTTTTCATAATTTCGACAAATATATCCGTTGCTGAATTACAGTCATTAGCATTTAGTACCGAGCTAAAATCGGTAATACTGAGTTCCTTAGTGATGGCGTCAAAATCTGTCCTTGAGATCCTAGTCTGGGAGCAAACTTTGTTACTGAGGTTTTCAAGTGCCAGTAGTACCGGACTATGATCTGTAATGCTGTTTTCAATTACTAGTGTAAGAGCGGATCGCTTAGATTTTATGAAAATGTGGTCAAGACAGCTTGCCTTTCTTGTAGGGTATGTATGGGATGGCAAAAGGCCATAGTATGCTAAGGTGTCCAGGTAGTCTGTATTGTTCGTTGTTTCGCTATCTATAATGTTTATGTTAATGTCTCCTATTAGTACCACATTCTTAAATTTATTTAAAGTTGAAAGTACAGAGTCCAGCGATCTTATAAAATTCTCTAAGTTTGAATATGATGGAGAGCGGTAGAGTGATATAATAGCAATGTTATCATCGATTATTGTGACAAGACAATTAGCGTTACTGAAATTAGGTTCATAAGAAATCGCTTTTATTGCTGATTTTATGTACACCACCACCCCATCATTTTGTAGTGAATTTTTATGGGTCGCGGCTGACTCGTAGCCATCTAGATAAGGAAGATTAGGACATTTAGATAGCCAACATTCAGTTAAAATCAAAACGTCGGGTTGAATCCTCATGCGCTTCACAAGAATGAGAAATTCATCAAGGTTTTTAGAGATGCTACGAATATTTTCTGAAATAATAATGATTGACTTACTAGAATCATTTAAATAAGATGAACAATTCTCTGGTTTACATATGTGGGCCTCCGCCACGGTCACGCTATCTATGCTATTATATGCATATTCAATATATTTATTCATGTTGTGCAAAAAAGTATTTTTTCAAAAATACTGCGAAAAATCATGCAGTATATGAGATAACAACGTGTTGAAAATAAGTTTATATTTTTACATAGAACAGCGTAGGGCGTGAGTTTATGGAGGTAACAGGCTGAGTGAGGTGGTGTGTTGTGTTTGTTATGTGTGTTTTTAGTGTAGTATGTGTGTGTTAAAATTGTACATTTAAAAGTAGAGCTCAATAAGTGTTTTAATGGCTGTGTGTAGATCGAGTATGTAAGAGAAAAATGGCTGATTTTTACATTGTTTCGAATTAAAAAGGTAAACTCATGAACGAGAACTAAACTAAGTAGAACTAATCTAATACTAGCTAACGTTAAGACACTAAGGATATCAGCGTGGAAGTCTAGATGCGAACTATCCTGTAGTCATGCTTCCTCTTCCAAGCTTTGCAATTGCTCTTCGTCCTTGATGATGATGCTCTTTGATCCTTCTTTTTCCCGCAAATACACTTGACCGTTTGCGGTCCAGCAAAAAGCGTAATTCTTACGTTTAGCATATTCACGGGCCTTGTAAAATATGCCTTTTGTTTTATAAGTTAGGAGTTCGCTGATGTACACCGGTCTAGAGGGGCCAGTGATGGAGAGATGCGATGTATTGAGTTTCGCGGCAAAGTTTGTCTTATTGAAGTTTTTCACCTCTTGAATGATTTTATTTTTGAAGCCAACTGTGCTCACCTCCATCACTATAGGCCTTGGGGCGTGAGGTTTACCCGGGAGCCGTCTTACACTGCGTACCTCAGAAAGAAGAGCTTCAATCTTCAATACATTGAATAAATTTTCAATTACCGCATGCAAATCTTTTGTAGATTCTTGAACATCTGATGGGATATTCCTCATTTCAATTTTGTATGCACAAGATTGGCGGTTCAGGTCTTCAAGTTTATTTTCAAGTTGTCTTATTTTTGAATTATTAGCTTCCCAATCACTTGAAATTTTTGAAGTTTTCAGAGAAACTTTTTCATATTGGGATGTGAGCAAATCTATCCTTTTATCAACATCTTTATTATGATTTTTTATTTCTATTACTTCTTGTTTTATATCGGTGATATCCGTCATGAGAGCAGACAGTTTAGTATCCTGGCTCTGCTGGAAGGACAGGAACAGCTGCGTCATATGTTCGGTAATACGCGATTCAAAGGCATTAAGCGTGCTTTCAAGCTTAAATGAGTTTATGAGCTCTGGACTGCGCAAAGCTTTCCTTTTGTACCGCGCATAGTTGACGTTATTGTCCGACTCTGGTTCCGTTTCTGTATGGCTTGCTCCAGATATTGGTGGAGAATGTTGTGTCATCGACATGGTGTAGGTAGGTATACTTTTAATCAGATTAAGTATCAGTGCGAGAGCAAAGTAGAGGTTAGATGAGCAGCAGAATTATAGCAAAGCGTTAGCGTGCGCTGCTAACAGTAAAAGTTCTGGCGCTGGCTCGTGACGTACTTGCTCGGACCGGTTTATAGATGCGATGGGGAATTTCGTCGCGGTGCTTCACGCCACTTTGGCTCGGACGGGCGACACTCAGCTGCCACGCGGACGATCGCCGGTTCAAACCCAGCAACAGAGCAAAAAGTATAAAGCTCTCACCCGACCGAAGCTCGCAGAAACCCCGCCTCGAGACAGGGGCGCAGCACCAGAACAGTCCCAACAAGTCGAAGGCTCGGGGCGAAGCCTCGAAGACTCCCAAAAAAAGCACAAGCACGCTCGACACACGTCCGTCCGGTGCAAAAGCCGAAGGCAAAGAAGGACAGTTGGCACGTAATGTACATACATGTACATTACGTGCCAACTGTCTGTACGTGCTGTACAAAAGTACATAACTATCTTCAAGTGTCCACCAGGGATTAGGTTAACTCAAGATAGGAGACTAATAATAATTCAGGCAAAGCGAGCCATGGCAAGCTATACCTATACAGGGTTATTTGTAAAACACCGGTAACCTCTCACGACTGTATTACTATCATCATAAACAACAACTTTTGTTCTATGACTTTTTACAAAACATAATACATTTACAAAAAACATATACATTCAAGATTTCATTTTCCTACCTAAAATGTTGTCCGATTGGACACATTTCGGCCCCCGCCGCCCTAACTCCGCTCCCTTCGCTTTGTACTATCGCTTTCTTTTGTTTCGCATAGACTCCGTAACATTTAGAGCGTTCAATTCAAACTAATTCAAAGCACACAGTAATAAGTTCTGAATAAATATATTTTTATTTTATATTTACTTTTGTATGACAATCTGATGAAAAAAAATAATGATGAATTTTTAAAAGTCACAGAACAAAAGCTGTTCCTTATGATGATAGTAATACAGTCCTGAGAGGTTACCGGTGTTTTGCAATTAACCCTGTATAATGTATATATATAAGAATCTCCACATAATTAGGGAAGTCTCATCGGCTCACTTTTATATTGATGGAATGACTATCCATATAAGTATGTATGTTTATAATAGTCTAAGATTTCACTTTTAAAATAGTTGGAAGTTCCGTTGCTCTATTTGATACCGTGTTTTGCGTTTCAAGTTCCTAGTCCACGTGTCTACGAGTACATTTCACTACTTGCATTGAAACTGACAAACAACCATATCACATTTCGAGTATTTCCGCACAATATCCGCGCACGCTGATATCATGTGTAAACAAAAGAGGTCCCATGTGAATTCCTTGCGTTCCCGTGTTATTGTATTGTTTTGATTTAATCATTGCTTCGGTGAAGACGAAAGACTACGACATGGATTGACCGAAATTATCACTAATATCCTTCGATCAACTAATATCAGATTGTTTTGTGTTGTTAGGACAAGTCCAAAGATGAATGAAAAATCACAATGCTACTATAATATTGTGCGCCTGACCATCCATATGCATGATGCATATGGTCAGCTGATGTTATCTGCTGATGTCATCTATCTAATCAGCCTACATCTACCCACTGCTGAGTATAGGCCTCCTCATTTTCACGCCACTCTTTCCGATCCTGCAACTAAATTAAATTTCTATGCTGATGTCATAGAAATGATAATTTTATAACTATTTGCCCCACTGCGATTTTACATGAGAACGTAATTATTTACCTATTAAGTAATTTTTATTCTTTAAAATCAAAATCATGTACCAAAATATTCTGTATTATATGTAGGTACCGAAAAGAACTCTTGGACATGAATATTGAAGACTGGTGATTTTGAATTGAACCTTGAGTTATTTCTATGTCACTCGTTGACCTATATTCTTCAACAAAGGCTAAATGCCTTTGCACATGCACACGGTAAATATAATTTCACGTTAACCTACAGAAACAAAAACGCGAGCTGTAAAGAAATCTACGTATTACACTATAACAATGTTTCTATTACACATAAGGACACTCATAGTCAGGCTTTCGTTTTAGAGGAGTACCTATGAGATAATCATCATTACACGCAGCCCGACTTCATCCGCTACCGCCGAGTAGGTTATGCCTTACCTTGGCATCGCTAGCAGGACATAATGGGCAAACGTCATATTGAAAATTTTATCGTCCATGTGCATGTGATAAAGCAACTAAAGCAACATTGTACATTGCAATTTCGGAGAAGCACCACTGACAAAGACGAACGAGTGAAACTCATTATGTTCTTGATTCTTTCAGACTTCTTCGGTGAGTCATAAGCAAGGGTGATGACAAAAAAACAAAATCGAAGTCGGGATCGAAGCAAGTTAACAAAATTACTGTTTTCATAGTCGTGATCAAGGAGCATGGTGTCTTAAGTCACGGTATAAAATATTAATATAACCCCAGACAAAATATCCCACTCATACTTATATTAAAGCTGAAAGTTTGTGAGTTTGTTTAGATGTTTGGATATTTGGATATTTGGATGTTTGTATGTTTGTGTATCAATCACGCCTAAACCAGTGAACCGAGCGGGATATCTCGAGATCAATCACCTACCTCAATTGGACTCCTGATTTGGACTCCTTCCCTAGTCAACCAACAGGTTTATTTGATGCAGATAGTTTACCTGAAACAAAAAATAACTTTTAAACATTTTATAAAGGTTGGTAATACAGTATAGAATGTAATATTAAATTAAGTAAGTAAGTAGTTCGTATGAGTCAGTGGCCAACTCTGGTGACGGAGTTTTTAGGCCGCCTTAAGGCCTCCGTCATGGCTTAACGACTTAAATAGCCGGGACCGACAATTTAACGTGCCCTCCGAAGCACGGAAGCGCTCAGATGAAAATGCCACTGGCGGTCACCCATCCACTTACAGACCGTTTCGAACGTTGCTTAACTTCGACGATCTATCTAGAACGACTAAGCAAGCACGACCACAAGCGCTTCTACTAACTGTACTAATTGTATTGTTTCAGGTGCAACGGAAGAAGTTGAAGTTGGTAATACAGTATAGAATGTAATATTAAAATGATACGATAACCATGCATAAAGGAGTGTAAATAGACAAGGTCACAAACAATTTAGTATGAAAATGCATATCAAACGGCTAACTTCATAAATGCCTAGATACCGTGTTCAGTGATTCAGAAATCACAACTCGATTGTCCTAAAAGATAAACTTAGGGAACCCTTCACCACTAAACCCTATCGGGAGCTTTCACGATCTTGAAAATGAAGGAAATCAATAGAGGCATAATATTCAGGTCACACCGCACAAAGTTCGCTGCCAGGGCTTAACGACTTTATAGCAAGAACCGACAACACGAGTTTTCCTTAGTACGGAAAGTTAATGTCAATTTTGGACACATATCTTGTCGTCAGCCTGGATAGTTTCTGTAAATGAATGTTTTATTTACGTAGTTATTTCCGAACATGAGTTATTGAACTGAGAAGATCCGTGAGCTAAAATACTCATCGTGTAAAATACACGAAGGATGTTCATGAGCTTAAAACTGTTGTAGACTCGTCTGTGGTTGTAGATGATAATGGTTGCAAAAGTAATGATAAATCTGAAACAGTGCTTGTTCATGATACATGTCCATATTTAGCGAACCACCCGCGTCACAGATCTGCTAATATTTATTTTGCATAGATGATAATTGATGATCTGCGTAATTCTGATAAGGTTCTGATCATCGAAACCGTGATCTAGCAGAGTGGGAAAGAGTCCATGCCACCGCTGAAGCCCTTTCGAGGCGGGGAACTGTATATTCCTGTTTAAATTAATTGCAATAGGTTTTTGGTATGTTCTGATAAATTCCGTAGGACTTCTGTCATGATGCAGATCGATTTGATAAATTCTTCACGTAGATTCAGCTCAATATCATATTATATGCTTGTTTTATTCAATTCTCCTCTCTCAACTATTATTTCACCTGTGCTAACAGATAGCTATGCTGTATAAATATGACACGCCTCCTGCCAGATTAAAATCGTATTACGATTCGGTATCATTATCTTCGTGATAAAGGTTTATTTTTATAACTCGTGATTTTCTTGAAGATAATATTATGTTGCAAAGTGTTAGGTATAAGCCCAGTATAAGTAAACACTTTTTCGAAGTAGAAACTAAAGAAAACTTAACTTATTGTAATATTTATCGGAAACCCATTTTGGTATGTATTTAATGTGCATTTTTCAGCATACAATTTATCAGACTATACTCGTTGACGAGGTCTATAACCAGCAGATAAATACAATAGACTCTTCATTATTATTCAGCTTTTGCATGATTGAACTCAAAAAATTGTGGAAACATGTCGTTGAACATGTTTTGAAAAGTACGAAAACATCATGTGTCGAAACGAGCATCTTCACCACTCTGCTTCAAAATACACGACAAGAAGTTGAAATCAATTCTCTTCTTGCAGCTCTAAAACAAATGTTTACAGTATGTTTTATTTAAGTATAGGAAAAAATATTTCTTAGACAATTTATGCCGTCTTTGATAAAGTCTGTCGCTACCACATATTTGTATCTAGATAGTGTCACGGCGACCTACAATGCCGACACAAAGTTCCGCATGCATTCAATAGGAGCCTTCCTAGAACTCGAGAACTAGCGAACAATTTATATAAAATCAATACGAGATACCTATGTGTCTGTTCTTGGAGACCATTTCTTGTCTAGAATTATTTGCTGTTTCCAGCACTACCCCACTTCTGGGTATAATAGGCCTCCCCTCGAGTTTTCCAGGTTTTTCGGTATGCCTAACGCTATTGCCTGCTAATTAGTCACTGATAGTTTCCATCTCCTCATGCTATCGCCACATACAACAAGTAAGATGTCTAGAAATACCTAATGAACCATTAGAGGCCAATGTTCAGTCTAAAATCTAATACTATGCATTATTTAGAGACTATTTCCAAATATGATCATTGAGTTTGACCTTGAAAAGCTCTTTGGTCTTTTAGCTGCTGTTTTACAATATCCTATTGTTTAAATTAAATGCCATAGCTTAGGTGCCTTCAGCCTTCTCAGTTGGAATGCCTTTGTGAACTGGTGAAGTCTTCTGGAGAGCCCAGGATTGAGTTGGGTAAAGGGCAATTTTGCTTTAACTGGGGGACAAAGCATTCTAAACGAGCATTTACACGGTGCGATACGATTTAGCATCGCACGTAAATTTTCCCGTGTGAACGCTCATCGTATGCGATTTTACTAAGACAAATCGCATACGATGAGCGTTCACACGGGAAAATTGACGTGCGATGCTAAATCGTATCGCACCGTGTAAATGCACCTTAACTTTGTAATACCCATGTAGGAATTGGATACATTATTTTCTGAAGACAAAAACAGTTTTAAATTAAAAGTAAACCTAATTATGGATTGACTTGAAAACCTCTTCCTTTCTTTCGTGGGTTAATAATTTCGTATAAATGTTTGCAAACTTTTTTGTATTTTACTTTTTATTCAAGCTGAGCTTAATGACCATTCTCTAGAAGAAGTTCTATTGAATTTAAGTCCATACAAAGTCTAAGTCAAAGCATCTTATTACCTTTAGATCAAACACGTCAATTGAGTTACACAATAGTGGTCAGACTGGACGAACCGGTCCCGGTAGCCGCGGTTTATCGAGGGCCCTATACTAATACTAGCATTTTCCTCTGAATCCGCACAGATAAAGATGTGGGTGAAGTAAGGTGGCGTTTGGGGACGGCTTATACCCACTTGCCTCGCCGTTGTATCTTTGCGACTCTACTTCGTCGAATGCTTCGTCTAAATAAAGAAGCGCCATTTTTTTATGCTTTAACGTTAGTACATTTTGCCTATGTCAAATATATGTGGGATTGGAAGTATTGGAACGTAAGGATTAATTATATGTGAAAGGAAACGGTTGAACGATTGAGATCGGCGTGAACGACTGGAGCAAAGGAATGAGCGAAAGAACGGGGTTATGGTTGGTACATGAATAGAATAGAATAGAATAGTTTATTATGCACAATTTAAAATTATTACACAGATTACATACAATTTTTATGAAACTAATTTATACACTAGTTAAAATGTAAGTAATAGTAAGTTTGTAATAATACGATATACGATAACAGAAAGAGGTTCTGTTTTGTGAATTCGAATAAAAATAAGAAGTTAAAAGATGTGCGTGTTTCTGTTGGCTCCACCAAAGTGAATCAAGGGTCAAGTCGAAATCGATGGGGGAGGCCCATGTTCAGCAGAGGACGCTAGAAGGCTGTGATGATGATGATGAGTCAAGGGCATCCGTGTTGCCAATATGGTTTCGTAGTTTAGCCGATTACGACAAAGGCAATTTTTTTATATCTTTATAACATTGCGCAATGTTAGCACCTATAAAAGCCTATGTCAGTAATAATTTATATAGATTGGCTCACCGCAATATAAATTCTTCATCGGCTGCAAAAATCTAGTTACTTCTAGCAATTTCCTCTATGTAGCCGATAAATAAATATGTATGAAACATTGTGTGCTTATTTCATTCATGTAAGAAATCTAGAAGCCGATAAATAAATAATTAGGTATGATATTTTTCCGAGAAGACCGTTATTGTTTTTTGTCCGGGCTTCAATAAGCTTGAATTCTAGTCCTCTGTAGATGTCTCTATATCAGGCTGTCAGGCTGTTAGAGTGCCACAAACTTATCTGAACCGGTGAGGGGGGCGCTATTATCGCATTTGGTGTTGGCAGAAAAATAACTTTAGAGTAAAATTCGTTAGTTCTTTTAGCCACCGGTTCAGATAAGTTTGTGGCGCTCTACGGTACTTTGCTGAACTGACCCGATTCCAAAATATCACCAAGTTGTGTTTATTTATACCAGTTTTTCTTTTGATCAGATTTATCCATGTTTAAGTGTGGTCTGTTCGTCAACTCGAAGTCTTGGCATTTGTGGCTAGATCTATATCTAGAATTTAGTAGTATAGTTGCCAAATGGTAGCAATAAATTGGGTACCGAGCCATGCCTATGAGCTATTACTCGGTATTGAAGTACTTAAGTCATGAAAGGTTACCAAATATCTTGTTTTAGAAACGCCTAATAGTTTTTTCTTACATGTAAAAAAATATTGAATGAAAAATTTAAAATAATGAATAATATTTACCTACTTACATTGAATTTTTGAAATGTAATGATGAGAAATGTGCCTTCAAAGTCAAAGACAAAAAGCATTTATTCAGTAGGCCCGCTGAGATTAGAATAGTCTTAAAACTAATTTTACTCCTGTTCTTTCGCGACGCCCAATACCGTGACTTGCAAGGTTATAATTTTCAAGAAAAAGCATTAGCTACTAAAAGTCTCAACAACATAACACTCGACAGCAAATAAGTTGGTATAGCAAAGACCTAACTTATAATCTTATCAAGAACATTGTACAAACAAACAGGAATAAAACCGGTACTTGGCTGCCCACAAACTTGGCAAGTTACCTCATAAGTAGGTATATAACCCACTTTAACTTTAAGTATTCCCAGTAACAGCTCCACTTTCGAATCGGGTCACTCTTGCTGTTGTTTATCCAAACACGAAATTCGTCTTTGTATTTAAATGAAAAATTTAAGTTGTTTTTGGGAAATATATTTTTATGGTAAAATCTCTCCATAAAAGGATAGATAAAGCATTGTCTGAAGAACCCATCAAATGTAATACCAGTCAAAAGTAAAAAAGCCTTGGTGTATCATAGTCCATTTTTGTAAAGCCTACGGCGTAAGCCTCCTTGCAGACTGCCGACTTTCTATTTTTTTTTTCAGCATTTGACCTCACTCTGCCTGATGTTAAGCAGTAGTGAGGTCTAAGATGGAGCATGCTTACCTAGAAGGAACCTAAATACTCTTGATTTGAAGACCCCTATATTGTACTTTTCGGGAAATACAGAGCCCGGCAATGAGTTCCACAATTTGGCGGTGCGTATGAAAAATGTAGACTCAAAACGTTTTGTACGAACTCTGGGAATGTCGACCATGTACAAGTGGCGTCTTTCCGGAAACCTGTTGGTGTATCGGCCGATAGTTGAGACAGAATATAGGTACTTCTCCATACTCATTACGAGCCGAAGTATATTCCGTCTCAACTATCGGCCGATAGAAAGTCTGCAGTCTGCGAGGGGTCTAAAAGTTACCTCAGAGATAAAAACAGGGGCACTCCGGGAGTGCCGACAGAAGTGAAAACTTTAAAAATTACGTGTGTAGGTATTTTTTGAATTGTCAGGAAATATTTTTGAACCGTCACCGGGCGCGCAGCAGGAATCGCCGTAAGTAAAGTTAGCCGCCGCCGCCGTGTTTACGGAGTTCAAAACAAGATGGCACTGACGGTGGTGTCGGTAACAATGTCAGTCTGAGTTCAATAGATTTTTCCCATATCAAAAATGCCCAACGGGCTTAAACAAGTTTTCGCTTCAGGTTTTAAAAATTTTGTATCCCCGTTTTCCCTCGCATTCGTGAGAGTGGCACGAAGTTGTTATTCCGTTGTATTTTTACCCAAACTGTTCTATTTGGCATCACCGCTCATCAAAAAAACGTCCCATTAGCTCTTATCAACAGGCTATCGTTCTGAATATCTAATACCATGTATTTATGAGACCGTTAATATCGGGTCAATGACCTGTGGTTTGTATTGAAACTGTTTTATAATCTGTGTAATGGCGGCAAGCTGTCTGGTCGGATTTTATGCGCCTTATTTGGTGATAAGTTGATTGGTTTTAAATTACCTACCTACCTTACCTACATAGAACCAATAGTTATAAGTAGGTACTTCTAACTTCTTCTAATCGTGTCTTTACAAGTAGTTATTTCGAACCAATAGTATTGAAAGATTTTAATAGCGCCTCAGAAAGGTTCCTTTCTAGGTGGTTTTAAGTACCCACTTCTACAACTCAAGGCTAAGATGTAGGTAAATAATAAATCTATAGAAAAAGGGTATTGTGTGACTATTTAGTGCGACAATGCTGATTTTTTTCCTATTACGCTCTTGTACCTCTACTGCAAGCAAGGAAGCAGCCGAAAGAGCTACGTGGTAAGTAAGTTCGTATGAATCAGTGGCCAACTCTGGTGACGGAGTTTTTAGGCCGCCCTGTGGTCTCCGTCATGGCTTAACGACTTCAATAGCCGGGGCCGACAATTTAACGTGCCCTCCGAAGCACGGCAACGCTCAGATGAAATGCCACTGGCAGTCACCCATCCATTTACAGACCGTTTAGAACGTTGCTTAACTTCGACGAGCGCGACCGTGACGACAAGGAGGAAATCCTTAAATTAAAAGAGACCTCTACTGCCTCTACACGCTCTGTACAGTCAGCAAAATAAGTGGTTTACCACCCTACGGTTGAGATTCATATGAACGTTATGAATCAACAAGGTTGATTTTCCCTTGCAATACTATTTACGTCAGCAAAGAATTAGAAACTATGTATGACAGTTATCATTGCCCTGTTTAAATTTAATCTATATCTATAAAAAAGCTTAACCTGACTGACTCATCATCGCGGAGCCGAAACCGCTGAAGCTAAACTGAAAGAAGGGATAGCTTTCTTTTATAACATAACCCACTACCCATTATGGCGGTTTCGGAAATCTTCCCCAAAAGGGTTGAAAACGTTTTTTATAAAACTTTTTAGTGCGTTTATCGATTTGCTTGAACAATGTTTCAGAGTTTTTCAAAACATTCCTTAAAAGGGGTTTTAAAGTTTGTATAGGAACATATTGACTGGAAACTATTGGCTTGAAACTCGGTTTGGATTTATATGGACATTATATTATAAAATAAATGGACACGTGTTTCAGGGGTTTTCAAAAGAACCCCTAAAAGGGATTTCCAAAAGAACCCCTAAAAGTTATTTCAAAGTTTGTGTAAGAACTTTTTGACGGGAACCTCGTTTGACTTTTATAATCTAGGAACACTAGGTTCTGATGACGTGTGAATCGTGTGATGCAATCGTTGATAGCCCAAACTTGTTGACGATGCACAGTCAAGGCGATATTCGATTTTAACGCGTATGAAGTCGCGGGTAACAGCTAGTATTATGTATAATTACACTTCAATATTGAAGTGGGGTAATTGCGACTAAAATTTTTCACGAATATTGTCCAATATGAAGTTCGTCCAGCACAAATTTTGTCAAATCTGAATTTGTCCATCTATAAACTTAAAATTAAGTTTAGTATCTACGTTTCAAATTAGTTACAATTACCATGGAGTTCTAACTTCATCGCTTTTTAGTTCTATATTTTTACAAATTTCATCTAGTTTTTTATTGCCGTCTTACGTAAATGTCCTAAGCTGTAAAGTGTGTAAAGAATAAAAGTATACAATATAATATGTAGTATTATTTTGCACAAAATGCTTGTTACAGTGGGACGGGTAATTGAAACTATTTACCTACAAATAGTGGCACGTTATTGCGATTTTATAAACTCGACAAGTAAATTAATACTACTTTTCGAGTCTTTGAATTTTTACTAATTTTAGTAAATAAGAGAACAATTTATATCAAGCCTGTTGAAAATTGTGATATTAGTTGAAATTATTCGATAGTTGCCATAACCCCACTTTACCTTAAATATTTATTACGTTGACAGTAATACAGTGACACTTGTCAGAGATATTTTCTTTTTCAATGTAAAAAGTTTTTCTCAAAAAAGATCGAACTTGTGTTAATTGAAGATTTTATTTTTTATTGCAAAAAAACAAGCTATTGCGTTGATAATAGAGCTCAAAATAACCAAATAATCCAGTGACTTCAAAAATGTCAGGCATATCAGCTAGCGGATATTACGTCATAATTGTGCATCTCTTCTCCG
Source organism: Epirrhoe alternata (assembly GCA_963565295.1). Lineage (NCBI taxonomy): Eukaryota > Metazoa > Arthropoda > Insecta > Lepidoptera > Geometridae > Epirrhoe > Epirrhoe alternata. Next base: position 7,789,296 of record OY751394.1, read on the forward strand.
TTAGAAAAGTAAACCGTAGCGCTAGTTAGATTTCACAGAAACTTTTGTCCAAAGTGGTAAACCACTTTCTTTGCTGACTGTACCTACTTAACCGTTTTTTATGTTTTGAAATCATCATTACTTCGAATTCATTCTGCTAAACTAGATAATACATATGTACGATATTATACGGAATAAAAACTTTTATTACCTACTCTCTTTGCGATGCGCCGAGCTCACATCACCTACTTTTATCCGGTATCCCGGCACCCTCACCTACTAAAGATGAATAAAATGCGTGCACCAGTTGTCGTCAACGTTTGCAGCACATCTTGAAATTGGAACACATTTACATTTAGATACAGTAAAAATAGGTTAAAAAAAACGGATCTGGTATACCTACATACAATCTGAATATCTACCGTGCTTTAAAGGTACTCTTGTGATCTTGTTTGTTTTTAAAATACGAGGACGTATTTTTCGTGTGAGTATAGCAATGAAGTTTTAGATTTTGAATTCGTGTTAGGTTAGGCACGAGGTTGGTTTAGAGTGTCCTAAAAAAAAGTTTATTTCAAGTTTTATTTTTAACACTATCTTTATTTAAAATATAGGATCTATGAAAAATTACGATTGCAGATTGTCTCTAGTTTGCACACAATAGGTACACTTGTGCTAAAATAGTCTATTGCGCAGCTACGGAAAATTCATTGTTTGAATTCCGGTCACTGAATGTTTTCCATTACTAATTCAGTCACAGTAATTGCAGTCGTTTCAAAGTCTACCTGTTTCAAAGAAAATGACAATTTTTTTTTCTTAAAACCTAAAAAAATTTTGATTCTGTCTTCTTTATGGTAAGGAAATAGATTATTTTTTTATTTGTTGTGGAATATAAGTAGGTAGGTAGTCGTTTAAAAACATAATAATAATATTTCAGACCACAACAAATTGAATAAATTCATTCAATACATAAGAGACCAAAGCCGGCTTTAAGCCCTTATTTGTTCCTCCTGGTAATGGATGCTCTGACATCAGACATACAGGAGGAGGCACCCTGGTGCATGCTGTTTGCGGACGATATTGTTCTTGTAGGTGAAGATGCAACCGAGGTCCAGAGCAGGCTGGAAAAATGGCGGGAGAGACTGGAAAACGTCGGCTTAAAGATCAGTAGGACCAAAACTGAACATCTGTTCTGTGACTTTGGTGGTCCTTCCAGTTTCTCTCCAATCGCCTTAGACGGTGTATCCCTACCAGCTTGCACCGACTTTCGGTACCTTGGCTCTTTTATCCAAAACGACGGCGAAATTGATCGGGACATCAAAAATAGAATGAATGTGGGATGGATGAAATGGCGACAGGTCTCTGGTGTTATATGTGATCAGAAGATGCCCCTTAAACTCAAGGGGAAAATATACAAATCGATCATTAGACCTGTCGTATTGTATGGATCAGAGTGTTGGGCAACCAAAGTGACGGATGAAAGAAGAGTGCATGCGACAGAGATGAGAATGCTGAGATGGATGTGTGGAGTAACTAGAATGGACAAGATAAGGAATGAGTACATCAGGGGAAGTTTGAAAGTAGCGCCAGTGACTGACAAATTGAGAAGTGGAAGGTTGGCGTGGTATGGGCATGTCATGAGGAGGGATGAAAGTCATATAACACGACGAGTGATGAGTATGAATGTGGATGGATATACCGGTAGGGGTAGGCCTAAGAAAAGATGGATGAACTGTGTGAATGCGGATATGTTAGTGAAAGGAGTGAGTTCTGATATGACGAGTGATAGAGGGAAATGGAAGAAAGAAACATGTTGTGCCGACCCCACTTAGTGGGATAAGGGCAGGAAGAAGAAGAAGAAGAAGAATACATAAGAGACCAGCGATGCGATGAAGACTTATTTTGTGTTTGAAACAAAAAACTTTGCACAAAAAATCTGTTCAGCAACTCTAGCAACAACTAGTTTTCTTTTTATCGCGAACACAAACGTGCCTGGCCACGTGAGGCTAACTGTACAAAGCCTACGCGAAAAAAGTTGCCAAAAAAAGTTGTTTGGTTAATGTTTTTTGACTCTGTACGAGTATAGCAAAAAACATTAAGTAACACGCATGTCCGACACATGTCACAATTGTTATACTATTCATCATCAAAAATATTGTAAAAAATTGCCATCAATCTAACAGTTCATTGACCCGCGGGCGTCGGCATGTCTGTCTGTCCATACTAATAATAAACTCTAGTTTTTTGCCAGCAAAAATTTGAGTAATTAAAATTGACATGAGTGTAGAATATCGCTGTCGGTTCTCATCAAAGGTTGACGACCACTGCTGCTTAAATTCAATCCAATTGCTAGGTTGATGACCTGTTTCTATTTCCTGGTACCGATTAAAGTTAGTTAAAGGGCATAGGTAACTTGTAGGATAAACGGTTAAGTTAGTTAAGCCCATACGGGCACAGTTAAGTCAGCTCAAGATACATTTAGGTGCTAGCTACTTGTGCCATAGAATACAGCTTGTGCGAGCGTTGGCACTGGCGACTATAAATTCGATATTGCGAATTTCGTCGTATTTCTCATACATAAAATGCATTTTACACCTCTTCCAAACAAATAGCTAGGTAAGTAGGTACATACCCATGCAGATTTTTTATATGAAATTAATAAAAAATGGGCAGTTTTGCATCGTCTGCGTTTAATAAGCTGACAAATCATAAACCATTAAAATCTTCATGTTCTGTAATCATACCTCTTGTAATGAATTCATTATAGTTATTCCAAGCTCCGTTATAATGGCTTATGTGAGATAACGTGAATTAGCTTGGATACGGGTCATGGCGTGGGTGTGCAATTGATACACATTATAATATTAATTTTGTCTGATACGTAATAGTAGGTTAGAGTTTGACTAATATAATAGTACCCAACCATCTTTGGTGATTGCACGGATTTAGCGCTAAATATTCAGTGCCAATCGAATGTGCTCTTTTTGTACCTACCCATCGTTAGTTATTCAAAATTAATGTGTAATAAAAAATTTTGAAAAAAAAATTGAACCGACTTCACATAACACATACAGACACTAAGAACCTTCTATGTACCTACACTAAAAAGAGAAAAATAAGAATATACACATGCAAGTATTATTTACAGTATTCAATTAATAAATTATTATGTTATATTATATTTTGAAGTCGGTGCCAACTATGCATTTACATCTAAGAAGAAATTACGAGTACAATAGATCTTGGGTGCAAAATTGTATCGAGTAGTTAGAGTAGAATAGTTGGCACCGACTTCAAATACATAATATAACATAATAATTTATTAATTGAATACTGTAAATAATACTTGTAAAAAAAAACATACATACACCCGAACATAGAACCTCCTCCTTTTTTTGAAGTCGGTTAAAAAGGATTCGAAGTACGCTTCAAAGAGTCTCCTATCATGCACTTAATTTGTCTTGATGTTATCTTTGATGATTCGAACTTTTTCGAGTCTACGACTCTACACGTTATTTTGCTTTAAAGTTTGAGAATGGTATGAAGGTGCATTTACACGATGCAATTTTTCGTACGATTTGCTAAGCCCCGCCCATTGGATGTTCCAACGAGCGTCGTGCTATCTATGACAAATCGCATACGATGAGCGTTTACACGTGAAAAATTGCCGTGCGATACGATTTCGTATGGGTTGAAATCGCATCGTGTAAATGCACCTTGCATTTTCTGACGTCATCAGCATTTTTTGTATAGAAAAATGACTGCGGCGCGTACGCGGGCAGGTTCAAAAGTATTATTAATATGAAAATTTTGATAGTCCATCAACCTTTGCTCTACTTTACAGTATAACATGATTTACTGTTGACAACAATCTCTGAGCTAAATACTCGTAGAGGAAAAACGTTTCCTAGAATATAATTTGAGTACTAATTGCCGATTTATTCATATCGTGTCTTCTGTTTTCCTGCTTGGCACTTCCGTTTGTACAGGCAGATACAAAAAAATATAAACAAGACGACCTAGTATATCTTCAGTAACATGATTCGAAATTAGCTACATCACAAATGGCTACAAGTTTTCCCAAAAAAGATTTTACGATTCCCTCAATCAATTAAAATTCAACGAATATTTATGGAGAAAATCATCTATTTAGACCTCTGACTAACCTAAACGCATATATAAAGGGCTTAGTGTTTCTAAATATCAAAAGTAAAGAAAGAAAGGCCTATAACCGAAACTAGGTTAGGTTAGAGAGCTTACATCGCTCGGTCTACAAATTAAAGCCCAAAATTGCCATTGTGCCACGATGTTGGTCCTATTGGTCGCGAAAGAACAGGAGTAAAATAAGTGATCCCAGCGGTCCTACTGAATATGTGCTTATGACTTTGATGTGCGATATTTCGAAATACAATAAATTTTTCCTGCTGACTGTTCACGAGACTATCAAAGTACTCTGCCAATTGCAAGAAGCTAATTATACCAAATGATTAATTATAAACAGTGTCACCAATAAACACTATGTAAAGTTTTTCTTTAGTTCAACTTAAGAATAAGCAAAATGGCAACCAATAAACCATTTAGAAAGTTCCACCTTGCATAACTTTGACATTTCTTTCATACAAACGCTATTCCGAAGTTCCACCAGCTAGCACCCTTGTTTAAATTTAGTGTAACCACAGAATACATATTAGTAGGTACTGTAAAAATATTTTCATAGGTACCACCAAAGAGTTCGTATATATTTTACTCGTACATACCAAGGAGTTTTTGTTTAAGTTCTTCCAGATAAATTTACAGGAGAAAAAAATAACTTTATCTGGAACAAATCTTACATTCCAATAGAAGAGGTAGCATGGCGAGAAGGTTTTATAAAATAAAAATCGTAATTTGATAATAAAAACGAGCGCGGAAATCAAAAATGATTTTGTAATAAAAAAATTACATGTGAAATATTGGCGAATGCACAAAAAGTGCGAAGCCATTCTATCTATCTATCTATCTATTCAGCCCGGTTGCACCCACTGCTGAGTATAGGCCTCCTCTCTATATCGCCACTCTTCTCGGTCCTGTGCAGTCCTTTCCCACGCTTTCCCAGCTAAATTAACGATGTCATCCGACCATCGGGCGGGTGGTCTGCCTCGTGGTCTTTGTGCATCTCTGGGCCACCATTTCGTAATTGCTGTAGTCCATCTTCCGTCTTTCCGTCTAGCCAGGTGTCCTGCCCATCTCCACTTGAACCCATTATGAGAAAAAAACAAGAATGACAAACAAAATGACCAATTCAGTCAGCTTTCATAGACAAAATGATACTTATTTTGAGGTTTCTCGTTGGATGCGATGTTGCCGATCTGTGCATCTTCACGTAACAGAAGGACAGTTATTGTTTATTGGTCAGAATTTTTTTCTGACTTATTCTGAATTTACGCAAGGTACAGCTATGCGATGTGGAAATTTGATAGAACTTCGGAATAACTAGTTTTTATTGGTGAGACGGAAAGAATTTAAAAGATAACACATAATCGGAGATGAACACGTCTCAGATGTTTGATAGATTTAGAAAGTAAGAATAAAAAGAGTAAAAGGTACTATGGTTTTAAATTACAAAATTTGATAGACTTCGGAAGTAAATAGAAAAAAAGAAGCGTAGTGTAGAAGGGACACTAAATAAAACAATCCTATTGTAGCCTAAAATGTACTAGCTGGTCAGCAGTATGCGCGCTTAGCCTAAGCGCGCATTATGAGTTTACAATCGCGGAATTTCGTTTGACAGCGCGATTTTAAAATCATGTCGCAATAAGTAAAATCATATTGCGCGCTTAAGGTGCATTTACACGGTGCGATACGATTTAGCATCGCACGTCAATTTTCCCGTGTGAACGCTCATCGTATGCGATTTGTCTTAGTAAAATCGCATACGATGAGCGTTCACACGGGAAAATTGACGTGCGATGCTAAATCGTATCACACCGTGTAAATGCACCTTTAGGCTTACTACCGATAATATCTTATTCCGACTTTAAAAATGTAACTTCCTTTTCTCATAAATATGAGGACAATGCCAAAAGTAGAATATGCGGAATAGTCACTAAATAAGTAAGTACAGTCAGCGATATAAGTTGATTGACATTTCAAAGAACCTATGCAGGATCACGATTGCAGGTTTTCTTATTGGCAGTCATTCTCAGAACTTTCTTTTTCATTTTTAAGTTTGAGATCTGAATTAAAATTATAATTTTAAATCTTAGGTAACTCTTTTGGAGAAGATATACCTACCGAAAAGCCGTCAAAACTATTGGAAAATTTAAAAGTTTCAAGGTATTTAGAAGCAGTAAGGCCGGATTTGACCAAACTATTTATTCGCTGAATAAAATCAACAACTGCTGCTCTGCATCACTAAATAGTTTGGTCTAATCAGTACTAAATGGCATAATAATCATTCCTTTCTTTTTTATATCCTTCTTCTGATATTGACTGTATTTTGTGTTCTTGAGAAAATCGTACATCAAATATCCTTCCATTTATGGATGCAATGTCACGTAAACCACGATTTAATAAAATACTCCTACACGTTATAATGATTTTATCACAAAAATCGTTTTACAAAATCTTCTGCTTTCTATCTATCTATTCAGCCCGGTTGCACCCACTGCTGAGTATAGGCCTCCTCTCTATATCGCCACTCTTCTCGGTCCTGTGCAGTCCTTTCCCACGCTTTCCCAGCTACATTAGCGATGTCATCCGACCATCGGGCGGGTGGTCTGCCTCGTGGTCTTTGTGCATCTCTGGGCCACCATTTCGTAATTGCTGTAGTCCATCTTCCATCTTTCCGTCTAGCCAGGTGTCCTGCCCATCTCCACTTGAGACTTGCGATGCGCATACCTACGTCTACGACCTTGGTTCGACGTCGTATTTCTACGTTGGGTATGTGATCGAGGAGGGAGATGCCGAGCATGGCACGCTCCATGGCCCGCTGTGCTACTCTTATCTTGTGCATAGATTCCTTTGTAAGCGGCCATGTCTCGGATCCATATGTTAATATGGGCAGAACACACTGGTTATACGCCTTGGTCTTCAGGCTTTGTGGTATACGCTTTATTTACTCAAAATCTTTTAGAGAAATATCTTTGTATTTCTAGTTATTTTTGGATACTTCTTACATACATACATACATGAAATCACGCCTCTTTCCCAAAGGGGTAGGCAGAGACCACGGATCTCCACTCGCTACGATCCTGACACACAACTTTTGCCTCATTCACTCTTATTACATTCTTCATACTTCTTTTTAGCTTAAAATATCTCTAGACTCAGCTTTTTCTGATATCACGAAAAAATTTGCCTTTTAATTGATTAAAGGAGTGATTCAATATATAAATGGCTAGTGATTCTGCCAAATAATAGAGCTAAAAAGTAAGTAAGTTCGTATGAGTCAGTGGCCAACTCTGGTGACGGAGTTTTTAGGCCGCCTTAAGGCCTCCGTCATGGCTTAACGACTTAAATAGCCGGGACCGACAATTTAACGTGCCCTCCGAAGCACGGAAGCGCTCAGATGAAAATGCCACTGGCGGTCACCCATCCACTTACAGACCTTGCAAGACCTTGCACTAATAGAGCTTGCAAGCTGATTTATTTTCTACTAGGACTCGTAGAAATGTAGTGCAGAACTGATTGTGAATTCAACCTCTATGACGACTAACTTTCAAGTTCATTTCCTAGATTATTATGCAACAGTCATGTCAGCAATTGTATGATGAATTATTACTAAGTATTTTATTCTTCCGTGTTCACAGCGTTTGCAACTGCGTCTAAATATCGGTAAACTCCAAAAATATTGAATCACGGTAAATCCACCACCCGGTTTTATTTACACCGCCTTTTTGCCTACCTTTAATCCAGTTCATCCTAAGGTTGTCTGGAAGAAATCGCTCACAGCGATAAGACCGCCCATTGTACTTCGCTTTGAATATTTTCTTGTATCTTTGTTTGTATTTTGTAATGTCCATGTGGTGTACAATAAAGTATTTTCTATCTTCTATCTATCTATCTATCTAAATACCTCATTATTAATGTTAAAAGAAAAAGTATTTTCTCAGTATTAAGGAATGAACCGACGTGGAAACTAATCCACCTCAAGAATTAGCTATAGCTAACCTTCGTCCAAATGCAAAAATATATTCAAAGCAGCGAAAGTTTATCGGTTGTAGTGCGATATTTTTAATATATCAAAGTTTTTCTATGCAAATAAAAAAGCCTTATGAAGTAAACTTGTTTATGTAAAGCAGTAGGTGAACATATCAATACACCGTTCGACCTCACTTGCATCCCACACGCAACGCTCATACTTAACCATGACTTATAAATTCCACAAACATTATCGGTGTCACCAATAAACACGCTGTAAAGTTTTTCTTTAGTTCAACTTAAGAATAAGCAAAATGGCAACCAATAAACCATTTAGAAAGTTCCACCTTGCATAACTTTGACATTTCTTTCATACAAACGCTATTCCGAAGTTCCACCAGCTAGCACCCTTGTTTAAATTTAGTGTAACCACAGAATACATATTAGTAGGTACTGTAAAAATATTTTCATAGGTACCACCAAAGAGTTCGTATATATTTTACTCGTACATACCAAGGAGTTTTTGTTTAAGTACTTCCAGATAAATTTACAGGAGAAAAAAATAACTTTATCTGGAACAAATCTTACATTCCAATAGAAGAGGTAGTATGGCGAGAAGGTTTTATAAAATAAAAATCGTAATTTGATAATAAAAACGAGCGCGGAAACCAAAAATGATTTTGTAATAAAAAAATTACATGTGAAATATTGGCGAATGCACAAAAAGTGCGAAGCCATTATGAGAAAAAAAAACAAGAATGACAAACAAAATGACCAATTCAGTCAGCTTTCATAGACAAAATGATACTTATTTTGAGGTTTCTACTTGAATGCGACGTTGCCGATTTGTGCATCTTCACTTACAGAAGGATAGCTACACTTTGTATTATTAGTAAGAATTTTTTTCTGACTTATTCTGAATTTACGCAAGGTACAGCTATGCGATGTGGAAATTTGATAGAACTTCGGAATAACTAGTTTTTATTGGTGACACTGTATGAGTATTAAATAATGGTGCATTTACACGATGCGATTTTTCGTACGATTTGCTAAGCCACACCCATTAACGTGATGACGAGCATCGCGCCAACTATGACAAATCGCATGAGCATTTTTACATGTGAAAAATTGCCGTGCGATACGATATCGTGTTTGTTGAAATCGCGTCGTGTAAATGAACCTTAAGCCTTGGTGGACTACACGTACTTATAGTCACCTTCACGAACTGGTAAACCCCTCGCCTTGCCTTTATATTATGGCCTAATTTATGGGGGTTGCAAGTTGGTGACGCTGTCTGTCTGTATACGAGTAGTATACTCAGTATAGGGCTATGGGCACAGCAATATTTTTAAATCGGTGATTATAGGTGTATTTAAACTTCTGGTTATAGACATTTATTTCCCATAAAGAACATTCACTTACATGAGAACAAAAGCTTAAATTAAGTTTAAATATAACAGGCGTAATGAGTAGCAATAGAAAATAATAAAAAGTTAACAAATTGTGGGTACACTTGTGGACGAGCAGTGCAGTGTGCGTGCACTGTTCTGCGTGTTACTTGCGAAAACAAAGATATAGCGAGCTCTGGAACTTCGCTAATTCTTCTTCGGTTAATTTCGCTGGTTTCATTGGGAAATACCTAAGACGTTTGAATTTCTAAAGTATTTTTGTAACTATTTTTAGAACTTCGTATGAGTCAATAATGCACCAATAAATGTGTTTTCTAAAATACTGAGACATCATTACGCCTACATCGATTTCCGGTTAAGATAATTTATATTACCATAATGGAAATGGCAGACGATCTTGAGAGTATTTTTTTATTTTGGTCAAAACTACTTAAAAAGTAGACTTTGACCCCTCGCAGACTACAGACTTTCTATCGGCCGATAGTTGAGACGGGCTATACTTCTCCATACTCATTACGAGCCGAAGTATATTCTGTCTCAACTATCGGCCGATAGAAAGTCTGTAGTCTGCGAGGGGTCTTTATTACGAGCAGGAGTAATATATATTTTCTACTTAGATACTTAATATAAAACAGTAAGGAAGTCGGCAAAACTTTGTATATCATCTAGCTTGATATATCTGGCTTTATTGCAACTACAATTTATCCTTTAAGAATTGTAATTCATGCGATCTTTTATGCTGGTTTTCCTGTTAGTCTACTCACTGCAATTTAATCACTATATTATAGGTATTAATAATATAAACACATAGAGTTCCGCAGTTATTTCAAATGTAATCAGCTTTTCTCAATAACGAACCAGCCAGCCAGATGGTCTGATGATATTGTGGCGGTAGTGGGAAAGCAATGGATTCCACTGGTGCAGGATCGGAAAGAGTGGCGTGAAAATGAGGAGGCCTATACTCAGCTGTGGGTAGAAGTGGGCTGATTAGATAGATAGATAGAACGAACCTTATTTATTTTTAATTTTACATTGCCATTACAGCAAACACCAAAGCGACAAAGAGAGACATATTAAACTAGATTTGTTTTACATAAAAATCTAAATACAATATTTGTGAATTTCGTCACTTAGACCTCTCGCAGACTACAGACTTTCTATCGGCCGATAGTTGAGACGGGCTTTACTTCTCCCATTACGAGCCGAAGTATATTCCATCTCAACGTAGTGTAGTCTGCGAGGTGTCTTATTAGGTTACTTAGAATAGCCTCGCAACCTAGTACCTACCTGCAACTACTGCCGATAGATTAAGGGCAAGTTAGAGTTAAATGAGCAAGAGTTTTTCAGATCCTAGTCTACACAAAAAAATATCACCAATCGAACTATCAACAAGCTCGGTGGTCTCATTTAAAACAAGATAACTATATCTTTGACCTTGCTTGACCTCTGACAAGCATGCAATCAGACAGGCATTGGGACTTCGAACTATATGCCCGCATGAAGCTACGTCAGCTGTTCTATAGAGGGGAGAATGGGCAGGGGAGGAACCAAGGTTAAAAACAAATAACCATAGGTTTGATACAAAGTGAATTAGATAGAGCTTCAGGAGCGCTACATATACATATACCTACATATTTTGATATGACAAAAAAACCATCTTGAACTCGTAGAAATCGATACAATTCCAAAGGTGCCAATATTTTCTCTTGGTATAATATTTTTATGGGACATCTAACAAAGAAAACAAGAAATAAAAACAAAGAAAACCAGAAAAAAAACGGAAAAAAATAAATAGTATCGCACGATAATCTTTAATAAAAATTATAAATAAGTAATGCTGGACATTTTCACAGCATCATCTAGTCCCAAACTAAGCAAAGCTTGTACTACGGGAACCAGATAACTGATATAGGTACTACATTACATATACTTTCTGTTTGTAAACATGGGCGGATCCAGGATTTTTTTCTGGGGGGGGGCACAAGAAACAAAAACTGACAAAAATTTCACAATTTATTACTTTTTCGTAGATAGTAGGTACACAAAAATATCGTCTGGGGGGGGCACGTGCCCCCCCCCCCCCTGGATCCGCCTATGTTTGTAAATACATACAATATTATACATAGCATCAAATATAAGTTAAAGACATAAGAGCAATCCAAAAGCACGGGTCCGGCACACCAATTAAGGGTCGATTCACATCTGACCGTTCACACTCGACGGATGATACGTTAGTCCGTCGAGTGCGAACGGTCGAGTGTTTTTCTATACATTTGTCAGTTCTGGCGTTCCGCGACCGATAATCCGCGACGGATCTTCCGTCAGATGTGAATCGACCTTACGAGTATTTGACACGTGCCCACTTTCTGAAGTATCTAACATTCCACTCGTATTATTTTCATGTTACATTTGCATGCGGGCATATAGAGTTGGATTCTATGAATTTATGTCGCCTTTTTGTCTGCCCATCGCCTTATCAAAATAAATACATTGTTAATCAAAGTGTTTTTGTGTAAAATTTTCGATAAGAAACAGTAAATAACACTTTGCAGTGTTTAATCAAAGTTTATTGAAAATTTTGTGTACTACCAAAACAATACTTTAAACGTACCTACCGAAAATATGTCTCGCCCGCGGTTTTACTTACCTTGGTACCAACATTGCCTATGTCACTCATTTACTATAGAGTCGTTCTCACATAGGAACGCTTCCGTAATAAAGGCTCTTTTAAATTATTAAAACTCAAATAGACCAAAACATTTTTATGAAGTTGTATCTTTTAGTATTTTTACTAGATTTTATTTATTTCATAATTTTTCTAGTTTTAAAGCGTGAAAGGTACGTGAAAAATACCATATATAGTTTATAGGTAACCAATGTTTCAAAGAAACCAAATAGGCGGGATTCTTTTAATGTAGGTAGGTATATTCTTATTCGCAAACGGATTTTGATAAATCTTGTATAAATAACAGGAAAGTAAACTATCAACATCTAACTGGTATTAGAAGGGTGCCTGGCAATTCCTTGAGTTTTCTAGAGTACGTTCCAATGCAGTTAGCTCGGTTACACAAGGTCGCTACAAGCCGAGATATGGCCGCCAATACTGTGTGTGCATTTATTAAAGCATAAAAATATGCCTTTTTTATGATGAATGGGTTCGGTTCTTGACCTCAAAACTTACATAGGCAAGAATGAGGTCTACGATAGAGCGAGCCTACCCAGAAGGTGCCTATTAACTCTCTTCTTAAAAACAACAGGGTCGTAGCTCAGCGGAAACACAGACGCTGGAAGCTGATTCCAAATTTTTACATCAATCTTGGCCTTTACATCAACTAGATGATTTAAAGAGCGTCAGGGGACAAGATGATAGATAATACCAAACAAAACAAACACAATACGGAATAAAAAAAACAGTGGCACTCTAGGGGTGCCGGCAGTGAAAACTTGAACGGTTCTAAACTTGACAGATAACCCGGTGTCGGTGGGCAGTCACGTGACTCGCATGTGACCTTTTCACATGGCCCTATTATGGTTTATAGTCACGACTAAGTCCACCGTGCTATGTGATGGTAAGACTGATTTATTTAAATTTCTTAACACACTTCTGAGTTAAGAGAGGCCAGCCTGTCTTACTTTTCATACAAACGCTCGTACCTGATTATGGTGTGTAGATCTTTATTTTGAAACCTTTGAACTAATAGTATCTTGTGCATTATATCTAGGTTTCTATCTAAAATAGAAATCAAAATCTTGAGAAACTTTAGTGTAAGCCTCCAAAAATATGCTTTTTTGCATTTTTACCTGTACTTTGGCCGTTCATAACAAACAGGGTCACGACTGTATCCCCAAGGCGCGGTAGACATTCTCTCAGATCTTTATATTCCAGATCCTTTGAAGATGTCTAAGGGGGTAGACAGAGGCATGTACAAATACATATTTGATACATGCCCACATCTTGCAGAAGTTAGTATTCCACACGTGACAGGTTGCAAAACCATCGCCGCCTATAAGAATACTAACTGGTTTCCTCACGATGTTTTCCTTCACCGTTCAGAGCTCGTGTTAAAGCGCATATAAATGGCCGTTCATAATGTACTAAATTGTAAAATTAAAGAAAATATTGGTATAGAAATCTCGCCAATGTTATGGAAGTTCTAAATTTACAAACATTTATCTATATAAATGTTACAAAACTAACAAAAAACTGTTAAAATAACTTATAAAGACAGTAAACGATCTATATCGTTTACTGTCTTTCTAAGTTATTTAAAAAAAAAATGTTGTCCTTATCAACATTTCTTTCGAACTCAAAGATTATATCGAATGATCATTTTAACATCGACAGAAAATCAATCTCTTGCTCAATCATGGATGACCTAATATTAGGTATAGCTTTTAAAATAGGTCGAAGCGAAAGTACTGTGCCAACATTACACGGAAGCATGTGCGATAAATTGTGAATTATAAACTGTATCATGGTATCGATAGAGCTCTGCGGACGTTACGTAAGTAATGCTTCTTTTAGCACGAGTTTTTGTGTCCTAATAATAGTAGAGTCGGCACATGTTCTCTTTTTCCAATTTTCTCTGTCACTCGTAATATCAACAAATTCCTTTCACAAAATGTTTATATGCATCAAGATTTAGTTGCACTAAAAAACATTCTTTATAGGCACAAAAGCAAGCGTCTCATTATGTATATGATAAATAAAATCATCAGTAGGTAGAATTAAATGCTTGAGTAATTTTTGATTAATCTAGAAATACTTCAACAAAAAAATATTGAAGTTTGACTGTTGAGAAAATCACCCAAAGCTAGGACATATAACTAGTCTTTCTCCATATGAGTAGCCACCTTCTCGTATTGACCTCAATGTGAGATGCTTATCCACATACATAATCCTTGTACAGACACACAGACAAATCGTATGTGTCATACAAATTTATTATGCACTTTTAATAATAGTCACTTTGGCGTCGTCCGGAATACAACACGTTACGTATGGATTTAATTAGTTCAATTGGCCGATGTTACTCCGATAAATAATGTATGTTGTGATTTTGATAGAGTTGTTGATTATTTTCGAAGATGTCAAAGCGGAGAGATAAACTAGGCGCCTACTAATAAACCTGATATAAAGTTATTCCTGAGTGTGGTTTGGTTGGCTTGGTTTAATCCGAGAAATAACTTTATATCACGTTTAATGGTAAGGCTAATCATTTTAATCGGAACTTATGATCTCCCTGACCATCTTTTATGTTGGGGGCACAAAAGATTTTCTTATTTCACTCTACTTTATCATCCGTCGTGTCAACATTCAACCAGATTTTCAATATATCTTTTCTTTGGTCTGTTTCTTGCATATTTCCACACTCAAACCTAGAGTTTATTAACAGTTCAGACATTCAACCAGATTTTCAATATATCTTTTCTTTGGTCTATTTCTTGCATATTTCCACACTCAAACCTAGAGTTTATTAACAGTTCAGATAGTGTGTAGGAACCTAGACCTACCTACCTATGTAAAAAGTTAAAAACTGAGTTTTTTAAGATAGGTATACGAGTACCTAAAGAATTCTAATGCTTTTACCTTTTTATATGAAGTATTTATTTATATCTACTTTGAATACTATACTGTACTATACTGTTTTACAGGACCTCTATGGTTTTACAGGATATTACTTCCTAAATAATTATGTTTCAAGGTTCACGAAAACATCCGACTGGCCTCAACCGAGTTCAAGGTTTCAGATTATTTGATACTAGTGGCCAGTCCCGGCTTCACACGAGTATACATTTGTATATATTGGTCAATAGAAATTACTTAGAATAATAAATATAATAAATTAATATTATTGATTAAACTTGATGATGATTTAATTTAATTTATCTCTATGCTATATTATATTATGAATAGTTTTCGCAGCGGTGTAAAGAGTTTTTTTTTACCTTTCGAGTGTTGGAAGTATAGAGTTTTTGTAGGCATTTCTAATTTAGCGTTATATAACAATACAGTATGGTTATGGGCGAAAATAATGATTAATTGCAAACAAAACTACAAATCTTTTATTTATAATATTAAATTAAATGCAATCTCAGTAGATCTAACAAGGTTAGCAAGTTCCCGATCAATGTCACTGTTTCGCAAAGTATTATCTAATCTCCTTCGTGCCTTATCATAAACATACGTAAAGCCCAAGCGAATACTGGTGTCAATTATGTTGTTCACAACTAAACGTGACTGTAATAAGTATACTTTGCATTAGGTACTTTGTCTAGTCTAGTCTATTGCACTAGTCTACACTAATATTATAAAGAGGAAAGATTTGTTTGTTTGTTTGAATTGAATAGGCTCCAAAACTACTGGACCGATCTGAAAAATTCTTTCACCATTAGAATCCTGCATTATCCCTGATGAACATATATTTTATCCCGGGAAAGTAAAGTTTTCCCGATGGAACGCGGGTAACACCGCGACGGAGCGGACAGCTAGTAACTAATTTAGTTAGCATAGTATGACTCAAAAAAAATAGTTAATTAATAACTATTTGTAAAAAATTATTTCATTAATCTCTAATTCATATTAAACATGGTTCGATTTCGTTGAAACCATAATAGATTAGATACCTAACTACATTCTAAAACAAAGTTTTCTTTAAAACGCTTCGCTTTAGATGCACTTAATTCACACAAACAAATTCATATAAACGATAAACAAGCAGTAATATTTGGACGTATGAACCAAAACCTCTCAAACAAATTAGGTCGGAGGAGCTCTACGGAAACCCCTCCACAGTAAACAGGTTATCGATTCAATAACATAGACTCTATGTTAACAGTTACTTTGTAAACTATAGGTACACACGTACAGTCAGCGACAGAAGTTCATGAACATTTGATGTTTTTGAATCTTCTATATCTTCGAAACTCGTAGCCGTAGGGTTATATGTAACTAAAACTTTAGTTTTTATTGGATGCTTTGCCTCACACCATTATTATTTGTTTAAAAATACACAATATTCCCACAAATCATGAAGAAAATGAAGCTTCAAAATCTCCACTTCAGGTTTAAGATGCATTTATCTACTATATAAAAATAAGTCGGGTTTTCCTTCCTGACGCTATAACTCCAGAACGCACGAACCGATTTCCACGGTTTTGCATTCGTTGGAAAGGTCTCGGGCTCCGGGCGCTTGGAGAGGTTTATAGCAAAGAAAATTCAGGAAAAATTTCAACAGAAAAGCGGGAAAAAAATGCGCAGACGAAGTCGCGCGGGTCAGCTAGTTTCTCATAAGAATTTACAAATTCACTTACATGAGATTATATTTAATACAAAGTTTTAGGGCTGATCGTAGGTATTTCCTTAGATAAAAACAACTTAGTAAGTAGTAGGCAGTAAACTAATGTAAAACTTTAAATGGTATGCTATGCGTAACTTAAAATAATATCTTTAGATACATAAAACTTTAGATACAAATCTCCACTTGTTCATGAACTTCGGTCGCTGACTGTACCATTAACTTAAAGCGTGTTTAGTATAGGTTATAGCCCAGATAATATAATAGAGTAGTTATAAGATCTATAATAACAAACAAACCGTCCGTCAAAACTGGTGTTTTTTATAGAGAAACAAAGTTTACTTCGGCCTTTTTGATTGACTTCCACTTTTTTAGTCCCATACGTAGGTAGTTCCTTTGTTCCGACTTTTTAGCACCTAAGTATAAATTGGGTGCTAAAATGTCGGATTAAACGTTTAGTTACGTTTACGTACGTAACGCAAGTTACGTTTTAAAAACGTAACTAAAAAAAATGAGTCAAAGTCTATTACGGAATGGCACTAAATTTGCACACGAGAGAACGAAGACGAGTACATCAGCCGTATTCACGTTCCCTTTTTCGTTCGTTTGATGAATATTCGGATGGTTCCCACCAATTTCTGATTTCAAGAGCCAATTTTTCGGTTTGGAATATTTGGTCCTAAGTATGGACTGTGTTTGTAAAAATTGGACCTTAATGTCAGAACTCGTGGTGGAAAGCATCCAAATATTCATCAAACGAACGAAAAAAGGAACGCGAGTACGGCCAGGAATTCAATTTCCATCTTGCGTATTAGGTAGTTGATTCGGTCTGTTGCCTAGACATGTTATATGCACGTGTTTAAGAAATTGTTTACATAGATGTAGCAAGATACTTCTGTTATCGTAGGTAGGTAATTAAGATAAAATTATTGGTTTATTTACTAGAGATCTTTATCAACAACAGACAGTGATTAATATTAGTCCCTGTTCTTCCATAACTACGTTGGAGAATGCTTCCTAACATAGGTTCTGGATATTTTTTAAAGTTAGTTTTATACATAAAACAATGTATTTTTGTGTAAATAAAATAAAATGTAATGAGAAGGGAAGAATGTCATGTAACTAGTAAAGTGCTTGGTATGAATGTTGATGGATTTACAAGTAGAGGTAGGCCAAAAAAAAGGTGGATTGTGTGAAGGATGACATGGGTAAGATGGTGTGTTGAGATGACGGCTGATGGAGGAGAAAGGAAGAAGAACACATGTTGTGCCGACCCTATATAACGTGGGACAAGGGCAGGGAGTTGATGTGATGAGTGTTATATAAAACAAATTTAACACCTACTAACATGGAATACGAGTAAATCTTCATTTTAATCACCTTAATCGTTGCATTAATATTTTCATCTTATTAATGTCAAGGTAACTCTTTCTTGTCTATATGATTGTGTGTTGTATTCGTGATCCTCTTTATTATTATATTATGAAAATAAAAAAATCATCATCATCATCAGCCTCTGGACAGCGTCCTCTAATAGCTCATTGCGCCCTGCCTCAGCTAGACGCATCCTGAAAAATCAGTCCTCGTATGTTGTCTAAAGGAAAATTTTCTTTCAGTGAAGTGTTACTTAGCTACTTACAATGAACAATGACTAAGTAACAAAGGTAGTAGGTACCTATCTAGTTTATAGCTAGGTATGACTAATTTCCCTACACGCGAACACACACGTGACAGACAGACAAACGGTTTATTGCATAATACGCTCCTATTATTGGTAACACGACACTGTAGGTATGATAGTCGACATTATTGAGCTCAAAGTCTGAAATAATAGGAAATGGAAAAATGGTAGAAAGGTTAGGTGATAACTTAGGATGTACCATGCTAAATCTATGGTTGATATTGAACTTCAAATGTTTCACAGCAATAAAGCCTACTACCCTACTAAAGAGGCCTGTAAACGGGCAACGAAACTTGATCTTGTTAGCAATTTTTATTGACCAATAGAGCTCAGTAATATTTGCAACCTTACCCTGCAATTTTATTTTGCAATACATTGCCAAGTGTAGCCCTTCAAGATTCTGCAACTAACTGGATTGGTGAGGAATTTTGTTTGTGCACGTGGGGCATATTGCGGCTAGATCTCGCTAGATCTCGAAGAGACAGCAGTGGCAGCTAGAGGACGAGGCGGGGGGAGGCGAGCGAGGGAAAACAGATGCAACTATACCTACATCAGAGCAAAGACGATATATAATATTGCAGTGAAGTCAAAGCGGGACAAATCATTTGCAATGTAGCCGGCTTGCGACTTTAATGAAATATCTTGGCAATATCGCCGGGCTACACGCAGCAATATTGCAGCAATTGTGGCACTGTGTTAAGAGATATAATCGGCAACTTTGCTGCTATATTATCGCAGCAAGAAATTGTCAAAAAACTAGTTTGATAGCTGAAAGTTTGTAAATATATCTGTACTTGTGTTTGTTTCAATCACGCCTAAACCAGGAAACCGATTTAGATGAATCGTGGAATAGGTGAAGACAGTGACTTAAAGGCTATATTCTTAATGATGGCACCATGTGAGGGAAGCCGCGCGCAGCTAGTCAAAAATAATGTTGTCAAGCTATGGATGGACAAAAAGGAATTAAAATTAATTTGGACATTTGTGTCCCTTGCTAGTGCTACCGCTCCTTGTAGATACAACACGCACGGTAGTGTAGTAACCGTTGAACGACCAAAACTCCCTGCCCGCACGTTTTTGAAAGTTCGTTACTCATCCAGGTTTTTGCTCCCTCCCGATGACCTTCCAAAACCAGTTTCTCCACAGAATATCGCCTAGTTGGTACTAACAAACCACAGATGCAACCACAGTTCCTACGGGAATTCTATGAAGTCTCAGAATTTTTCTTCAAAGGAAAAAGTGCAAATGTGCTGGGCTTTCTCTTGTTTGTTTGTTTTGTTTAGTGACTAAGCTAACATTCTTATGTTTTAGTGATAGAGTTCAATGACCTCGCTGCTTAATGTGTGATGACACGTGGCCGTCATAACGACGCAAACATTTTGTAACTTACTTAATTTTTATAACGTATATTTTTGTTTTAGTTATTGTAATTTGTGAAAACAGATGGGTTTTCTTAAATATTTAGAGCACTAGGTAAATTATTTCTTCAGTTCTAAGCCTTGTCTCCACACTTAATAATTAAGTTACCAAGGCTTAGGTAAAAGGTCTATCACAAAGGTATATCACATAAAACAGTTAAATTGTCTTATCAATACGACAGGTTAGCAGTACCAATGCTTAGGTAATTACCATTTAATTTACGTTGTTATCGACACAACGGAAAATACTGAAGTATTGTTTTGGTGTCCGATTCTATTAACTGACAGATATTGATGGGCAATTGGCCGGGCCAAATGTATGACGTGCCAATATTCGCCGGCGCCCAGTGGGCAGATCTGCGACCATTTAGGACATAATGTAATGCTACGACGTGTTATGTAAAAATGTTATCCGAATAGTCATTGAATTCGTTGGATATAATTTATTACTCTTGCGTAGGATAGATTTTTTATTTAATATGTGAGATTTTCCTCGACAAATAACCTTTATGTGAAGATAAAATATGGTGGATTCCTTTTCGCTGTCAAATTACCTACTCACAGAACAGTTAATTGATACCTAATGAACACATGTGTGGCACGAGACTGTGACTACAAACATTTGTTCAGATATTTGTTCAAACATTTGAAGCAAGTCTGGCGCCGGCTTTATAAGAATAACGACGCGCTCACGTCAAAATGAATATTCCAAACACCTATTCATAATTAATGTTATGAGTAGTTTTCCAATGTAATATTTGCATAATTCATCGAAGAATATCACTACCTATTATTATATCGAACACGTCACTTTAAATAAAAAATTTAAGCATTGTGTCCAACAAAAAACCTTGAGTGATTTTAACATTTGCTAAAAATGGTCGTGTATAATGTAAGTACAGGTCATCTAACTGTGATATTATATACATGGTTGGTAGGTAATTTCTATGTAATGATGTAACAGGGACCGTATTCGCGTTCCTTTTTGGTTGGTTTGACGAATATTCGGATTCACACCACGATTTCTGATTTCAAGGGCCAATTTTTTCAAACGTTAAAACACGATCTCAACCTAGGACCAAATATTTCCAACCGAAAAAGTGGGCCCTGAAGTTAGAAATCGTGGTGTGAAGCATCCAAATAATCATCAAACGAATGAAAAAAGGAACGCGATTATTCAGTGAAAAAAAAAACAAAAATACCTAATTATTTAAATACTTAGGTAGTAGGTATATCTACGACACACTAACATTACCTACCTATACCTACCAGTTAACATGACCTTTCATTGTGTTAGGATCATCTATTGAAAACAGCGATAACACGTGTTTCCTCTAAATAAAATCGTCTTTAATCTAATTTTATTTAGTAGCACGTGTTTCAAGAATTTTTATTTTTTGAGCGTGCCAAACATTGAGAATTAATTCAAAACGGTTTAAAATACTATTTTACTATAGCTATCTGTTTATTACTCAATTACCCAAATTAGTGTAATCGTCAGATAAAAAAGGAGCATTAGATAAATGAAGATAAATAAAAGAACCTGCTGAGCTATACGACTAAGTTGCAAAGAAAATTATGCAAACAACTCTAATCAATTAACCTTGATGATCGATAGAAAAACAAAAGTTTACGACCAAGATAAGCTCAGCTGTGGCCACAAACACATGTGGCGTTTGGTATTTATACGACAGATATTTTGAAGTATTCGTGGGTGTTTATTTGGTTAAACGGAATTTGGCGACTCTGACCCATCGTCCATATTCAAATGAGATACAAGATTATATAAATACTTCACTGACGGAAGACATTTGGTTTCACTCATAACTCGTATTTAGCTCTACAAGTTTTTTTTAATGTTTTTCAGTGATATATCGATGAATACAACGTTCACAGTGCATGAAAATCTTACCTTTCCTACGTCCAAAAGGGCCACAGAAGACGTTCCCCTTGCCAATAACACTGTCATCGATATACTTGATCAGCTTAGCGACGTCCTCCGTCCGGGACTCTGCCCCCCATCTCACTGGCAAATCCTCTTGCATGGATTCCGATTTGCCTTTGCTACCTCTTGATTTCTTTAGCACACTTGTCATAATCACATAACACGATTTTTTTTTATCACAATGTCACTGAACACTTTGTTTACTTTTGAGATTGCGGAATCGAACCACTGTGCGCGTAGACACGACCGCTTGCTCGGTGGTTGCCGAACGAATGACGAGCGAGCGAATGAAACGAATTCAACCTTGTGTTGGGCGCTGTTTTTCTTGCGTAGAAATGTGAGCCATCCTATTCCACAATGGGTTTGTGCATTAGATCAAGTGCGCCACATTTCCTGTGTTGCTATGAAATTGCTACCTACTCATAATTTCCCTAAAAAACTTGGACATTAATTATGACCGTTATTAATAATGATAGCGTTATTATTTTACAGGTTCATCTAGCGAACAAAACGTTTACATGATCTGAAAATATATTTCAATGTAGGTTAAGTACTGAGGTATATTTTTTCAAGACCACCACATAATTAGATAACTGAAAATGCAAAACTTCTAGAAATAATAAACAGACAAAACGCATTATTATTATTATGTTCACGACTGATCCCCAAAGAAAGAAAGAAAATATCACAGATTTATCCAAGTCCAAGATCATAACAAACTTCTACGTGTACAATTTTCATCGTTATTTGGAAAATCTCAATTATGAATTTATATACCTACATTTATTTACAGACACTAAGCTACTTAAACTTACTACTTACATTATGACCGTAATCAAACGTGAACGTTTTCCTGAAAACTTGCTTTAAATGGCCGAGAGGGGCGCAAAGCGCAGACTCGGGATTTTCAGGAACTGCTTTCGCTTTGACGTTTGTTGTGATATGAATACTGTGAAAATAACATTCCTTTTGTCAATTAGCAACATCGATGATATATTCAGCATCCTAATGTTTTAAAAATTGTATTATCCTAACTTTAAAAATCTAATTTACATTGAACAAAAATTAAAAAAACTACCTACAGCGTTAAATCGCGAAGAATGGAAAAAGAAGGGAGGCCCTTGCCCTGCCACAGAATGCCCTGCAATGTGAATAATATTAATAATATATCTATGGCTTAATGCAAATGAAAATTAGCTGAGAGCATGGTTTAGATGGACTATAGCTTACTCAATCTCATCCAATGATCACAACCAAACACAGAATAATAGCATCAGTACCTTTAATTAGTTAGAGACCTCGACTCTACCACGGAGATACAAAATACTTCGCTAAAGCTGATGGTGGTGGCCGTTTCCCTAGAACTAGGCAATAATTCTTATTAAAGACTAGCAAACCCAGCGAACTCCGTTTCGTGCCGTGGAAACCGTGGAAATCGGTTCGTGCGTTCTGGAGTTATAGCGTCAGGAAGGAAAACCCGACTTATTTTTATATAGTAGATTGTCTACTAATTCCTACTGCGTTTATTGCTGTTATTTTTGGCGATTCCTTGATTCCCTTCTTCGATCAAAAGATTCCCTTAGATCAACCGCGCCAGTATTCGCGTTCCTTTTATTCGGATGCTTCCCACCACGATTTCTGACTTCAAGGGCCAATTTTTGTAACGTTAAAACACGGTTCTAACCTAGGACCAAATATTCCAAACCGAAAAATGGCCCCTTGAAGTCAGAAATCGTAGTGGGAAGCATCCGAATATTCATCAAACGAACGAGAGGAACGCGAATCCGCCTGTTCGAAGTAAAAGCTCCTTGGATACCAAACAGGTTTAATCTTTTAACTCCTTCTTGGACTCCTTAGTTGTCATGACAACGCATAAAGTAGCATTTTGTTTGATCAAGCGACTGCCACAGCCATAGCGTGCCTTTTGTATTATTTTTGAATTTAATTTACCGTATTAAAAATGATGAAAATGCAGATATCGAATGAGCGGGATCGGAAGGAAGCTCAGAACAGGGAGAGAAGAAGACAATGCGAGCTGGAGAGGAGGACCAGGATCTTCAACGCGAGGAACAGGAAGATTGGGGCAAGTGACACTAGCTTACAAGCTATCCAAGCTGACCTGCTTTTCTGATTTAATTGAGACTTAGTCCGCATTCAATGTTTTCTCGGTTTCCAATACGAACTTTCATTCAACCCTTATTTTCATCCCTTCCGTGATAATTCCACATCCTTCAAAATATATATGAAAGTTTGTGATTACCAATAGACTGATTTAGATAACATTTGGAATAGATATGTCGCAGGCCAGTCAGGGTCGGGCAACAGGCAACGGCGCCGTTTAATTAGATGGCTAGGCGTTTAATTGAATGTGCTTGTTGCCTTTCTTCACGGTAGGTATTGGTCGCGAAGGAACAGGAGTATAACCAGCTAGTTCTAACTTTCTAAGACCTAAGTGATCCTACTGAATCATTTTTTTTTTGACTTTGACTTTGAATCAAATGTCAGGTGGATGTCCCGTTCCTGGAGCGTCAGATCGTGGAGAAACAGGCAGAGAGAGAGGAGCAGACGCGAAAAGACCTCGCCTTCGCGCAGCAGATGATCAAAGACAGCAATCTGGCTGTGGTGCTGCAGGAGAGAGAGATGGAGGTATATCGTCGTCCTTTTCTTTCGGAAGCACTGGTCTTAAAGTAGCTCCGTTTTCTTATCGTAAGACTTCTTGTCCTTTTCTTTTGAGGAAGCTGGTCTGAAAACGGGCCCGTCTGTGATCCTAAAATCGTGGTTTCCTGTCGTGCGCTAACGAGTTTTCTGTCCAACAAATAATGGGCACAATTTAACCAGAGCTCTCAAACAGATAAGAAAAACATCGAGTGGGAACCGGTCAGAATGACGTAAAACCTATAAAAAGTTCGAAAACAAGTGCTCATAGAGGCGTTTAAACCTCTCCTTTTACTACACTTGTTCTAAAGTGACCAAAATGAAGAAAAACTAAAGAATCTGAGGATTGTTTTTTTGAACAGGAGCGTCGTCGGATCGACGCTGAGATAGACGCGTACCGCCAGAAGTACCAGCGGAAGGAAGACACGAGGGAGTTCGACCTGAACGACCCCGAGGTTCTGAAGAAGCAGCTGCCTCCGAGAGCCTCGGATGGTGAACCTGTCGGCATGTCTAGTGCGCAGAAGTAAGACTAACTAATAATTATGGTTTAATGATCACCTAATAGCAAGGCTAAATTATATTATTAATAGTAAGTTATTATATTAGGTATAGTAAGTTCATATGAGCTAGTGGCCAACTGTAATGACGGAGTATTTAGACCGCCCCAAAGCCTCTGTAATGGTTTAGCAAGCCGGGAGTTACAAAAAGTGCCCTCCGAAGCACGGAAGCGCAAGTTGATGGCTGAAATAGAAGCTTCCAACTCGGGAGGAGTTGAAAGCTGATTAAATAGACGCAAAACTATCAACTTCATTATCGTCTAACTCCGTTATTAAATACGAGTATAATGTTTTTTGTAGTTACCTACCGTTTCAATGAAGAGATTTAGCAATGATAACAGTTTTAGTAGCCATTTGAGCTTTCCTACCTACCCATGAATAACAAAATGCATGGGTATGAAAGCTTGATTAATCTTGAATAACAAATAATCCTGATATACTGAAGAAACCAGAAACCGGATAAGTATTTAGTTTTATGATCATGATGTTAGGTTCGAAGGCGAGGACCTGGACTATGAGGAGCGGAAGAAGATCATGGCAGCCCAGAAGAACGCGTGGCTGGAGCAGCAGGTCCAGGAAAGGAAGTCTGCTGAAGAGGAACGGAAGAAGGCAGAGGCTGCTTACATGGTAGGTAACTATTTTGTTTTAGAATTAATTGACTTTGCGAGAAAGTACTTTTAACACATAATTGTACATACAGATGGCAATTAAAGCTCGGGACGCCCGCGCCAGCGAGCTGGACAAATTGGAGCGCGACTGCCGGTACCGCCTGGGACAAGCCAACCTTCGCTACAACGAGGCTTTGGTAAGAAAGTCAAAGACGAAAACCTACTAACTTTTAGAGATAAAAGGTATCTACCTAAACATTCTACATTTCATAACTGCGCTGCAGATTGAAAATCCAGGGTGTTAAAATGAACTCTTATTTCCAGAGGAAATTTAACACGCGATAGCCAGCAGAAATGTGTTTCTTAAACTTTAGCGATCGCTGTTCATATTTGGTTTTAAAACGTCGGGTAATTAATGGATGGTTTTAAATTAACTCCGGACACGTTCTCAACAATATCATGGTAAATATCCACGTTGATATTCAGTTGTTCACTTGTTGAACATTACAGGCAGCGGAGAAGAAGCAGTTGGACCAGATAACGAAGGAACAAGAGGAGGCTGACAACACTGCTGAGATGTACAACAACCTCACCTCGGATATGCTCACTGAGAACCCCGATGTGGCCAAGAGCGCCTTGAAGAAGAACGGGTAAATACATTGCTCTTGGGGAAAAAACAGTCATGAAACAAGTCCACGACTGTATTTCTAGGTTTGGTAGACAAAAGCAACAACAAAATAACTAAAAGAATAGGCAGAGGCTACGCAAGGACCTAAGCTTCGCACTGTAGTACCTATGACTTATCTATTTCTTCGTTATGATCCGGTTTTTTAGTTTGATTAACGATGTCTGATCACGGTTTTTTTATTTTTGAATGCCGTTGTCGGAGACAAAGCACCGCATCGCCCGCACCCTTTCCTTTACCAAACATTGCGGCTCGCTTCGCTCGCTAGTAGGTTTATCCACATTCAGCTTACATTCATCGTTTTGTTTCCAGAGCCATCGGTTTCATGTACAAGGGCATGAACCAAGAGGAGTTGAAGAAGTTCTATGCAGCACAAAAAGAGCAGATGGCTGCTGCAAAGGTAATGCTATTTTTACATAGTTTCATGAAACCGGATATGAGAAGAGTCACGTAAATATCTAGATATAGGTGCCTGTAATGATGTAGGTAAAATACTCTATGCAAATGAAATCTTTTGTCTAGACGCGATGACATAGCAAAATGAATCACCTCTTCATCAGTACCTAATATTTGTATCACAAAGGAGTTTGTATTATTTGAATGATCTTCAGGCAAAACGCGAAGCTCTTGAGAAGATGGAAGCGGAGTGGCAGGCGCTCGCCAAGTCTATACAGAGCGAGGTGGCACGACAGGACATCGCTGATAAGAGAAAGAGACGGTAATAGTTTTATCAGCTCACTTTTTTAAAGAATAACAAGTTAAAGGTAACAATACTTTAACTACGATTCGCTTCCTATAGTAAGTGACCAGGGTTATGGTCGTATCACTACATCACTACATAGTATAAAACAAAGTCGCTTTCTCTGTCCCTATGTATGCTTAAATCTTTAAAACTACGCAACGGATTTTGATGCGTTTTTTTTTATAGATAGTGATTCAAGAGGAAGGTTTATACGTATAATACATGCATAATACGTATAGTAGAGAAATTTAGTATCAGCATTGCATTCGTGCGAAGCCGGGGCGGGTCGCTAGTACGAAATCAATGACAGGCTGAATGCATTAGGCTTAGGTACGCTCCTTATGTTGTCTTTCATTTAGCTCTGGAAGAAAATAACCTAGAAATGCTAGTATTTGTCTATGTGTGTACAAGTTTAGTATGATGCAGCGATAGCCTGCTAAAGATGACATAAGCGAGTCCATGCTGGCTGACGTCATCCTGTGCTTTGGTTTGCTCTATTACATAGAGATAGGTTTATTGACCGCACGGTCAAATAATACGTGCGCTGGTTTTTATAACAAGACAGACTTCGGCTATGCAAAGTATTGAATCTAAAACCATTAGCACAAGCAAATGAATTGGAAAATTTCGGTTTAGAAATAAACATTCGCGGTATGTCTCATCACAAATCAGATAAGTCTCATAAAAACTAAGTGAGCCTTCTTGTTACACATAGGTACTTGTTACCTAAATGCACATCTAAAATAATTTTGGAAATCGGTTCACAACTGACCGCCGAACATAGAACCTCCTTTTTTTGAAGTCGGTTAATAAGCCTCAAAAGAAAAATTCCTCAATTTCAATATTCATTTCTGGAATAAGGCGTCACGGGCTCGCTGATTCTACAAAACTCTTCTGTTTTATTCTCAGTGATATCGCTCGTCAGCTGATGGAAGAAAACCAGCTTCTCGCTCTTCAACAGAAAGAGAAGGAGAAATACTACAAAGATGTTGTCAACAACAACACGCCAACTGATGATTACTACTCTCAGTTCAACACTACTACGAGATAAATCCATAGATATAAGATATAATTTGGCTTAAATCCAAATGTGCAGTGAATGAAATAATGAATAAGACTTAGCTGCACGGTTTGCAACTGCACGAGATTGCAATTGCACGAAATGCCAAAGCACGGGTCTGCAAATGCATGGGTTTGCAAGAAATGCACGCGTCTGCAAACAATTGACTAAGTATTCGGCAATAATGGCACAAATTTGCAATTAATGCACGGTTCTGCAAAAATGCACGAGTCTACAAACAATGCACGTGATTTGTTAGCAAGCCTACATGCACAATTTGCATGCAAGCCTACATTCACGAGTAGCGTATACAAAAGTGCATGAGTTTAAAAAAAATTGTCTCAGATGACTGAATTTTCAAATGGCAAGTCATGAAGGCAGGTGTCCTTTGCCCTTTCAACATTTTTTTAAAGGAGCCTTGAAAATTATCACCTGACGCCATACTTTAAGGAAAATATAGAGTTGTTAACTAATAGTGCGATATTAAAGTTAATAGACGTACAGATATCTGGACATTATGCGAGTAAACTTTTTATGAAAATAACATATTTTATGTTAAAATCTGTGGAAAAATGTCTTTATGCAAGTACCTACTTACGATGATCTGACCTGACGACAGATGTAATAGGTATTAGGTATTTAAGAAAATTTCAGTAGGTACAGACAGATTATTACCTATAATTAAAGGTTGATTAAAAATAAACGCATCTTGAAGACATTTTTGTTTTATTTAGAAAATAGACTGATCAGAAGATATCGAATACAATATCAGTATATACTAACTACGTATTTAAAAATTAATTCACCGATTAAATATAATGATTATTTTGATCTAAATATAATAACACCAGTTTTTGGCACTACGTTAATTTGATGAGCAAATAAATTATGCCGTTCTCATCTCCGCCGCGAAACCAGAACAGCGGAACCGGTGAAGGAATTTCGCCGATCAGGTGTAAAAGAAGCGGAACTGTGGAGGCGGTTCCGCGGTTCGCAGCGAAGATGTGCCAAGGGCCTTAGCTAAACTAAGACATTAAGTACCTACCCACACAGTACTAAACACTTTTTAAAATTAAGGTGAAGTGCGCTCATGCTTACGCCGCGCTCGCCGCCCTCCTAGCCCCCTTTTATAAATGTATTTTTTGCTACAAAATAATACTCCTTGGCAATAAAATAAATACGTAATCCTCTACCGTATTTATTAGGAAACACGTAGACGAGATTTCATTAAAAAAAAACATTTTATTTCAGGCAACATTATGTAGTTAAAACATTATATTATGTATTTAAATAACCAGCAATCGAAACTGCTTTATGATGAAGATTTAGAGGTTACTTTGTGATTTTTTTCTATCGAGTCAAATTAAGTTAATCGTGTTTCGACTCCCATAACAAATAAACTAATATCCTAAACTATTAATTGTCATCAAAAAAATATTAAAAAATATCAGTGTTTTTATGCCTTAGGGTCGATTCACATCTGACG
Organism: Epirrhoe alternata; assembly: GCA_963565295.1. Classification (NCBI taxonomy): domain Eukaryota; kingdom Metazoa; phylum Arthropoda; class Insecta; order Lepidoptera; family Geometridae; genus Epirrhoe; species Epirrhoe alternata. The sequence goes on from OY751394.1 coordinate 7,818,937, forward strand.
GAAGATCCGTCGCGGATTATCGGTCGCGGAACGCCAGAACTGACAAATGTATAGAAAAACACTCGACCGTTCACACTCGACGGATGATACGTTAGTCCGTCGAGTGTGAACGGTCGAGTGTTTTTCTATACATTTGTCAGTTCTGGCGTTCCGCGACCGATAATCCGCGACGGATCTTCCGTCAGATGTGAATCGACCCTTAAAAATGACTTGACGTACAGTCAAAACGTGAGTTTTGCGACATACATCGTCTTAGAGGTATTGTCTTAAATATTAAAGTATATAGGTAACTAGAGATCACAACACCAAGCTTCATAGGAATTTCACATTATCATTATATAACATTGATACTAGGCCTTATAAGGGGATAGATTGTCTAAATTTCCCTTTGAGGGAACTAACACCAAAACATATTTCTAACATAGAAACATGTAAGTTCTACAATATCTCATTTTTAGATTTAAACCACATATAGAATAAGTTATTCATCTATAGCAATATAAATGCTCTACGTAGGTCTCAAACAGACATTTAAAACATCGATTAGAAAATTATATCATTCTTTACGCGCTCTCTGCGCTCAGTCAGATCCAAACCCAGTCTCATATCTTTTTTATCGAACTAAGATCTATCCACAATCAATATCCATCAAAACAAAGCCGTTCATTCATCAAATAGTCCAAATATCTAAATGCTCGCTCATACTCCTACGTTTTGTTGTATTCATGCATTACTTCCCTGTTCTTGTCATACATTATCGTTAGGTATAGATAGATATACGTTTCAATCTTCACTTCATCGCCGTTCATTACTCGTAAGATCATTACAATATGTTTTATTCTGATCATATCAGGGCTTGACATTTTACAGACACCGTTACTGTACTGATCTTGTGGATAGACCTACAAATATAAACATTTCCTCTCCAAAATCCCAGCATTTTACAACCATTACTTTCACAATACAGTATACACCTATTAAGTCATTTAAACATCAACTTTGAGTAAGGTTTGAACAATACAACACCAAGTGAGAATTCAGTTTTAACATTTAAGAAAGTCCATTACACGCTCAGTTCTTAAAGCACAAACTTCATAAAACCTACACCTTATTCTTTCATGCTTCTTTCTGCTTCTCTTTCTGCTTCTCTTTCTGCTTTATCTTTAAGTTTCTGCTCGATCTTTAAGCTTCGCAATTGAGATTTAGTTTTATACGAAATCTTGCCCGTATCTGTTTGTACGAATATTCCTAATTTCTGTCTAAAAGTTAAGACTTTTTTTGAAGGATGAGTAGGCTGAGAATCGGGGTCAATAGAAGGTGCGATAGAGGTTTCCGCTTGGTCCAATTGCTTTTGTTTTTGAAGACGTGAAACCTTTTGGGGGGTGGGACCGATAAGCTTCGTCAGAAAGAGGTTGCTGATGGAGTCTGAAATGATGGCAGCAGTCTGACGAAGGTAGCCGCCACTTGTCAGCATCACGATTGGAATCTTACGCGGCACACACGCCTCGAATACTATCTGGTCTCGCTTTATTATGCCCTGTAACCAAGAGTAACATTCTTCTTCTCGTGTCACTACTTCACCAGTTAAAAGGTTAAACCATTGTATGCATAAGCTAGAAGTTGTTGATTTATACCAATGCGCTGAATTGAATCAATCATAGAAAGCATTCTTGAATAGCATTCTCAGGGGTGGTATGCGAGCAAAGCTATATGGAATACATATAATGAAAGATTTTGAGAGAAGAGAATGTGAGAGCTGTAAAAATAGATGAGGAAGATAAAGTGTGCGGATGTGTAAGGGGATAAATGTCGTGCCAATAAAGCAGAGATGTTTTTTTTACAATAAAGAAAGAAAGAAAAAACATTTATTTGGAAACACACACTAGATAGAGAAAATAAGAACCTAAGAACAAGCACGAAGAAAAGACTGAAGAAAAGTGGCAAAGGTAGATGAGTAGGTACATACAATAAATAAGGAACAAGCACAGTCAACGACTTATCACTATGTCGGTCCATTTTAATAGGCCACATTTGACATTTCATCAAAATTTAACAACGTAACTTTGTACCGGCGGGCATAAAATACTACTATTTTATCGAAGTTAGTACTGCACAATTGCTTAACTTTTTTTGAATTGCGCTTAAATAATTTATTGTCTTAACGACAAAAGAAGGTAATTTTATGATTTATTTCCTAACTAAAACATAAATAAACATATTATGTTTCACAACAATTTCTGTTTTCGAGAGAACTGAACGTTGTTACAATGTTGCGTCAGTAAACCCTTGTTCTCTTTTGACACTAGGTATGTTACCCAAAATAATCGAAATTTGAGAGTTAGAATCGAATGAAATGATTTCTTGTAAGGGAATATTTCACTTTTAATGATGATGATGGCGCATTAAATGCTTATTGTTTTTTTTAAATAAACTTATTTATCCCGACAAACGTAACTAAATACCAACAAGTACTTATGTAAAAGGACAACGGGAATATCGCATAAAAACTTTTTTTCTCTGTTTGACATGACAACCATAAACTTTTGAACAATTTTATCAAAATAAATAAGTAATGGGGTTGCGACGCAGTCTTGATCGTTGTGCAAAATGACTTTGCGTTCTTGGTGTGCTATTATTTTAAGACCCGGTTTTTTTTACTGATCTTACCTACTCTTAGTTTACGGTTTACCTGGCGATAAATTTTAATTCATGTGGATGAATCGATACGGACTTCGAACATAATCGAAGTTTTTAAGAAGGTCACCTCACTAGAAAGCTCAAACTGACAAACGTCAAATGTGGCCTATTAAGTTGGACCGACTATAACTACATAATTTACACAAGATGATCAAATACATGAAATTCATCAAAATAAAGTTGGCATGAGTTAAAATGTTTAAATAATGCTCAAGTCTCCTATAATATGAGTCAAGCAAATAAATAGGATCGAAGCGTGCTTAAAATAGTTTCAAATACTTACATCAATAGAGATCGCCATACATCCCAGAGGATCAGACCATAGGATGTCAGTGCCAGCATTGTACACCACGATGTCTGGCTTAAACTCTCTCATAGCCAGCTTCAAATGGCTGCAACAAACACTTTAGGTGATGAATCTAGATTTAAACCTCTAGCTAGTTCGTACGGCATTTTGCGTAATAATATAGACTATGAGAATCAATCATAGCAGAAAGAAGTGTCATCATCAGCATCATCTATGGCCACTGCTGGACCCCTCCCCTTATAAGCGCCATTGCGCCCTGTCCTCAGCTCGACGCATCCAGCTTCTACCAGCAGCCTTTCGCAGATCGTCACTCCACCTGGCCGGAGGGCATCGTACACAACGTTTGGCGGGTCGCGGTCTCCCTCAAGAACTCGTTTACCCCAACGGTTATCGGTTCTTGTAGAAGTGTAAGCAAGGAAAAGTATTTCGAAAGAGACACTAGTATAGTAAGTGAGAAGGAATAAACACTGTACATATTTCATAAGGATTGAGTACATATGAGAGGAAGTGTGAAAGTGGCGCCAGTGAATGAAAAGATGAGGAGCAAGAAGCTAGCATGGTATGGGCATGTAATGAGAAGGGAAGAATGTCATGTAACTCATCATCATCATCATCTCAGCCGTCTAGTGTCCACTGCTGAACATAGGCTTCCCCCATAGATTTCCACAGCGATCGATCTTGTGCAGCCTGCACCCAACGGCTCCCAGCAACCTTTATAAGATCGTCTTTCCATCTCGTGGGGGGCCGTCCTCTGCTGCGACTTCCGGTCATGTAACTACTTGGTATGAATGTTGATGGATTTACGAATAGAGGTAGGCCAAAGAAAAGATGGATGGATTGTGTGAAGGATGACGTGAGTAAGAAAGGAGTGAGTGTTGAGATGACGGCTGATAGAGGAGAATGAAAGAAGAACACCATGTTGTGCCGAAAAGGGCAGGAAGATGATGATAGGAGAACGCATTATCAATGTATGAATAAAAAACGCTGCTCAAGTTTCTTCAGCTCAAGTTTGCTCAGAATATTCGTGATACATGAATATTCTGTTTACTGGTACTTACATCCTCAGCTTGTTGAGATACTCCTCATCATCAATGTTGTTTCTGACCTCGATTCTGCGCGCGATGGCCTTCTTTGCGGTCTTGTCACGTGGGTAGATGTTCCCGTTATACATATCCATTATGTACACCTCCTCAACTCCCATGAAATCGCGTTCGTAGCCGTTCCCCTATGATATTTTTAACATCAGACACCCTGTTTTTGATGACTAAATATCTTCTATTTATAGCAGTTCAGTGCTGCACGAAAAGAGGAAAAATTACAATTAAAAGGACGTCTTGGGTGTTCTTTAACACCCAAGATAAATCAAAGCTCATATAATACCCCTTTTTTTTTATTACGTCAGAAAATCCATTATGGACGGCGCCGTGGGGACCGCGGAAGGTTTATGTCGGACCGGACTCTCACCGACTAAAACCTGACGCGTGGCCTGCCTCCATGCATGTCAAGGGGCTCCGGGACCTCACATAATATACCTACAAGCCATCGATGGATCTAACTAAAAACCTAATTGTATTATCGCTGTTATTGTCACCTCTTGAGGATTACAAGCCAAGCTTAGAGCTAGTAAGCCAAAATGCGCAGCATCCAACTTTACAAAAGCCGTAGGATTTTAGTCCACCTTCATACGACTTAAATCTTACCTGATGAGCATCCAAGTCAATAATCATGGCTGTTTTGATCATGGCCCTGTCCATAAGGAACCGGATGAGCAGAGTGATGTCTGCGTATGGACAGAAGCCCCCGCCCTTCTCAGCGCTGCAGTGGTGGAAACCACCTCCGATGTTGATGGCCCAGCCACGCTCCATGGCCAGTTTACCCGCGATGATAGATCCTCCAACTTGGAGTCTGAAGCAGCAATACTCATCCATTATACCCGGTTTACACCTCGAAAGGGTATGAGAGAGAAAATGGCTAAGCGGAACGGACTCCTTTAATTTAATTTTAATTTCCACCAACAAAGAGTTTTGTCTTTTGATTCGACATTTTTGAATTTAGAACAGCGAGTTCATTTCAACTCTTTCAGCTCGCTTAGCTTAAGCGCGCATTACGATTTAATTTTTTGCGACACGATTTTAAAATCGCGCTGTAAAACGAAATTCCGCGATCTTTTTATCGCACTGACTTAAGAAACTCATCTAAACAAATATTATAAAGAGGAAAGATTTGTTTGTTTATATGTATGTTTTTTTGAATTGAATAGGCTCCGAGACTACTGGACCTATATGTTTGTTTTTTTGAATTGAATAGGCTCCGAGACTACTGGACCGATTTGAAAAATTCTTTCACCATTAGAATCCTGCATTATCCCTGATGAACATAGGCTATATTTTATCCCGGGAGTGAAGTTTTCCCGAGGGAACGCGGGTAACACCGCGACGGACAACTAGTACGTTATATTTCTGCGACAAAAATATCGAGCTATTAGAAAATCATAATGCGCGCTTAGCCTTAGGGTCGGTTCACATTTGACGGAAGAAACGTCGAGCGTATTCAGCAGTCTTTGTTCAAAACTCACGCCGAGCGATGAAAAAGTCATAGACCAGCGACAGAACTATAATCGCTTCAACGCTCATTCGACGCTTTACGCTCAACGCTTAACGCTCGCGATCGGACAACTGCCTTATTATAGTTTTTTGTGTCCAAAATCAAAAAACCAAAATAGTCTGGGTTAAAAGTCCTTACCTCATATTCCTTAAATAGTATCGTTGCACTAAAACATTCGGTATGCACGCTAGAAGAGGAACTTCCGAAATCATCGCCACTTTGTAGCTCCACTGTAAATATACAACTTTTAAATAACAACTTCTAGGAGTAATAGGCAGTGTAAGCAAGTCAAAATGAACCTTAACTTAAGCAAAATAGACTTTATTTCACTTACTTTCAAGGACTTCAGGTACTTCCGTGTGTGTACCACAAGCAAGTCCTGCTTTGTAGCTTCAATAGGCTCTACGAAGTTCCTTTTGCTGAATCCATGCCCTCTCAACCCCTGAAAAGTACATTTAAAATGGGTAAAATCGCTTACCTTTCCCTCAGTTTCATAACTACCTCACGCAGGTTATGCGAGCTGAATTAAACTTTGTTGCGTCGCTGCAAGAGTCGCTTTTTATTTAATTCTTTTCGTGAAGTGAGCCTTCTGTTCCTATCTGTATTCTGTGCCTAGGGCCCCAGATTCGAACCAGAGGCCTATTGTCTAACTTGAAATCCATTCTCATTTCCCATTTAAACCAATCACACAATATGAAAATGACGTATCATGACAAAATACGACATTTTCGTATTGTGTGATTGGTTAGAATGGGAAATGGGAATGAATTTCAAATTAGACAATAGGCCTCCTGTTATTCTAGCTCAAAATCGAAAACGATCGTGGGTAATTCCTTTTTGAGAGACCATAAAATACACGTAAGTAGGTGCCTATTTATACTTAGGTATAAATTATCCCACAAAACAAGATTTTGGCGATTAATAAGATAAACTTCATATAAGTAAGTCATTTAATATAGATAGTATAAATATTAAAATATGGATGCGGAAACCTACCTCCATAATATGGTGCCATTTGCTTGCATCGAAAATATGGAGCTTCTCAAGGCCACCGAGGCGCACATTGTAGTTTGTGTGGTATATTATAGGCAACTTACTCTTATCAATATCAAAGTAAAGGCTGAAATAATTAGAACAAACAAATCAATGAAAACGAACTCAATGTATACCTAAAATACAGAAATAAAAACAATAGGTACACACCCAGTACAAACAATTTATTTCATGGATAACTTGTTGACAATTTTACTGAATAGCACAAGGTAGAGTCGCAATAGCCTTGGTAAATTGCTTACCTGGATTCATTCATAGACATTTTCGCAATTGAATATGTGCAATCGTGGATATTGTTCGAATTGTAATTTATGATTCACAAATTCCACACCCTTGTGTGCGAACCAGAAAATTATGCTATGAAATGAAATGAAATGAGCGGAAACCGGAAACGTCTGCGCACTAGCTTTCCGCGCAGCTTTTGATTTGACAGCTTTTCTTTCGTTCAGAAAAACCAAATAAGGAAGTTCATATGCGAGAATTTTACAACACTATTTTTGTTTTTATTTAAGTATCAAGTTGTTCGAATTGTTGGTAATGTCACGGCCAACTCTGATAACAGTTTTTTTGGACGCCTCATAGGTCTCAGTTATGGCCCTAACAACTTTTATTATTATTTGATCATTATTTCGACACATCGTTATACATATGTATGCCTAGAAATTTATAAAAACCAAATAAAAACTCGAAAGTTGTAGTTGAATTCTCTGCATAGTATAATCTGTGGCAGCCCTAAATGAAGGCCACACTGGCCACAGTGACGGTTGCTAGGCAACGGATATGACGTCAAACCGGCGCGAAATGTAAACAAAAGTTTCTATGAATATTTTCTACGTTTCGTGTAGTATTGAGCCTTACGAAATACATATCTCTTGTTTTAAATGTGATAATATTAAATAAGTTATGGATAATACAACCGTAGATACTTTACAAACTGAAGTAGAGTTTTATAGGGTGAGTTTTTTATCGCGTTACCGTAATAGTTTTTACATAATGTTTGTTTCTTTTGTGAATCCCAAATCTTTGATAATAATCAAAGCCCCACAAAGTCCAACATAATCCATACTGAGTCTGCGTGATAGACGATAGTTTAACTTTTATGAGGCTATTTTTAAGCTAAGGGTTAGAAGGGAATTACAGTTATTTAGAAGTACTTTCTTCATTATTAGTACTTTTATTTGTAAATTCTGCTTTACCTACCTATGTACGTGCTAAAATATCATCATCATCTACACTGTGATTTAGTCCACTGTGTGTGCTAATAGTTTAAAGCATCTACGACCCACGAATAAAAAAAGAATAAAATAGTTATCTGATTGGTCCTTTGTATTATCATCGATTCTGTTGTGTGTTTGAAAAGCTCTAAGGTACTTTCCTACCATCTAAGTAGATAATAATCATCATCTCAGCTCTTTCACTCCCTTGAGTAAAGGCTCTATTATTTGAAAATGTTTCAGCAAAACCAAACAGTAGTCGAAGATGAGATCCGAACGCTGATAACAGATAACCATAAATTGTCCCAACAAGTGGGCTCGCTGTTGAAAGAGAAACTGGAACACGCAAGGCAGAGCCAGAATGATGACCAGAATAGGGATATTGAGGAGTTGAAGAGACAAGTCTCTGCTATAGCTAAGGTGGCTAAGTTTAATAGACTAGCTAGACTCGACTAGATAATAGGTATTGACTGTTTTCGTAAAACGCAATTTAGGCTAACGACGAAAATCTAAATAGTTTGCCTTTTTCTAGGAGCGTTATATGGTAGAGAAAACAACATAAAATCATGAAACATGTTTAATATGTAGAAGTCAACTCTGTTGGAAATTAATATACCTACCTAAGTTGAGTATAATATAAATTCAATATTCGTACATAAATTCTGTCTTAATAGATAAAACTTAGCTAAGTAGGTACCTATCTCAAAATCATTACACCACACTGGTTTGAAAGAACTAATGTTACGAATGGTGACACGACAAGAAGTAGAATTTGGAAACCAAAATAAAGTTATTGTCATCTATCTTATGAGTCTTATTTTTAATGATTTTAACAGCTTCCGTGATATTCTTTTTTAGGAAAGAGATTCTTTACACGTTTTATGGCAGACATCTCAGAAAACCATCGATGCTTTGGAGACTGAATTGAAAACATACACAAATTACGGCAACAGGGGTATTCAGGTAGGTAAGGTACACTTAGGTACATTGTATTTGAATTTCTGTACTTTATGGAGAGAACATATTGTGCCGACCCCGCATAAGCGGAACAAGGGCAGGCAAATGATGATGACTTAATAGAACTCCTGGAAGGACTCCATGAAATAAGTAAGTATTGTGGAAATTACGATAAAGATTAGTAATTGCCTTTGCAGAATATTCACGATGAAAGAAGAGATCAAGATCTAAAGCTAGAAACAGCACTCGCAGACTACATAGAATTAGAAGCTAGACATAAAGAGCTATATTTAAAACACAATGCTTTAGAAAACAACCAGAAATTGAAAGAAAAAGAAATCGCATCGTACAAGGAACGAGGGAAAGAGTTAGAAGATAAAATACATGGATTAGAAAAGGATATTGATGAATATATAATTAATTTAGCAGCGGAGAAGAAGAACAACGAAGAGTTAAAATCGCAACTATCAAAACTGCAAAAGAATATCGTTGAAAGTGCTAAGAAAGAAGTGGAAGCTAAATCAAAGGTAAGTTATTCATAGATAGACGTGACGTCAAAGTGCCATAACTAACGTAAAGATCCTAAGGCTCAATTTTCAGCCCTGCACAATCGATTATGATATGTTTTTAAAAGTGATAAGCAAAAACTCGAAAGCTCTAAATGGTGTGTAGAAAACATAGTAAGGAAACCAGTTAGTATTATACTTTAAACTGTTTCTGTTAAGTGTTTATACAATGCATGTCGTGATATTAATTCTTTACAGGTAGCAGAGGCGTTGCAACTCTACGACTTGGTATGTGCACAGAAGAATGATGCTATCAAAGCAATACAGGGAATGAGAGGTAAGACTATACATATTAACAGATTCAAGAATACCTACAACATGTGACACCATTCTTCTATCTCGCGAAGGCCGGTTAGTCTGAATTGTGTATATAGAGGCACATGCACATTGTTTCTATGTGCGTAAGCTCAGGAACGCTTCATGGACGAATGAGTGCTCAGTATCGCTTACGCACACAAAAACAAATCTATACACACACAATGAAGGCAAACCCACTTTCGTGAGATGAATACGCATGCAATGTATTTTTTAGGTGAAATGGCACAGCTCAAACAAAACCTATCAAATGTCAGACAGGATGTGGAAACAGTTTGTAGGAAAGAAGTAGAAGATCTAAAAGATAAATACAATGAGAAATTGACAGATATGCTGGAACACATACGGAATTTGGACGCGGAACTATCTGAAAAAGGCTTGGTTTTGAACAAATTACAAAGGTATGATGCGGAACATTTGGAGGCACACTTTAATAGTTCGTGAAAGTATTTTAAGTAGAACACTAGAAGAAGGAAAGCTTCTTCAAGGCGCATTTAAAATCTTTTTAACACACAGTTCGAAATAACTAGTGACACGACAAAAAAGTGTTATAACAATGTCTATATATAACAAACCAGTTTTGAAAGTGAAATTCAGGGAAGTTTTGAATTTCAGGGAGAATAAAATGCTACAAACGGTAAATGAAAATTACGTAAAGCAGCAAAAAGAAAACCTCGAGGCAGTGGACCCAAAGTTAGCGATTGCGGAGCAACGAATGGAAGCTATGTTTCAAGAGTTGGTATGTGGTTTTCGTGACGCTGTAAAAATAAATATAACACCAACACAACATCAGCTTTATGCTAGTGAAGAAAATAACGTCAAAATCGGTCTAGCCGGTTCTGAGATTATGAACAAACAGGAAGACAGACAAATATTTGTTTAAATTATGTTTTGTTAGACACGCACACAATCAGTTGAAGATGTCTAAGAGCATGTCCAAATACATATTTGGCACACCTATCTACATTTTGCATTCCATACGTGGGGGATGATAGAGACAATTGAAAGAGATTGGGGGAGAACTTTGCCCAGCAGTGCAACGAGACGAGATAGGTTTAATAAATAAAGTATTCCATAATATTATGGCAGGTGACATCGGAACGTCGGAACATCCAGCTAGTTTGCGAGAAGCAATGCCTAGCGATAGATATACAGAGAGTGCAAGACATCCACTCGAGGGAAACCAAACGGAGGGATTGGGAGGAGACTCTGTTGAAGAATCAATGTGAGGAGTTGAAGTAAGTTCACTTGGTTGTCGTTGTTCTCGGCAGGAAAAATGTTTAGTATGATGTTGGTTTTATGAGTCCTTGGTATGAATCTGGATGGATATACGAGTAGAGGTAGGCCGAAGAAGAGATAGATGTATTGTGTGATGACATAGTAAGAGAGTGAGTGCTGAGATGACGGCTGATAGAGGGAAATGAAAGAGAACATGTAGTGCAGATCCCACATAAAGCAGGACAAGGGCAGGAAGATGGTCAGCAGAAATCAGTTCCAGGATCTCTTCCTGCAAGTTTTTGAAATACTATGCAATTTGTCTAACTCGGTTCATTTAAGAAATGGCGGCGCTAATCAGGTTGTCTAGCTTGCACACCAGTGACGGCACTAGTTACATTAGTGTGCAAGCTAGTAGTAGTACATGATAAACGTCGCCATTTTGAATTCGTTATCATTCGAAATTGCAATGCAGTTCATACTCTACCAGGAAATAAATTTGAATAGATGTGATAAACTTTATTTATTCCAGGATCCAAGTTGAGCATCTGCAAAAATCACTGGATGAGACTCATGAAATGGTCAACAAACTACAAAACATGCTGTCGTCAAGAACCGAATTGAATCATAAGTGAGAATACTTGTTCAAGGCTTTGAAAAATACCGTTTCATCATCGTTATGAGCAGAGCATTTGCGCTTTTTAATACTAAATTTTCTACTGCGCATTAAACGGCTAATTTCACGGAGGCATACATACATCGTAGGGTAGGTGTACTTATATAATTATTTAAATGTCTTGCAGGATGGTTTCTACAAAAGAGGAGGAACTTATTGAAATGAATAAACATTTGGAAAATCAAATGGAATTGAGCAAGAAGTAAGTTTTTCACTTGTAATTTCGAGCTAACACTAGCGTGCTACGTGGCAACTACAGTAAGCAAAATGATGAGATCATCTGAGATGATCCTTTATCCTACTGAGGTAACACGACTCATTAGAATCCGTGTTCTCTATTTACATATACTGGAATGAGGCGAGATATCAATAATGTAATACATTTGGTAGAGTAGAGACCATTGGAAGGTGATTGGAAGAGTTTGGGAAGAAGAGGAGACCTTTGCCTAGCAGTAAGACGAACCAGGTTGAAAAAAAGCTTTCATTAATTTGAATCTTTCAGATGGAAAGAATCATACTTAGAAATGACGGAGAAATTGAAGAAGAAATTGCAAGATCTCCACAAGGAGAACCAAGAACTGAGATCCAAGTTGAAGCTTCCATGTTTAGGATCAAGTCATGACAGTACTAGTAGCTAACACGCTATTGTAAAAACAATGCTGTATCTATGTCTACTCTCAAACGTGATTCATACTTTCGACAACTCATGAAAACTGGGTTTTAAGACATTGCTTGAGATACGATTATCGTTTGGATGAGGCCTTTTAATATGATAAAAATTAAAATGTGATGTAATAAAAGTAATTGGATCACAACTGTCAACTGTACATTGGTTGAGGATGTTCAATTCAAGATGACTAAGTTTTTACAAATATAGTCATTCATTCTATAAACTGAAGCTGATATTCTCTCAGTGTGTTTACTAACAAATTGAGAGATGAAATAAAATCTTGATTTTACAGTGCTAACACTGTAATACATTATTTGCACTAACTTGCTATCAAAAACACCACTTGAGTACAGTTAGGCATCACATTAGGCTCTGTAGCATAAGTCACTGTGCAATATTAAAACTAGCATATAACAATATTATTTTATTTACAATAAAATGTATCAATCAATATTAAATAAAATAAAATATACCTTAAGACTATGGAATCACAGTTTATCATGATGCTGTAACACATTCTGAAAACATGCTCGGGAACCAGTACATAGTTTCCTTTTGGTTTTGAGTATCCACCCAAGCTAAACCTTCTTTGACCATGTGATTCAAGGCATTTTGGGCTCTAGTATCGTTCCATCTGTAAAATTAATATTATAAATCAGTATACTCTCCAGAAATCCGAAGGTGAGTCCAAATCCAAGTGCATCAATAGATTAAAATTGATATGCGTTTTGAATGGTGAAGGAAAACATCGTGATGAAACCAGTTCCTTCCTTAAGGGTCGATTCACATCTGACCGAAGATCCGTCGCGTATTATCGGTCGCGGAACGCCAGAACTGACAAATGTATAGAAAAACACTCGACCGTTCACACTCGACGGACTAACGTATCATCGGTCGAGTGTGAACGGTCGAGTGTTTTTCTATACATTTGTCAGTTCTGGCGTTCCGCGACCGACAATACGCGACGGATCTTCGGTCAGATGTGAATCGACCCAAAGGCTGCAAGCCCAGTAAAATGTTGCTATATCCTTTCATATACATAATACATTTCTTTACAAAGATTGATCCTTATCAGTAACAAAAAACCTTCAATAGTCTTTTTTTTTTTTTGAAAACTCATTCTTGTTGATTTCCGTCAAAAGTAAAAAATTCAGAAAAAACTAAATACTTTGCAGAATTATAATTAATTGAGGGCTCCTTTCATAATTTCTTTCTTTTCTCTAACTCTCGTCGTTTCAGACTTGGCTATCACCACCCATTTCAAAAAACCAATGTGAAATGCTAACTTCTGCAAAGTATGTTATTGAGATAGATCTGAAAAACGATTCTGGTGGTGAAAATTGTGGTGTTAACAAACTATTATTAGTTAGTAGCCAAAACTGGTTTAATTCGTACCCTAAATCAGCCATCAGTATGCTTGTGGACACCCAGGCGGTGCCTAGGGTGCTAGCCTTCTGCAGCACGAGGGTTTGATCCAGATTCAACTCCCCTGGTATGGACTGAACCAGCCATTTGCCTTTGCCCATCGGCACTACGGTAAATCTGTAAATACATGACTAATTAAACATGACTTTGGATGGGGCAGAGCAGGTGCAGTCATAACCTGAAATTTGAGGGAGGGGTCACTAATAAAAAAAAAAACAAAAAAAATCGTTTATTTCAGACCAAGATCCATATAATGTTAGTACTTAGGTCTATGAGCACTTAATAATCTAATGTTAATATCTAAAGTAAGTAAGCTTGGAATGGCACACAGGTCAGCTAGTTTACCAATATACGCATACAGTGTGTCAGGAAAGGGCTATCCCACTTACCAACTAACGTTGTCAGAATGCTGTTGGTGCTCCCGCGCATTCTACACAAAAGAGAGGCGATTTTCTTCCTCATACAAACGTGGAAGCCGTCTGTGCGGGCCTCCACGAACATGCCAGAGGCGCTGCAGAACCGCGGGAGCCCCAACAACATTCTGAACGCATTGTTGTACTGTACACGAAAAGCGTTGAGCTAATATTAGACTTTTGAACAATTAACCACATTTTTCAATTTAACGTGTACGATTTGGGGGGGGGGGGTCATGTCCCCTGTGACCCCCTCCCCCATCGGATCACGCCTGTTGCAGAGACAGGTAAAAGAAATTAGGGAAAACATTTGTCAAAAAGTGAAAATCATCAAAAATAACAGTGTCACTCTCTCGGCACCAATTTTAAGAACTAGAGTAAATTATTCAAATTAGGTTCTATATTCGATCTTTGTGTGTGATGAAACCAATTATACTCATGTCGTCCTCGAGAATCACACTGGGGATCCTCGTGAACTCATTAGTTCATTAGGATCCCCTCACAAAGTAAGTAACAATATCACACATATTTTTATGTTAAAGTTTTAGTAAATTCAATATTTCTTACCCATTTCCAAATATCTTAAGTTTCTTCACAGCAGCCAAAAGATCATCATTTGTGATGTCCTGAAGTTTTTTAGCTTTCCCTCGGGATGCTATGAGCCTGGTTCGTAGCTCCTCAAGTGTGATCAGACCTCCGTTCTTGTAGTTGGTCGCTAGACAAACTTCCACTATCTGAACTCCTAGTTCGTAGTAGAAATCTCCAATACCTGAAAATGTTCATAAAAACAAATGAAATTATATAAAAAAAACAGGGTCACGACTGTATCCCCGAGGCGCGGTAGACATTAAATTATATTTTGTGGATAAAACATCAAAATCATTACTGTTGGAAAATAGTTGAAACAATGTTTTAAAGGAAAATGTTTAGGTACTTATATAAAAAAACTGGTGTTATTATATGTATGTGGGATACAATTCACAAGGCATCAAACTCCTTAGTTAGAAACAAATATTACTGTGAGCTTTGTAAACCGGACTTTTCGCAAAGGCTTAGCCATTACGATTTCCATTGAAAAGTGGAATGGAGACAGGGAGACCTTTGCCCTGCAATGGAATGACTCAGACTACAGCTCAGACTGAAAATAATATATAATGAATGGCAATCACAATTTTAAATCACAGTATACGAACCTAGTACAGACCAGAATCCTTTCCCTGAAGCCAGCGGATCTACCCCGATCGCAGCACACATCTCTTGGAACTGTCGGCGGAACTGCGCGTTCTTCTTTATCTCGCTCTTGTGGTTACTAGCGAACTCCTCCAGGTTCTCCCGGAACACTTCCAGCTGCTTAGACATCTGCTGGAACTGATTCTCCTGGATTTCAGAGCCCTTTTCCCTATATTTCTCCTGTTCGAGCTTCTGTTTTTGGATGGCACCCACTCCTGCCCGTCGCCTCATTTTTATGGATTTTAACTTTTTAGGCACTACAGGCAGAATAAATAATAAAGCGCTATTACATTACACTTGATAGCAAAAATATTTTCAGGGCCAAAATGAATCAATTGCAAATGCAAAACTGAGTGTGAGTGATCAGTGAAGTGAAGTGAGAATGAAAACAGTCAAAAAAAAGGTGTGCATGCGGATGGGGTAACTTTCTCCCAGATTCCAGATTTGATTCCTT
This sequence comes from Epirrhoe alternata, assembly GCA_963565295.1. NCBI lineage: Eukaryota > Metazoa > Arthropoda > Insecta > Lepidoptera > Geometridae > Epirrhoe > Epirrhoe alternata. Next base: position 7,834,733 of record OY751394.1, read on the forward strand.
CAGAATTTAGTGCCTATTCTAAAAGATTTGTGAAATTAATATGGGATTTTGTGACAATCTAATAGTCGAGATATGGACGAAAGAGTCGGTCACCCCGACCGCATATTGCCGTCGGGGTGTCACCTGTATCTAAAAAACTAGGCACATTACAGAAGAACTACCGATGTCACAAAATAATATAGCATCAAACAAAAATTGTGGAGCTAGTATTTAATCTTAAATCACTCTCCTGTGTCGTAAATCTTACTCCAAAAATGACACCCAGACCGCTACCATGCGGTCCGGGTGACCACATGAAAACGTAATTTTAAGTGATATCTGTTACTTGCAGGACCTTTGTGCTTCACCAATAATTGTGAAAAAATATGTGCAAATTTGTGATACAAGAAGCTTGCCTCTACTCTTTGTAGTTTTAATTTTATAGCCTTGAGAACATTTAGGTCACCCAGGCTGTCATTTTTTCAGTTTTTGTTGAAATGCGCACAAAGTACCAAACGTACGACAGATCTAAAGATACTAATAATTGTGAAAAAAAATGTGAAACATGTTGATACCAAGATTTAATTAAATAAACTCGTAAATTATCTAGAAAATGTAAATTACGTTTTATAACCTAAATGTATGAAATAGGGTGACCACAATATTTTCATTAAAGAGAAGATTATGGATAGATCTTGTTTAACCATAGGTACTAAATAAAGGTATTATCTTGTATAAACAAGATTAATCGCTAGGTGTCCAGTCCCGTAAGCCAGAAATAGGTAATAGTCGCTAATAAGGTAAAAAATCAGAACCGACTACAAACAAACAGTGAATGGAGAATGAAGATTTCTTTACCGAATGGTTACGGTTACTGTGTCGCGAATTCAATGGTTTTTTCCCATCTCAAAAATGCCTAACGTGCAGAAGTTTTCACTTCAAAAATTACTAGAACCCTTCCTAGTTACTCTGAGTCTTGAACCTATAGGTTTAGTCTTAAAACTGATAAAAAAACTGACAAATACAAATTATTGTCTATCTCTGTCATTCTTATTATTTATAACAGAGAGAGACAATATTTTGAATGATAATGTCATTCGTTCACACACTGTTGACATATGTAACATACTCAGACCTCTGAGACTCAGACAAAATAGAAGTTAAACCTCTAAAAAAGTATAATTTTGTCTATGAAAGCTGACTTTATTGTCATGATTTGTTTTTATTTGTTGTTGTTTGGTTTTCATTTCATTTTATTTGTATTTGGCACGCACTTTTGTAGGTATCCAGAAGTTTGAAGCCTGGCAGCTTCAATGAAGATGAAGAAGATGGCCACAGAACTTTGTATTGAGTTGTTGGGTTAATAATAGACGCTTTTATGTATCTGCCTGCCTACCTGTGGAGTGGAATCAATAATTAAATACATTCATACCTAATTACCTATTTACTTAATTTTAACCTTTTCTCCATCTAAGGGGTGTTAGAAATGTTAACAAAAAGTATTTATTGTGTTCAACCTATTTAGAGATAATAATTGAACCTCGTTTATGTAACTGGCTGCTTGGCCTCTTTATACAGAAGGAATAAAATAAAGTTTTCGTTTTTCAAACAACAAAGCGTCTTTTAGAATAAATAGGTATTGACATTCCTACTTCTACACTACCTAGGTTCTTGAAAACTAGTTATACGAGATTATTTTATTAAGTGAACCTAACCAGGAGCAACCTACAATAACTGGGGGCACGAAAGTGAAGAAGAAGGATTCTAACTTAGAATCACTCGCTACGCTCGTGATTCAATTATAGAATCCTTCGCTCGTTCGGGATTCAAACTCAGCACTCGCAACAAAAACGAATTTTGCTCTCTTGTGGTACAATGTACTATTTCACCATACTAGCTCAAAAAGGGCGCTTTTGCCGCGTAAAAACAGTGAGCAAAACTCTACTTTGCTCACACTATGAGGAAAAGTGATTTGAATTTAGAATGCTGTAAGCAAGCAATGACAACCGAATATTACAGGCCGCAGCATGCACCCGGCGAGGCGGCGGCGGCCAAGGCGGTCTAGTTGTTGGAGCCTGCCACTTGAAGGGCAAAAAAAAAACAAAATAGCGGGAATTGGTTTTCCTTTACATCTTGTATTTTTTCGCTAGTAAGGTGAAAAGTTGTATGTATCACACGAGAGCAAAATAATTTGTTGCTTGTGCTGTTGAATCCCGCACTGCACTCAGGATTCTAACTTAGAATCACTTCGTTGCGCTCGTGAGTCAATTAGAGAATCCTTCGCTTGTTCGGGATTTCGCAACAAAAACTAATTTTCCTCTCTTGTGGTACAATGTACATTCATGCCGGAACGTATGCCTGCCTGACACATTGAACTTGTTTCGTTTCACCTTGTGTAGTTCAGAGCAATTTTGAAACAAAAATAATCAAGTACTTAAAAAATTGAACAATAAAATATACAAAAAAAATATCTTTGTCTATTTCTTGTTTAATTATTCATAAATTTTAGTATCATAATTTTTTTTAGTTTTATAGTAATTTCAGTATAGACGAGCCATAAAATTTAAATTAAAAAATAATAAACATTTTCTTCAAAAAACCGTCAAATAACAGTACTGAGTAAAATGGAACCACAGGTGAATGAAGCAATTGATCGATATAGGTACAAGATCTATCTATCCATAATCTTCTCTTTAATGAAAATATTGTGGTCACCCTATTTCATACATTTAGGTTAGAAAACGTAATTTACATTTTCTAGATAATTTACGAGTTTATTTAATTAAATCTTGGTATCAACATGTTTCACATTTTTTTTCACAATTATTAGTATCTTTAGATCTGTCGTGCGTTTGGTACTTTGTGCGCATTTCAACAAAAACTGAAAAAAATGACAGCCTGGGTGACCTAAATGTTCTCAAGGCTATAAAATTAAAACTACAAAGAGTAGAGGCAAGCTTCTTGTATCACAAATTTGCACATATTTTTTCACAACTATTGGTGAAGCACAAAGGTCCTGCAAGTAACAGATATCACTTAAAATTACGTTTTCATGTGGTCACCCGGACCGCATGGTAGCGGTCTGGGTGTCATTTTTGGAGTAAGATTTACGACACAGGAGAGTGATTTAAGATTAAATACTAGCTCCACAATTTTTGTTTGATGCTATATTATTTTGTGACATCGGTAGTTCTTCTGTAATGTGCCTAGTTTTTTAGATACAGGATGACACCCCAACGGCAATATGCGGTCGGGGTGACCGACTCTTTCGCCCATATCTCGACTATTAGATTGTCACAAAATCCCATATCAATTTCACAAAACTTTTAGAATATTCACAAAATCCTAAAGGATTCAGATCTGGAATATTGAAAGTGGACACCCCGTCCGCATGTACACAAAAAACCTCAAAACAGATGTTCTGACGTTAACATATTCAATTTGAGAATTTGACATTGACAATCGTAAAATTTTGGAAGAACCGAAAACAAAAATTAGATACATCATTATCATCATCAATATACATACAACCCTTCGATCATTAAGGTATATTTCGTCCGAGATACAACCCTAACGATCGAAGATACAACCATGGATTTAGCATGGTATCTCTTTGGTCATACAACCCTTCGATCGTCTAATTCTAGGACCAATGATTCTTGGTCCGAGGTCTAATTCGTCCGAGATAGGTACAACCAAAGAGTAAGCATACAAGTACAACTCTGAGTAGTAACTGTAAACCACGGGAATGGTCTTCTTTTTTTATTATCCAAAACTTTTACCCACAGCCAACCTACAGCACAGCCTACAGCTTAACTTCTACTTGTTACGCTTAAGCCGGGTCCACAGCGCCGCGTTTTAGTGTTTTCTAACATGTTAGCATTGTTTTTCACCAATGGCACGCGCCTATTCGGTTAAAAACACGAAAACACGGCGCTGTGGACCCGCTTGCAAAGTAAAATAAGGCCAATGCCAGGAGTAAATACCTTGGGGCAACTCATAATATAATGTACTCTTTGGTGCCACTCTTGGACGAGCTAGAAGTACATTCGTGAAGTTAGCGGGCCTATCTAGCTACATGCTCTAGCTAGATTCTAGACGTGTAGGGCAAGACAGAGGACGGAATAAAAGAGTGATAAATGTAGGTAAGGTACGTACCCTACTTACTTACGGTAACTAGGTACTTTTTTAAAGGTAGTAGGTACTTACCTAGGTACCTAGTTTTGCGAATTAGTTAGGTACCCTACCTAATAAAGTATTTCCTGCGTAAGTACCTACCTATAAGTATGTGCCTCTATTATCTATTCTGATTCACATCGCCACAGAACACTATATCGCACATCGCTCACTACGCTGTTTGGGGCATGTCATGAAGAGGGACATGTTGTGCCGACCCTACATAATGTGGGAAACGGGCAGGGAGATGATGATGAAGAGGGACGAGAGTACATACTAGTGGTGATAGAATAGAATAGCATAAGTTTTAATTGTAATTGTAAACTGTGGAATTTAACAAAGATGATAGGTATGTTTGGTATCAAACAAAATGTACAAACAGTTTGCCCTTTTCGGACGTACAATAACAATAGTAGGTACCTACATAAGCAAGTACTTAAAAACTAAACAAACAATCTACCTACATAATAATGTATTTAGACAAACTATTTACATTCACTATCACTGTAGAATTCTTCCAATTGTAAAAAAAAAGTTGCGGGAATCAAAAGAGTCCATCCCAGGTGGGGATCGAACCCACGACCTTTGGATTAGAAGTCCAACGCGCTATCCTCTGCGCCACTGGGACTCATGAGTAAAAGGATGAAATAAGATAATACAAAGTCAATACAAAAAGTTAAAATCCTTTTATCTTTTAATCTTAATTGTTTCAATAATTTGGTGTTTAAATATTAATTTCTGGATATGTAACATTGTTTTAATTAGAGAAATTCACAATATTGCTCGGGGTTTAGATATTTCATGAAAAAAATAATCTCATTGACTCGTTTTACTATATTTTATTGCCACAGCAACCGGATACGTCAACAAACTAGAGTAATGTCAAAATTCTGTTTGGGAAGTTTGAAATTTCAGTGAACTTGAAAAATGATTTGCATAAAAATTGAATAACTGAGTACGCTTTGGAGGAAATAATTTTTTTATTGGATATAGATAAAACATGGAAAGCGTTGTCATGGAAAATTGTCCTATCAATGTTGAAGAAAATCAAGATGTGAAGGGTTCGCAATCAGCAGAAAACTTCCAACAGTTTATGTACGAATTATTCGAAAAGAATGGTGTTATGAACGATTTGAGGTCTTATTTACGAGGCCACATAGTTAATGTATTGAGGAGTGCACAAACTGGTTTGTATTTTTACGTATTTTTATTGTTTTATGAACATCAAATTATGTACCTTAATTAATTAGTTTAGTTTGCAATCGGTATCACTATTTTCCTTTAATTGGAAAAATTGCATAGAAGCTAAATGACTATCTGAGTAGCATTGACTATGTTATAAACTTGAAACATTAGGTGAGTATGTTGTCACCAAAAAAGCATTTTACATCATTTATTTACAAATCTAGAACCAATTCTGTTCTCACCTATTTTCTATTTGTAGGGGACCCTCCATCATGTCAGAAACATTTCACACAACGCCTGGAGTTAACGTTTCAAGCATTGAATATTCTTATCGCAGAATACCTGTTGCGTCTGGTAAGATTATATTCACTTCTTTTTTTTTTTAAATTAACCTGGGTTCCCACTGTTGGGCAAAAGTCTCCCCCAATTGCTTTCATCTATCACGGACCTCTGTCATGTCCCACCAGTCCTCTTGAAAGGACTCTAGGTCGTCACGCCAACATTTTCTTGGCCTGCCCTGGCTTCGTCGCCCGAGTTTGCCACTGACTTATACGAACTTACTTTACTCAATTAAATATGCTCAATTGCCTGTTTGCAGGAATTTAGCTACACACTCTCTGTGTTCATATCAGAGATACCGCTAGCAAACATGATATTCTCCTTCGCCAAGACCCTGATGAAGAAGATGGACAATGATGATAGTCGCCCTAGGTTCAACGATAGTGATGTCTGGTGTATATTGAATTATCTAGGTGAGTTTAAACAAGTGTGAACAAATAATGTTGGATGAAACTGGAATATTTATATTTTGTACTAGTTTCTGCACGCAGCTTTGCTCGCGTGATACCACCGTTTTAAAAAGCCATTCTAGGTCACTATCTAGACCTGTTCCAAGTTTCATCTAAATCGGTTAGAAGCCTTTAGAATAAATAAGCCTTTTATTCAGACATTAACTTATTTCTAAACTACTTACATAACTGCATCTGCGTGCCCCTTTGGACGAAGGCCTCCTCCAATTGCGACCAACTATTTCTATCTCCCGCTATTCGTAAAATGATTACTCTACAAGAATAAGATTATTCGCTTCACTGTACCTACTCAAGTAGGTTGGTTATCTTATAAATAAATAAATAATACGCTAAGCCCTTTTGTTTTAGGAGTGAAATGCGACTCGGAGCATGCATCCAGCATAGTTGAGATGTACAGATTGGAACGCAACTCCCCGCTCCTGCTTTGTATCCTGAAAACTGCGCCTTTGTTTAAGGAGCCGATTGTACTTGAGCAATGTAAGATCTATTGTTTATTTCGTATCTGTCATCATCATTGGCCTGCCCTTATCTCGCTCATGCTGGGTCGGCACAACAGGTTCTCTCCTCTATCACTCGTCATCTCCGTATCCACTCATTTCTCACCCATATCTTTCACACAATCCATCCATCTTTTCTTAGGTCTACCACTACACACATATCCATCGTATCTAGTCATATATGGATAGGATCATAAATCGGGCTATGGATGATATTATTTAATATCCCACGACAAAGTAGGGACTTATTTACTCAAACGTATCAATTATTTATTTCAGTGAACTCCTCACAAGACAGCCTGTCTAGCCAGAAGAGCTCAGGGTCTGAGAAGACGAGGTGTCACTCGAAGCCATCGTTCCAGGAGAAATGCCGGCATTACGTCTTCTGCAAGACCTGCCAGAGCAAGATCATGAGGGTTAAGGAGAAGTATAAGAGGAAGAAGAAGGATATCGCTAAGGTACCTACTAATAAACTACTATTAGCTTACTCAGTGATGGAGGTTAGGCCGCCTTAAGGCTTCCGTCATGGCTTAACAACTTAACAGCCGTGACAGCTCTGTTTTTTAAATATGACTACACAGCGCCATCTAGGTACAAACTAAGCAAAGTTTGTTTTTATGGGTATTTGGTAGAATACGTCATACGTTTTTTTCGTTATAATATCTGCCTTTATCCCTGTAAAAAAAGTAAGTAAGTAGCCCCTTTTAATACATTCTTATTAATGAAAAAGGTTTCTATAATTTGCAGAACATAAAAGAGACAAGCCTCAGTTCCTTGAATGTGGAATCTCTGATGAAGAACATTAGCTTGATGGAAAGGAGTCTTATAGACGAGGTTATAGAGTTTATTTTCGTGTGGTCGTTTCATTCATATCACCCCATTATGCTTGTTAGATAAATCTTTTTTAAAGTCACTTTGAAGAATATTTTGTAGTTTCGTTGTACTTATGTAAACTAATACATAGTTTATTCTCCTATATGTTTCATTGCAGAATTCTAAGGATCGAAAAAACTAACTTTAGATAGCTCAACTGATCCAGCAGCAGTCGGAAGCGTGCCTACAACACTGGCTAATACCGTCGGTGTTTTAATTATACTTACCATATTTACTTGTTTTTTTCTTCAGATGTTTGATCAACTGAAGTCCGTGTATGAGGCTGAAATGGAACTCCTGAAACAGGAAGAGGATAAAAGAGTTAAGAAATCTCTCGCTTCTCATACCACGCAGCTACAGAAGAGAAGAGACGAGGTTGGTTACCTATTACTTACCACTTTAATATGACTTTAAAAACCGATATAGCCCTGTTAAAATATCGTCCCGGGGCCTATCGCGTCTTCAAAAGTCTTTCAGGGCGTCTGGTCGAAGCGTCGCGTGATTCGAGAGCTGGCGATTTTTTGGCACAGAGAATCAGCATTGCAATTCAGCGTGGCGCTGCTATCGCATTTGGCATAGACAAAGTAAAAGTCTATGGCCTTTGGTATTGCCAAAAAAAAAACATTTCACAGTAAAGTGGGTAAGCAAGGGACCAAAGCACCCACAAAGCACCAAACGAAAAAAAAACACGCCGAGCAAACAAGCAATGGCGGATATGGCAACTGGAAACGAATGGCAGACAGATTGACATTTCAAAATGGTGTCGTTAGTTCCTGTTTTGGCCACCGGTCCAGATATCTTTGTAGCGCTCTACCTACGAATGTCCGTTGAATATAGAAACCGGGGGTTATACTTATACCAGAAGTTTCTACTCCTTGAAGCATAGCTCTGTTTTCGGTGATCCAAATAGTTTTTCAAGCTGCAGTTCATTCAATGTTTTCTTTTAAGATGGAAGAATCGTTCAAAGTGCGTGAAGCTGAATTAGAAAATAACGTGCAGCAGAAGAAACGGTTCCTTTGGGGCCTCGCGAGAGCATTGAGGGAACAACATCAGCACATGACGAGAGCTATGCATGACGTCAGAGCTGAGACTAGCCGACTCACTGCCAAGGTAAACTAAACTCTAGAAATTAAGATATTGATAAAAAAAAACCGTGGCACTCCTGGGAGCGCCGAGAACTTGATGAGGTGCCTAGGGTATATTTTCGTCAGAAGATCGAAAAATATCTAAAGATAACGACTGCACCTTTAAAGTTCACCGAGTACAGAACTAGATGGCGTTACTGGTAGGTGTCGTTGAGCAGTCACGTGACCTTTTCGAGGCGAATCCAAGAATTTATTCTTATCTCAAAACAGCCCAACGCCTACAGAAGTTTTCACTTCATAAATTAAAAATGTACCCATACGTTAATACCAAAAATTATGTACCCATACGGGATTTGAACCCACGACCTCACTGTCAGGAAGAAACAACTCCTTTGGGACCTCGCGAAGTTGTTTAAATTCAGCACAAGTTTTATTTTTTAAGTTCAACTAAACTGTAGTACCTTTAATTCCTCTGTAGCTCTGTGGGCAAAGGTCCGCTTGCGACGCAGAAGGTTGCGGGTTTGATCCCCGCCGCGGGATAAATGTTTGTATGATCTGCAAATATTTATCTCGCGTCTGGGTGTTTCTATGTATAATATGTATGTATTTACAAACAAAAAGTATATAAGTAGTATATCAGTTATCTGGTTCCCATAGTATAATTATGTTATGCTTAGTTTGCGGCTAGATGATGCTGTGTGAAATGTCCAGCATTATTATTATTAATTTCAGGAAGACAGTCTGAAAGCCCAGTTAGCGGAAGCGGAACAAGTTCTAAGACAACGCGGCGAGGCAATGCGACAACAGATTACAGAAGAACTGTCCGTCTTAGAGGGACATCTTGAGTGTATGAAGAAAGAGCGAGACAGCATCAATAGAGAGAGAGCGCAACTCGAGCAGTATAAGGATAAGAGTGATGAACGTATTGGTAACTTATCTAGCTTAAAATATCGTCTGATTTTATTAACGCCTAGCTAGAGTAATACAAATTTAACAAAAATATCCTAAAGGCACGGTAGACATTTTCTGAGATAAATTTACTGAAGATCGTTTGAAAATGTCTAAGGAGTAGTTTGACGTGTCCAAAATGAGACACATGCCCACATGTGGCAGAAGTAAGCATTACTTAACTTCAACAAAATTAAATAAATAATGTTAGACATTTCACACAGCATCATCTAGCCCCAAACTAAACAAAGCAAGCAAGAAAATATATGGACTTACTTATAGGGACCAAATAATTTTTCGTTACAGGAAATTCATTGAACCTAAGTAAGTAACGCACAACCAATCTTTAGCTCTCTGAAGTTAGGTGCACTAACGATTGCGCAGGTTTGGTAGAGTAGGCGAGTTAGCACGATGCAACAAACTAAGCGAGTGAGCGAGACAGCTATACAACGCTGTCTTCGTCTTTTAGGCTTCATTAAAAATGGGTTCTGCGGTACTTCAGAGAGCTAAAGATCGGTTGTGCGTACAAGGTTCAATACAAATGAAATTCTTTTCACAGTAAGCGAAGACCTAAAACCCCATTACGACCTACTGAAGACAGAATTGGATATTCTCAAGAAATACTTAGCGAGCGCCAAATACCAGCCCAAGTGTGTTATTGAGCGGGGCACTGTGACAGATCTTTGTGACGTCACATCCGACGTTACGTCACACAACGTAACACATGACGTGTTGAATAATGAACAGGAGGTTCGAGCTAGGGGGAAGCCGAAACAGCTTGTGAACGATCTTAAGAAACCGAAGAATGTGAATTTTAGTCAGGTATAAACGATAATACAACTACACGGTAGAATAAAGTAAATGCCATTTGAGTTCAGACAATTTTGAGTTTAATTGCTGTAGTAGAAAGATGCTTTTGCCTTACCTCAATTGTCACTTTATTCTACTTAGAAATAGGCAGATGAATCAACTTTTAAAGTACTCCTTTCGTGTCCCTGCATAGAAATTGCAATAATTTCAGTTTTTCATCTAAAAATATTGTGGTTTTGATGTTAATGTAATATTAGATCTTTTCCCGACATGGTAGTTTCATAGTTTTTAATAGTTTCGTGCAAATTTTATGATTTAATATGAAAATAATAGTAAATTAGTAGAACTTCAGCACTTTCCATACAAAAAATGTATGAAGTCTGGGACAGATTTTTTGTATGGAGAGAGCTATCATCTAAGTTATCATAACCTATAGTAATGATACCCACCTACAGTTTCCTTTAGAACTACTCATCGTTATTTTGTAATCAGTTTTTCTGTGTACTTTGTTCTGAATAAATAATTTTGATTTTTTGATTGCTATATTCTTTTAGGTTATTTATCCCGTTAGAGATGACAACGTTATGCAAGCCACAAATAAAATATTCTTATTGCAGTCGAACCTAGACGAGATGTTCCGAGAACGAAGTCGCTCTAGAAGTCGCTCATCCGCTTCTAGCGAGGCGGGCGACGCTCAGTTTCTCGCTGAGCGAGATCCCGAACTACGTTTGAGAGAGGAGAACGAGCACCTGCGCTGTCTCGCTACACAGGTGACACATACACTACATAAAGTGAAAACTTGTACGAGGTTTCGGTAACGCGGTTCTAAACTTTAAAAAAAGTCCAAAATTAAGTGCAAAAAGTTACACTCCTACTGGGATTTGAACTCACGGTTGTCTCACTCAGAAGCCAGAGCTCTATCGTTTCGGCCATTTTGGTTCAGACGGTAGTAAGATCAATAACTGTTTGTTTCAGCAACGCACCCACATAGACAGTCTGACCCTCCAACAGTCGCGGCTACAGTCGGAACTCACCGCCCTCCGCGCCTCCGCCCCTCCGGCCCCCGTGCCCCCCGCGCTCCGCCCCCGCACCGCCCCCGCTGTCGCTGCGTACACACTCGACGGAAACAACCAGAGGTATGTGTTCTTGCAGTTTAGGTACGAGAGAGAAAGTTATAACTGTGAGACGATGCTCTCAGTCTAAACTCTAAAGTAACGCGCCTGAATTTTAATAGTCATAGAACAAAAGTTACATTTATGATGATAGTAATACAGTCCTGAGTTACCGGCGTTTTACAAATAACCCTGTATACTGCGCATGAAAATAGCTAACTTAACGGATGCTCGTATCAACATCTCCCGGGTTAATAATGTAGTCTTATGCCAACTCTCACCGTTCACTTTTGCCACTGTTCCTCTAAGGCGCTGTCTCCACGAGCGAGAGAATCGGGACGAGTCCGCCCTCATATCGTCGGAGAATCTCCACGAACGAGCGATAATTTCGCTGCGTATCGTCGCGAGTCGTAACGAAATCGCAGCGTTTCCGCGGCGACTCGTAACGGTATCGCCGCGTTTCCTTGACGAAATGTCCTTGCTTGACGAGAGGCAACGCTGAAATAACGCTGCGTTTGACAGCGCGCCCGCAGCTAGTCGCGACGGGCTAGCGACGATGTAACGACGTTTAACGCGCTCGTTGCCACTCGTCGCATCGCGTATAGAAATACGTGGCACGACGATAATATCGCCGCGATTCTCTCGCTCGTGGAGACAGCGCCTAAGTTATAAAAGGTTTTTTTTTTCAGGTTAAGTCAGCTTAGTGCAAGTGTGAATAACTTCAGCTTTGGATGGCGGAAGGGCGCTGGCGAGGAACTCAGTCTGTTCAGCCACGCGCGGCCGCAAGTCCTTCTGCCGGGGGACCCTGTGCCCTTTGTGGGGACAACCAGACACACAGATAACAGGAGGTGACTATATCGACATTATCCCACTCATATAATAAAGCTGAAAGTTTGTGAGTTAAATAAATACATAAATAATAATGCTGGACATTTCACACAGCATCATCTATCCCCAAACTAAGCAAAGCTTGTACTATGGGAACCAGATAACTGATACACTACGTATATACTTTTTTGTTTGTAAATACATACATATTATACATAGAAACACCCAGACCCGAGATAAATATTTGCAGATCATACAAACATTTATCCCACAGCGGGGATCGAACCCGCAACCTTCTGCATCCAAAGCGGGCTTTCACCCACTGCGCCACAGAGGTCGTCAAGTCGTCAGGTCGTCGAGTTTGTTTAGATGTTTAGATATTTGTGTTTCAGTCACGCCTAAACCAGTGAACTGATTTGTATGAAACTTAGAATATGCGTTAGAGTGACCTGGAATAGCATACAGGGTCTTTCATTTTATACTACACAAACTGACAAGGCCTCATTTTTATGACATGTTGCATCATATTTTCAAGGATAACAGACGTTGACCAATCGCAGCGCAGCAACATCACGTCACACGCTCGAATGGACAAAGTTATACAAGAAGCAACAATCAATTAAAATTAAAAGGATAGTCTTTATCGATTTTCTCGGGATTTTCATAACAAAACAAAAAAATATCATTTGTTGATCCCAATTCCTGAATTAAGTTAGTTTAAAATGAAAGACACTGTATAGGCTATTCAAAATGTTGGTATATTCTAGTCATATTTATTAGTTTTGATGTGTTTATTAACAGATATTTGATAAACCAATGGCGGACGTTGCGACGCAGAATGTCCCCTCTCTCCGGGGGTATCATCAAGCCTAGAGCCGGCTCGCCGTTACAACGCGACCTTCTGAATAGACCTGGTGAGTTTTACTTTACTGGCTGAACCAGCTAAAAAAGAATATACAAACCTTGTCCTGAAAAATAATGAACTCAACAAAAACTAATTATCCAATTAGGTGCATTCTGTAATAGGCATGATGATAATTTTTCAAAATCTGCTCTATGGTGTTCAGAATGATTTGTTATATGAAAAAAATATCATATTTCAGTAGAAAATAAAGGTTTTCAAACATAAAAATCAAATTAAAATTTGAAATTCACACCAAAACGCTCGTCGGTGTCATGGCGGCTGTTTTGACGTCACAGCTCACCCCTGCAAAGCAAAAACTACGTGTAGCTAAAGCTGAAAGGAAACAAAAGGCGCAGTTTTGGTCTATTATATTGAGTATTGACGTCACGCGCTCTGATTGGCGTAAATCTATCATGGCGAATTGTTTTATTTTGTAGATTTATTTTATTAAATCATTTAATAATCTCGACATTATTAGGACAATACATGCATTTTTCTCAATCCTGCAATCCTATTAATTAGACCTGCCCGGCTAGCGTGCGCGACGTGAGATATCTCGTGCACGAGAAACGAGAAATTAGTAGATTGTGAAGAAATGAAGAACCCCGGCCGTGCAAAAATGGATTTTGCGTTTCGTCAAATGTATATGCACTTTAACACGTGCTCTAAACGGTGAAAGAAAACATCGTGAGGAAACCAGTTAGTATTCTTATAGGCGGCGATGGGCTTGCAACCTGTCACGTATGGAATACTAACTTCTGCAAGATGTGGGCATGTATCAAATATGTATTTGGACATGCCTCTGACTACCCCTACTACTCCAAAAGCGCTGACATTACACTTCGTTTGTCACGGCACGAGTAATTTCTCGTCGTTGCCTTGCGAGGACGAGATAATTTACGACAAACGTGTGAAGACACTGAGTGGAGTTTGATCACAAAAATAGCTGCGGCATCTATCTTGCTTGAATTATGTTCTAACAACCTATTATAGTGTAAGTCTACAAGGACAAACTACTATGTTGTGGTATGCATGCTATATAAGCCTATACTTAAGAATACTAACTGGTTTCCTCACGATGTTTTCTTTCACCGTTTAGAGCACGTGTTAAAGTGCATATACATTTGACGAAACGCAAAATCCATTTTTGCACGGCCGGGGATCTTCATTTCTTCACAATCTACTAATTTCTCGTTTCTCGTGCACGAGATATCTCACGTCGCGCACGCTAGCCAGGCAGTTAAATATTTTGGCGAAACATGATTACTGTCATCATGCCTATTCAATCAATCAATCAATTTATTCATAAAATCCTAATACATAAAATTACAATTATTATAAACTAGCTGCGCTCCCGCGGTGTAACCCGCGGTCCCTCGGGATTTTTTTGGGATAAAAAGTAGCCTATGTCCGTCCCTGGGATACAACCTTTATCCATGCCAATTTTCAGCCTAATCTGTTCAGTGGTTTGGGCGTGAAAAGGTAACAAACAGACAGACAGACAGACAGAGTTACTTTCACATTTATAATATTAGTATGGATACTTTACATCGAACCCCGCACTAGGCTACTGTATCCTGTTTCCCAAGCAAAGTTTTTTTTTAGAAATCTAAATGAAATTGCGTTTTAACAATCAAACTGTTATGTTAATAGACTTTCGTTGATGACTGCACGCTTTACATGTTCAAACCGCATCATTAAATTTTCTTATCCACATTGTCCTTTCTTCAAATCGGCCTTAAAACTCCACCAGGGTCAAACAAACTAACAAACTTTTGTATCATGCAGATATAGCCGGGCCGAGCGTCAGGCTGCATCTGAACCAGATCGAGGACGTGTCACAGCCTACCCCCGATCCAGGCTACTACCCGACTAGCGAGCGGACCAGAGAGAAGAGTCCCAAGTCCATGCTCAGAGAGGCTAAGGAGAAGTTGAGAAAGTAAGACATTTTAGCTTCTTACACTAGTTCTTTCGAAACAGTGTGGTGAAGGGTTATGCCAAAGGGTACTATGATATCCTAGTCTACTTTATCATGATGACCAGACCACCCAAGGACGACTGGACTGTGATCACAAGGACGATAGTAGTATACATAGAAACACCCAGACCCGAGATAAATATTTGCAGATCATACAAACATTTATTCCGCGGCGGGAATCGAAGCCGCAACCTTCTGCGTCCCAAGCGGGCTTTCATCCACTGCGCCACAGAGGTCGTCGAGAAATTTATATTTATATTTTCCTATAGCAACGAGCCTAAAGACCCTCCGCCAACGAAGCGAGAGAAAAGCCCTAACTGCGTGCTGCGTGAAGCTAAGATGCGCTTGCGCAAGTTGGAGATTGAAGCGGAGGCTGTCGAGAGATCCTACCTCGACTTCCGCCGGAAACAGGACGCATTCCGGGGAGAGTTGGATAAGAAGGATAGTGCGAATATAGGTGAGATACGGTTCTATCGCACGAAGGCGGATTGGTCTTTATTGTGTGAGGATTTGTTACTGTGTGCGTAAGCTATACTGAGCGCTCATACGTCCATAGAGCGTTCCCGAGCTTACGCACACAGAAACAACGTGCACGTGCATCTACACACACAATTAAGACCGACCCGTCTAAATGAATAATCAGCAGCCTTGTCTGCTGATTAACTTTTCTAACTTGAAATCCATTCCCAGTTGTCATCCCAATAGAGTTTAACTAATCACAGAATACGAAACCGACAATTAAAGTCCAGGCTAGGTTTCAAGTCCATTGCCAGTTGAGTTACACATTAGGGCCCCAGATTTTAATTAAAAATTAATGGTATAGTCACGGACAATAAGATGTATACACTCCATACTTATTAAATTAATATTACACTAAAACTAATAGATGTAGGTTAAATACAAAAAGCGGAAATTGATTTCCTGATCGGATGTTGACCTGTACATGGGTTGAAACATTATGGAGTGTATACATCTTATTGTCCGTGACTGTACGAAAAAATTAGATTTATTATGTCTGTCATAAGCTATTGCTCCACCTGCGTCTTATGGCGTTAATTTGTGTCATATTTGATATAACATGCGTACATTTTCTGTCAGCTTTATAAGTCATTTTTTAACGCGTTATGACGCAGATGGAGCAGCATTAGCATTAAAAGAATCTGGCAATTAAACTAGGCACTAGAAAATATTCTCGGTATTCTGTCAGTTCCGAGAAAGCAGCATAAAAAGCCTGTAAGTTTAAATTATGTACTTATTTATATTTGATGCCTTTGTTACAGAAGTAAAACCAAGTACAACAACGTACAAGCTAGACGAAACATACACCAAAGAATCTACCTCACGCTACCAATCACCCAACGAATACGACAAATATTTCAAAGAATACCAGTCCAAGATCAGCGTCACTGACTATTTTAAGAACAAAAACACGGCCGCAGTCAGAATGAAACCCATCCCCAACGCGTACTCAACTCAACAACCCAAAACAGATTACATAGAAACACCTCTAACTGAATTTAGAAAGTATTACCAAACCGAACGCTTTACCAATGACATACCCGCGTCACCCGAAGAAATGAACAAAAAAGGCACCAGAAAAGAAATAATAAGACAAGCGAAACACGACAAAATCAAAGAGCTAGAATTACTCAAACATAATATAGGAAAGATTTATAATATGCCCGAACAGGCCATAGTTGAAACACCTCCAACGAATGAAGAAAACAACGAAGTTGCCTCAAAAGAAAGCAAAGATACAGCTAACGATGCCATAGATCCTCCAATTGAGAAATCTAATGCAGAAAGCAATTTGCTTCGTATCGAAGTCGAATCTGTTACTGAGGTCAACGATATGAATCCCACAGAATCGCAGACACAAGGCATGCTTCTAATCGTTGAAAGTTCCGTCGATAACAATAGAGATGAAGTCTCTGATATAGAAACGGATAAGGAGGTTATCTCACACCTTTCTCACCAAATGACTATTATAATCAGCCCTAAAAGCATCAGTCCTACAAGAGGCGGATCAGAAATCATGAATCCTAAAGAAGAATCAATATCTGAGGTGTCTGATATAAAGCCAAAATCAGAATGTCTAAAATCTCCAAGAAGAAGCATAAAGTCACCTAGAATAGGAAGCATAAGATCTGAAAAACTTGGCATATCGCCAAGAAAGAAAATAATCAACTCTGGTGTTAAAAACGAGTATGATACTATGACAACAGACGATGTTGTAGCTTTCTATCACTCTGATAGATCCAGTGTTCAAATGAAGCAAGAATCTAAAGAAGTTTTAGACAATACTTTAAGTGAGCTCGAACAAAACGAGGACCCTGATTATGCTGACGACTTTTCAGCTGATGTTGATAACTACAACAGTAGATCAGACTACGAAAATCACTCTCCAATCTCATTACCAAAAACATCCGAAGATGAAAACTTTTGGGACTCTTAAAATTAGAAATGAAACAGATTTTATGTACCAGTCATAATTTATTATTGCTATGTCTATGTGAATTAAAACATATATAAAAACATACATTCTTTTAATACAATTTCTCTTCAAATATAAAAGTACAAATGTGTAATCACTTATCGCTTTTGGCTCTCAATGACATGAAGTCTAAACTATAAATGCTAACGCAGTGCAAAATCAACTTTATTGTCTTTACTATTATGGACTATTTTAATTGTGGTATCAAAACAAATGCATCTATAACACCAAAACATTAAAATAATCTAGAAATAATGAACCAAATGAGATTAGTCACAATTCAGTATATTCTATGAAATAAGTGTGATGTTATTCGATTTGCCTACATTCAGACAAATACCAAATTATCTAGAAAGAGATAACGCTACTTAGTACATCCATCTCTTTCTAGTAAGTACAGCAAGAACTCTATTTCATCTAATTAAAGTTTAGGTAGTGGGAAAGTTTTTATGGTGTAATTAGTACAGAAAAATAAAAGGATTCAATTTGATAGTGAAAATACGCGAAAACGTTGATTTACTATTATGCAAACACAGTGCAGACTATGGCCCTTACTAATAAACTGGGCACAAAGTTATGTCATGCATAAACTAAAAAATTTGTATGGTTATTCATAGGTTATGCATGACATAACTGTATGTCAAATGTATTAGTAAGAGCCCTTATTTACAGACAATACAACATACACAAATAGTTGCCTACAAAATAATAAGAACCACTTTATATAGCACGAGTGAAACCTTGCCTAAGGAAGAACGAAACATGTAGGGATAATGTAGGATTCTAATGGTGAAAGATTTTTTCAAATCGGTCCAGTAGTTTCGGAGCCTATTCAATTCAAACAAACAAACAAATATTTCCTCTTTATAATATTAGTATAAAACAAATACGGCTCTTCTTTTAATAAATGGCAACTGCTTTAATTTTGCCAATGTCAAGTTTTAATATATTTATATTCACATATCAGTCAGTCTTAGTAGCTCGAAGATTGACATAAAATGTATGCATGTTATGTCGAATATCTCGCAAGTGAGTTCTAAGAACTCACTTGCGAGATATTCGTAACGATTCGTAACGATTATTACAAAAATGTCACAAAAATTAATTACATACAATTTATATCCGAAACCGTTATGGTATACGTTTCGGAAACACAATCATAGTTTTCATTTTTAAATACGTATTTTGTTGTTTTAATCTTAGAAACATTACGGCCTAGAGTGGCACATTTGCCGAACTATTATTTGGATAGAAAATGACAGGCGAATACAGGCGATGAGGCCCTCTACACGTTCGTGACCGTCGGCATTCGTCTATCATCGGCGAATATGTAGAGGGCCCATTACGTGGCTCACATTTTTTTTACGAATCATCTTCGGCAGCCATTTTGGAACAAAATTAAAATGTCCAGAAAAAAAATATTCTTCCGTAAACAAAGTTAATCCAGTACTCATAATAAGCAAGTAAACTATTTAAACTTCAAAATCATGGTATTATGGACGGTTTACATTGGTCAAAGACTGGCAAGTAACACTTTAAAGTAAATTACAGTTCTATTTCATATTAGGTGTAGAAGTAAAGTGGTATGAGGGTGAATCAACTTTTCAAGTACTCTTTTCGTGCCCCCGCATAAGAACTGCCATAAATTCAGTTTTTCATCTAAAAATATGGTAAGAAATTAAGACCTATCAAAATTTTAGATTCCGACAGGATTCGAACCCGCAACCATCAGACGATCCCCCCAACGGAGTGCCTTACCGACGATTAGGGTTCCGTGGCCGAGCGGTAAAGCACTCCGGCTTTAGGAGGATCGTCTGATCGTTGCGGGTTCGGATCCCGTCGGCATCGAACATTTTGATAAGACTTTTCATTATTCAATGAAATACCTAAGTGTGTTTTAACACTACAAAATTATATAAAATATGGTGGTTTTCATGTTGTTTTTTTTATGGAAGAGGGGGCAAACGAGCAAGTGGCACAGCTGATGGTAAGCGATTGCCACCGCCCACAGACAACAGTAAATGTAATATAAGATCTTTTCCTGACAGTGCAGTTTCATCGTTTTTCAATAGTTTGGTATAATTGTTATGATTTTGTTATGGTTTACTTTATTATGGTAATTCAGCAGAAATAAAGTACTCTCCATACAAAAAATGTATGAAGCGCAGGACAATTTTTTTTGTATGCTTAAATTCTGACTCGCAACTGTATCTGTTTACACTACCTGTACTAGTTACTACTGTACATTTTTTGACCAATGAAAACCGCCCATTAGTCCTATATTCAGATCATATCTGATTATTATGCACCATTAAACGACACAAACATAAATATTTAAAATCTCCTCACGAGATATCCAGTCCAATTTATATAGAAACAATATTACATAAACAGAATTCAGACCAGCTCCTAGACAAATCACAATGAACAAATACGAAAGCGCTAAGTAAGCTATAATTAACTTAATTATATCATCCTTCTTTATAAAATAACGAATTATTTGGAATATTAGTTGGAATTATATGCAATTAGAGTAATCTTTATTGAATTAGCTACAACTTTCTATATTTTATTGTGTTTTTGCTTACTCTGATGAGATATTTGACACTGATATAGCAGTCATGTCAAATAATTTAACACACAGTAAGAAAAACAATTAAAATATGCGCGTTAATGATATTTGAAAGAAAACTCTTTATACGTAATATCATTCGGTTATTTTTAAACATGACGAATTAAAGTTTATGCTTTTAGTTTCATAGCGAATCTTTTTTGTATTGTCACTTGTCTACGAAGCCTGAAAGTATTAAATCTACGTTAAAAAGTAAATTAAACGTTATTTAAATTTACGTTTTAAAGTACCATGCCATTTAATACAAAAATCTAAATAAAAAACATTGAATTACACAATCTAAATTTATGAATGAAAAATCAATTTACACAATGTCAAATTTTAAGAAAATAATATCAAAAAGGTATTTTTACACCATCGATAATATCTAACAAAGATTTTTCTCATCGAATTAGTTTAAAACTACTTTCAAACCGACCCAGACGACTGTAAATTTACCAATAAAGTTCGCGTCGAGTTAAAATTGTATCGGTTTTAGATTTTTTTGTATATTACATCAATCACATTAAACATTTTCAAATTATATCAAAATAAAGAAACTTACTTTATATTCTAAACGGTAAATTTAGTCCGTGATCTCCTTTTGAAGGGTTAATATTAATTCTAGATATAATTAATAATAATAAGATTCATTCAGTATCCTAGACTCACGTTGTGGTTCATACTTTTTGAGGCGAGCGAGGAGCGCGGCGAGTTGGCTCCTGTCACACGAAGCCAGTTCGAGACCTGTCATAAATTAGATATTACAAAATATTATTCTCTTGACCTCGATCTCGATTTTTGAAGTGAAAACTTCTTTAGGCGCGTTTGGCAGTTTTGAGATGAGAAAAAAATTTTTTTTTACAAGTTTTTTATTAATCTCGCCTTGTTTGCATATTTGTCCTGCGAAAGGCTGCTGGCAGAAGCTGGATGCGTCGAGCTGAGGACAGGGCGCAATGCCGCTCATAAGGGGATGCCTATGTCCAGCAGTGGAATGATATAGGCCGATGATGATGATGACTGCATGTTTGTCTAGGGCAAATCGTACAATCTGAATTTGACCTACTTCCCGGTCCGATTGAGCTGAATTTTGGCCTTCATTGTCCCACAGCTGGGCAAAGGCACTTTTTCCATTCATCCATCATGTACAGTATGGACAACCGATCTTTGTCTCTCTGAAGCTAGGTGCACTAAAAGATTGCGCAGGTTTGGTAGAGTAAGCGAGATAGCACGATGCAACAAACTAAGGGAGTGAGCGAGGTAGCTATACAACGCTATCTTCGCCTTTTAGGCGTCATCAATGGGTTCAGCGTAGCTACTTCAGAGAGCTACAGATCAGTTGCGCCTACTGTAACTCAAGCTATTTAATTCATTAATAAAATACCTGTAAAGGCACACTCCTATCCTCACTAATGGTATTCTTGTTGGGCGTAGAACATCGTGTAATGGGCGATGCAACGCGACGCAAGCCGGGCGTGCGCGGCGAGTGTAGGATCGACATCCGCCATGAAGCACACGATTCATCGCCTTCTGAGTCTTCCGGTTCTATCTGGGCTGGGAGCCATCTGTAAAGAAAATGCCTTCGTATCATCATTTTCCTTGGGCTAATAATTGCCCATGTCCCACATCATGTGGGATCAACACGGCACACGGCACAATATGGTATTGCATTCTTCCACTTCAAATAAATGAAATCTGAAAGTTCTGGAATGAGAATGAGAGTGAATGAGGCGAAAGTTGTGTGTCAGGATCGTAGCGACTGGAGATCCGTGGTCTCTGCCTACCCCTTTGGGAAAGAGGCGTGACTTTATGTATGTATGTATGAAAGTTCTGGAATCACACCTTAACCAATGAACTGATTTGATTGTAACTTGAATGGATATACGGGGTTATTTGTAAAACACCGGTAACCTCTCAGGACTGTATTACTATCATCATAAATAACAACTTTCGATATTTAGATTTTTGCATATTTGTATGTTTGTGTTTCAATCACGCCTAAACCAGTGAACCGATTTGGATGAAACTTGGAATAGGCGTAGATTGTGACCTGGAATAGCATATAGGTTATTCAAAATGTTGGTATCACGCAGGCGAAGCCGCGCGCAGAAGCTAGTATTTAATAAAATTAAAAATAGTAGTTAGGTTATGTCAGGGTAGGTACTCGTAGTATTTCAAAGTCAAAGTCAAAAAGCATTTATTCAGTAGGACCGCTGGGATCACTTTGAAAAGTCTTGATAGTATTGATAGTAAGGTCACAATTTAATATTCTAAGTTATTTTCTATTCCTAATAAAAATTATATTCACTCCATAAAGTACAAAATAAAGAGAGACAGCGACTCACTTATCTCTCTCGTGTGGAGGGTAGAGAGCCACAGTGTGCCGCCATCGGTACACGTTGGGGAATTGTTCTGGGCTGATATGACTTTCTGATACCGCGTCGAACACCAATCTGTCCATCTTTGAAGGCTCCTCGCTGAAACACACGAGAAGGTTTTTTGAGTATTACGGCAAACTACCAATCCCAAAGGAAAATAATTATTCGGGACCACCTCGAGTATACCCTCCCAAAAAAAAAAAAAATTTGGAAATCCGTTCACAATTGACGGAGATACCGGGGAATAAAAACCGGCCAAGTGCGAGTCGGACTCGCACTAAAAGGGTTCCGTACCATCTATAAAAACGGCAATAAAATCGTTGTTGTGCCTCTGACTACCTCCTTAGACATCTTCAAAGGATCTGGAATATAAAAGATCTGAGAGAATGTCTACCACGCATTGGGGATACAGTCGTGACCCTGTTTACGTGTTGTATGAGAGCCCCCTTAAATATTTATTTTATTCTGTTTTGTATTTGTTGCTATAGCGGCAACAGAAATACATCATCTGTGAGAATTTCAACTGTCTAACTATCAGTTCATGAGATACAGCCTGGTGACAGACGAACAGAGAGAAAGACAGCGAAGTCTTAGTAATAGGGTCCCGTTTTACCCTTTGGGTATGGTTGTTTTTATGTTGTATTTTAGAAGAGAGTTAATAGGCACCTTCTGGGTAGGCTCGCTCCATCGTAGACCTCATTTTTGTCTATGTAAGTTTCGTGGTCAAGAGTCGACCCATACATCATAAAAAAAATGGAACCCTAAAAAGCATACACAAAGCCAAACATAGAACCTTCTTTTGAAGTCGTTTAAATACTATCGCGAAGCATGGAAGCATGGAAGCCAATATGCGATAAATTCCCGTTTAAATAATAATCTTACCCGTAGATAAATGCCTCGGCTATAGCGCGGTCGCTAGCATCCGCCATTTCTTCCACATCGCTGTCAGAGTGCTCGGATGCCGTACGGAAATCATCATCAGACTGGCATGACGCCACCGACTCGTCTTCTGATATCTGAAATTTGAACAACGAAATAAAACAATTTCAAATTCATTTTTAAAAAGTCTTCGAAGTTGACTTATTAAGAAAAATAAAAAGTTTTAGTTGAAAACATAATTTACAAAGCTTTTAGGTTGTCGAGAGCTTGTTCAAATGAATTACTCGAGTTTTATTGAACAGCTCCTGAATCCATCATCACTTCAGCTCGCTGTAATATTAAAGCATTGTCGACGAATACTCATACCTCATAATCAGATCAGTGGGTCACATCCACACATGCATTCCCTTGTACAGTCAGCGACAGAAGTTCATGAACATATTTTGATGTCTTTGAATCTTCAATATCTTCGAAGTTCGTTGGGTTTTAGATACAACTTTACCTTTTATTCGATGCTTTACCTTGCATATTACTATTGGTCGATTTTCCCATAAAAAATGATGAAAATGAAACTTTAAAATGTCCAATTGCTCATGAACTTCTGTCGCTGACTGTACAAGAGGAACCTTTTTGAGGTGCACTTTCATTTAAACGAAAAATAAAAATAACCAAATAAACATTGTAATGGAAATAAATACACAACAAACAAATTCTCAATATACAAGCAGTCAAACTAAAAATCAGTCCAAAAAGATCGCAGAAAAAAAGTCCAACAACAATTTCAATGACACTTAGAAAAAAAACATGATTCATGCTATTCTAGGCACTGTCTACAAATGCGTTATGGGAAATCTATCTACGAGTATATTAAAAATGAATACCTAAATGTGTTGCTAAGGAAAAATTCAAGAAGGGCTGAACCATTTTAGCTACCTACAACATATTTTCAAGTATTTGTTGAAGCCCGAGAAAGGCTCGAAGATAAAGAAAATCACCAGAAAAATGTTCACAACACATCTTTTATTTACTGTTTTTAGCTGTCATATGTGATATTATTTGTGTTTAAAGTAGATCGTCCCCTGGACTAGGCTACTGGGGATTTTAAAAGCGGGCAAAACCGCGGGGCGTTGCTATTGAGTCCAGTATAATATACGACTTATATTCACCGCCTCGTTAACTACGTTTCATTTAAGATCTTATTGGAGTTGATACAACAAAAAAATCATTATTATGAATACTGATACATGATCCAAAAAAATGAAAATACAAAGAACTCTACTGTGTGTTGTGTATCTTACTTTATTGGTTACCTCTGCCTCTAGAACTTGGCATTTCTTCGTGTCTATCGTGAAGACAGTGCCGCCTCCGTCGCCACCGGGAGAGTTCATACTAACTGGACGCTCTATGTCGCTGTGTTGTTTACCGTCACCTGAAACTTGCTAATTTTAGAAACAGTATCACGATTGTACCTTAACTTTACTAATAAACGCGGTGTAAAGATAAGACAGGTGTAAACCATGTATAAACACAAAAAAATATAGTTATTCAGTAAATTCTTTGGGGTTATTCTTAAACCTGTCATAACTTTTGACCACCACCAACCTATGGTGGAAGAGAAACATCGAAAGAATTACAGCTACCTAGCTTTCGATCTAGTGGTATACCATTAAGAAGCTGAGATAAATTCCAAAGTAAACTCATTCAAAGGATGCAAAAAGAGTGAAATACTAGATCGCGCTAGTGAATATTTCCCGACAACGAAACTAATATACACCATCATATCAACTATCAGTCGAAAGAAAGGCAAGTGGTCCAGATGGGGCGGCCTTGGTAGAGGTGAGATCTCCCTCTTCAACTCTTTGGGGGAATTCCATTACCTATCTATCTATCTATCCAGCCCGGTTGTAACTACTGCTTAGTATAGGCCATTCTTCCACCTACCCCCAAAAAATTACACTACAAAAATAAATAAATATAAAACTCAAACTCACCTATATCATGATCAAACGTCAATCTTCTAATAAAGCTCTCACTTTTAGGGCTACTCGACAATATCGATCTGTTCTTCCTAAAAGACGCATTCTTTTTGCTGTTCCTATCGAAAGAGTCTATCTTCCAATCGCAGCGGCATTTAAACGCCTTCTCCCATATCTCTGCACACTCGCTATCAGACACCGCAGGTCCTTTTGCGATATCACAGTCTGATAATTCCTCACATATAAAACTAGATAAACATCTAACATGACCGTCTATAACTTGGTTCATTTTAACTTTTGGTCCTCGATATTTCCTCTCCTCATCTCTAAAGCCTTTCCTTTCATCATCAGAACTGAATATATCATCGTTCGGACAACGGAGCTTTAGCAAAAATTCTATTAGATTATTAATATCGTCCAAATCTGTTGTCTGTTGTTTCAGTTTGTAGACGACAAGTTGCGCTAATCTAGAGTGTGTAAGAGCGAAATCAATTTTCTGGAATCTTTCGTCATCCATGTACGTGAAGATTGTGTGTTGGAGATGTTTTGCTTCTGATTTTAGAGATACACCAGCGACTTCTGGTTCTGCAGTCAACGAGAACGTCAACGCATCTGATATTCTCTTCGCGAACACTTGACACGTTCTTTCGATGCATAGCAATTGACTGACGGTATGATTAGTAATCGGTGGATCGCCGTTAACTATCTTCGCTGCACTGGGTTGTCTGCACAGCCTCTGTCTTATCGGATCTGTTTTCGACCAATGCGCTGGTCTATCTGTTATTTTACAGGTCTTTAGAGCTACACAAAGCCCTGAAATAGGACTCATTGTATCATTCTGATTCTGACTTTGTTGTGAGATGTTTATGCTGATTCGTGAGAGAGACAGTTCGTCTGGGGTATTCGCTTGTGCGCAGCTATCGTTGTAGGCGATAGAGCAGGCGCTGTCGTATTTATTCTTGAGATAGTTCTCTAAGAGGCTGAGCCCTTCTGGTGAACGCAGGTCGGTGAACGTGTCTAGGAACGGCCAGTATTCCTTCCAGCCGACTTGCATTTGTTCTGCTAGGTTCCTGGGGATAAAATTATTATAGATTGAACTTTTTTCACAAAGACTTAGTAAATGGTGATGGCAAAGCGTCCAATTTAAACTACAACTTTGGTTATAATCCAAAGAGCTCCGAAGGCCCGTTTGACGCAGTTGTCTAAACACAAACTCTACTTACCTTGAAGACCAGCAGCTTTATTGTCTAACTTGAAATCCATTCATAATTGTCATCCCAATGAAAGAAAGAAAGAAAGAAAATACATTTATTCAACTAATCAACTAAGTAGGTAAGAGAATAAAACAATAATAAAATAAAAAAACACAAATGAAAAATGATTGTTGAAAAGGCAACTACTCAGCAAAATGCCTAGATCCAGGAATCAGGCGCTGTTTTTCAGTGTCGCCTTAGAGGGAGGGGAGAGGGGAAGGGTTGAGCTCTATTTGGGCACATTACACACCGTCCGTGTGTAATGTGCCCAAATAGAGCTCAACCAATCACACAATACGAAAATGACAACTATTGTAGTAATCGTACTGTGTGATTGGTAGAGCTCTATTGCGATGACAACTGGGAATGCATTTTAAGTTAGACAAGGCTGCAGATGATGCTGTGTGAAATGTCCAGTTTTTTTTTATATTTCAACATTTTTTTTTTTTAGTTTCTAACAAGATAAAGCAGATTTATGTGTAGGTGATCGTACTCTATCTCTACTGTACAGCTAGCTGTCTCTATCTACAGTTGGTATCTCACCTGCCGACCGCCTCGAATCCCTTGCTGGTGTCGGTGAGCCGGAAGGCGCGGCGCGCGTGTCGCGGCGGAGTCTTCCAGCGGCGGCGGAAGGCGGCCGCGTCGCAGGGCTCCATGGGACCCGCGAACGCACGGATCTCGTATCTAGGGCTCAGTGGGTCTGTGTTTATCTCCTGTAAATAATAACCATGCTTCCATACAGTCTAAACCGAATTCAAATAAGGTTCTCAATTCGTATTTTTTTTATGTATGTTCCATGATTGCTCGAAGACGGACAGATTTGAGCTGAGGGGTAGCGTTATTTTCAGCCATCTACCCTCTTTAGATTTTTTCTGTGTGTTAATCTGCAATGCAATCAGTCTCGCGACTATAAGCGGATATGTTGTCAGTTGTTGTAGTTTGTGCCTCGTGCTCTTTTTTGGAGCGCGACTCCTCAGGCATTTTGCTAGCTTCTTTGATCCAGCATTTGAACATCTTGTCTTTTTAACCGCCTCTTTCTAAGTATTTTATTGTAAATGGTTACTCAGTATTTTTACTAACCGGTGGGTGAGACGGTGTGAAGGGCCGCCCTATAGTGGGCACCGCACTGCCGTCCTCAGAGTGTAGAACGGGCACATAGTATCGTTCGCGAAGTAACGATGATATCCGCTTCGCTGTCTCGCCTGTCGCGTTATCTGCGCGTTTGCATATCACCTGGAAATAATACAACAATGAATACTTATGAGTTTTTTGTTTGTGACGTATAGAAATGGCACAAGCATTCCTATAGCCAGCAGTGGGTGAAGTCATCATGCTTTGGATGATAATGTATAAACTCAAAAAACGACCGATTCAAAACCTCATTTACAAATAAATTGCTACATGATCACTGATAAAATCACTTATATTTGGAAATGTTTTAATATATATGATGTGGTATACAAATAAATAGATAAACATAAGCTACTTTTTATCCAGGGAAAAGAGAATCAATTCAGAGGGAATGCAGGTAACATCGCTCAGGGCAGCTATGACAAAATGTTAATAATAAATCAGAACATCCACATAATCATACATCCATCCTCACATACGTTCATATATTATTAGGACTGTATTCTGTTTTTGTACTATCTATACTAATAAAATAATATAAAGAGGGAAGATTTGTTTGTATGTTTGTTTGTTTGAATTGAATAGGCTCCGAAACTACTGGACTGATTTGAAAAATTCTTTCACCATTAGAATCATACATTATCCCCGATGAACATAGGCTATATTTTATCCCGGGGAAGTGAAGTTTTCCCGAGGGATCGCGGGTAACACCGCGGCCGACAGCTAGTATTACATAAATTAATCATTACTTACATCTTTAGGCTGCTCGCCATATTTATTAACAGCATTCTTATTACACTGTTTGAAGGAAGTGAGCACATCGACAGCATCAGCGCCGCCATACTTTGCTGCAAAATGCAGCGGAGTCTCGTTCATCGCCTTATCCGGTGTGTTCAGGTATCTGTCAACGAGGATACCCGCGAATTCCTGAAACAATATTACATTTTAAAAACTATAAAGAAAACCAACTTCAAGGAAGAATGAGGGAAAAGGGGATAAATTATAAGCACCGTAAGCACCGCGAGGGTGCCGGGCGTGGCTGTGGGTGCCATTCCCGGGACAGTGCTTAGGCAAAATGCGAGAGGGGCACCGGTGTGTTAGGTAGGAGATCCCGGAGCCCCTTGACATGCATGGAGGCCGGTCACGCGTCAGTTTTTAGTCGGTGAGAGTCCGACATAACCCCGCCGGTAGGGTATCATCCTTAATGGATTTTCTGACGCAATAAAAAAAAAAGGTTAGTACAAACTAAAGATGGGTTTTCCCTAGAGAACGCTGGTCATTCGACGATAAGGACTGAGAACTTTAAAGGGGGTATAGGCAAACAGGCTCACCTCACACGCCTGTACGTCCGTATCGGCTCCATACAGCCGCTGCACAAAAGCAGGGTTGCCGACAGTCGTCAGTATCATGTTGCAGAGCTCAGCGTTCATTGCTTTTGCTGCTATATGCAACGCGTTATACCGCGATCCCTCCTGGAAATAATAACATTCCCAAATGATAAATCAAACTACTTCCGTTATTAAAAATGCTTTGGCTGATACGTCGTTGGGCTGCGGGATTTGAACTCGTAAACGAATTGATCATTGAGATCTCATTCTACAAGACCACGGCTCATTTGCCTGTCCTTATCCCGCTAATGCGGGGTCGGCACAGCATGTTCTCTTGTGATATCATCAACTCATCAAGTAGGAAAGGAGCATTTATGAGGAGCATTTAAATTCCATTCACAACTCCGGTTTGATAGAACTTGTGTCACGATAAAAAGTAGAAGACTTTACCGTTAAGTTTTTAAAGTTTATTACCATTATTAGTCTATATCCCTAAGAGGGTACTGAGAGAAGTCCTCACCTGCATAATAGCCGGAGTATTACCACTGCTGACAAGATACCTAGGGTTGTCCCAGACTTTATCTCGGACGGTGACCGTTAGCCCTTTCTCGATGGCCTTGCGTAACGCCACCATGTCCTGTGGAGACGGCGCTTTGAAGGGATACGGCTTCTCTCCCATGACAGCTGGAATCAGATTGGGGAAATTATCGATAAATATTGAGAGCAGTGGTCATTCCTAAGGTCTTGGGTTTGAATTCAGTCGCGCAAAAATGAGTTTTTCTGCCGAAAAATTAAAATATATATAAAGCTTACAGTTAAAACCAAAACGCTAACTATCTAAGACTAAAACTTAAGTGCACTCTCAAGGAGTTAAAAATTGTGGAAGGACTGTCATTAAAAAGATCAACATGTTAGGCCTCATGCAAAAAAGTAATGAGTAAGTTGGCGTATTATTTGCATGATCTACAAAAGTACCCGACCCTACATAAAAGTGGGATAAGTGTAGGGAAATGATGATGATGATGATAGCGCTTAGGTAATTACTTTAGGAGGCTGTGTACAGGGTACGTGTTGCACAGAGAGCCATGGGGCGTGCCATGCTCGGCATCAACCTATTATTTTTAGTTCTTAAGCCGAAATTCGTCGTCTGACTAAAGTTCAAGACGTCGGAAACAGGGTAATGGAACTCAAATGAAATTGGGCAGGACACTTGGCCAGACGAAGTGACGGCAGGTGGAGTAAGTCTTTGACCGAGTGGTGGCCGAGAACCGGATGTAGGCACCGTGGTCGTCCGATCGCGCGATATGTCGACAACATTAAAAAAGTTCATACATTTTGGATGCGTGAGGCACAGGACCGGAATGTATGCCGTGAACAGAGGCAGGCCTACAACCAACAGTGGGATACTATCGGCTGCGGATGATGAGTTACTTTAGGTATGAACAAGCTCGTGTTATAATGCGCATTTATCAAAAACATATCGGTCCAACCGTTGTCCAGTTTGGCGCCTAGCAACTCATTTAGTAGCATATTTAGTAATTTTCCAGCTAGTTAGTAAGTATTTTCTGACTACTTTACCTAGTAGGTCAATTAACTAATCCTATGGGCGTGCGAAAGTGGAATTAAATTAAGGTTTCCAATTAGGGTGGCGTGCTAATGAGGTCATCGTGTTTTAGTTAAAATTATTCTAGTTTTGATATAAGTAGTTTCTTGGAGTAGCCCACGAAATTGGTCTTGAAAATGTATATTCAAATTGATATGAGACTTAAGTGATTTAAAATAGTTAGCCTTTCTTTTTCAGGAGTATATTACAAAGATCTTGCGAAATGCAGTCCCAAATTAACATAACACAATTAAAAACTTTCATAGCTAATTTTTATTTCACACACTTACATGTATTTTAGTCCAGTTTTCAAAAAATGATGCAATAGCACATCCACAGAGCATATCACACTGTCACTTTAATCAAGACTAGCTTCTGCGCGCGGCTTCGCCCGCATGGTACCAACATTTTGAATAGCCTATATGCTATTCCAGGTCACTATCTATGCCTATACCAAGTTTCATCCAAATCGGTTCCCTGGTTTAGGCGTGATTGAAACACAAACATCTAAACATCCAAACAAACTCACCTTTCAGCTTTTTTATTCGTATAAAAAAGCTGAGGGTTTGTGAGTTTGTTTGGATGTTCCCACACTCGTGTGTGGGATGTGCTTTGTATGAGTAAAATTAAAAAAAAATTGTCTAAAGTATTTAGAGCTATTAAAAATTAAAAGATTGTTTTAATTTAGATTCATATGAAACTAATAAAAAACTCACTGCACATCAATATATCAGTTTGGTATCATTTTATTTGTTGCTTACAGTACCATGATAAAAAAATCTATTTTGCAAACAATTTAATTGAAATTCCCCATAGCTTAAAGGTCATAGTTTACAGAACTATGTATATATATATAATTTTAATGTGAAAATTGAAGATAAGAGATTTAAGCTGAAATTTGGATGTATTTCACTAATTATGATTGGTTGTAGATTTGAGAACAATGACTTTAATATTTATGAAAAAATTATGTACAAGTAAGTTATCGCAAGTAATAAATTTTTGTTTTAATTTTTGTTTTTGTTTTACACAAGAGACAAAATAGGATGGTATTTAGTTTGCAGATTTTTTCGATCAACTATATTCTAGTTGATCGAAGGCAGATTTGGATAAAACTTGGGATAAATCATTTATATAATTGCTTTCATCAAAGCATTAGGCTATGTGAAATTCTGGTACCATATAAGTGAAGCAGCAGACAAAAGCCAGTACTTACTATTATCATTTCCATCAGTAGTATCAGTAGGCTCTGCTCCTCGCAGAGCAAAAGACACTGCATCCTGGTGGTTCCGGAAAGCCTTGAATCTGGAGAGCTTGTATCTCTTTACCAGCTCGAGTGCTTCCGATTTGTTCTTGTACACATGGATTGCTTCTGTGGATAATAACAATAGTTAGTTTACATACTGAGAGTACTTAGACAAGTTCACAGAGTATACGATACAATTAGGAAATCACTTGAAAACAAACAGTATTGTTCATCAGTCTTTCTAGATATCCAACAAGCCTTTGACAAGGTGTGGCACAAGGGACTGCTCTACAAAATAAAGAAGAGTATACCTCATACTTACTACCCTCTGCTAAAATCATACCTCGAAGATAGGATCTTTCAAGTCAAAGAGAAAGGAGCAACATCAAAATTCTACGACATACAAGCTGGAGTTCCCCAGGGCTCTGTACTTGGACCGATCCTATACTCTCTTTATACCGCAGACCTACCAGAAATGGAAGAACTCACGACTGCCACTTTCGCCGATGACACGGCAATACTGGCAAGAAACAGCGACCCACAACTAGCTTCTGAAGAACTGCAGAAAGGCTTAAACAAAATTACAGACTGGATGAGTGAATGGAGAATAAAAGCGAGTGCCACAAAATCGGTACAAGTCACATTCACCCTGAGGAAGTGTAATTGCCCCCCCCGTGAAAATAGGCGACAACTACCTTCCACACAACGACACCGTTAAATACCTGGGCCTACACCTAGATAGACGACTAACCTGGCAACATCACATAAAAAACAAGAGAGCGCAAATGAATATGAAATTCAGAAACCTAGCATGGATACTGGGAAGGAATTCGAAGTTATCCATAGACAACAAGCTGCTGATATATAAGGTCATACTGAAACCAATCTGGATGTACGGTATCCAACTCTGGGGATGCACCAGCAACTCCAATATCGCTACAATACAGAGAGCCCAAAATATGATGCTCAAAACCATGGCAAACACTCCTTGGTTCATCACGAACACGGAAGTACACGAACACCTGCAAATGAGCACGGTTAAAGAGGAGATCAGATCGACTGCTGCAAAATATAAAGCGCGCCTAGCACATCACCCCAACAAGCTAGCAGCCCAGCTGCTCCAACAGAGCTACCAAAAAAGACTAAAGAGAAAAGACATCCAAACGCTAGACCAAAGAAGCTAGCAAATGCCTAAGGGGTCCCGCTCCAAAAGTGGAGCACGAGCCACAAACTACAACAACTTACAACACATCCGCTTATAGTCGCGAGACTGATTGCAGATCAACACAGAAGAAAAAAAAAAAAAGACATACTTAGAGTAAGCTCAAGGGATATGGGCATTCTTAAAGTAAGCCATTTCGATGTGCAGTAAACAATTTCTCAAACATAAGTTAATAACAAAATACACATTACATAAGTTTGAGATTGAAAAATGGTTAGTATACAGTAAAAAAGGATATAAATAAATAAATAATGCCAGACATTTCACACAGCATGATCTAACTCCAAACTAAGCAAAGCTTGTACTATGGGAACCACATAACTGATATACTACTTTTATTTTTCATTTCAGTATTCTAAGTATCTATATTGAGATATGTAAAGTGTGTATTCAAGTATTAGTGTTCACATTTTATCTAGCTATTCTACTACTATTAGCGAAGACCTGTAATTGGCTCACTATTTCTATTGTAATTAATAAGGACACAATGTAAAAGCTGTTGACTTTCCATTATATAAATGATGATGATGATGAAAATAAAAATATACTTTTTGTTTGTAAATACATCTTAAAAATAGAAACACCTAGACCTGAGATAAATATTCGCAGATCATACAAACATTTATCCCGCAGTGGGGATTCAACCCGCAACCTTCTGCATCCCAAGTGGGCTTTCACCCACTGAGCCACAGAGGTCGTTAAATGAGATTGTTTCAAGCATGCAACATGTAGCTATTGTGAAAAATAGAATATGAGGAAATATTGTATAAATTACAAGTAAGTATGAACCATTTCTATTTACAGCTTTCTGATAAGAATTTGCAAAATGGAAAAAACACGGAAGTAGATCAAGTGTTGACCTACATCCACTATCAGATAATAAGAGATATGAGTCACTACAAACAATAATACCTTCATCAGGGCCTTTCTTTATTTCGCACGGGATGTAAACTCCGTAGTACGTAGTCGGAGGGTCAGTATTCGTCGGACTCTCTTGTACACTAGTCTTCTTTCCCAAAGCATCTAGGCGCAACAGCCTGCTAAGCAAGCCTATACCAGTCTCCTTCTCAGTTGGAGATACCGATATTTCTTCCCTCATTCCTCCTATATCCCTCCCACCTCCAGGTATAATTACAGCCTTCGACATACCGTCTCCTAAAAATCGTAAACAACATCAGAATGTTTTGTTTGTGACGCAAATAACAGCTCACAAAAAGTTTATTTATAATTCGCTCGGTACTTACCTTGTTATGTTTTGTCATAAAAACATTGTCGTAATTACTAATTTATTTGTTTGTTATTTCAGCACATTTTTTCGTAATTTAAGCACAGGCACAGTTGTATTTGTAGGATGGGAAATTGAATTCCTTCGGTTATATTGAAAAATGCGTTGGTGGTGTGATGGATGATCGTACGATGTCGCGTCGCTGACGTTAGATGACAATTTGACAATCTAGATTTTTGACGTTTCAAATTTTGTTGATTGATTCGTTTCTCATTGGCTGATTGCTATGATGTTTAGGGATGCGACCGACCTCGACCGACTAATGAATCGAATGAATTGATTCATTCGATTCATTATTCGGTCAAGGTTTATTTTAGATTACACTTCTGAGAATCAATAGTTTTTGGTCTTTTCTTGTCTTAAACGCCTACCTATATTAATTTATTTATTTATTTATTTATTTACATACAGATAAAATATAACATTACAGTTACCACCAATTCGTTATATCTATTTACATAATAGCACTAAGGTTACATAAAGAAAAACAATGAAAAGGAAATTAAATGAAATAAGGTACTTAAGTATAGTTATCAGAAGCATGAGATCTTAAATGATATTATTAGCCTAATTTAAATTTTCACAATATATAAAGGATACCCGTTCAATTTTATTGTAGTTGTCAACGAAAACATCAATATGCGGGTACAACTTCACTAACTCATTTAGGTGGTGTTGAGCGCGGCAGATGGGAGATTGTTGGCGGGCCATGGTACGTGCGGGGGTTGGTGCGAATAGTGGGACTCTGCCAGGGCGAAACCTGACTAGCTGCTCGGGCACGCTGAGTCGGCTCGCTTCTTTGAGTACGTCAGGGCAATCCATCACTCCCCGCAACACGCGGCATACAAACATGAGCTGATTAGAGAGCCTGCGCGTTTCAAGCGAGTTGTATCCTAGTGTACCAAGTAGATATTTAGTTGGATACATGTAAGGATAGTATCCTAGAAACTTTTTGTATAGGAAACGTAGGAATCGTTTCTGCACCTTTTCAAGCATAAGGGCATATGTTGATTCGTGGGGGTTCCAAACGCAGGAGCTGTTCTCAATTTTTGTGCGTACGAGGGCTGAGTATAACAGTCTGATGGCATTGACTTCAGTAAAGTCCCTGCAGTTTCGGGTTACGAAGCCCAAACGTTTGAAACATTCCACTGTAAGTGATCTGATGTGCTCGTGTGTTGCATTTAGTGATTGTCAGGTTTTGCAGCGTATAGTTGTTGTTTAGTGGGTTATTAGACCGTGTAAAACTCATAACTTGGCATTTGGCTACGTTGAGGTACAGCTGATTTTCCTCACACCAGGTCAGTATGGAATTAAGGTCTTGCTGTAATAATTTGCAGTCCTCAAGCGATTGGATGTTTTTTATTATTTTGAGATCATCAGCGTACATTAAGCACTGGCTGTATTTTAAAAGATCTGGTATATCGTTGACCATGATGGTGAATAATAATGGACCTAGGGATGACCCCTGGCTAACTCCGGATCGCGTATGGTAAGGCCTAGAGTCATAACAGCCAAGTCGCACGAACTGGCTACGATCACGGAGATAGTCAGCAAATAACTTAACCATTTTAGGGGAAAATCCAATAATTTCCAGTTTTTGTAGAAGGATATCATTATTTACATGGTCAAAGGCTTTTTTAAAGTCTAGGTAGATTACATCCACTTGAATGCTTTGGTCTAGTTTTTGTGAGATGTTTTCGACCAAAGTAAGCAAGTTTGTGTTCACTGAGCGTTTCCTACGGAATGCATGCTGAGCGTTAGATAAAAAAGGTTCTAATTGCTGGTAGACCTTGGAATGCAGAATACTTTCAAATAGTTTACCAAAACAGGATAGTATAGCGATAGGTCTATAATTTTCCGCTTGTGCTTTGTCTCCTGATTTGGGAATTGGTACAACTCTGGACTGTTTCCAGCATGCTGGGTATATGCCTGAGTTGAGGGACATATTAAAAATGTATGATAAAGGCAACGCAAGTTGTGATTTAAAAGCTTTGACAAAATATGGAGGAACATTATCGGGACCTAGTGAACTTTTTGGTTTTAATTTGTGTATATGGAATTCTACATCCTCCGCTGAAATTTTATGAATATTAATTAGACAATTGTTGCCAACAGGGCTTATATTTTGATCACAATTTAGGCTCGGAACTTGGGCTATGAACACACTGC
This sequence comes from Epirrhoe alternata, assembly GCA_963565295.1. Classification (NCBI taxonomy): domain Eukaryota; kingdom Metazoa; phylum Arthropoda; class Insecta; order Lepidoptera; family Geometridae; genus Epirrhoe; species Epirrhoe alternata. The sequence continues at coordinate 7,871,492 of OY751394.1, forward strand.
TGAAATAATTGGCAAAAGCCTGCGCAGCTGATCGGCCACTATGTTTTTGCCCTTCATGTACAATATATGGATCGAAACCGCCCTTTGTTCGCAGCCCACTGATGTGTTTCCAAAAGGCACGTGGATTTGTGTAAAGGTTTTCTTGAATATTCAAGATGTGTTGGTCGTATGCTAAAGTTATTCTTTGTTTTATGTCTGTTCTAAGTGCGGAGAAAAAGCTATAAATGTACTGGTCCTTATTAGATTTCCACTGTTTATGCAGGGAGTATTTTAGTGTGAGGTCATTAATTATGTCTTTTGTGTACCATGTTGGGTATCTTCTCATAGGCTTGGTTTGACGCACCTTTTTCGGTACACTTTTATCAAAGCAACTGTATATATGATCATACAACAAATTAACTGCTTCATTTACGTTAGTTTGCGACAACACGTCATCCCATGTTATATTATTGATAAGTTGATAGAGAAGTGGGAAGTTCGCTTTTGTAAAGTTAAAATCTATTTTCCTGTCAATATTACTAGCTTCAATTCTTGGTAGTTTATCTGTTCCATCTATTTCAAAGGAAATAGATAGTGGTGGATGGGGTTTATCCACACGCGGCACCAAACTCTCATCTGCTTCAACAACACTCACCTGTTGTACCCTTTCGTTAACAAGCACTACATCAAGCTTGCTACCTATCTCATTAATTATCTCATTTTGCTCACTTAAATTACAATAGTTCATGAAGAAACAATAGTAGTTGTTAATATTGACACTTGCACTATTTAGATTTAGGTCACCTAGTATTAACACGTATGATTTGTTCAGAACTCTTGTGAAGTTATCTTCAACTTTATTGAACCAAGTCATATTATAGTCTTCATCTGATGATGTTGGCTTTAAGTACACGACACATATGAAGCATTCTCTTTCACGATACTTGAACGAAGCCCAAAGATCTTCGCCTCGGCTAGTTTCTAGGTCCTGTCGTCTGCGGATGTCTATTCCAGGTTTTGTAGCCAGCAGTACTCCTCCTCCCAAAGCTATCATTAAGACCTTGTAACTAACATGAAGCGATAAACGAATTTGAATTGAATTGAATAGTTACTCAGTTGTTTATTTATACACCTGAAAATATCATTACTGACATTGTCTGTCACGAGGACTCACGACAATAGTCAACCCAATAACATTTTAAACATTTATGGCATGTCGTCCTCACACCCTATGTGAGGACGTGTACGTACCTACATTAGTTTAATAACCAGCCTAACTTAATGGACAATCAAGATTCATTATTTACTAGTATCACTGATTTATGCGAACCCATGGTTTTTTACTCATCTCAAAACTGCTCAACGCGCATTTCAATAAATCCTACACATTCATTAGAGGTAGGACATCACACAATATAGCTAAAGGGATACATTTTGAACGAAATTATTATTATTAAATTATATTAGCCCTTCATGTCCCACTGCTGGGCAAAGGCCTCCCCGAATTCCCTCAATTCGTCCCTCTCCCGAAATTGATATCCGTGGTAGTAACACAAAGGGTAAAAAAAGTTCGTATGAGTCAGTGGCCACAAAGGGTAGTATTATTATTACGAGCCCGTGATGTCCCATTGCCACAGTACAATAAAGCAGGAAATATACTATCGGACGCGGCTGACAGCCGCGATCTGGATAATGATTTTACACTGAGCTGTGCAAACTATCGGACGTAAGTCACGAACGTGTCTTTGAGCTTTCGGACGTCCGACAACGATCTGGCGCGCTGGATGTTTTTGTACTGTGCATACCTATCAGTCGCAGCTGTCAGCCGCGTCCGATAGTATGTTTCTTTCTAGCTTATTACTCACAGAACAATAATACTCCTGTCGGAGCCCACTGCAAGACATAGGCCTCCCTTCCATTATTATTTTTTGTGTAGTAATGAAATGAAATTCGAATGAATTGTAAGTTTATTCGAATGACTTCAAAAATCGAACTATTCGTTGAGATCGCTGTTTAGCGATAAGACCGCCGATTGTATGTACAATATCGTAGTTAATTATATTTTTTCTTTTATAAGTATGGTGTGCATTAAAGAATTTTTTATTATATTCTGGCTACAAACTCAAATTTTCCAAGCAATTTTAGCAAGCACACAAACTCATATTTTGCTACTAAAATGACTTAAGTAACTTAAACTTTAGGGGCTTTTATTAAATAAATAAAACAATTTAATAGGTACATAAGTACAAATTCAAATTTTTAGTTTTATTATTACATAAATTTCATTGCACTCAGCAAACGTCTCAGAAAGAAGAAATTATTCCTACAGACTAGATATAAATTCAAGAACTATTTTTTTTTCGTTTATTCTTCTTGGGTTTATTGTTAGCAACAATATTAGGAATGGCTTGCTTTAATTCTTTTTGAATAGAAAATGCATATAAATTGGCATTAATTGATTTTAGTTTTTCCATCTCCTCTTTCACAGCTGCCTCTTTCAACTTGAATTCATTCTCTAACTCTTTAGAATTCAAATTAATTTCCGAGTCACCATTTGATTCTGGCCAGAACTTGATTTTTCTGTTGACAAGCACTTCTATTTCGGCCACCTCATCTGTATCTCTCTCCAGGGTTCTTTCTAAGCTACGAAGTATGATGCTTGGCTTAAATTCTTGTTTGAAAATGGCTGGATTATTGAGTGTAAAAAATGCATTTGTAATGGATCCTTTATGCCTTATTGTTCTTAAAGGCTGTCTGCTCGGTATATGCCATAAAACCAACTGCTCATCATTTGATGCTGACATCAGTGTTTCACCATCTAAAGAGACGGACAAACAAGTTACGGAATCACTATGGAAGATAAATGTAGGGCATTTGGCTTCAGTGTTAACTAGCAAATCTCTGTTTCTTGGTGGATTTGTCAAACTTTGTTGATGTATTTTCCCTTCCGCAGTGCCAATGAAAATATTTAACTCCAACACATCCAATGCAATGGAAGTTAGAGGGACGTCAAAGACTAGATTGAGCAACATCTCCCCACATGTCAGATCATAAATTTTACATGTTCTATCACTAGAGACTGTAAATAAGCGTCCATGTAGCCCTGTCTTGCTGATACATAAGTCTGTGACAGGAAGAGAATGGTCAGAGAAGATGTAAACTGGATCATGCTGGCCGGCTGATGATTGCATCACCAGGTCCACCTCAGGGTGAGCTGATACTGTCGCTAGCATCCAAACCATCACCATGCCATCCTCTGCTGCCGACACAAAGTAGCGTCCATCTGGCGTAAATTTTAACATCACTACTTTCTGGTAATGGCGGTTTATGATTGTCAGCAAAGTTCCGGATAATGTCTGCCATAGGTAAATCTTCTCACTGATGCCGGCAGCTATGTAAGATCCGTCGGTAGTTAAAGCCAACGCACTCGTTTTGCCTGGCAGAATGAAACGCATGCCTTGCACAGTTTGGTGCGAGTTCAGCGGCCAAATGTGTAATACTGGCTTGGTCTTCTCTACAGCTGCCAAGTAATCGTTCCCGATGAAGGAAAGAGTCCTTGCTTCGGTGGAGCCGCCGCCTTTGTAAGTCATAAGGCTAGTACCGGTGTGTGGATCCCAGACACAGCACGTCCACAGCGTGTTATTAGAGTCACATGTGACTAAAACTTCTAAAGAAGTGGACATATTATTTAATTTATGCTTCAATGCCTTGTATTAAAAACAGTAGAATTACAATTTATTGATTCAAAGAAATTCACAAATTTCACGTGGTTATTGTTTTGACACTAGAGAATGAAATGTCTGTCTGTCAGCCACAGTCAGTCAAGTCAATGTCAGAAAACGAAGCAAGCAAACAGCGAACGAAACAAACGCAATTCTCTGCTGACCAATAGGATTACAGCGATTCCGACAATAGGCGCAATAGGCGAACCCAGTCGCATTTCATTGGTTACATTTTTCAGTCTGATAATCTGAAGGAAAAAGTGAGTGATTGCAAGTGATTGTTCCAGCAGCTAGTTTCGGTAGAAATTATTTTGTAGTGGTTGTTTTACATAAAATTGTGTGTATTGTTAACTTTTGCCCAGCGCAGCAAATTCATCAATCAGCATTATGTTCAAAAAGTGAGTATTTTTTAAGTTTGTGTTCCGAAACGTCCTAATAATATTATTTTTCCGAATTCATGGAGGTTAGTTTATTTGGAAAAGATCTGTCAATTCCTTTCGCAAATTTTCGACAATACTATTGGCTGTAAAGAAACGTGACGTATTTTTTTTTGACCAATCAGAACACAGAAGTAGGGATGTACTAGTGTGCAAGGAGCAAAGAAAACGTACTCGCAGTATCGTGTAGCTTAATTAATTAATTTATTTACAACATTAGCTAACTTAACCTAGTTAATATTATCTAAGGCATTAACCTAGTGAGATCAAATAAAAAAAAAGATAGGTACTCAAGAGTAACTTTGATAGGTATTAATAATATTTAGGATGGTGTTAGTTTTTAGATTCTGTTTTAAAAGGAACGATTAATTCTTGTGAGCTACACTACGTATTCATAATATAATTTTTTATTTTGGAGATCGTATGCATTCTAAATTGTATTAGCTACTCAGTCGACTATGTACATACACATGTAAGCAAATAAATAGGTACTTTGACTTTCAGTTATTTATTTACTAAAATTATCATTACAGACATTTTCTATTCTAATGCGATAATCTAGGTGAGATCTTTTACCTATATATCTATCAACATATACCTACTTTTTATCTTCTATTTGTCTGCGATTCTAAATGAGATTGTATCGATCGATCGATTTGTCGAGTGTCAACTTATTTGTTTCATTTCATTAGTTCCCATCCCTAACACAATTAGAGCAGAACAAGAATATCAATGTGAGTCAATTTGTGAATGGCCGACTTGTGGCCGACTGAGACCGAAGAGGGCTCCGTCTCCCTCGCCCACAGCCCTCGCCTCCAGTGGTGTCAATATTAGTTCAAAATATTTATTGGTTATCCGCTATGTGTTAATTTTTTATATCAATATTTTTTTTGGTTGAAAATATCACTTGCTATTTTTATTGAACTAGGTGTATGAGTTTTGATAAAATTGAATATTCTGTTATTTGATGCAATATTACTGATAGAAATAAATTCAATTGAGTGATGATGGTAAATTTCCTTCATACATGAACAGGTTTTGGACTGATACGATTTTCTCTAAGAGTTAAGTGATTGTTTTTTTTGTCTCTTTAGGGTTCCGTACCTCAAAAGGAAAAACGGAACCCTTATCGGATCACTTTGTTGTCCGTCCGTCTGTCTGTCTGTCTGTCGGTCTGTCTGTCTGTCTGTCAAGACCCTGTATCTCGGGAACGCGTAGAGGTAGAGGTATAAATTGAAATTGAAACCGTATATACTCCGGTCTACGGTCCCTTTATGATGTGAAAAAATCAAACTCCTAATTTAACGCAAAAAAATTATACGGCCGTTTAAACCGCAAAAAAAGTATATATTTCGACACTCAATAAATCAAAGTTCATAGGGTACTTCCCATTGACCTAGAACTATTAAATTTGGCAAGTAGTATCAACTTAGACTACAAATACAGGAAAAAGACTGAAAACCGCATATTTTTAATTAAGTAAATCCCAAAAAAACAGAGCCTAATGCAAGGAATGGGGGATGAAATTTGGAAGTGAGTTAACTGTGGGGTATCGTATGAAAGGGCTTCATTGGCACAAGCTTAAATAGATTTTTAATTATTTTTAGGATGTAGTTTTTGACATGTGACGAAAAATTAAAAAAAAATGTTTTTCCTTCTCATGTACCTTATAACTTTCATGTAACCTAACAGTTTGCACTGTTATACGTACCTACTTAGTCCTTTGTACGGAATCCGTGGCACTCGTCCGGTTTTATATATTTTGAACTACATTTTATTTTTCGAACTAAACATACGGTCTGCCTAAAAGTGAAGTTTGTAGGTACTTACAAACCGAATACAAAACAACAACAAAAACGGTACCCTACTCAGCCCGAATATCAGACGCACTCGACCGCTAGCTAAAATAAACATATTGCATCCAGTCAAGAATATCGATTACTTCGTATGAATATCAATATCATTATCAATACTGCGTAAAAATCATAATTAGGCTTTATTTTGAGTGTAATAGAACTTATTATTGAATGCTGTGACTGTTTTATGAAGTTGAATGAGTGAACGAACAACCTGTGCGCGCACTGTGACGTCACGTTACGTCAGTCAATCCGGAGGACTCCGGCCGGCTGGGGTCATAACGTAGTAAGCGACGCACGAATCGAGTAGAAAAATATTTCTTAAAGCTTACGTGATAGAGTTGAAATCTAAATGCAGTGCTTAGTGTTAAAAATATCATATCGTGTTGATCTTTGATATTTGTACTAGAAAATGTAGAGTTGATATATTTATTCAATTTTGTTAATCTTGGTTATCTAATATGATAGTTTAATTTACTTATTAGGTTAATTTATTGGTTGATCAATATATTTCTCATCTATACTCGCCTCGTCTGTCGACCCGACCGCTCCCGATTGGCCCCGACTACTGTCAGCCAGCCAGACACACGCACGACCGACCGAGCGAAACAGAAAACAGTTCATTTTTGCAGCTGATCGCGGTTGAGTGCGCCATGAAATATTTTTTCGATAAATCTTTCTAAAAATATAAATCTGTAATTCCGAAGTGCGTGTATACTGCAACAAAATAAAAACTAATAATTCCGAAAAGGACACGTAATCACATTCGTGAATCGAGTTTCCATTCCGTGACGTAACTGGATTCTCACAAAATAACTGTCCGCGTCCGCTAACAAAGGTCGTGGCTTCCATGGTGGCGTTTTTCGTGTCGTCGCGTGAACGTTGACGGCGTAAAAAAGCTAAAATGTGGGAATTGGACTCTGATATCGGGTCTCACAGCGTGTCCTCGGACGGGCTGCGACGACGACAAGGATGGGATCCCGATGCGGAGAGTCTGGCCTCGCAGATGGACGAGTTGGACGAGGTTCTCGCGGAAGAAGAAGAAGGATGCCCGTTGCCATCTACACCCGAGGACCAGCACCTGCTCGACGCTGAAATGGCCGAGGTTCTAAAAGCTGGTGTGTTGTCTGACGAGATCGACCTCGGCGCTCTCGCTCACAACGCGGCGGAGCAGGCTGAGGAGTTCGTGCGCAAGGTTTGGGAGGCTTCGTGGAACGTGTGCCACTTCCGCCACCTGCCCCGCTGGCTGCAAGACAACGACTACCTGCACAAGGGGCACAGACCACCGCTGCCGTCTTTTAGCGCGTGTTTTGCTTCAATCTTCCGCATCCACACTGAAACTGGCAACATCTGGACTCATCTCCTGGGCTGCGTGGCGTTCATCGGCGTCGCAATCTACTTCCTGACCCGTCCTTCGATCGAAATACAAATGCAAGAGAAAATGATCTTTGGAGTGTTCTTTGTTGGTGCAATTGTCTGCCTTGGATTCTCATTCGCCTACCACACCCTTTACTGCCACTCGGAGATGGTTGGGAAACTATTCTCGAAACTGGACTACTGCGGCATAGCTCTGCTCATAATGGGATCATTTGTGCCATGGCTATACTACAGTTTCTACTGCCATTACAGACCGAAGATTATATATCTGTCTGTAGTGGTTGTTTTAGGAGTTCTGTCCATTATAGTTTCACTCTGGGATAGATTCTCAGAGCCTCGATTGAGACCTCTTCGAGCAGGTGTGTTCATGGGTTTCGGATTATCCGGCATTGTACCAGCTATCCATTATGGTGTGACCGAGGGCTGGTTCAGTCAAGTGAGCAAGGCTTCGCTGGGTTGGTTGGTTCTAATGGGTTTGCTTTACATACTGGGAGCTATGTTCTATGCTCTAAGAGTGCCGGAGCGCTGGTTCCCTGGGAAATGTGACATTTGGTTCCAGTCCCACCAAATATTCCATGTGCTTGTTATCATGGCAGCCTTTGTGCACTACCATGGCATCAGTGAGCTTGCATCATACCGGGTCACAGTTGGAGAGTGCTCCATGCCTCCCTCGACAATTGCATTCTAGCCCTCGCTTCACCAAATGTGATAGTAGACCATAGACAAATAGGTAGGTTACATCAATAGCTTCACTATATTTTGTAATAATGTAAAATAACAGAGTTTTGTAAGTTTGTAACTGAATTGACAGTGAAAATATGATTGTAAAGCGAACATAACTGATGCACTTTTAATACCACAGGGCAAGATGGATGTGTGTGAAGCTATTTTGTACATCTAGGGCAGCTTTGAAGTGTCACATTTTGCAATCTGACAAATTATTTTACCAATTTTGCATTCAAGCAGATATTTTGTCTAGGTTACCACTATAACTAAAACGTACTGACAAGACTTAACTTATTGCTTGAATTTTTTAGCATTTCAAAATTGGTTAAAAGTGTGTTTGTAAAGTTAAAATTTGTAAATTGTGACACTTTTGAAGTCCCTTCTTTTGTTTATTAGACATAGATTAATTTAATTTATTTCTAAACTTAGAGTTATCAATCATAGTTGTTATCAGTAGTTTATGTTCACTTAGATGTGTCACAGTATCACACATTCTGTAGAAAATCTTAGTCAAAAATTTTTAACAAGAGTTCATATTTTTATTTTATTCATTTGTACTTAATTTTATCCTTTTTTAAAAGCACTGAGATCATAAACATAAATTGTTCTTCCATTTCTAGAATTTTCAATATTTCTTTATTTCAAGAATTTATCCTTAAAACAAAGAATCTTTCTTCAAATTGAAAAGTTTTCATTTTTTATTTTCTGTCACAGACTATTTTGAAGTAATAACAAACAAGTTAATTATTAAAATATGTATTCATCTTATTGCTTTTGATACTGTACAGACTTACACTTTTTTTTAAGCATTAGCTTTGAAATTAGTTGACATTCCACTCTCATAGGTTTAAAAAAAAACATTTGACAGGTTTTATAAGCATTATCATTAATCTGCATGTAATAGATATATCATACAAACATGCCTAGTTTACATTCAAATTATATTCTAAATTGTTGTAAGTGTTCATAATGTAAAGATTTTATGACAGATATATAAATGTGATGGAAAAAAGGGAAAAATGAGTTAAAATTATTGTTTTGCGGGATAAAGATTTTAAAAGGAGTATGAAAAGAAATAAAGAATACTAATTCTCAAAATATTGTAAAGACAATGTCTTATAAATAGTAGTATCTAAATTAAGTAGTATCGGAACACTCTGGCTGATGCTAATCTTAGACTGCTTTAAAATCTTCTCGCTTTGTATTCTTAACTGAAGGATGAGCTATTTTTGTATTGAGGCGTCGTTTTATTTTCTTTAACTTCTTTACTCAAATCTCTTTTTTAGCATATATTTTTGAAATCCCGCTGAGAACTAAAGACAATATTTAATACATTTCCTTTTGATTTTTATTGACTGTTGGTAAGTTCAGTTGATTTTTCTTGCTGATTTTGTAATTTGGATGCAATGTGCAAGATTTTTAGACCTGAAACTAAATTGGTCTCCAAAATCGTAAAATTAGGCGCATACATTTTGTTTAATCTAAATTGAAATGTAAAACTATAATAATTAGAATTTGAATAAGTATTGCTATAGCTGTTCTAGGGAAGTTTTGTTAAGTTGTTATTTTGGGTGGGATACTTGAAAAAACTACGAAATAAAATTGGTATAAATCCATAAAAATGTGTGTTCGTATTTTCTACAAATCCTTAATTTTACTCGTAGTCGGACAGGCTCAACTTTTTTTATTTTACAAAATATGTAGGTAGTTATCTAATCTTTAAAAGCAACAAGTGAAGGTAGATAAGAAAACGTAATGTCTACCATAAAGGTAGGTAAATCGGTTCGCCCAACGGATCTAGGCAATCCTGAAGTTAGCCGTTTGTCTGCGCAGAACACAATTTTGCATGAAAAAGCGTTCACTGCGCAAACGGCTAACTTCACGAATGCCTAGATACGTTGGACTTTAATTTTATGTACGACAGATTGCCTAATCTTCAAAGCGGATATTTGAAATAGCGTTGAACATTTCGTGCAACCAGGTGAAATAATTTGAAATGTTACTGTAATTTCTAATTTGCAATGTGATTGAGACACGCAATTTGTTACTCGATTATTTCGCTACTCGTAAAGTAGGTAGGTACCTAGTCAACATTTATGTATGTGGCACACATGTCAGTTTCGTACAATTTTAATTTAAACAGACTTAAAAAGATTAAACTCTTGTGATTTGATTGAGGACATTAGGTACCTATTGTTTTAAAATATAGGTAGGTATTCTCAATTTGCTTTTTATGTTTTTAACCTATTACGTATTATAATAAAATGTTTTATTTACTTGCTTTGGTTAGGGTTAGGGCTGATTTGTTAGATGGGCGCAAACTAGGTATCACATTTGATGTCCACTTTTCTGCCTCATGCTGCATGTCAACTTTTATGTTTGTACTCGTACCTATTATTAGATAAGCAAGTAGGTAGGTAGGTACTACTTAGTTCAACCGATCGATATTGGCCTTGGGCCTTGAAAACTCGCGAAGGTGAGGTGACTGAAGGTAAATTACATTTTTTTGCTAATGCAAGCTTTGTAGGGATATAAAACACGGCCACTGACCTTTCGATAAGAAGTCCGGTTTTTGATATAGGTACCTTACCTACCAACACCAATTTGCGGATAAGCCTCGCATCACTGATGAAAAAAAACTTAAAATTAAAATGACTTCCAATTTGTTCACTGCTGATTGTACAGGCACAGATATTCGTTTCCGCAGTCTCCCTTTTTTTTAATTAGCCTATTGTACTGTAGGTAGGTACTCCACAACACTTCGCGATCTTCTGCGATTTTCCCCTAATTCTTCCTAAAGCATCTTCCTAAAAAGCATTGGCGCGATGACCGCCCAGGTTATCGCGCTTTTTAGGTCTAATAATTCGGCTTTTTGCTGCTGACAGTAGTTCCTACTTACCTAAAGCTAAAGCACAGAATACAGATAGGCCCTGCAAATAGACCCGCAATGACTCCCTAAGGTGAACCTTAATAATAAGGTTCATTCACCTAACCTAGAAAGATCCACTATCTTTGTAATTTAGCTTCGATCAACAATACTTTGGCCAGCTATAAAGAAGGGTGGGACCACCTTGTGTCACAGATTTATGACAACGCACCCTAAATTCTTGACCTTTGAATAACGATCGACTTGTTATAAACAAGCTGACTTATCATTGGAGAATGGCAAACAATGCCTCTATCAGCATTGGAGTGGAGCATTCAGAATAATATCCTAGTGGCACTCGATGCAAGTACCTAGGGTCTTGCTATGGTTTATTAAGAAATAAGTGCAAGTTTATTTAAACCTCTTTTCTCGGGCGTATATAATAATACTTAGGTACGAGTACAAATACAAACTTTTGATAAAATAATTCCGACGAATCAGTATCAGCAACTTATCAGGCAAAGATAAAAGGGAATGCATTTGAATTGACTGATTGACTGTGGAAGTGGTCCCATAATTGTTCGAAATAATTGTTAGAAGTCGATGATAGACATCATCGACTTCTTTGCCACAGTGGGCGAATGCCCGCTTGCGACGCATAAGGTTGCGGTTTCGGTTCTGCAGGACCTTCTGGTTCTTCTGGTCTGGTGGGTGTGTGCGGGACAATGTTTGTTGATCTGCAAATGTTTTTCTCGGGTGTAGTTTATAGGGCCAAAGCACACACGATACTTTTAGCAACGGCGATCTGTGCTACTGTATTGATGATGCATCGCGTTTTGGAGACCTTGCATTTCATGGCAGTATTAAAATTGCGTGTTTTACTTCTAGAGCTAGATGATGCTGTCCAAAATGTGCAGCTCTCAGGCGGATGTTCAGCAGTTTATTTATTTATATAAGATTAATACGTATTATTATTGTCGCTATGTCATCATCTCTTATCAGTGCCGTCATGTCTGAATGTCCACGTTTTAGTCACGTTTCTCTTTATCTGTACTTCACAAAGTTCAACCTTTCTGTTTATTAATGTTGCATCGTTAGTAGTTTTCCTCTGACTGTGGTTTTTGACTTTCGACCCTATAACAGGTTAAATTGATAGCTTAGGTACTTTGCTTATTGAAGAAAAATTGCATTGTCGAGCAACTCTTCTTGGTACCTAAACCATTATCACTTCTAGAGAACTGCTATATTTCTTGAGTGTCGTCTTGACGTGACCAAAACCGCGGATGAAAGCTTGTAGGTATTACTTTGTACTAGGCAAAAAATACTTTTACTCACATTAGAGTTACCTACGTACGTGCCCCGAAATCCGAATATAGATAGGTACGTTACGTAGGTATACTTACAGGCTTGCAATGCCTCACATGGCAATTGGGCCAAGTTTTTGCAATTCATTCATGAAGTTCTGTTCTCTGAAACATAGCATGTGTAGAGTTTGTTTAAACTTTTATAAGTAAGTCTTACAGGTAAGACTAAGATAAGATCTTATTTTATTTAGCTTTTTATTTTATTTTATTTAGCTTTTGTGTTTCTCTATCAACACATATGTGAAGTCAAACCAAATTGCTACATTCAATGAATATATTATTGAATTTACCAAACAAACCCGCTATTATCTAATCGCTAGCGAGTTCCGTAGAAAATAATGATAAGCATGTATGTGTGTCAAGTTTTGGTAATATGTTTAGGAAGGTAGATAGTTCTGTATATTGTGGGTTTTTGTATTAGTCGCATAGGCATAATGCCAAATTATCTTCTGCCAAATAAAGTTCTAAAAGCTCTATGGATTATTTAGAAGCCCTTTATATTGTCTATGCGTAACCCGTTCTATGCTGTATTCGGAGTTTATTTGTACCTAGTTTAGTTATCTGTTGTTTTCATTAAGCCAGGGTCACTTAATTTTTTTTTTTTTTTGACCAAGGCACTATTTACGGGAATAGTGTTATTTTCGGCGATCGATTTTTCTACAATCTCTGCACTGTAATTTTTGTTTCTAATTTTACATTTCAAAGTTGAGAAACTAAATCCTAATGAGCCTGTTTTGTGAAGCGATTTAATAGTCTATCTATACTATACTAATTAGTTCGCAAAGTTTAAAAAGCTGAATCATAAAGCTAGCGATTTGTTTTGTTTTTTTACTGAACATACAAATTCGATTTGCTTAGTTAGTTCGCGATTGAACCTTCTAGTCCTGGTCGTATTGATCATAATCTTGGGGATAAAGCCGATTAAGTTGACACGGTTCATGTGCTATTCAAGTCTACTCCATCTCAACAATGATTTCCAAAAAACAGCGTTTCGTGTAGGCATAGGTGGCCTTCTTTTACAATAACCATACATAACCATAGATAGAGAAATAAATCCAGACCTAACCAGATGGTACAGTGTAGTTCATGAACAAAAGAAACGACAACAGTCTGCTTACCTTGTGATAGAAACCGAGGATGCCACCTGCAATAAGGATTGCGACGGCGGCGTTACGAAATATTAGCTGGAACAGAAATGCCATAACAGTCTAGTGACCTCGTTAACCCAGTGACTCAATATTATTGTAGCTACTAAATATTGTATTTATTAATGTCGTTACAAGGAAGAAAATATTTTACTCCATCTTTTCCCTGTACATGAACTTAATTGCGAGAACGGATACAAAATGCATCGCATCAAGAGTTCAAAGAGCCGTTGTTTAACATGCTGGATTTATACCTTTATAAAATAACTTAAACAAAATCATAACACTAAAGAAATTCCACGTAAAACCCAAATTGTTATCTTACATTTTTATTTCAGAAATGGTTTTTTTTAATTTAGTTTGTCTGAGATTCCAAGCGATTCAAACATAGCGTTCATCATCATCATCAGCCTTTAGCAGTCCACTTCTGGACATAGGCCTCCCCTAATGAGCGTCATTGCGCCCTGTCCTCAGCTCGACGCATCCAGCTTCTGTCTTTCGCAGATGAATGAATGAATGAATATTTATTTAAGTTCTTAAGATTAATTTGGTACAAAGGTTATCTTATGGTTAACGTGCCTTATAATCAATATGCCTTATCTTCAATCAGATTATGACCTATGGAAGTACCTAACGTAACTCTGTCCCCTACACTAGGTCTCTAATGAGCCTGTATTGTAGGGTCACAGTGCCCCGCTCACCTGTTCGTCACTCCACCTGTTTGCCGAGTCGCGGTCTCCACTCAAAAACTCGTTTACCCCAGCGGTTATCGGTTCTTCGGTAGATATGGCCTGGCCAGCCGCTATAGCTACGTGGATGTCAAAATCAGCATCTGTTGACATGCAATCTTGCAATGCGACTTTCTCTGTGATACAATCAATAGTTGCAATGTGTTGGTGCTTAACAACGCCATAACGATATGGATTTACTTATGTAGTCGTTCTTGACATTATGTCCAATTTTGCGACGTTCTGGTTGAATAGAAATCTAAATAGGCATTTTAGGCGACATAGTCTTAAATTAAGCCGTAAGAGCCTGGAAATAGAAGTCATATTAACTTGTCAGCCAGCTCAATGGTTGGCCGCTAATGTGGCAAGCAACTGATCAAAGGGCATGGTATATCGGACCTAGCAAGAAAGTCGTCAGACGGCTAAAAATTTCAGCCATCCTATAACAGTTTGTTTCAAACTTATGCCCAAAACTTGTGATTCAGTTAAACAACTATTTAAACTAATGATTAATTAGGTACGTCGTGTATTCTTATTCGCAATGATTCACTCATAAATCCTTTGTTATTTAGTTCTAGGTATAGTTGTCCACCTTGTCCCCCTAACGGTGGTCTGTTATTTTTTCTCTACATCCCGTTATTCTGTACAAATTGCCGTTCATAATCTACTAACATTACTACCAAGCACATAATTATCTAGTCTACCTGCGTAGACTAGTCCATAGGACCTTGAGAATTGATGATCCACTTTTTCATATTACGAGTATAACATGCTATGCTACTGACGTTATCTGATTCTAAATTGTAGATTCTATTTCCGTCGTTTCCTAAATCACCAATTTCCGACGGCTGCTAATTATCGTTGTCCTTGTCATTTCATGGTATAAGAATGAAATGGCGACATTTTAGATCGGTCCATAATCATATTGAGTCCTATTATGTGACCTATTTGTTACTCGTGATGTCCGTTTGATACACAAGAGAGGGCCTCTCAAATGTCAATCACAGATTAGAGACTAGAGATGCGACTACGATGTCAATGATGAGTCGTGTTGTGAGCTGAATACGTTGCGTAGGTAGACTATTGTTTTTCTACCCTCAGCACAAAAAGAAGTGTGGCTTACACGTTTTACAGGTGTGTCGTTTGATCTGTGTCTATCTGCTTACAAACGGATGCACCGATTTTGATTTTTATTTATTTTAAGTTTTAAATATGGTTCCTAGCTTCTATTCCGTTTGAATATGTCGAGGGTTTACATAATTAGTTATGTTGCATCTTCTCATCATCATTATCAGCCTATAGCAGTCCACTGCTGGACATAGGCCTCCCCTGATGAGCGCCATTGCGCCCTGTCCTCAGCTCGACTCATCCATCTTCTTAATCGAAGGCTTTTATTTTGAGTTTAATAAGCATTGCTTCATTAGAAGGTATCTGGCTTGGGTTACTTTACGCAAGGTGTTACCGAATAGGTTGCAGGCGTAATAGCCGTAGTATTATTTTATAAACACCGCTTGTTAAATATTTTTAAATAAATAATTGAGCAACCTGTTATAAAAGCTTAGATCATTTAGACGGGATGAGCCTTACCTTGTAATTTTCCCTCTGCCAAAATGTACATGATTCCGAATCATGTGCGTTTTGTAATATTTAAGAGTGTGCTAGAAACGATTTTGTACTTCTAAATCGTTATTTATCTCAGAATCTGTAAAAGCTACCACCTTCATATTTAGGGAAATGATACTTCGAACTTTTATCTCGGATTGCTTCTTTTTAGAAACACGATTGGTTAAAATTTTCTCGATAATATATTTTTTTGAAAAATACATGTTTTGCACAGAATTTGCTATTTATCTCAGGAACAAGACAATTTTTCTTTGGGGTTTTCGATTTGTCAAAAAACCTTGAAGTAATTCTTTAATTTTGTGTTTTCATTTTTCGATAGGTTGTTTAATTAACTTTTAATTAAATAAAAACTATTTTGGCGCTTACGTCGTTATAAAATACGGTGCGCGGCTATCGCTCTGTACTACTCACTCACGAGAAAAGCATATCTTGCCATTCCGCTCGACGCTCTGTAGTCAGTTGGCTACGGCATTGCGAGCGGGACGGACCTGTGCTTGTCTGCGTCACACTTTGAATATAAACAATTTTTTTTCTATTTACCTACCTAGGTATCGGGGCGATTCCGAGAAAAAATGGCCTGTCACACAACTTTCGACTCATATTCTGCAGGCTATTGATAATTAAACAAGGGTTTTTTTAACAACATCGTACAATATAATTCAAAAACTGATAATAATTAAATAACAAAAAGCTCATAAATACATTTTTTTCGCAAAAATATTGGCAAAATAAGATCTCGGGTTTTTTCGAGTGTCACACCCAACTTTTGAAATTTCCGAAGGCAAAATTTTATAGTCTTTTTGCATGTCAATTTTATGCTTTTTAGAAAGATCTTATGCACGAAATGAAATTTTATACCCTGAATACAACGTTTATGAGTTCAAAATACTAAAAAAATACTATTTTGTCTTGAGACTAAAATCAGTACCGGTGGAAAATTCCGCTTACGCTACGATCATAAATCGATATTTAGATAATAATATCGATTTTTAATAGTTGTTTTAGGATTATGGCAATATTTTAGACCATAGATAAACATCTTATTAGATTTTTAGGCGCAGTAGCGCCTGTGACATGGATTAGAAAGATCGTGCGTCACGATGTTCTGTTTTTGATTTCCACCACGAACTTGGATTTTCTTGATAAGTAGTATTCGTTAGACATACAACTTTTAAAGACTAATTACTTTATCTATCTAGATTTTGATTGAATGCAATATTCAGTAGAAATGTAATAAACAACTACGTTATTTGAGTTTGTTTATTGACCGGCATCATTACGTTACGTCCGCAACGCGACGTGATGTATAAGCGGAAAGCAAAATGTGACGTAATGGAACTATTAAGCATGGTTTACATTGTGCCTGCAATAATATCGCTTACTATTATATTATTATCCGACTTATTGATGCTTATAATGCATTTCGAATAGAATAAAATAATGCTGGTAAAAGTTTGTTTGTATGAAGATAGTAATCACCAAAAGAACTCCCTGTGATTTCAAAATAACTGTTTTCTCAGTCTGTCTAGTTATCGACACGATACTTAAACACACACAAACATTGTTAATTTT
The DNA here is from genome assembly GCA_963565295.1 of Epirrhoe alternata. Taxonomy (NCBI): domain Eukaryota; kingdom Metazoa; phylum Arthropoda; class Insecta; order Lepidoptera; family Geometridae; genus Epirrhoe; species Epirrhoe alternata. Next base: position 7,888,887 of record OY751394.1, read on the forward strand.
TTTGTCTATCTGTCTGGTGTCCCGGGCTAATCACTGGAGTGGCTGAACTGATTTGAATGGGACTTTCAGTGAAAGGTAATTTAAACGTAAATTTACTTAGCTACGTCATTTTATGTTATTTTCCACTTATTTACTACGAGAACAACATAATATACAAATTACAGCAATCTATGTAAAACAACGCGCCTAATAGCGCTCATCCAGCTGGGCGATTTTGGATTTCGTTAAGTGTTGGGTTGGGATGCTGTACCTACCCTTTTGGCTTCGGTAGACGTCTTTTACACCCAGTATATTTTTTTCTTTTTTCGTATTTTTGGATGCTCTATAATGATAACAAACAATATATAGTATATACTAATATTATAAAGAGGAAAGATTTGTTTGTTTGTTTGAATTAAATAGGCTCCGAAACTACTGGACTGATTTGAAAAATTCTTTCACCATTAGAATCCTACAATTATCTCTGATGATTATAGGCTATATTTTATCACGGGAAAGTGAAGTTTTCCCAAGGGACCGCGGGTAACACCGCGACGGATATCTAGTCATCAATAAATGCGAAAAATACAAAAACTCATCATGTATAGCTTAACAATATTTTTCGGCTACTAATATTTGTGATTTCGGTACCTAAATACCTAATAATTAAAATTACAATTGTTAATTTTTATTAAATTTGTTTGAGTGGCTGATATATTGTAACTTCCAGTTTTAACTAGCGGCGGTTCACGCTGTGAATCCCTTCATTTTAAAGTTTCCCGCCCGCGGTTTCAAATTTGCTTTCAGTGAGATAGGTTAATATTAATTAAATTATAACCACTGGCAACACCTTCATATATGGATATATTCTGGTATCATTCTGTGGGTATTGATCTGATTGGCTATTGGCCTTGTGTCATTCGGTAGGCCGCTCCGATTGGTCGATAGCTCCGTTTACGGCCGTCAATGAGTCGACATTGACGGATGGTTAGTAATGTCCTGCTAACAAAAAAAAAAACCAATAATAGACATTGACGGAAGTAAAGTGGTATTTTATCTAGTTGCCATCAAAAAGAAGAAGAAGACTCGGATTCATTTTGTCAGCGGCGCATGAGTTGGCATTTTGGCAAATCAGATTCTAACTTTTTCCGTTTATTTCAATAATAATTACGCCCGATCTGTTACGATCGATTGTTCTGCTACATTCGTCGGCAAATTGTACGTCGTTTTGATTACCACATGTGGATCTTGAAATAGCCTCTGGTAAGAAATATTCGTGACGTGGATATCCTTTGTTTTACGCCATGCGAGCTCTTTACTTCCAAGATGCTTAGATCCTGAGGGCATCCCATCTTTTCTTCTCCTGCTCGCATGTGCTGTCCGGCCATCGCAAATGCTTACACAGGGTTTGGTTTCTTTCTTTACAGAATAGAGGTCCTTTGTACAGCTGGCTTCCCGGCCGATGTCTATACGTGGCAACGTTTAGCGACTCCCCCAGCTCGGGCATCGCTCTGTGTGCTTATCTTTTGAAACTGAAGCGCTTTCCCTGCCGCCGCATTCTGTGCCTAGCTCCCTCGCTCATCAGGAAAGGATTGGTGTTTTTGTGAAGTATAGCGTACTGTGAGTTTTATGTGTGTGAAGGCGTAGAACCGTGGGTGCTCGCGAAAATTTCGCTACTAACCAAATTGACTGGGTCCGACGGACCAATATTGTGCCGTTCTAACGTGTCCACCGTCCCGGAGTATTTCCAGTGCTTAATACAAGTTTTCATCTGTATTATTTCCTCACTAGAATCAAGGCGATCACCAACCCTTATCATTCATTATTCATCATAAATTGTATCCATTCCATACCATTATCATCCTAGGTTAGGTAAGTCACTTACTAGTACTGATTTAGTTTCGATATGTTCTTGTTTACCCAAATAAAAATAGGCTTCTGTTTTTGTTAAACCTTATTTTATTCCCTTCCTTACCCCCTAGGATTACCCTAAATTACAGTGGCGCCCGAACAGGGACTGGTGATCTGCCGACTGCTAAAGGTAGTATTTTGTCTATTTTCTGGTCTAAAGTTGCTCAGTAAATGTTGATTCTAGCCGAGGGCAGATGAAAACTTAATATCAGTTTATTTTGGTAGTAGATCTTATGCATTATTTAAAAACTAATATTTTATGTTTTCTAGAACCTTGTAGGGATCTCTAGGTATCATTTTTAGGTTGATTTTTAAGAAAAAGTCATATTTTTACTGTAAGATTTAGCGGCTTTCATGAAAACTTAATTTCAATTTTTTTTTATAGTAGCTATTGTGTATCATTTATAAATTAATATTTTATGTGTTCTAGAACCTTGTAGGGACCTCTAGGTATTATTTTTAGTTTGATTTTTGGAAAAAAAGTCATATTTTATTGTAACGTTTGGCAGCTTCGATGAAAACTTAGTTTCCAATTATTTTTGTGTTATTTAAGGGTTAGTTGATTGTAAACTGATTTGCCTTGATTCTTGACTGCCTGGGGAGTAAAGGGGAGTAATTTTTTCCTCATTTTAATCATAATTTTGCTATATTTTTTTTTTTTTTATTTTCCTTACCGGACCGGACAATGTTGGAAGAACGGCCAATAGCGTTTAATGTTCTTGCTAGGGATGAATTGGAGTATGAAATTAGGATTCGTGGTGCCAAGCCTGCTGCTGACACCGTCACTGCTCTAAGAAGTCAGGTTAGAACTCTCAATAAAGAGATTCCCTCGGATGAGATTGATTCTGTGGAATTTGAAGTTACTTCAGAGCTTGAAGTTGTGAGAGCTAAGTTAGATAGTCTGTCTGATCTTGTTTCTGGTGCTGCACAGAAACCTTGCTCTTTGAAAATCCTAAACAGAGTACAAGCCCTAGGTCATCATCTTTTCCATAGATTTGGTCGGCTTGCTCCACCCAAGGAAAATGATGAGATCTATTCTAACTATACTAACATACAGGAACGTCTAGATAGGTTGTTGAGAAGGCTAGATAGGATATTTTGTAACTTCAAGAGTAGTATTGCTCCAGATGACGATGATACAACTAACACAGAGTCTGGGACAAAGCTAGATAACCATGATAGACAGGATTCTAACCTGCCTAGCTGCAATAAACATGCTGCTATCCATACTTTGAACCTAAAATTTAATGGGAAATCTTGTGTCAAAGCTTTTATACAAAGATTGGAGGAATTAACCCTATCTAGAGGGATTTCTGATTCAAAGCTGTTCAATTCAGCTGCAGAGTTATTCTCTGATGATGCTCTATGTTGGTACCGTGGTGTTAGGGATGAAGTGAAAGATTGGTCAGGATTGAAAGGTTTATTGCTCGATGAATACTTACCGTTTGACTATGATCACAGACTTTTGCAAGAGATTAGAACACGCACCCAGGGTCATGATGAGAGTATTATTAATTATCTTAGTATAATGCAGAATTACTTTTCACGTTTATCTAAACCAATTTCTGATGATGAGAAGCTTGGTATTGTCCTCTATAACATTAGGCCTTTTTACACAACACAATTAGCACTGAATCCAGCTGAATCTTGGTCCGATTTGAAGAAGAAGTGTAGGCTTCTAGAAAGTGCGAAGCAGCGGTCTGATTTGTTTTCGGAGCCTCCGAAATCAACAAATGCTTGCATTGCGCCGGACCTTAGTTACAAAAACGCGTCCGCCACCCGCTCTGGCCCCAGGGCAGTAGCTTCCGTTAATCCGGGTAATGATGACTTCTGTGTCCGTTGCAGGGTAAATGGTCATACACTCAGCCGTTGTAGGGCTCCTTTTACATTGATTTGTTATCGTTGTGGGGATAAGGGGGTAACTTTCAAGAATTGTCCAAAATGCTCCTCTAGCAAAGCTCTTGAATCTGCTGGTCCAAAAAACGAGGTAGCGTGAACCAGCGTCCTAACTTAGTTGAGACCCCTGCAAGCCCCGGTCGCTCCGAGGACGATTGGCAATCTTGGTTGGGTTTCGTTAAGGATTTCTTTGCAAGTAATCCAAAATCTTGCTCTGCGCTGGTTCACGAAGAGAAGCATTGTTATGATAAGCGTCCATTTTTAACCATTTCTGTGTATGACCTGAAATTCAGAGGGTTATTAGATTCAGGGTCAGAGATTTCAATTATAGGTAGTGATGCGATCAGGCATTTTGTTAATCTGGTCTCTGTCCACAAGTCCACCGACTTACATTCTATCCGGACTGCGAACGATTCCCTGTCTCCCGTGACGGGCTATGTATTTCTGCCTGTAACGGCTGTAGGGAAGACTTCTATAGTCAAATTTTATATCGTCCCTGGAGTCTCCACTGAGCTTATTTTCGGTATAAACTTCTGGAAAGAATTCAATATTGCGCCAGACGTTCTTTCGTTGCTTTCTGAAAATAGATTTTTTTCACCGGGGGAACGCGTAGAGATGGTGGTGTCCATAGACAATTTCCTTCATGATTTTGAATCCTTGAGTGGAACGCAGAAGCAGTTGGCGCTGGGAGTAATTCAGCAATTTGAAGACATTTCTGCAGAAAAAAAAGGCTTGGGTTTAACCCATCTCGTTACGCACAAAATCGACACCGGCGACCATCAGCCCATTAAACAACGTTACTATCTGATGTCTCCAGAGAGGCTAGCGGAGGTTAATAGACAAGTGGACCAAATGCTTCGCGACGGCGTCATCGAGCCAAGCAACAGCGCCTGGAATAACCCCATAACTCTTGCGCCGAAGTCCGACGGTTCGTTCCGTTTTTGCCTGGATAGCCGGAAGCTTAATGAAGTAACGAAGCACGACGCGTACCCACTGCCCTACATCAGCCATATCCTGGATCAGCTTCGCGACGCCAAGTATCTGTCTTCTTTGGACCTAAAAGCCGCCTATCATCAGATTCCGCTGGATGCCGAGTCCAGAGAGAAGACAGCATTTACCATCGTAAATCGTGGCTTGTATCACTTTTGCCGACTTTGTTTTGGGCTTACTTCCGCCGGGAGTACGCAGCAACGACTCATGGATAGACTGTTTGGTCCTGAATTCAGTAATAAAGTTTTCATTTACCTCGATGATATTATCATTATTTCCACTACCTTCGAGGAACATGTCAATCTGCTTGAGCGAGTCAAAAACCGTCTCAGTGAGGCCGGACTCACCATTAATATGGGCAAATGCCAATTTTTTAGGAAACAGCTGAAATATCTAGGTCATGTTGTTGATCAATACGGGTTGCGTACCGACCCCGATAAGGTTAAAGCTATCGTGGATTTCCCCACGCCTGTAAGTCGGAAGGAGGTTAAACGTTTTCTGGGTACAGCCTCATACTACCGCCGTTTTATTAAGAATTTTAGCCACAGGGCAGGGCCTCTTAATGCTCTTACCTCTACTAAAAAGGGGGCCCCACCTTTCTGTTGGTCGGCCGAAGCAGAGAAAGCTTTTACCGATCTAAAATTAGCTCTCACTAGCACGCCGGTTTTGGCATGCCCAGATTTCAGTCAACCGTTTGCTGTGCATTGCGACGCATCAGATTTCGGGATAGGAGGTACTCTCACGCAGACGCTAAATGGTCAGGAACACCCAATCGCGTATTATAGCAAATCCCTTTCTCCGACAGAACGTAACTATTCCGCTACCGAACGCGAAGCGTTGGCTGTAGTTCACGTCGTTGAACATTTTCGTCCTTATATCGAAGGTAGTAAGCCAGTTCGCGTTATCACAGACCATGCTAGTTTGAAATGGTTTTTAAATCTCAAAAATCCTACCGGTCGCTTGGCAAGATGGGGTTGCAGGCTATCTCCCTTCAATTTGGTTATTGAACATAGAAAGGGTGCGGAAAACGTCATCCCGGACGCATTGTCCCGGTCTGTTCCCGTAGCTTCGCTTAATACGGCGAGCACTACCGATTCGTGGTACCTAAATATTGTCAAACGTTGTAATGATACCCCGAATGCGTGTCCAAATTTTCAGATTATTGATGGTAGGCTTTATCGTTTTACAAAAAGCAGTAACAAGCTCAATGGAGATTTCCAGTGGAAGGAAGTTGTACCTTTAGAGTGTAGGCAAAGTATAGTCATGGAAAATCATTCTGAACCTATTTCAGCTCACTTAGGTGTAGCTAAAACATATAAACGCCTAAAATTGAGGTATTTTTGGCCCGGTATGTACCAAGATACCATGAATTTCATTAAATCTTGTTCTACTTGCAATGCTTATAAACACAGCACACAATCAGCTCCTGGTTTTATGGGAGAACCTAAAGTCTGTTGCCGCCCATTCCAGTGCGTCAGCATTGACTTAGTTGGCCCACTGCCCATGTCGCGACAACAGAACACTTATCTGCTGGTTGTGGTGTGTTGTTTTTCTAAATACTGTTTAATCTTTCCTTTAAGGCGAGCCACTGGGAAAGTTATAGCCCAGCGTCTCGAAGATCATGTTTTCTTAGTTCATGGGATTCCGCAAACCATTATTTCAGATAACGGTTCTCAGTTCGTTGGTCATGAGGTGCAAGCACTGTTTGCGAAGTATAACATTCCTCAGATACATTTAGGCCCCGTGTACTGCCCGCAGGTAAATACCGTTGAGCGTTATAACCGTACGGTAATGACAGCACTCGCGTCGTATGTTGAAAACGATCATAGAACTTGGGATGTGAACGTTCACAAAGTCCAATTCGCGTTGAATACCGCTGTTAATGATTCCACCCGCTTCACACCGTTTATGATAGTCCACGGTAGGCAGGCAGTCACGGACGGTAGCATTTATAAAGATTTTCAGGATATTGATGAACTAATTTTTAGGTCTCGTGATGAATATGTCGCTAATTTGAGCCCTTTGAAAGACATTTTTAATCTAGTACAGGATTCCCTTAAAAAGGCTCATATAAAAAACGCGAAGTATTATAATCGTAAGCGTAGAGATGTGACATTCGAGGTAGGCGATTACGTCTGGAAGCGAACCTATAAGCTTAGTGCAGCACATAAGCATTTCGCCGCAAAACTTGCTCCTAAATATGAACGATGTAAGGTATTACGAAAGCTTTCTCCCTTAGTCTATGAGCTAGAGAACGAATCTGGCAAAAATATAGGTAAATGGCATGTGAAAGATTTTAAGTGTATAGATGCTAGTTTAGACTAAAAATTTAAATTTCCCTGTGGAGTCTCGGGGGGTAAGAATAGGTCTCCCACCGTTACCACGCCACGGTGTCCTGTAGAAGGCAGGAAAAGGCGCAGTTATCTAACTCTTCTTTCATCTATGAGTATCTACATAGGTTAATTTGCAGGTTAGATTGTATAGGTACGTAGGTTATTTTAGGCTTTAGGATTTGATGTATAGGTCATTTTGCCCCATAGGTTAAGTATGTCTGCACCGTAGGGTTAAAATATTACTAGATAGCGATTTTTTTTGTTTTTTGTCTTAGTTCTCCATTATACCTATGCTACAACACCTGGGTGTGATTTCATGCGTAAAATATTATATTGTTTTTCAAAATATGCTAAAAGTAGTTAAGGTTTTGATTTTTTTATTTTACCATAGTATAGGTGTATACCTCAGAGTAGCTAAACGCTCATGGGTATCCACATCATAAATTTTTATCCGATTTTTCGGAAGGGGTTTTTCCGAGCTATATGATGTTTTGCTGGTTTGTTTGCGATTCTCTGGCGTAGAATATTCGCTTGAATAATCTACGATCGATCTGGGAATCAACTTAGAGCCCTCTAGCGGTAACATAATACCGACGAGTGCATCTATCTTTAATCAGCAGAATTGGTGTAGAGGTCCGTTATAGGTTATGAGGTTTTAGGGTCTAAAGGTTGTCAGAGATTATTTTAGAGTTGTTGATGTTCTTCTTTTCATGGTTCCCAGGTGTAGGTTATGACGGGGTCGTCTAAAGAATTCCCTGCGTGAATTCTTACCCGGGAAAGGGAGTGCTGTAACTTCCAGTTTTAACTAGCGGCGGTTCACGCTGTGAATCCCTTCATTTTAAAGTTTCCCGCCCGCGGTTTCAAATTTGCTTTCAGTGAGATAGGTTAATATTAATTAAATTATAACCACTGGCAACACCTTCATATATGGATATATTCTGGTATCATTCTGTGGGTATTGATCTGATTGGCTATTGGCCTTGTGTCATTCGGTAGGCCGCTCCGATTGGTCGATAGCTCCGTTTACGGCCGTCAATGAGTCGACATTGACGGATGGTTAGTAATGTCCTGCTAACAAAAAAAAAAACCAATAATAGACATTGACGGAAGTAAAGTGGTATTTTATCTAGTTGCCATCAAAAAGAAGAAGAAGACTCGGATTCATTTTGTCAGCGGCGCATGAGTTGGCATTTTGGCAAATCAGATTCTAACTTTTTCCGTTTATTTCAATAATAATTACGCCCGATCTGTTACGATCGATTGTTCTGCTACATTCGTCGGCAAATTGTACGTCGTTTTGATTACCACATGTGGATCTTGAAATAGCCTCTGGTAAGAAATATTCGTGACGTGGATATCCTTTGTTTTACGCCATGCGAGCTCTTTACTTCCAAGATGCTTAGATCCTGAGGGCATCCCATCTTTTCTTCTCCTGCTCGCATGTGCTGTCCGGCCATCGCAAATGCTTACACAGGGTTTGGTTTCTTTCTTTACAGAATAGAGGTCCTTTGTACAGCTGGCTTCCCGGCCGATGTCTATACGTGGCAACGTTTAGCGACTCCCCCAGCTCGGGCATCGCTCTGTGTGCTTATCTTTTGAAACTGAAGCGCTTTCCCTGCCGCCGCATTCTGTGCCTAGCTCCCTCGCTCATCAGGAAAGGATTGGTGTTTTTGTGAAGTATAGCGTACTGTGAGTTTTATGTGTGTGAAGGCGTAGAACCGTGGGTGCTCGCGAAAATTTCGCTACTAACCAAATTGACTGGGTCCGACGGACCAATATTGTGCCGTTCTAACGTGTCCACCGTCCCGGAGTATTTCCAGTGCTTAATACAAGTTTTCATCTGTATTATTTCCTCACTAGAATCAAGGCGATCACCAACCCTTATCATTCATTATTCATCATAAATTGTATCCATTCCATACCATTATCATCCTAGGTTAGGTAAGTCACTTACTAGTACTGATTTAGTTTCGATATGTTCTTGTTTACCCAAATAAAAATAGGCTTCTGTTTTTGTTAAACCTTATTTTATTCCCTTCCTTACCCCCTAGGATTACCCTAAATTACAATATCTTGCTGGTAAAATATTTTATAACATTTTTTCATGTGCAAATCTCTCTTGATTGATTCAAAATCATGAGCATAATTATTATAATTGGTCTTTAAGGCTATCTGACACATTATTATGTTAGTGGTTATTACGTTTCGAAGGTACTTAAATAAATGGTTAACTTGAATTCCCACTGCATTTTATGTAAATCATATCTAAACTTTGTGACGTAACGGAATTTTTGATAGCCCATATTTCATTCAAACATAAATTTCTTACTTATTCACATTTTATATATTTTTTTCCGGGTGGAAATCCATTACGTTACGGTCACTTTTTCTCGGAATCGCCCATCGTTTTTCATAAAATAGGTAAAGTTGTACCTTTAGTAGTGTAGGAAGCTATGTCCTTCTTCCTAATAATTACCTATTATTTTATTTTATTTCATGCTGACATTCTAGTAGGCCTATCCTACCAGCTAAAAAATCTAAAACAATCGAGTAGGTACTTACCTACCAATAGCATATAGGATATTCAAAATGTTGGTACCACGCGGGCGAAGCCGCGCGCAGAAGCTAGTAAATAATATTCATGTTTTCGCTGATTTGCTGTCCTACTACCTAACGTACCGTGCGTAAATAAGCCGGCCAAAATACATTGGCAATGCGCGACTCGAACTCTCGCACTCTGCCGCGTTGGCGGTGTTGCGTATTTAGGCAGAAGGGTGAGGTGAAGTGGGGCACGAATCCGTCTCGTTCGGCGTTTCCTGCGCACTCTTAACGAAGTTTGCAAAAGTGTGCGTAAAAATGAGGGTGTATTGTCATGTCAGTTTTTATGCATGAGTTCGTGTAAAATGCGTTCGTGTGTTAACTCGTCCCCCGCAAAAATCGGCATAAAATTTTGTAAGAGGAATTCCGTCAATAGCGAGTCCTTACTCTTTTTGTCTGAGTATAAAAGTAACATTGAAAACGCGTCCCACGCAAATAATATCAATAAAATAAATTGGATAAGCAAAGAGTTCAACATATGATGGCAACCATACTCTTTGGTTGGCAACTCTAGTGGAGAAGCCGATGACAGTGACAGCGCGAGTGACGTTTGTTTCGGCGGCAACCGGAGTATCTGGTTTTGATTGAGGAAGATGGATAAAAAACAAAATGATGAAGAACGTGTAAAAATAGCGAAATACACTGTTATTACTGATCTGTACTGCTTTGGACTAAATTATACTACTTTGAAAGAAAGTTGGAGTTTATATCAGAAGTGTAAATCGAATTTCACGTGCCCGTGATTAAATAATCATAATGGGAAACAAAAGCAAGCGCAAGAAGAGCAAGCGCAAATATAAAAAAAAAGCATGCTAGATCTTCGTCGAACAGCAGCGACACCAGCTTATGAAGCAATGGATCGAGATCGCCATCAAGGCAATCCCGGGCCAAGAGGGTAAAGGTATCTCATACTCATACTAAAGGAGTTGGAACTGTGAGTACAAGTAACAATATTACTCTAAACAATATGATACCCGATTTTGACTCGCTTACAGCGTTACAGCATGGCTAAAGGTTATAGATTCCTACGCAGCCACTTTTTCATGGTCCGATAGTATGATTCGGTATCAAGCGTTAAAAAAACTAAAGGGCTCTGCCAAAATTTGGTATGATTCGGTTTTGCGTTTTGGACATCTTGGTTGTGGGAAAATTGGAAAAATAAAATCACATCTACTTTCAGTGTGAAACGAAATATGTTTGATTTACTCAGGGAAATCATTGATCGTAAACCAATTGAAAATCAGACACTATATGATTTTAATTTTGAACTAGCTGTCCGCCGCGGTGTTACCTGCGATCCCTCGGGAAAACTTCACTTCCTTGGGATGGAATATAGCCTATGTTCATCGGGGATAATGTGGGGTTCTGTTGGTGAGAGAATTTTTCAAATCGGTCCAGTAGTTTCGGAGCCTATTCATTTCAAACGAGCAGACGAACAAATCTTTCCTCTTTATAATATAAGTATAGACAAAAAGCGAAGATAGACGCATTGTCTCTAAACTTTACAGACCAGGATACAATCCCTATTATTTTGGATAACATAGGTGATAGCAATCTTACAGCGTCAGTAGAAGCTAGCAACCCTATATGTATACAAATAACTTTATTTTGCCAACGAAAAACTATACTAGGTACATTAACTTACTGATGGTCCCCGTACGAGGTGTAAACCTGTATCGCAGGAAACCAAGTTGTACAAATTATATCCTGCATTGTTTAAATCCGATAGATGTACCACTTGTGTTGTCGTCATAGAAACTAGTGCTTGCAGGTCAGGGTCGTGAACCTATAGTGTTACAATTGTGGTGGTAATCATAAAAGGATACACTGTACAGTGAAATGTGAGTTTTGTGACAAAAGAGGGCATACCGAGGCAACATGTTTTCATAAGAAAACTCCTAACGCAGATAATGATGATAAACAGAAAACCTACAGCTGTTAGAAAGGGTTCTTCAAATAGTTAATGGTTCTACTGCTTACTATAGTTAGTGGATGTAAAACAAACTTGAATGGGCTATTGTTAAAAAGTTTTCATAGAAATTCTATGAAAGTCATACATATGTTCTGGCAAATAAATTATCTTATCTTATCTTCAATTCAAATCATTTATTTGTGATACACAGGTTATATGTAAAGGTGTTAGTATTTATAAGGAGCACTGTGATCGACCCAATGGGTGTACAAATTAGGTACCTACCTAATAAGTATAATAAAATAAAATAAATAAATAATGCTGGACTTTTCACACAGCATCATCTAGCCCCAAAGTAAGCAGAGCTTGTGTTATGGGTACACTGGGTGCCAATAATTTTGTTCCTAATATTTTTTAAAAATGTTCCTACCTTAGATCATAAAGACGGGATGAGCCTTTACCTTGTATTTCCCCTCTGCCAAAAGGTACATGATTCCGAATCATGTACGTCTTGTAGTATTACATACGTCATATACGAAATTTGCAAGAGTGTGAATAAAAATGAGAGTGTATTGTAATTTTTTATGCATAAGTAAGTGTGTGTAAAATGCGTTCGTGTGCTACCTCGTTCCCCGTAAAAAGCGGTAGAAAATGTTGAAAGGGAAATTCTGTCAATGGCTCGTCCATTCTATTTTGTCTGAGGTTTCTACACTCTATTTATTCTTTATTGCACAAAGAAATGACATACATAAACACTTAATCTAGAGAAGTAATGGCAAAGGCGAACTTAACCCTAAAAAGCGTTCTCTTACAGCAAACCTTATGGGAGAGAGAGAGATGGGATTGTAACAGTGGGTGCATGTGCATTTTGGTATAAATAAAAAAGATTTCAGTCCTTAACCTACTTAATTTAATGAAATAATAGCTAAATATTAAGTAAATAATAATACTTACATTAAATAAAAAGTACTTCATACATATACTTACAAATAATGAATATTAAATAACATACATAAACATACACAAACATACATATACCTAAATAACATGACTATAAAGACAGGTAATGCTCTCTGACTTTACGCTTGAAAGTGAATAGTGAGGGACTAGCACGAATATCGTGCGGGAGAGAATTCCATAGCCTAACCGAATCGACAGTAAATGAGTCACCATAACAGCTTGAGGAGTGAACCGGGAATTTGAGGAGAAGGGAACTCGTTGTTCTACAAGGTTGGTCACGAGGGTAAAGGAAATCAAACACTCACGTGTAAGAGGAAACACTCACGGAGGTGAGAAGGAGATCAGGGTTGTTTAGAATGTTAAAGAGAAGTGAGAGGACGTGCAGATCACGCCTCCGACGGATTGGAAGCCATGTTGCTGAGCTCTGAGCTGATTGACTCTAATAAATAGTTAGTGTGAAAATGACAGATCTAGACCTAAAAAAAAAAAAAAAAAAACCTGTGCAAAGTTAGCATTCTATTAGAGAAGCTGTTCGTAGTGATATAATGTTTATTTATTTATTAGTTCACCAACACAGAGTACACCTTAACAATAAAATATGGAAACAACACAACAATTTTTTCTTAGTGTCTCTACACTTACAGGTGAAGACGGCATGATTTGAGTATTAGCGAGTAACATAATGATAATATAAAAGCGATAACACAGAAATATTTACAGGAATACCTACACGTAAAGTACTAAGTAAAAATCATAACATCACACGAATTGAATTAAAGTTAAGTGAGCACTTATAATAATTACATTATAATTAATATCAATTAAAACATAGAAACAAAAGTATACTCGAATAAAAATTAAAACAGTTGTTAAAATAAAAAAGGCAATGAATAATTATTAATACTAATTTAAAATCTTAAAATAAATTAATGTTTGGATATAGACTGCGTACTGATAGTGATAGTTTAGGGCCTGAAGTTGACGATGATTGCGAACATACTATGGACATGACGGCACTACGAAAGTGCGTAAGTGAGAATAGCTGCACCAAAGCCAAACAATACAGTGGTGTCTTGGTAAATATAGATATCATGTCAAAGGTATGAGAGGCAGCGAACGAAATAGGGTTGTTGTAAAGGCTTATGTAGGGGTTGCAGCGGCGGAAAATAGAAAGCCGTGGATAAAGATTGACGACTGGACCATTGATTAAAAAGCAACAAAAGAGGCGTGATGGCAATTAATAGGGTAATTGTTGGTCGGTATAATAAAGAGTAGGTAATACTACATCTATTTCTGCTAGTAGGGCATAACGTGAGAGTTGTATCAATTATGGTATCGGCCATTATGAACCAAGGTATTCATATTAACAAACAGTAAATCGAGGAGAGACAATTATATGGTAACCGGACAATGAGCTGAATACAGTCGTGACGGGAATCATAAAAGAGAGCTGAATAATACAGTCAATTTATGAACCTAGTTATGAACTGGCGCAGTCACAGATCCGCACAGTGAGCTGAATACAATTGTTGTAATTTAAAAAGTCACTTCCTAAAACAGTAAATCGAGCTGAAACAGTTCTTACATAACCGGAAAATGAGCTGAATACAGTCGTGACAAAGATCATAAAAGAGAGCTGAATAATACAGTCAATTTATGGATCTAGTTATGAACTGGTGCAGTCACTGCATAGAGGAGGAAACTGAAACAGTCGATTTACAGATAAAGGAGTGAACTGTCATTTCAAGAACAGGGCAACCAATCATGATGGGCCGAACGTAAATATTAAAATTAACAATACCTAACTATCCTATAAATTTCAGATAATCTATACACGACTCACGAGCGTTATAATAAACATTCCAATGGGGTGTTGTGAAGATTTTGGTGTGCCTGAGGACATGCACAGTGCAGGAGGACCGTGATGGCAACCATACTCTTTGGTTGGCAACTCTAGTGGAGAAGCCGATGACAGTGACAGCGCGAGTGACGTTTGTTTCGGCGGCAACCGGAGTATCGGGTTTTGAGGAAGATGGATAAAAAACAAAATGATGAAGAACGTGTAAAAATAGCGAAATACACTGATATTACTGATCTGTACTGCTTTGGACTAAATTATACTACTTTGAAAGAAAGTTGGAGTTTATACATATCAAAATGATGCATGACTGTGCTCAAATGTTCAAGCATTTAGAGTCTACACTTTTAAATTCATTTCTTTATTGATTCATTTGGAAGATTGTATACCTAATAGTACATTACGATATTAGTGCGTAAAGATGGTTATAACATGCGAGGCGGAATTTCAGCCCGAGCCGCAGGCGAGGGCGTAATTGAGCCGAGCATGTTATAACCAAAACGCACGTATATCGTACGACGTTTTTTAACACATTTGCGAGGAAACAGAAAAAAAAACATTTTAATTATACTCAATCTGTGAATGCACACTGTTGCTTTCCCGCCATTGTAACAGCGCGCTAGCGCTGCCTACTGACTGGCGCCGCGCGGCGATTAGTTCGAAATTTGAATAGCAACAGCGCGCTGCTCACTAGCTGGAGGCACGACTCCAGCTCGGCGGCGATCAGTCAGTTCCATATTTGAAATGGCAAATAATGCTGTTATGGAATTTGTATGGACTATAACATAACTATTTGCTTTGATAACACACGCGTTTGTTATGACCCGCTTTACATATTTAAAACCGGTGGAATTACATCAGCTTTACGAGCAAGGGTGTTAAAATAGTACATTACGATATTAGTGCGTAAAGATGGTTATAACATGCGAGGCGGAATTTCAGCCCGAGCCGCAGGCGAGGGCGTAATTGAGCCGAGCATGTTATAACCAATACGCACGTATATCGTACGACGTTTTTTAACACATTTGCGAGGAAAAAGAAAAAAAAAACATTTAAATAAACTCAATCTGTGAATGCACACTGTTGCTTTCCCGCCATTTTAACAGCACGCTAGCGCTGCCTACTGACTGGCGCCGCGCGGCGATTAGTTCGAAATTTGAATAGCAACAGCGCGCTGCTCACTAGCTGGAAGCACGACTCTAGCTCGGCGGCGATCAGTTCCATGTTTGAAATGGCAAATAATGCTGTTATGGAATTTGTATGGACTATAACATAAATATTTGCTTTGATAACACACGCGTTTGTTATGACCCGCTTTACATATCTAAAACCGGTGGAATTACATCAGCTTTACGAGCAAGGGTGTTAAAAATAAACATAAGCTATAGGTATAGGAAGGTAGTAAAGTGAAAATGCAGAAAGGCAGTAACACAACGAGATTATAATTTAGGAACCAGCGACTGACGTAACTGTTCCTAATGATTACTATACGTACCTACCTACCTTGCTGCAATCTGAGTTTGCTTACATCCTGAGGCTTTCTCTTGGGCAGTTTACAAAACTAGGCAACTGGGTCTTTGTAATTGTTTTTGTGTTCCTCCGAATATTTCATTATTCCTATGAAGCGCTCGTGGTCGTGCTTGCTTAGTCGTTCTTGATAGATCGTTGAAGTTAAGCAACGTTCGAAACGGTCTGTAAGTGGATGGGTGACCGCCAGTGGCATTTTCATCTGAGCGCTTCCGTGCTTCGGAGGGCACGTTAAATTGTCGGTCCCGGCTGTTTAAGTCGTTAAGCCATGACGGAGGCCTTAAGGCGGCCTAAAAACTCCGTCACCTACTTATTATTCCTATTCCTAAACCATCATAGTTACATTTACAAGATTAACGTTAAAGATAGCTTCAATAGCTAACTATATTTTATCATCCAATGAATCGGGGATTCAGTCAATCGTGTTTCGTTTTCGTGTCTCTTCGAATACTTTTATTACTTAGGTAGTTCTATCTCCTAACTATCACTAGCGACAAGCTCATACATTATGTTAGCCTTCATAGCTAAGTATATTTTTATTTTCTCATCCAATGCTCAAATATTAGTATCGCTGGAACGTCACATCCACATTACAGTTTCAAATTACATATCCATCATCAGCGTAGACAGGTAGGTACTTAAAGGCTAGTCGGTTCAGTTACCGAATAGCTTTTGTATGGTTTCGCTGTAGTGTAGTGTTTGAATTGAGAGAAACTAAGGGTTTTATATTTGCATTTACCTACCTATGAAATTTTGTTTGAAAGTGCAATCGAAGTATTGATGAGAGATCTATGAAATCGGATGATTAGTCTCTGAGATTACTTCTAATATTGGCGTAGATTTATGCAGCGTCAGGGCCAACGCCTCACCATCAAAGCCTGGATTAACTGGCTTGCTCAGCACTCACGATATTGTTTGTTTCGGCATTATTGTGCACGAGCTGAGGCCGGCGCAATGGCGGTCATTAGGGGAAGCCTATGTCTATGACTGCTAAAGGCTGGTGATGATGATGGGATAGTGGGAGGTATTGCATTGTGTTGAGAATCGAACACGGACTCAGGCTTAAAAACGATATGACTTCTATCAATGTTCAATAGTCTGACAAACCTGACTTCAGCATCAGGTCAAAGCAGCCTGTTATCCTCAAAGTAATTACAGTCCTTGAACTGGCCTGGAAAATTCCATAATAAGTACTGATCTTCTTCTTCTTCTCCTCTCGACGACCTCTGTGGCGCAGTGGGTGAAAGCCCGCTTGGGACGCAGAAGGTTGCGGGTTCGATCCCCGCCGCGGGATAAATGTTTGTATGATCTGCAAATATTTATCTCGGGTCTGGGTGTTTCTATGTATAATATGTATGTATTTACGAACAAAAAGTATATAAGTAGTATATCAGTTATCTGGTTCCCATAGTACAAGCTTTGCTTAGTTTGGGGCTAGATGATGCTGTGTGATATGTCCAGCATTATTTATTTATTATTTATTTATTAGACGTTGCACTCTTGACAGAGTGGTTGTGGTCGTCAAGTCGGGAGTTGTGTGGCTCGCTTCTCAATTCTGCGCCATTCGTCTCGGATAGTGGTCTTATAAGTACAAGTTCATATTATATAGTCGTGCCACCTTATATACTCAGTACTTGTACTACCTACGTGTAAGCGTCCGTAGGTACCGTATCAACGCTTACAACAACCAATTATATCATTTAGATCCAGTCTAGTCTCACTAGTCTAGAAGGTAATTTTTATTATTTCGTCCTTGAAGACAATCGGATCGGATGGTTGGTACCTAGTTCCTATTTATAAGATACTAGCTGACCCGCGCAACTTCGTCTGCGCATTATTAGGAACAAAGTGGAGGAGTTTTGAGTGAATCGAGAGTACAAAATATAAAACTCCGTCGCATGATATAATATTTTTTTTTATATATGTTTCTCTCAAGAATTATTTAATAGATAAAGGTAGGAAAAATCTTACCCAGATCTTGCAATGCTAAGAACAAAACGAATACGGTAATTGGTACAGAATCGCTGAAGCGAGGGCAGCGAGTTTTTGAAGAGAGAGAGAGTTTTTGAAGAAATTGACTCGAAACGTATTTTTTTATAGCAAGAACTGTGTGGTTTAAAATTTCGAAATAAAATTATTAACTAATATTGCGTTATGTTTCTCTCAAGAATCCCTTAATAGATACCTAGAGGTAGGGAAAATCTTACCCAGATCTTGCAATGTTAAGAACAACACGATAGCGGCAACTGGTGTCAGATTTGCCGAAGCGAGCGGCAATACCTACCCGCGACTTCGTCAGCAATATAAAATATCGAAAACTCTAAGCAAAAATCTCCATTAACTTTTCGGAACTCAAAATGATCGATCTCCGCTGTGCCTCATCTATAGTAGAAACGCCACCTAGGAGAAAAAGTATAAAGTAGGTTTGACCTCGGTGATGTAGATGGCGTTCTAACTATAGCCAAGGAAAAATATTTTAATATCAAAAAATCATAACTTCGGAGTTCGGATATATTGATGGGTGGGAACACACATGTTACACGTTTATCATTAATTTTAAAATAATTTATTATGCAAAATACAAAAAAAAACGAAAAAATTAAGAGTGCAAAAAGTGGCTCCGGGCGGTCACCCATCCTTATTATGACCGCGCCCAGGGTTGCTTAACTTTTTTCCCCATACAAACTTCCAACCCTTATTTTCCCGCCCCCTTATTGACAAAAAAAGTAGCCTATGTCCATCCCTGGGGTATACTCTTTATCCATGCCAAATTTCAGCTTAATCGGTTCAGCGGTTTGGGCGTAAAAAGGTAACAAACAGACAGACAGACAGAGTTACTTTCACATTTATAATATTAGTATGGATTGGTGATCTTTGATATCAATCTGACGTCATAATACCTATGGCACAGCCTTAAATGGTATCAATTCAATACATTTTCTTTAACACGTTCAACGCTAAGCCGGTCAACGGTCAACCGACGCGAGAAATTGACATAAAAATAAGTCAGTTGAAATACATGAAATATCTTCAAATCAAATCATTTATTGTTTGTGAACCTAGGTGTATACAATTGGTGTTCAGGTTTAACAGAGCCTCTAGATTCTGGCGGTAGGCCATACAAACATTTACAAGGTCAATAAAATAGGCACCTACTTTTATTATTTTGTTATGTTAGGACAAAGCTATAAATTAGTATATACTTAATCTTTCCTCATTGATGTTTCTTTTTCTTTAACGGTTTATATTACAACGACCTCTGTGGCGCAGTGAGTGAAAGCCCGCTTTAGACGCAGAAGGTTGCGGGTTCGATCCCCGCCGCGGGATAAATGTTTGTATGATCTGCTAATATTTATTTCGGGTCTGGGTGTTTCAATGTATAATATGTATGTATTTACAAACAAAAAGTATATAAGTAGTATGTCAGTTATCTGGTTCCCATAGTACCTACAAGCTTTGCTTAGTTTGGGGCTAGATTGATGCTGTGTGAAATGTCCAGCATTATTTATTTATTATTATTATTGATCATAAGTTGTGTACGTAGTAACTCTTATAGTTTCGACATGTCAGTTGAATGGATCTAAAGCCTCATTGGTTTAAGAGTCTTGTAATGTAATGCCCCTGAGAAATAGGTCAAGGTTTGGCTCGATTCGATCATACTTCCTGGCGCCTGTGTACGGCTCCCTTTCTAGAAGGGAGTGTTGTATCAGGTAGGACGTATAATGTGTTGTAATACTATTATATTATGTCTGGTATGATCAATTAATGAAAATAGTAGGTAAGTACTTACAATATCTATCTAGCTTACTTTTATACCATTAGGTACCTACTGACTGATCAATATTTTGACTGAATGACATCACCAAATAACAGCCACGAGAAATATGAACCTGAAAACACCACTTAAAAAGTATTTTTCTAGGTCAAATAGGTTCGTAGACATACTAAATATGGTTTCCAGACAGACCGAGTTGGCATTGCTATAAAAGTCCTTTCGTTGTTACTAATTTCAGTAAAATTTGCGTAAATAAGTAAATTTATAAGTATAACGAACGCGCTAAGTGGATCATGAGGATGAGACGGGCCACAGAATAAAGTGGACCAGTAGGTAACAAAGGCACGTGTGGACAGACAGACAATCAAATTCAAATTTATTGAACACTTATGCCGTAAAAGCTTCCCTGTTTTGTTGAAGCTTAGAATACACTCATAAAAGGTGACCCAAAATAGTAACGACCTACACGAGCTAGTTGGGTGGGAGCTAATTTTGTAGAAGCTCTAGTTCTGAAAACTGGGTAAGTACTTAAATGTTTATTTCGTTATAATTTCCTTTCTGCATATCAGTAAGCTGTGGTTGAGCTACTTTTCCGCGCCGCTACACACGTATGCAATTACCGATTACCCAACAATGTACCTACCTACAGTATTAGTAGTCTTGCATGACAAAACAGACTCAGGACTGGCTTAAGCGGGGTATTGTAAATGATATCTTACTTTATGTGTGTAAGGTTTACATTGCTTAGGTATGTCGTAATGAACAAACATTTGCAACTGAAACATTCGTTCAAAATTATTCGTATCAAACACCCTACTGATAAAAATAAAACAAACTGCGGGCAATGCGTCTAGGCAATATTACTAAATTCAGTGCACACGCGCTAACAATCACAAAAACAAACTATGTCTGTGCTATGTCAGGCAAGCCATATCCATACGCCTAGGAAAATGCGTCATCTGTTTTTGTTGATAGTCGAGCCTCTTAAGAAAAAAAATCTAAATCTGCCTACGTTACGTATTTGCAATGTTGTCTGCACTCGGGACACAGAATACTGTAACTCGTGACGACCGTCACCCACCTCATAAATGCGTGCTAATGCTCAGTAAAACAGTTACATGTTTATTGCAAGTTTTAGCTAAATCGCCTAAACTCTTACAACCTAATTAAAATATTGATGTTATCAACCAGTATTCGTCTAAAAATAATTCATTCTCTTACTATTTTCTAAGTGACCTTGTTATGTGTGCTAATGTTTTACGAATTTGTATTCTTCCTGGTAGAACATTATTACTTCTGTCTGTCTGTCCCTCACTCTCAAATATACGAAAAAGGTCAACAACGTGTTAATTTAGCGCAGAAGGTGAAATCGTGAAATTAAAACCAAAAGTTTTTTATTTCGGCGGCGAAGAATATCTTTGCCAAATCTTGGGCTGCTCTAAATAAGGACCTTGAACATTGTTATTGTAACACTTGTAATACAATGTCTCTTAGACAACGAAGCAGTTCCTATTGGAACAAAAATTGGATAAGGAGTTTGAGACACGAGAGTGTAAGAGTAAGAGTGTGATGGAACTCCCAAAAAGCGGTAAAACACCCTGAAAAGGTAACCATACCACAGTTACCTACGGTTACCAAATATCATTTATTCAGTAGGATCACTTAGAATAATAGTCTTAAAACTAATTTTACTCCTGTTCTTTCGCGACCAATACCTACCGCGAAGAATCAGAGCAACAAACACGGTTTGGGGGCTATCATTCTTTTAGGTGCATTTTTTAGTTTTAAGGTGGATGGTAATCCATCCAAGTTCCAGTAGGGAGACAGTCAAACGAAATTGAGGCTCGTCAAAGTTTAGATGATTAGGTTTATGAAGGAAAGTATATTTTTAGGTATTGTAAATTCTCTGTATCTCATTAGATCGTGTTTGTATTGATGATAGCTAGGATTAAACGCGACTAAAACCATGTTGTTGAATTGACCTCGTTAATCTGTTACAAAGTTTATCAGTTCGACAGCTGACTTATCAAAACGTGTTGAAACTATGCCATCTACTGACGTCTTTACGAAATGCTGTTTACATTGCGTACTTATTCTAATCTGTAAACAGCCGATGTATACATAGCTAATGTAGCCATGCGATATTTACAGACTAAAAAGTTAAAACACGTGATCATAGCACATGTTGTCGTGACACTGAGTGGATTAGTGTTTATTATTACAACCGCCTCTGTGTGCTTGTACATGCCTAGTATTGGTTTTTATTTATATCTACACTATTATAAAGAGGAAAGATTTGTTTGTTTATTTGTTTGTTTGAATTGAATAGGCGCCGAAACTACTGGACCTATTTGAAAATTTCTTTCACCATTATAATCCTGCATTATCCCTGATGAACATACCTAGGCTATAATTTTATCCCGGGAAAGTGAAGTTTTCCCGAGGGAACGCGGGTAACACCGCGATGGACAGCTAGTTTTGTTTATAAATCGCAACTCTGCAGGGCAAAGAAAAGACCCCCTACCTAACATAAGAAATGTAGGCAAATACTTAGGTTAGTAAGTACCTACCTATTTCTGAGATTCCGAATGAAATGTAAATCGCTATGCAGCATTGGAATAGACGAACAGCTGTTATATTTTCATCTGCATTGACGTATTTGGATGTCTTTCATCTAAAATACACCCACATTCACGTGTTTAAATTCAAGTAAATACAAATGTTGGATTCGCGAAAATTAGTTTTGGTGCAGTGTAAAGTTACTAGTAAAATTTTAGCCTAACTTCAACTCGAGCTCAATTTCGAATCTCAAGCAATGTCAGTATTTATGAGAAAGTAATGGGGCAGAGATACTACCTACCTATACATACTACTTCTTCTTCCTGCCCTTATCCCACTAAGTGGGGTCGGCACGACATGTTTCTTCCATTTCCCTCTATCACACGTCATATACATATATAGCCTAGTGCGGGGTTCGATGTAAATTATTTATAATAATTGTAATTTGATGTATTAGGTTTTATGAATAAATTGAATTGAATGGAATTGAATTGATATCAGAACTCACTCCTTTCACAAAAATATCCGCATTCACACAGTACATCCATCTTTTCTTAGGCCTACCCCTACCGGTATATCCACCCACATTCATACTTATCACTCGTCGTGTTAAATTACTCTCATCCCTCCTCATGACATAGGTACACCCACCTGTTATTAGATTCAATTCATATAATAGGCGCCTGGAAAATTCTATCGTATGCATTGTGATCGCTGAAAGTGAATTCCTTCCACAACAATGTCTATTGATCATTGGTAGTGCTACCAGCTTATCTGTTCAATGGAGTAACTGTGTGTGTTGTTTCTGAATTATTATTTTACGTTTCCACCTGAACAAATAAGCTGAAGGCATTGTCTATATTGTGTATGATCAATATTGCATACCATTCATCATGACGACCGACGCCGACGAATACGACACGTCATTCACGAAAGAAATGTGATCTGTATTTTATAGATTTGTATAGGAGCAGTGGCCTTACTGTCTAACTTGAAATCCATTACCATTTCCCATTCCAACCAATCACACAATACGAAAATGACGTATCATGACAAAATACGTCATTTTCGTATTGTGTGATTGGTTGGAATAGGAAATGGATTTCAAGTTTGCCCCCAGGTATCACTTATGGTGGTAATCAAAACGTCCTTGACAGAATCTCAATGCGTAGCCTTAGGACCCCATATGCCAAGACCAATTCGATCCAGATTAATCTGAGTAACACCCCGTAACGCGTAGAACTCAATGAAATCACTGGAGTAACACGACATTTTTGACATTGTCGCGGTTTGGTTTCATTGATCAAATCAATTTGTGTGTCGCGCTTAGGTTAGGTTAGGTTAGATTCCATTATACATTAGAAAAACCCTCGGAAAAATCAGAAAAAAACCGTTTCATTGTATCGAATTGCAGGACTAACATGCTAATGAGGGTAGATCGAAAGGCAATAAGAATAGCTTCGAGCAGCCCTTTATTGGAACTAACTACACTAACTATTGCGACTATAAGTGACTTGAGACAGCGAACTGCAAACAAAAGCTTTTGTTCATTGTTCTACATTGTTGTCTTTTCTTCTATTGATGAGGCAGCAAGTGAGAAATAAACATGTAGGTAACCACGTCATTCATGTTTATTTCTCACTCATTTCTCAGTTATTTCTCACTCATCGATCATTGGTTTGGCGCAGATAGATTCGACCGCTTTTTTTCCTGGCTTCGAACTCTTTGTGCATTCGCCATTTTATAGTATTCGACTTTTCTGTATCAAATGCAATTTGGGCCTAGTTTTCACACAAGATGAAACATGAAATTGGGGAATTTATTTCGTTCTTATTGTCATCAGTTTTTTCAAGAGTGGCGCAAGCGTTCCTTGATTTATTTTTAACCATGCACTAACTAATTTTTGTCTAGCAATAGCACAAACCTTAGTGGTTTTTAATTGTTAGGATCGACTGTCTTCTTTATATAAAATGTAATTCGTTAATAAATAAATAAAAAAAACCTCGTAGTAGTAGCTAGCTAGGCCTATACCTTTTCCCACAGCTTTTACTCGAGAATAATTTAAGCTTCATTCAACTAAAGTTTTGAATCGAATGACGTGAATTCAATACTATTTAGAAGGGATTGTTTTAATGTGCCAGGTCGAATGGTAAATAGGTTTGATGCTCGTCTATTTGTAGGTCATTGCACTGGCCTAGTTGGCCACGTGCTAACAATTTTTAAGGTGAACTTGGGTTCAGATAATCGTAGAAAACGAAGCAAAATCACATTGCAGTGAGCAATTTTTGAGAACCAAGCTTTTGGTAGAGCTTCAATTGCTGAATATGTAGACTGACCATGGAAAGAGTTTTAACCTTGCTACGATTAAGCCAGCTCTACTGGTTCTTCACGGTCGCGAAGGAACAGGATCACCTAGTTTTAAGACGATTCTAAGTGATCGCAGCGGTCCTGCTCAATAAAAGATTGTTGACTTTGACTTACAGTTACCAAATTGGTTACCAAGAAACTTTTTAGAATTACGAACAAATAAATGAAGTCTCTATAAGTTTCCTAAAGCTTTCATCTCATTTCCAGGTTCGATGAGAAGGAGAGCATCTCCGGAGTTCAGCAGCTCAAGTCTTCGGTGCAGAAGGGCATCAGAGCGCGGCTGCTGGAGCTCTACCCTCATTTGGAAAACTATATCGACCAGGTCTTGCCCAAGAAGGATACCTTCAGGATTGTGAAATGGTATGAAACTGAGAACTATGTTTAGCATTATTTTAAAACGTAGTCTAAATACCTACCAGTCCAGGGACCGTATTCGCGTTCCATTTTCATTCGTTTGATGAATATTCGGATGGTTCGCAACACGATTTCTGACTTCAAGGGCGAATTTTTCAAACGTTAAACGGTCCTAACCTAGGACCAAATATTCCAAACCGAAAAGTTAGCCCTTGAAGTCAGAAATCGTGGTGGTAAGCATCCAAATATTCATGAAACAAACGAAAAAAGGAACGCGAATACGGCCCAGGTTTAAGAGAAGTGGAAACATGCACAAAGCCAAGATGATCATTGTTTAGTTAGAGCTAAACTTTTTGATATCTTTCGTGCCAGAGACATTGTTTGAGATGGAATACCTAAAATAAATAATGATACTTACAGTACGGCCGGCGGATCTAGACCGGCGTTAAGTTCGTCGCAACGCTGCGCAGTAGTCACTTTTAGGGTCGAATATGTGGTAAGACGCGGGGTAACCTGCGCACAGCGCAACTTCAGACCGGTCTAGATCCGCCGGCCGTACTGTACCTATTTAGATATTTGCCGATGCTTTTTGCAGTCTTTCTTGCGAGAATCTAATAATACCTACATCTTGCAGCTATCTTAGCCATAATATGCTAGCTTTGCGTGTTATATCGTAAAATAGAAGTGGCCTTGTATGCAAATAAAATAAAGCTTATTTTTAAAGTGAATTTAAATGCCACCTACTTCGCATATTGATTACATAATTTGACGAATAATTATGCAGTTAAATGCTAATCCATTCGATTTCGAAATGGGAAGCTATTAATGCTAATTTTGTTATTTATTAAAATTGACAATATTGTGATATTGTTTGTACAATTTCAAGTGTTTGAAGTGTGGCATAATGTTTGGTACAATTTCAGCCACGACCACATTGAGATTATGGTGAACAGCGCTGGAGAGCTGCTTTTCTTCCGCCACCGCGAGGGTCCTTGGATGCCCACACTGAGGCTCCTGCACAAATGTAAGGTATTCCAATCTATCAACATACTACTCTTCAGGCTGGAAGATAAAAACCTGTTATGCCGTCTTCTTCTTCATATCTTGTAGGTAAGTAAGTTCGTATGAGTCAGTGGCCAACTCTGGAGTGCTGACTGTGAACGACTTCGCACGTTTCGTCATGAATTTCGATTTTGGAACTCCAACGGCGACGGCCGAACCCTTCAGGTTCGGCAGGTCGGAAAATGAACTCGCTCATAATCAATATAATTATGCTATACTTACCAGACTGACCGACACATGTTTTGACCAATCTCAAATTAGCTCGATGAATCTTCGGTCAAAGGTTGTGGGCATGCCCAGTGCCCATAACCGTGGATCCGCGCCTGCGATACTGTGACTGGTAGGTATCAGTCACAGTATCGCAGGCCTGGTGATATTTTGTATCTTGACATCTTCATTCCAGACCCCTTCTTCGTGCCAATGCAGCAGGTTGATAAAGGCGCTATTCGCTTCGTCCTCTCAGGGGCCAACATCATGTGTCCCGGTTTGACTTCCCCCGGCGCTAAGATGTCAACCATTGATAAAGGTAACTCAGTAGCCGTGAAGCGGAACACGGAGAAACAGGAGTTGCTTCTGCATCTGTATTCTGCAAAATACCTACTTATGTGCCAACTAGGTAAACAGAACCATCACTGTATGTAGAGATCGCTTTTTAGCGATAAGACCGCCGATTGTATATAATAGTTAAGTTTTTTTTTGTTTAGTTTAACTTTTATATGTGGTGTGCAATAAACTATTTTGTTTCTATCCCCACTTCCTTCCCCGGCATGCTTGATATCTCGGACATCCAAAAACATCTAAACAAACTTTTAGCTTTATTAGGTATAGATTTCACCATACAGTTTTATTTATATATTTCATGCCTATTTACTTATAGGTTCGTCTATGTTTCAGGTCAAGTGGTAGCCGTAGTGGCGGAGGGAAAGACTCACGCGCTCGCTGTCGGTATGACTGCCCTTTCTACTGATGACATGTGAGTATGAGTTCAGCACTAGGTATCAGTGGCATCGTACGATATTATGATTCGATGCGTTTTCGTCGTGCGATAAATAAAAAAAATACAGATTTATTCAGTGTCCGAGCTCGCAAGCCCTCGCACAAGCACCAGGAAATCTGTCATCGCACGACGAAAACGCATCGCGTATTGCCAACTATTACGACGCCTTAGGTTAGGTACTGCAGCTCTTTTCGCTGAGTAGGCACCACAGTAAGAAGCAGCGACGCTTAATAGACGATGACATCTAATAGGCACCTACCTAACTAATCATCCTGGCCGTTACATCCGGCGTAACTTTACACCACGTTTATTACGGCCCCTATGTTTACCTATGAACATGATAACATAGGATGATCCTTGAGGTAAACAATACTATGAAATGAAATAGACAACTAGGTGTACCTTACGTATCTAACTAACCCAGGGGTTACATTCAAAATATTGTCTCGGATCTTTATGCATTCAAGATCTCTTGAAGCTATCAAAATCAAAATCAAAAATCATTTATTCAATAGGACCACAGGGATCACTTAGAATAGTCTTAAAACTAATTTTACTCCTGTTCTTTCGCGACCAATACCGTGAAGAATCAGGGCAACAAACACGGTCTGGGGCCTATCATTTTTTTAGGTGATCCATGGATCCATTGAGTCCATCGAAGAGGATAGTCAAATGAACGTCCAAAGACCGTGTGAATCTATAAGTTTTACTAACCGTGGTTTTCCTTACAGAGCGAAAGTGAACAAAGGTGTGGGGATTGAAAACTGCCATTATCTCAACGACGGCCTGTGGCAGATGAAGCCGGTCAAGTGAGATGTTCGCATTTAATTTATTTTAAGCTTCGTATATAAATAAAATATCTGACAGTAGATTGTTTTTAATTCAAAACCCATCAGATCCACGCGATTTTTAATGATAGTGCACTGCACTCAAAATTGCCAAATGATTCTTTCATTCTTATCTATCGCTATCTCTTTCATTCTTATGTTACTGAAAAGAGATGGCAACCTCAGAATAACATTCTACAACTCAGTCACTGGTCGTGAAATTAGCCGTTACGTTGCGCAATACACAAGTCACTCCTCGGCCTAAAGTCATTCTCATGTCTAGCGCATAACTTCAAAAATATCTAGCTAGACCAATAGACCGTTGTACCTACATAGCCTGTAAATTTATTAGACACTGGAGATATACGATCGAAGACACTAGCTATTGCGCGTGGCTTCGCTCGCGTGGTACCAACATTTTGAATAGCCTATAACACTACGTTCAAGCTAATCCAGGTCACTATCTACACCTATTGTTCACCAAGTTCATCCAAATTTCACTATTTTAGGCGTGATTAAAACACAAACATACTCGGTTTTATATTAGCTTCTGTGCCGACTTCGCCCGCGTGGTAGGTACCAACATTTTTAGTAGCATAAATCTATATGCTATTCCAGGTCACTATCTACACCTATTCCAAGTTTCATCCCAATCGGTTCACTAGTTTGGGCGTGATTGAAACACAAACATCTACAACTCAAAAACTTTCAGCTTTATTAAACATATGAGTGGGAAGTAGGATTCAAGTTGAGCCCTTAGATTTAGATTATCCGGGTTATTCAATGGGATAGATACAATGATCTCTAATAGATTATTGGATAGACATACATACATACACAAAGTCACGCCTCTTTCCCAAAGGGGTAGGCAGAGACCACGGATCTCCAGTCGCTACGATCCTGACACACAACTTTCGCCATACATTGGATAGACATCATCCAAATTATAAAAAAACTATTGTATAAACTAGAACATTTATTTATTGTAAGCACTTGACACAAACATGATGTTTCTTATCATTTCTACAAGATCGAATATGTTTTTGCAGGTTGGAAACCTGAGTGAATCTTTTAGAACATTTTTGACACATATATGGCTTTTCACCGGAATGGATCCTCAAATGCCGCTTTAAAGATCCTTTATGAGCAAATGTCTGACTGCATTGTTCACAAGAAAAGGGCTTTTCGCCTGTGTGAATTCTTATATGTTCTATCAAATGTGGTTTCTGATTAAATGATTTTGCGCATATATGGCATATGTACGGCGCTTCACCACTATGGGTCCTTAGATGTTGTTTTAAAAAAACTGAGTCTGTAAATGCATCGTCACATAAATTACATTTATATGGCTTTTCTCCAGTGTGCGTCCGCACATGACGTTTGAAATATCCTTTCTGTCTGAAGACTTTAGGACATGCATTACATTTAAAAATTGGCGGGTTTTTTTTTACAGATGATGATTCATATATATATAACTTTTCTGGTTCAGGATTTATATTTTCTTGTATAGTTACAGGACTAGATTCATGATCAAAATCTTCTACAGGTAGTTCAGATGATTCCTGATCGAACTCTTTTGTTTCTTTTAACTTTTTCTCTTCAATTTCTTCAGTGGTACCTGTAAAAACATTAAAGTTTCATATTTTTATAACATTAACTCATTAACTTAATTTATGTTGTATCAGCTTCTAGAAAGCCATATAAATACTTCATTATCAACATGCAAACATGTGCTGTGAGAACACTCAACTCTATCTCAACCCTGGTTCATCCATACCACCAAGGAACCTATTCCTCGGTGGTAATTGGTATGGCTGACTAACTTGAAAGTCTCAAACAAACTTTCAAATTAGTTAGGAGCTATTTAAAATTTTGGTAAGCAGATTGTTTGTATAAAAAAGCGTAGTTCAAATTGCCAATCTTGAAAGTTAATGGAGATGGCATATGTTTTCCATTAGGTAGGCAGTAGGAACATACTTACTTTTTGGATCGATTGACACTACAATATATTTTCTCTCCTCGGTTTCAATTTTGATGGGCTTCTTGACTTCATCAACAACTTCTCCATGGGGTATTGATATTAATGTTTTGAAGGTATATGATAAAGCTGTTTTGTCATGCTTAAGAACTGCACAGTTGTTGATCAGGTTCTTTTGGGTAGGCTGAAAAATATGAATAGTTCACTAACACAGTAAAATGCAGTACAGTAAGTGTGGTGTCCTCCTATTCCTGATTACTATCGGGATGAGCTACAATAAAACCGCACATAGATTGCCTCATCAAGTATCTCGGGACGTCCACCCCCAGTCGAGCACAGAGTCCATCTGCCATGACGACTGACAGCTCGACTGCAAGTATGTCACACTTTGACAACTATTAATTCAAAACACTACAGTAAGCACAACCAATCTGTAGCTCTCTGAAGTTAGGTGCACTAAACAATTGCGCAGGTCTAGCAGAGAAAGGATGATGCAAAAACCAAGCGAGTGAGCGAGGCAGCTATACAACACTGTCTTCATCTTTTAAGCTTACTCAAAAATGGGTTCTGTGCTACTTCAGAGAGCTAAATAAATAATGCTAGACAATTTCACACATCATCATCTGGTCTAGCCCCAAACTAAGCAAAGCTTGTACTATGGGAACCAGTTAACTGATATACTAGGTACATAAAGTATACTTTTTGTTTGTAAATACATACATAGAAACACCCAGACCAGAGATGAATATTTGCAAATCATACAAACATTTTATCCCGCGCGAGGATTGAGCCTGCAACCTTCTGTGTCTCAAGTAGGCTTTCACCCACTGCGCCACAGAGGTTGTCTTCAATCGTTTCATATTGTGATGTAAAATAAGTAAGTTTTTATTTATATTACCTGCACCCCACTTGCAAGGAAACCAGAAAGAAACAAATCAGCTCTTCGAGACATCTCCGTGAACTTCCAGCACTTTTGAAGCTGCAGGTGACACAAATAGCACACTGATTCAGGTCTTCCATCACTTGTGATGAGCTGAAACACAATAGTACGGGTCCTATATTGACAAAATAATTGGCTGGTTACATTAAAAATGGCAGGTGGAGGCTTAGATCTGGCGATAGTGTTTTGCCAGTAAACATACCTGATTGCTCGTAAGTTTCTCAAATATTGTTTGTAGCTGGGTGTTAGCGATTATTTTCATTTGTCTATTACTCGATAAACACACTCGACAAATAGATGGAAACGACATTTTGGTTAATTTTATATACTTTTCGCTATTTGGATTTATTTTACTGTAGGTTAGTACTTAGTTGTTTTTATTTTCTTTCTCCAAGATCCAAAAAAGCATCTTGTACACCACAGACAGATCACAGATGTAAAGCTTATCTAAATTAGCAGCTTACTTTATTTATTTATTTTTACAACAAACAAGCAATGAGCAAGCAATCGAGCGTCCTCTTTGTTTGAATCAAACAAAGCAAAATGCAAAGAAAGAATTCCACCAATCAACGAAGTAGATTTGGTTGATTCAATTAAAGCGCGCTGTCACCCATGGCTGTCAAATGCTCGTCAAATGTCATGTCACTTCTGACATGACACGACGACACACAACACAACAAGTCAGTGAGTCCATCAGTCCAGCCAGCAGCCAGTCAGTCTGATGTAAAAAATGGCGGTGGCACTTGTTAGTTCGGCTCGTCAGGGTAAATAAATATTTTATTTCTCATAGAATTGTGTAAAAGACTCAACCATTCATAAGAATTCTTGAGAGGTTAATTGAAAAAAGTTGTAGAGAAAATTAGTCAGTTTAAAGTGCTGTGTTAGAAAGTTTTTATGAGATTCATTTCACATCAGCTGTTTTGGGTGCCTTCGTACACATTCAATTAGATATTTGTGAAAAAGCAGAAATAAATAATTTATCCGAGCATTTAGATCTTAGTAATAATGTTTGCTTGAATGCATCTATTTATGATTACGCAATGAAGATAATAATAAAGGTTCAAAGTTCATTTGTTTGTTTTGGTTGTGTTTTGTTTGACAGATAATTTAAAACTTTTTCAGTGGGGAGGCTAACAAATGCGGCTAGAAGGCTATACTCAGATGTTTACCCGAAAATAACTACCCATTACACAATACACCCAAGAGATAAGGATCCGAGATGGAAAGGTAAATAAAAGATAACCTTTTGAAAATAAACCCAGATAACAAAAAATATCTTATCTATACTAAGGACTGGGTGTTTCTATGTATAATATGTATGTGTTTACAAAAAAAACAATATATAAGTAGTATATCAGTTATCTGGTTCCCATAGTACAAGCTTTGCTTAGTTTGGGGCTAGATGATGCTGTGTGAAATTGTCCAGCATTATTTATTTATACTAATATTATAAAGAGGAAAGATTTGTATGTTTGTTTGTTTGAAATGAATAGGGTCCGAAACTACCGGACCACCAATAGACTCCTACATTATCCCCGATGAACATAGGCTATATTTTATCCCGGGGAAGTGAAGTTTTCCCAAGGGATCGCGGGTAACACCGCGGCGGACAGCTAGTCTCTAACTAAAGCAATAATGAATGCTGGAATTTCTTAAGATCAAGTTTTTCAGAGTTGCCGTGGTTGTACCTACCTACCTACTATTAGGTACCCTCCACACACAGAATTATAACTATTTAGGTGGTCCATCCTCACCTCACTCTTCCTCAGAAAATATAACACTGTTATGTGTCACTCTCAGGACTCCTCTGTTACCAATGGATGTCCTTTTAACACATTCACTGCGAGTGACACACATGATCTATGTGCACTAATATACCGCCTCTTTAGAGAATAGTGTCATGGAATCTTTGGTTTTTTTTAGAGATCAGTATGGAGCGAGTGGCCGAGGAGACAGATATCCTCATTATTGGAGGAGGTCCAGCCGGCATGGCGGCCGCGATCAGAGCGCGGCAGATCGCGGAGGAAAAGGGAGCTGTAAGTTATTGATATTAATTTGTTCAGATCACAAAACTTTACTTTTTTGTTATCTGTAGTAAATTTTTGTGCTGCAAATCCTGCATCATGTATATTGGCCAGGCAATTGTTTGCCTTAACAGTTCTTGTAGTCTCCAATTTTCTTCTTGAAGTCTCCAGTTCTTTCAAACCTATGCATTAAGATGACAAGACAGTATACAGTCACATACTGACTTAGCAAATTCTCTATGATAGATATTAAAAACTACAAGTTCCATATTATACATCTAAAGACCAAAAAATTTCAGCTAACTATGATTTTAGTGAGATCATTATCAAGAATATTATCAGGGTTCTATTTGTAGCCTAGAGCCGGGAAGGCCAGGTTCTTTTACAACCGGAAAACCAAATCAGAACCGGGTGGTTCTGATGCCCTAATTTTCACTTTCAGGAAGTCAGGGTGACCCTACTAGAGAAGGCAGCAGAAGCCGGTGGCCATATCCTTTCCGGAGCTTGTGTTGACCCTATCGCTCTGAATGAGTTGATCCCGGATTGGAAGGAAAAGGGTGCTCCAATGAACACTCCTGTCACCAGCGACAAGTTTGGCTTGCTGACTAAGTCTGGACGGATTCCTCTGCCTGTGTTTCCAGGTAAACTAAAAACACGTGCTAAGGCCATATAAAAACCATATTACAATGTACAATAGGCGGCCTTATCGCTAAGAAGCAATTTCGTTCTGACAAGCTGACAAGAATGGCAGTGTAAGAAAAATTGGTGGGGTGAGAAATATTTCAAGTTTTTTTCTAAGTTAATCTTTGATCAACTATAGAAATTAATAATACTTACAAAGCATCTTGAATGACTTCATTCTAGTCTTATAAGTAAGAATTTTATTCTTGATTAAGTCAAGAATTTTATTCTTGATTATGTAAAACAGGGTCACGACTGTATCCCCAAGGCGCGGTAGACATTCTCTCAGATCTTTATATTCCAGATCCTTTGAAGATGTCTAAGGGGGTAGTCAGAGGCATGTACAAATACATATTTGATACATGCCCACATCTTGCAGAAGTTAGTATTCCATACGTGACAGGTTGCAAGCCCATCGCCGCCTATAATCCTAGATTCTTGATTAAGTCAAGAATTTTATTCTTGATTAAGTCAAGATGCTTTGAAGTCTCTGAGGTGAAAGTCTGAGGTGTAGTCAGAGGCACTTCAAAGTATTACATGCACTTCTTCTATCTCTCAAAGGCAGCTTGATCTTGTTTCTGTTTGCGTAAGCCCAGAGCACTCGAGCACTCAGTATCACTTACGCACACAGAAACAATGTGCGTACACACTCAATTAAGACCAACCCGCCTGCAACAACTGTAATATAATTGGCTTAAATTCCAGGTTTACCGAACTGGAATCATGGCAACTATGTGGTGAGGTTGGGACACCTAGTGCGTTGGATGTCGGAGCAAGCTGAGGCATTAGGTGCTGAGGTGAGATTTGCTGTTTTATGTTGGACTACATATTAAGTAAGTTACCGCGCCCTGCGAAGAACGGAAGCGCTGAGTTGATAGCCACTGGCGGTTACCAATCCACTTACCATTTAGAACATTGCATACTTATAATTGTACTAGATCTATTTTCGATTGCTTATTCGTTCGAATAAGCAATCGACCTACACCATGAGCGCTCAAAGCAACTGGATTTTGCCTATTTTGGAGTAGGTTTAATTCCCCCAATCAATGGCAAAAAGGGAGATCTCACCTCGCTAAGGTCGACGCCAACTGGTCCACATACCTTAGGGCCTTTCAGCCAGTTTATGTCAGATAGTTCTATAAAGGCTAATTGCCAAGAATAATATATTTGCGCGATGTAGGATTCAAATCGCGTCGGTTGGTAGCGCGCCAGCACCATCTAGTGGTGAAGCAGTGAAGCTCTGAAGTGAATAGGTCGCTGTAATTAGCAACTCTATTACGATGCTCTTGTAGTTCAGGCGATCGCAGTTAGAGGTCGCCACAGCCTAGTATAGTAGGTATGTTAACATGCTATAATTGCAGGTGTGGCCTGGATGCGCAGGCGCAGATCTGATCTATCGAGACGACGGTTCTCTAAAAGGCGTCGCTACGGGAGACGTCGGTATCGCTAAAGACGGAAGCCCTAAAGACATGTTTGAACGGGGCATGGAGTTTCATTCCAAGATCACTATTTTCGCTGAAGGTAGGACAAACGCTGGTACTTTGTAAGTTTATAGCTAATCGACATATTCTTCATTTTAAATATACTTTGTTAAGGGACTTGAATTGACCAATCACAAAGCTCGAACTTAACAATATTAAATTTCCGCTCTAGCTTTGTGATTGGCCAATTCAAGTGCGTGTAATCACGTGATGTCAATTTCCTTTAAAGAAAAAGAAGATTATTTTCAAGTATGAAAATCCCAGAAAAATCATCATCATTATCATCATCGGCCTATATCAGTCCACTGTTGGACATAGGCCTCCCCTAATGAGCGCCATTGCGCCCTGTCCTCAGCTCGACGCATCCATCCAGAAGAATACTTATTTTTTTATGAAGAATGGGTCGGCTCTTGACCTCGAAACTTACATAGGCAAGAATGAGGTCTACGATGGAGCGAGCCTACCTAGAATGTGCCTATTAACTTTCTTCTTAAAAACAACAGTGTCGTAGCTCATCGGAAATACAGACGCTTATTACTTATTTAAGATATGTGAAACAAAAACGTACAAAATGTAATTCAATTAAATAACCTATTAGGCATCATTCTATTCCAAATTTGTTTAAACTTTCAGGCTGCCACGGACATTTAACAAAAATGGTATCGAACAAGTACAATTTGAAAGAGAACAGTGAGCCACAATCCTACGGCATTGGTCTGAAAGAGCTCTGGGAAGTTAAGCCTGAAGTAAGTTCTCATGAATAATGTTATTTTTTAATGGTGATGATATTATTGTTAAAAATGTAAACGTAAACAGGGTCACGACTGTATCCCCGAGGCGCGGTAGACATTCTCTCAGATCATTTATATTCCAGATCCTTTGAAGATGTCTAAGGGGGTAGTCAGGGGCATTTACAAATACATATTTGATACATGCACACATCTTGCATAAGTTAGTATTCCATACGTGACAGGTTGCAAGCCCATCGCCCAAGCCCAATACTACAACACAATGTTTTCCTTCACCATTAAGAGCTTGTGTTAAAGCGCATATAAATTTTACGAAACGCAAAATCCATTGATGCACGGCCGGGATTCGATCCCACAACCTTCCGATTGAAAGTCGAGGTACAACCCCATTCGGCCAACACGGCTCTATTATTATTATTCTTCTAATAAAGGTTCGACCTTGTAAACTGATGCATCTCCCTACAGTTTTCCTCTTCCTTTTAATTTTATTTCTATGATTTAAAATAAAAAAAACTAAGAAGGTCATCAACGAAGGTCGATTAACATTATAATTTGATACAAGTCCGAATATTCCCGAAATCCGTTTGGGGGTAGGTCGAATACCCCCAATTAGTAGCAAAGAGTTAGATCTCCTCTACCAAGGTCGACACCATCTGGTCCACATACCTTGGGGTCTTGACAGAGGTCGCCACAATCTGTAACATCATGGAAAAAATGTTATCTATTTCTGAAGCAAGTCTCATTCCATACTAAAGTCCCAAAAGAAATCGAAAAGAAATGGCGTTTTAAATATCATACTTATCGAAAAATGCCAGAGGCCTCAGCTTTTTAAAAATAAAAGAGGCAGAAACGTTGACCTCGTTTCTGCATTAAAACATTACTCTTAACTATTCTCTTTATTTAAGCTTTAAGCAACACACTTTTTAACGAATTATTTTATTGTAAAATCACAAAATAGTTTTAAAAGAAAGTTCAAACAACAAACTCAACAAAACTCAAATTGCTTTATTAAAGTTTTAGCTCACATGTTAACAGTTTGACCGCTCAACCAAAAGTGTTCATATTTTATCACATTTCATTTCAAATGGACGCCATCTTCCCCACCTGCCAAGCTTCCGCTTGAGACTTTTTAAAGATGGCGTTATAAAATTAAAACATTATGAAAACTTACATAGAAAAATCTAAATCTACTTCAAAAAATCCTAAATTAATTATTCATGAATTTTAAGAATGATAGAAACCTTAAATTTATTTATTTGTCCAAGGAAGTTATTCACATTTATTGCAAATGGACGCCATCTTCCCATAATTTAGAGATGGCGTCAGAAAATTAAAACATTATGAAAACTTACATAGAAAAATCTAAATCTACTTCCAAAAATCCTAAATTAATTATTCATGAATTTTAAGAATGATAGAAACCTTAAATTAATTTATTTGTCCAAGGAAGTTATTCATATTTATTGCAAATGGACGCCATCTTCCCATAATTTAGAGATGGCGTCAGAAAATTGAAACATTATGAAAACTTGCGTAGAAAAATCTAAACCTGCTTCCAAAAATCCTAAATTAATTATTCATGAATTTTAAGAGCGATAGATCCCTTAATTAATTTATTTTTCATAGGAAGTTCAAGCCTTACGAGGCTTGAAATAATAATCAAAACATTACACAAATCAATTCAAATAAATTCTAAAAATCATTATTAAATTATGAAGGAATTTTGGAAGTATCTACTTATAACTTTACTAGAAATTAATTAAATACAAAAGAACACTGTTTCACAATATTTTGGTCGTGAAATTATTGTTGAAATAAATAATAATAATCCTAAAAACATTTTCTGATTTACTTATGAATTATCAAAGCATTTAGCGTATTAACAAAATCAAATGGACAAATTACTTACTTTTTAGATAACATCCTTTTGTTGGTAGTCAAATCAATGCACAATTTGACGAAACCGATTGAAAAATAACTTGTGATGAATTAACTTTACATCTAAATAACCATAAACGATTTTAGGGTCTATAAATAATCATCTTAATTAATGTTTGACAAGCCACATAATTAGCGCGGCGACACGGCCAGTCTGATATGCAGTGCGTGCTCTGCAATGCTCCAGTATTTTTCTGTAAATAAAAATTTTCTTTGAGGCTGGGTACTTCCACAGTACAACCTAGTCAGTATTTTCAATATTTAATTATATGGCGATAAATGCATTGTTAAGATTAGTGCTCTGCTCACTCAACGTAACTGCAGATTGAAAATGCGAACAATTATAAACTCGATGAACTGCTCATTCCACATGACTACAGATTCTGTTAATATAGGATTATGGAGTAGGCAGGGGGACTGAAGTCAGGGCTCTAAAGGAAATGGGAAAGGTCGATGCTGTGCTCTGGGCGGTCTTGAACGCCGTGGTACACAGGGGACTATTTTTCTTTCAGGATATGAGATAGTTTGGTTATAACGCTCCACGCGTTAGTAACATCTTTTAGTTCAACAGTTTCTCTTAATATAGGATTAAGGAGTAGGCAGGGGGACTGAAGTCAGGGCTCTATCGCTCCACGCATTAGTAGCATCTTTTAGTTGATGTAAGGTTAGGCTTATAAGGCTCCACGACTTAATTAGCATCTTTTGACGTTAACATTTTAGATTAGGTATTGATGTAGTATGAAAGGTTCTCACCGGGTATGACATAACTGCATCACTCTGCAGCCTGCGTTGTGGTTTGCAAGACAGCCACAGAAGATGGCACTGGTGCCGATGCCGTCACGGCATCAGAGGGTCTAGGTTGTTCATCGGGGGCGACCCGGCCGCCTGGACGCTCCACTAAAAAGCTTTTAGCACAAAATATTAGCTTATATTCATTCACCCATGATATTTTGATAGATATTTTGTGTTCGAGTAAGTTTCCTTCAAGGCAATAATTCGGAACATAGTCTCCGTTATGTACGACATCAATGATTAGTTGCAGCTGGGCATCGCGTTGCTGCTCTATGGGTTGTTGGTGCGTGCTGCATCCGCTCGCCCTTCCTGTAGGTACTTTATCTCAAACTAAAGTTTTGAAGATACCTACGACCTACACCTGAAGTGCTTGATGGTTCGAACTAGAGTCCATTGCCACCGAGTAAAGTTGTACAGGGGCGCCATAATGCGTGAAAGTCAAAGATATACGGAAATATCCCGCCAAGCCATTATATTGTCGAATTTGTTTGACACATGCTAGCACAGGGGCCTTAACCAAGACTAATCTTATTAGGACTGGGACGAACTTGACCACCCTCAATTAGATTCCCTAGGAAGGAGCTGAAGAGCGTTTGAAGAATAAAACATTTATCAATATTTATTGAGAAACATGATTCGCGCAATGTAATTAAAATCCTCTCTATTATGCCAACCCGACAGAGAAATCACGGCATTTGCTTATGACTTCCATAAAGTTCCATACTAATATTACTTGTAAATTTGAATGTAAATGGTTGCCTGGAAAAGATCGCTTTCAACGATAAGGTTACCAGCGACAAGGTACCTATAAGTTAAGTATTTTCGTTATATGGTTTGCAATAAAGAATTATCTAATCTAAAAGTAACTGTGTGTCTGTATGTTTGATAACCTTTAATGCTCAAACCTCTGACTGGACAGATTAAGCTGACATTTAGGCATGGTTAAAGGTTATTCCAGGAAAGGACATAGGCTACTTTTTTTTTTCTTTTTCGAGAAGGTAAAAAAACAATAACGAAAAGATCCCACCCGAGGAACCGTGGGTCACATCGCAGGAGCGCAGTTGGTCATCTATCTACATCTGTATATAAATTACAGTTGATTAATTTGATTCGCAATCAACGGTAGAGGGGAATGGTAGCGAATAGTGTTAGGATGCTCAACGAGATGACTGGGAATGGCCCTATGCCCCTCAAGTAAGCGACTGTCTGACATCTACGCAGACTCACGCTAAGATAACATTCAGCTTCACTATCAAAAACGGCGTTTACTACTTAATCACTTATTCGCATACACCTACCCTGTTATGTAAACACGAACTTGGGTGGAATTAGAGCTAATCCAAAGCATAAGGCAGTAGTAGGTCAAATCTGAATAAATAAAGACCAAGGAGGAAATAAGCTAATCTGACTCTGCTATCGGAGCAAGAGTTACGCCTTGGTGCAACCTAGTTTAGAGATGGAGTAAGCATACTCTATCATGAATTTTGTCATTTTACTTCATAATATTCATGTCATAACCAAACAAAAGGTTGTGCAAATAGGATGGATACCAATAATTACGATAAATGGGGCGAGTGAAATTTTACAATATTCGTAAAATTTCATTTTATGATCTCGAAGAAACTGAATATAATAATCCAAGTTAGTACCTATAGATTTTGTTGTGAAAAATCATTTAGAATTAGCAAGAAACAAAAAAAAACAGTTAAAAATGACTAAACACAGTAAATACTTTTTTTTTTTTTTTTTTTTTGACTAAAAACTTTTTGGTCAATATTTCAAAAATTTTGAGAAGAATGTCATTCAAATAATTAGTGACAGAGACGGACAATATTTTGAACATTTTGAATGATAATATTATTCGTTCATACACTCGTTTTTATTTTAATTTTTATGGGTTGCCATAACGCACGCGCTAATCCCAATGCAAGAAATGTATTACTGATTCGAGATAACTACCGATTTATTATTATTAATAACCTTGAATTCATCATGTAACTCATCCCATGTTGTCGTAGTGACAAGCCAATTATCAGCCCAAATTTTAGCACGACCTTTCAATAAGCTAGTCACCTTCATGCGAATGTCGTATTCACTGAGTTGGTGCTTTTAGCCGTAGAGATGTGATTGCACCACTCACGAACTCCTACGTTACCGTCTGGGTCGTAAGACGGTAGAAAAATATTTGTTATCTTGACTTTATTGCAAGGCTGCTGCTGGATCAGTAATCATCTATACTAATATTATAAAGAGCTAGAGTTGTTTGTTTGAAATGAATAGGCTCCGAAACTACTGGACCGATTTGAAATTTTTTTTTTTTTTTTTACCAATAGAATGCCACATTATCCCCGACGAACATAGGCTATATTTTATCCCGGGGAAGTGAATATTACCCGAAGGATCGCGGGTAGCACCGCGGCGGACAGCTAGTTCACTCATATGTATTTTGCATCATGTTCAGGAAAAATTCAGGTGGTACATTACCAAATTGATGTGGTGCCATAACCAGATTAGGGGGCGCACTATTAGGATAAGTGCTTGGCTTCGTTCCACCTGGTCCATGCGAGCTCGTAGGTGGTAGGCTGTTGGTGATCAGCAATGTGGTAGCTCCCGACGTGCTGACTCTCGGCATGCTTGAATCAGGTGTATTCGGCTCAGGCTCGCTCATGATTAGACGTTGTCAGGTAGGTTCTGAAAAATAATAATGACCGGGACAGAAAGAGGGTAACTTGAGCAACAATCCACGCTTCTGATATCGAAAAATGCCAGAGGCCTCAGCTTTTTAAAAATAAAAGAGGCAGAAACGTTGACCTCGTTTCTGCATTAAAACATTACTCTTAACTATTCTCTTTATTTAAGCTTTAAGCAACACACTTTTTAACGAATTATTTTATTGTAAAATCACAAAATAGTTTTAAAAGAAAGTTCAAACAACAAACTCAACAAAACTCAAATTGCTTTATTAAAGTTTTAGCTCACATGTTAACAGTTTGACCGCTCAACCAAAAGTGTTCATATTTTATCACATTTCATTTCAAATGGACGCCATCTTCCCCACCTGCCAAGCTTCCGCTTGAGACTTTTTAAAGATGGCGTTATAAAATTAAAACATTATGAAAACTTACATAGAAAAATCTAAATCTACTTCAAAAAATCCTAAATTAATTATTCATGAATTTTAAGAATGATAGAAACCTTAAATTTATTTATTTGTCCAAGGAAGTTATTCACATTTATTGCAAATGGACGCCATCTTCCCATAATTTAGAGATGGCGTCAGAAAATTAAAACATTATGAAAACTTACATAGAAAAATCTAAATCTACTTCCAAAAATCCTAAATTAATTATTCATGAATTTTAAGAATGATAGAAACCTTAAATTAATTTATTTGTCCAAGGAAGTTATTCATATTTATTGCAAATGGACGCCATCTTCCCATAATTTAGAGATGGCGTCAGAAAATTGAAACATTATGAAAACTTGCGTAGAAAAATCTAAACCTGCTTCCAAAAATCCTAAATTAATTATTCATGAATTTTAAGAGCGATAGATCCCTTAATTAATTTATTTTTCATAGGAAGTTCAAGCCTTACGAGGCTTGAAATAATAATCAAAACATTACACAAATCAATTCAAATAAATTCTAAAAATCATTATTAAATTATGAAGGAATTTTGGAAGTATCTACTTATAACTTTACTAGAAATTAATTAAATACAAAAGAACACTGTTTCACAATATTTTGGTCGTGAAATTATTGTTGAAATAAATAATAATAATCCTAAAAACATTTTCTGATTTACTTATGAATTATCAAAGCATTTAGCGTATTAACAAAATCAAATGGACAAATTACTTACTTTTTAGATAACATCCTTTTGTTGGTAGTCAAATCAATGCACAATTTGACGAAACCGATTGAAAAATAACTTGTGATGAATTAACTTTACATCTAAATAACCATAAACGATTTTAGGGTCTATAAATAATCATCTTAATTAATGTTTGACAAGCCACATAATTAGCGCGGCGACATACTGTTAATCGACTTTCGTTACTGACTGTACGGTCAGCGACCGAAGCTCATGAACATTTAATGTTTTTTAATCTTCTCTAACTTTGAAACTCGTAGGGTTGCAACTAAAACTTAAGCTTATTATTATTTTATTAGATGCTTTGCCTTACACCATTATTATTTGTGAAAAAAAAACAAAATTTTCCCACAAAAGATGGAGAAAATGAAGCTTTAAAATCTCCAATAGTTCATGAATTTCTGTCGCTGACTGTACGTATTCTATTGACCGAGTTTTTAGAGCAAAATGCCTAAATTCCCAATTCTTTCAGAACCACAAACCCGGTCTAGTAGAACACACAATTGGCTGGCCATTAGACAAGAACACATACGGAGGCTCCTTCATCTACCATTTGGCGCAGCCGGAGGGTGAATCTCCGCTAGTTGCCGCCGGTTTTGTAGTCGGATTGGACTATACCAACCCCTATCTCAGCCCCTTCAGGGAGTTCCAGAGGTTTAAGCTACATCCTTATGTGAAACCACTGTTTGAAGGTGAGTCTTAAATAGGAAAAGTAAAAAAAAACTTTTTTGTCGACCCCATATAAAAAATGCTTGCAACCCTGACTTGCTAACACTTGCTATAATAAAGTTTAGCCGGCTGTTTTTTTTTTATTTTGAGTTTGTATTAGA
Source organism: Epirrhoe alternata (assembly GCA_963565295.1). Classification (NCBI taxonomy): domain Eukaryota; kingdom Metazoa; phylum Arthropoda; class Insecta; order Lepidoptera; family Geometridae; genus Epirrhoe; species Epirrhoe alternata. The sequence goes on from OY751394.1 coordinate 7,932,080, forward strand.
AAAAGACTAAAAGAAGTAAATCGTGGGTTCGAATCCCTGCGCAACAAATAGATTTTTCGTTTCAGATAGGCATATTTAAAAGCTCTGTAAAGCGGGGCGATGCACCTGAATGACAATCTCTTATGTATAGTATCAAAATCTTGACATTTGTCAAAGATGTGTTTGGACGTGCCTCTGTTTACCTCATTAGACATCTTCAAAGTTAGAGTTTTGTTTTTGATTCCAGGTGGCACGAGAATAGCATATGGAGCGCGTGCGTTGGTAGAAGGCGGTTGGCAATGTTTACCCAAAACTGTGTTTCCGGGGGGTGTACTAGTGGGAGATACGGCTGGCTTCCTCAACGTGCCCCGAATCAAGGGCACGCATAACGCTATGAAAAGTGGTGAGTAATTACTATGTCCCGAATTATCCAGCCGGCTGCGCCAAATCTGACTTTGAAGTCAATTAAATCACAACTGAATTTATTACGTTTCAACAATGAAGGGCACGCCTAACTCTATAAAAAGGTGCTGCGAAGCTGTCCAATTATCCCTCCGGCTGCGCCACATAAAACGCCATGAAAAGAAAAGCTGTAAGTAATTATGACTGGTGACCGCGATAGAGTATAATATTGCCCAGATACTAACTCCTAAGCTAGACATAACAAGCAAGAATTGGAGTCGAGTGTTGTGTAAGCCTCCTTGCCAAGCTATATAGCATAATTTACATATATTTTTATAGGTATGCTAGCAGCTGAGTCTGCTATGGAATATATTCTGTCGGGCGAAGCGACGCATGAGAGTGGAATCGTGCCAACGATGTATGAAGACAAACTGAAGGAGTCATACGTTTACAAGGAATTGAAGGTATCATCTACCTACTTAATTTTTATTCATTTAGCAACACATTTGACAACCTCTGTGGCGCAGTGGGAGAAAGCCCGCTTGGGACGCAGAAGGTTGTGGGTTCGATCCCCGCCGCGGGATAAATGTTTGTATGATCTGCAAATATTTATCTCGGGTCTGGGTGTTTCTATGTATTACATATATGTATGTATTTACAAACAAAAAGTATGTAAGTAGTATATCAGTTATCTGGTTCCCATAGTACAAGCTCTGCTTAGTTTGGGGCTAGATGATGCTGTGTGAAATGTCCAGCATTATTTATTTATTCATTTAACAACGAAACGTTGGAAAATGCTGTTATTTCCCCCGTTTTTTCGTGGTCCCATTATTTTGTCCGACCTTTCGACCACGAATAACTGTTTCTCGTAGTACGAACCAATAAAAAAAAATGTTCTGAACTAAATTAATTTCTAAATAGCCTAAATTCGGTTCTGCCTTTCCTCGGATTTCTTTGCGATATTTTCCTTCACTGTTTGTATAAAATTATTTTTTTTTGAACTGCTTTAAATAAATGAATTGTTCCAGCAAGTACGTAACTGCCGTCCTTCATTCCATACAAAACTGGGCATGTATGGAGGGCTGGCGTACTCTGCTTTCTCTACTGCTGTTAGAGGGAAGGAACCTTGGACTCTTAGCCATGGAGGTGGGTTATGAATTTAATTTTTATGTCTATAAACTTGCTTCGCTACGGATGATCTTAGTTGTATATTTTCTGCTTACCTTGCGCATATTTCATGCTGTATCTCTCATGAAAAAAATAAGGATGTATACAGGGTATATATTATGTATTCATTTCACCGCATTGAGGGCAGTTTTTCTTTTGTAGTTAGACGGTTTTGCTCTTAGGGTTTTGTTTGAAGCAAAAAAAAAACTTTATATTTGGATTTTTTTAATAATGTACAGTCCAAATGTCAATTTTTGCTAAAAAATAAAAAATAAAAATTTGGGCCACACAGAGAGTCTTACTAAATATGGCTTGTTTACAGGCGCGGACCACGCAAAACTGAAGCCAGCTAAGGAGAGCCAGCCGATTGAGTACCCGAAGCCGGATGGACAGATCACATTCGATCTGCTATCCTCAGTATCTTTGACCGGTATGTCTTTTTCACGGACTGTTCAAGATTTTTAAACATAGCTGATTGATGAGCCCGGAATATGAATTATACTTCATTCTTTTAAAATTTAATAATATTGTCACAATAATATTGTGGCTTTTACGTCCAGCTGTTAAAACAGTTTGATTTAAAAATCAGAGCCAAAGAGTTTTGCTGATAGATAACATTATCAGACATATAAACCAACAAGTATTTATATTGAACTTAAATTAGTAAACCCTAATTTTTTTATCGAAGAAAATTATGACATGACAAGTATAACAATTAAGAAATGAAAAGTCTTATAAAAATTTTCGATTCCGATGGGATTCGAACCCGCGACGATCAGACGATCCTCCTAAAGCCGGAATGCCTTCAACCGCAAGGTCACGGAACCCTGACGTCAGACTTCGAAATTCTTGATAAGCTCATATTTATCGGTTAAGCACCGGTTAGCGCCATCTAGACGTTTCACTAGTAAACTCATGCTCATTGTCCGAAGTTACATTCAGAATCAAATGACGGAGAGATGTTGCTTAGCTAAATCTATAATTTTTTTTTATAAATTTTGGTATATCATTAATCACTCATTCATTCAATCTCATTTAAAAGAAAACAATGAGTGAAGTCAAGCGTGGATGATGATGATACAACTTATTACTTCTCAGGAACCAATCATGAAGCAGACCAACCTCCTCACTTAACATTGAAAGATGACACAGTTCCTGTTAAGAGGAACCTGGGAGAGTTTGATGGACCTGAAGCCAGATTCTGTCCTGCAGGTAAAATCTACTAATATTAGAATAATTACGTCTACACTACACTCAGCTGTCCCCAGAGGTATTTCCAGGCTGATACGACTTAGGCGCCTTCAAGAAAAGAGCCTATTCCTACCTCAAAGGCCGGCAACGCATCTGCAGTAAAAAAAACACTAATATTATAAAGAGGAAAGATTTGTTTGTTTGATTGTATGTTTGTTTGAAGTGAATAGGCTCCGAAACTACTGGATCGATTTGAAAAATTCTTTCACCATTAGAATCCTGCATTATCCCTGATGAACATAGGCTATATTTTATCCCGGTAAAGTGAAGTTTTCCCGAGGGATAGCTAGTTTAAAAAAAACAAAACAAACTTCAATGTCGAGATCGAAAAATACAAGTGACAATGAGGTTTTTTTAAGTTTTACGGGAAATCAGGAGTAAAATTATATTAAGGAACCACCTGAAGAGCCCCAGTGAAACAAAGAATTTTGAAAATCTTTCTACAATTGACAGTCATTTTATTAGTTTGAGTATTACATATATAGTGGCGTTGATTCTGTTGTTCACTGACTAAAGTTAACTAAACTAAAATACTTAGTTCTTATTTCGTTAACGATAAAGTCCAAAATGGAATGACTATTATAGTGGCATTCTTAAAATTTCTTAATTTTACTAAAAATGAAGTATTTGTGGGTAGATTTAGTCAAGACCATTTTGCTTGCCGTGTAAAACAGCTACTAAAGTAGCTCAGAGGTGCCATTTTGATTAAACTTTTAGTTATGTCACTTTCAACGACATGCTATTTTCGTCTTTATTGAGAACGAAATAAGAACGTTCAAGTTTTAGTTTAATTAAGTTTAGTCAGTGAACAACAGAATCGACGCCAGTATTACATAAAAAAGTTACAGCCGATTTAGAACTTATTAGTTTTTTTTTGGAGTCGGTTCAAAATCTAGAAAAGCTAAGACATTTATTATTCGTATTATTCGTGTTATTATCAAACCTTTTATATTTTCAGGTGTATATGAATATGTTCCCTTGGAGACTGGTGACGGACAAAGACTGCAAATAAACGCACAAAACTGCATACATTGTAAGTATAAAGTCAACTTCTACTACCAGTATCAAAAAATATTTATCACTATAGTCTTTTTCACGCCGGAACGTATGCATGACACATTGAACTTGTTTCGTTCAGAATTAAAGTGATAAAGACTATAGCTGTGCCTACGACTTCGTAAGTTTTTTTTTTAATTAAATAGGTCAGCATTTGACCTCACTCTGTCGTTGGTATGGCGTTACTCATTAGTTTTCCCGGTTTTTAAATCGATTCAGCCGTTCAGAGATTAGCCCGGCCGGCCACAACAACAAACAGAAAAAAAGCTATTGCTTTTATTATTGTGTAAATAACTATAATCACTCGAGAAATGACAGTTATTTTGAAATCAGACTTGTTAAATATCCATCTTTGGGCTCATTTCAATCAGTTCACGCTCACGGGCAATCACTCAGAAACTTGTAAACATATAAAAAAACTTACTTTTTTTTCAGGTAAGACATGCGACATCAAAGATCCATCTCAGAATATAAACTGGGTGGTCCCTGAAGGCGGTGGTGGTCCTGCCTACAACGGAATGTAACTTTTACTGCCACTACATAACGTCTATATTATTATAACAATGAAATCAGGATCCCAATACTGTATCCATACTATTGAACATAGTAATTAGGTATATTTCGACTTTTTCTTTTCTCATTTGTCTATTTGGTCAATCAAGAATAGACAAAGTACCCTCAAATAACAAAATTTTTTGAGACTTTAGTCACTTTACAAGCTCAGCTTAATGTATATTTTTTTGTGAAATACATTTACAATTGTACATAAATAGATGATATATAGTTATGTATTCTGTAAATCAAGTAGAAATAATGAAGAGTATTTATGTGTGTATGAAAGTTTCGACATCTATAATACTAGGACAAATTAAACAAAATGTCTACGTATTAAGAATGGTAAATCATTAGAATAAGCGTTAATTTTATACAAATATAAAAATGAAATCTATTTTAGAATACTTACTGAATTTTATTTATTGTCCAAATGTCATACGTGTTACGATGCCTTAGATGTAGATTATCGAAATAATAAACTTAAAATTATCGAATTACGAAGATTATCGAAATAATAACTAAGAGTCTAAAGATCTGAGATAATGGTCTACCACGCTTTTGGGATAAAGTAATCATTTTCTGCAATTTATTAGCCCATAGGCCGTTTACTTATATTAGCAAGTTGAATGGTTGAAGTGGCAGTGGGCGGGGCACATAGCTCGTAGAACTGACGGCCGTTGGGACAGAAAAGTTCTCGAGTGGAGGCCACGCACCGGAAATCCCAGTAGAGGACCTCTGATGAAGTTTGCTGGGAGCCGTTGAGTGCAGGCTGCACAAGATCGATCGCTGTGGAAATCTATGGGGGAAGCCTATGTTCAGCAGTGGACGCTAAATGGCTGAAATGATGAGCCTGTATACCCAGTTTTTCCTTTACATTCACTAAAATCTGAGTGACTTTTTATATCAATGAATAAAGTTTAATACGAGTATTATAATTACCTATCTGTGGTTTTATGCTTGGAGGAAAAAAAAATCATCAAATCTTTAAAAAGCACCCAGACCCGGGACAAATATCTGTAGATCATATATTTGTCCCGCGGCGGGGATCGAACCCGCAACCTTCTGGGCAGGTGGATGCCTTGTGATCTTATTACCTGTACCAATTCACTGGATCTGGATCTAAGAAGCCATGTTTATCTATGCCGTTTCGTTGTCTGTAACTTCATGCAAGAAAAACGAGAAGAACATGCGAAATAGTTTGCGGTATTGCCACCACTCCACCACTCTGTGGTTTTTAACTTTGTCAAAAAATGTCAATTGATCCAAAATAAACAGAATTTCTCTAAAATCAACAAAATTCTTGAAATGCGGTCGAAATGGTCCCTCTACAGCTAATTTTCACCATCTACCTACAGGTAGGTGCTTAATATAATTTAGAAAGTATCCGTTTTAATAATTTGGAGCGAAAAAATGCCTCCCAACCCACACAAGATGAACATCAATAAACATTTAACCAGTCGTTCATAATCAATCTTAAAACCCCGCTTTGATTAGATAAATCTAGAGAATACTATACGTAGGTAGGTTGTATTTGTAAGTCATATATTCAATCATCTTCCTGCCCTTACCAAGTGGGGTCAGCAAATTCAGCAATACCAAACAAAAACAAAGATACAAAGGTTACCTGGAAGAGATCGCTTTTAGCGATAAGGTCGCCCATTGTACCATATTTTTACATGTTTGTTTTTAATTTATGTTATTTTTCTGGTGTACAATAAAGCTATATTCTATTCTATTCTATTCTATTCTAATACCTACATTTTCTCTCTTTCGTTACCCGCTATCATTCGTAATTTCATTCCTTCACAAAAATATCCGCATTCACAGTCACACAGTCCATAATATAAACATTGTAGGTAATTGTATTCAGACTAAAATGACAATATTCTAGTTAAACTGTGGTTAAACCCAGTAGAGCTTTTATTACAGTAACTGCGAGATAGGTAAAATGTTCGTGGCGACCTAATTTCGTTGAAGAGTGTAACTAAATTTTGTTCTCTACATAGTAAAAGTCTATAAAATTTGCTGCTACATAAAATTGGGACGTGACTCATCTTTTAGGATACGCTCTGTTTGCTTTACTACGACATGTACCTACCATGAATAGTTTGCTCAGCTTGTAGAATTTGAACTTGTGAGTGATTTCGTTTGAAACCTACAGACAAATTTTCAGTTGGTGAACGAATAATAGCACAGACAATAGATACGTACGGTGTAAAAATACGTATTGGTGTAAATATAGTACTTAGGTATCTAGTAGCCCAGCTTTAATAAAAAAAAGTTTTAAACCAAAAATAAAACTGACTTCAATGTTAATTTGCTACGTAGCAAATTAGAGGCCGATAAAGCCAAGTATTTATTGTTACATAAAGTTTTACGGGGAGAGTATGAATCTCTCAGAAATAATAAGGGACACGACGAGAGATATAGGCCTTTCAAACAAAAAAATCGGTCCCTTAATATTGAACTTTCTTTTTTGAAGTCGTTTAAAAACTTTCATACCATCAGAATCAGAATCAGAATAATTTTATTGCATACCTAACTGTTGTACATGTTAAGGTCTTATTTTAAATAGGTACAGGTTTCTACAGTCTATCCATTTCGGATGTGCAACATCAATGGTTAGTAACCTAAATACAAGCACAATTAGGTAAGTAGGTAAAAAGGTAGTTATACCTTTTGAACCAAAATTAAAAGAAACAATAGGTAGTACTCAAATGCGAACAAATACAATTACTTACTTAAATTAAAAATATATAGGTATGTTGTTGTATACTTGTATACATACATTACCTGTTGTAATACTCGTCTAGACTATAAAATACACTATTAATTAGCCAATTTCTAAGTTGATTTTTAAATTTATTTCCTTCAAGGATTTTCAGCTCAACTGGTAACTTGTTATAAATGCGTGCAGCAGAAATAAAAGTACCATTTGCGTACATGGAATTATTAATTTGTGGAATGCAAACATCATATTTATATTCATATTTATATTTACCTACACAAGGTTTATGTTATTTTATGATGACGGTTAGCACGTAATAGATAAAAGTACCTAAGTAGGTACCTGTTAGGCTCTTCTGATTTTCTATTGTTAAATCTGTATTCCATTTGAGATAAATTGCTCATACGTTCCATAGTAGGTGGTACCTAATTTGTCTTAGCAGTAAGTACTGATTTATCCTAAAAGGAATTCACTTACTGAAAACAAGAAGGAATTTATGCACATAATATAGCTTTCCCATGCCAACACCCTATTTCCGCCTGATGGCCTATTAAGCATTTTTACGATGTAAATTTGTTTAGTCCTAACACTTAACCTTTTGGCTTGGTATCTCGGATGTGTGGCGTGGCTACTTCGATATCATCGCTTACAATTTTCCATCCAAGTAAGTTTATGATGAGAGGTAGCCAACTCTTTTTTTTTTTCTCCATTTTCATCTGCGATCGGTCTTCTGACCATAAGCGGATTGCTTTAGTGATTCCGGTGGCATTAAGAGTGAAGAGGCCAGTGCCCTTTCTCCTCTCTCATAGTATGTCCCTCCCTAGTAGCCAACTCTGGTGACGGAGTTTTTAGTTCGCTGAGCCGATCATCCTACCAATATCACCTATTACCTATCTTTGGATATTTTTGTTTCAATCACGGCATATTTGTGTGATTTTGATGAAACTAGGGATAGATGTAGATCGTAGCCTAAGCATAGAAACTATTTAAAATTTTGGTATCAAGCGGGTGCAGACAGCGAAAGCAAGTCTTCAACAATTTAATATGCTTCTTTATTCAACTACATAATTACATACAATTAGGTAGTACAAGTGTCAAGGGAGTTGCGACTGCGATCATTGTGCCTGATTGAGTGCTCTGAACTTCTGGGATCCGTCAATCATACTTTACGACAGACTAGCTTCGTTCGACCCACGGTTTTGTTTTCACAGATTTATTCCTCTTTACTTTGTTACCAGTGTAGGTATTATTTGTACCTATTTGTATCTTGTTATACTTACCTACTTCTAAAGAACATTCGCAAGTAAAACAAGTTCATAAAAACAATTAAAATTGGTTCATCCTTTTGAAAGTTACAATGACACAGACACAAACATAAACATCAATCTTAAAACACTTCTCTTGTTTCAGTCGGAATTTTAAAGCTTTATCTACTGTGCCCCCACCCATTACATTTATATAAATTACCGTGACAACTTGACAACATACAATCATTTAATTTTGTATGTGTCTATTTTCACATAAATAACAGACTTAGTATTCTGGAAGCGGAACAATTCAAGTAAAGTTGTCGTGTTATACAGACACCGCAAATATAATTTTGATGTCATTTTCTCTAAAGGTAATTTCGGGTAAAGTGGCTACTATATTCAGGAGTCTACCTTGTGAATCTTCCAAGTTTTAAGTTAGTGCGGATATGAAAACTGGATAAGTTTGACGCGTGAAGTTTAAACATGAACTTTGCCTCGTAAAGATTTAGAGGAAAGCTCGTAGAGGGTCTACGAAAGTCTACGAGCAAGTTTACAGAAAGTCGATTTTTTTAATGAATTTAATTTTATATTTCATAACAATGAATTATGGACGAATTCATTGGATAAGTAGATTATTTCAGTCCGAAAGTTATCTAATTTGCGTTTCTTACCAAATTCTTGTGGATACTTTTAGAATACTTAACTTTTTGCATTGCGCTGAATTTTCATAAACTCATTTATACAAATACGGCACGGCCATTTGGATCCACAAAGACTCTGAATTGAAAAAGTTTTTGCAAATTTAATTCGACTTTGAAACTCTCGTCTTTGTTTGATATTTGATTGTAAGTACCGCCCACGTTGTATCTAGGTTATCGTACTTTTATTAGGTATACCTACTACCTAACACAATAAGCTCCGCTTACTTTGGGGTTGGTGATGCTGTGTAAAATATCCAGCTGCGCTCCGCGATGGTCTTACTTTCGTATATATTTCAGTAGGAATCTTTACATAATGTTGAGTCGGAAACCAATTTGCAGCAGCACACTTGGAGGATCGCGAGACACTCTTTATCTTTTTTGATTTATGTTTTGTTTCTCAGTTTATTTTCTTTAGTTTTTGAGTGTTTTTTCTGTTTTTTTTTGGTATTGTTGTTGCAAATAAATATTTTTTCTTTCTTATGTTACAGCTCCACGTAGTGCAATGCATAGATGAATTTATTTACGCACCATTCAACGTGACCAGAACAACTCTATCTGGTGTCGCAGCGTACCGTTCTGCTCTAACGCTGGACTGGCTAGCTGCGGAAGACAACCGCCAGAGGCAGCTGGCTGCGGCCTTCGAGACGGAGGCTGCTCCTCCGATCAGGGTGCTGGCGACAGATTGTATTGTGTACGCGAAACCTGCCTCTGGGAAAGTGGCACGGCTAATGCTGGAGCTTTTGAAGTTGGTTTTTATAAAGTCAAAGATAAAGTAGAAGATTTGTAAGAAATTTGATTTGTAGCGTTACTTTCATCATGCACGTTTTAACACACTAAAGAGCCTTTGCGGCGTACTTGAAGTCCTTTTACCACACTGCTTTGAACTAGTGACACGAAAAGGTGATTTTGCACTGGTGTTCTAGTGGAAGCGGATTCTAATCCTGAGGTCGTGGGATCGAATCTGTGCACCAATCAGTTAAAAAATCTAGTCTATGCCAGTACTCTCAAACGGTGAAGGAAAACATCGAGAGGAAACCAGAAAGAGGAATGATTTTAACTAGGTATATTTTGACCAGGAACTTAGAAGGAGATGATGGCTTCCTCATCCTCGAACTGATTCAAGCCCTCGTGAGGTCGAAGCTACTCGTGGAGACTTCCATGCTGGATGCTGAGCCAGACCTGGAGGCACTGGTAAAGACACCCGGCGTGATGATGGGGGAACCGCATGCTACCTTTCCAAGGATCCTGGCCATGGTTTGGATTTCAGCCACGGATCCTTCCGCCATGAAGAAGCATGGGTGGTGTCCAATAACCAAAGTAAGAATTAGAGTAATGTCGAGTTATTCAAACAAACACAAATAGCAGGAAGTCCAGTGTGTGATTTCCAAGGCATGGTAGCACAAAGATCTGAGATCAGGTCTACCTAATCTCAGATCTTTGTGGTCAAAACCGACTTTTATTCAGTCGATTAATATTAATAAGTATTAAAGCTCTAGTTTATCAAGAAACATGCATTGGGTTCAAGTTCAATGTTGGGTTCCAGGTGAACAAATACTTGACAGTCACTCGACCGGTGCAGATTGCGAAGCAGCTACGCTCTCTGGACCCTATCCTTGCGCGTGCCAGATTCATCATGGAAGAGTTCGTGCAGCATGTCACTCCTATCAACGTTTATGACACTAAAAACGTCGGCTTTGGGAAGAGGGTAGGTTTATACTGTCCTATGAATCCTACTAATGTTAGGTGGATTCATGTAGGTCCAAAATCAATGAGATGGAATTGATAACTTAAGTTGACCGCAGTTCATGTTCTCGTTTATCTTACAGGCAAGGGCTAAGGTCACACGAACGGGTCCTCAGATGGCTTATCCACCAAGATCTACGCCATTTGTAAGTTTCTTAAATCTTAAAACTTTTATCATCCATTAAGCTCTTTCAGCATGCTTTATTGCCTGGGATATAAAAAAATATAGAAAAACGAAAGGCAAATTCGTGGACGTGGTTTTTTAACTATTAACTTTATTTCATCAATGGATTTTGCGTTTCGTAAAATTTATATGCGCTTTAACACGAGCTCTGAACGGTGAAGGAAAACATCGTGAGGAAACCAGTTAGTATTCTTATAGGCGGCGATGGGCTTGCAACCTGTCACGTATGGAATACTAACTTCTGCAAGATGTGGGCATGTATCAAATATGTATTTGTACATGCCTCTGACTACCCCCTTAGACATTTTCAAAAAGGATCTGGAATATAAAAAGATCTGAGAGAATGTCTACCGCGCCTTGGGGATACAGTCGTGAACCTGTGTGTGTGTGTGTGTGTGTAACTTTATTTATGGTTTATGTGCTGGACAAGCCTATTCCATACCAAATGTCCCAGGCATTACACCGCACCGTCCCTTTGAGTGTTAGGCATAACTTGTCTTTACGCTGTATAAATTATCTACTAAGACCGCTCGCAGACTACAGACTTTCTATCGGCCGATAGTTGAGACGGGCTATTCATACTCATTACGAGCCGAAGTGTAATCCGTCTCAACTATCGGCCGTTAGAAAGTCTGTACTCTGCGAGTGGTCTAAAGATGTAAAGGTCTAAGTTTTTTCACTAATTCTTGGTGTTTTCAGAACGTATACCACCCAGTGGTACACATGAAACATGCTACAACAGAATTCGCGAAAGTTGATCTGATTGGAATAAATGGAGCCAATATGATAAGTAGTTCAAGTTACAGAAAGATGAACAATATGTTTTTGATGACACTTGTGTTTGCAACGTTTTATTTTTTAAATGTTTTCTGAAGTCACTTTGCCTGTTTTTTTGAGACTAAGTTATTACTTATTTAGTAATTTCAATGAAAACATGTGGAATTAGAACCTCAACACAACACTTTTTTCGAAATGGAGGATCCAAGTCACGACTGTATCCCCAAGGAACGGTGCTTTTAGTTATTTTTTAGGTCATTTTATTTCAAGACAAAATTGTTATTGACGAAAAGTGTGTAATTATCGGAAAATTCTCACATTTTGCGTAAGTTGGTTTTCCATACGTGACAGGTTGGAAACCCATCACCACCTCTCTCCTAGAGTTGTTTCCCTTCATCGTTTCGAGCTTGTGTTTGTTACTCAAGTTTGTTAGGTCAAGAAACTTTGAAGAAACTTTTTTGAGCAATCATCTTTCTCAACGTCAATCTGTCAGCTGATGTCGGAAACAAAACGTCAACAATGTTTTGATAAAATGTTGTGACGGTGACCGTGGTTTTCGAAGAATTTCAGGAGATAAATTACCATGAGTGAGCCCAGCAGAACATGGAACCAAAAGTGTGCCATGTGTTGTTTTGGCTAATTATTATGGTAAGTTTTATTTGGTCTTCTTTTATGGAAGTTTTTTGTTAGCCCTATGAGATATATGAAAGTTACTTTTTTTTTACATAAACCACAGTGTATCTGATAAGGTACCTACTTGCAAGTTGCATTTATGATTTATGTGTGTGATTTGCACATTAGCATTGGTGATTACTTAATAGATGGAATCAGGATTATGTAGCTGTTGGCGGCCTGAACAACGTCGTCACCAGAGCGGACACTAGCTTATAAACAAACTTGCTTTTTGTCAGTGCCCTTCAATATGCTCTGACATGGACTTGGAGCCGGACCTGTCAGAAGACCGCTGGATGTACAGAGTCCAAAAGAAGGCAGATGGTCCCTGCTCCAACATTCGGCCATCTGCGAGGGACATCGTCAGACGGTTCTACGCCGTCTTGCCCTAGTGAGTGAGCTAAAGCTTTTGTGTAGCTTGCTTGTTCTCATCACGGAACACTTATATCCTTCCAAGATAGTCAACTCAACGTTCTGTCTGATCGGCAAGCAACGGTGACCTGGTGCCATTATAAAATGATTGCTTTAGTGTTTTATTATCAGTCTCGGCTATTAAGCCATGACGCAAGCTTTGGCCTGAGTTAGCCATTATCTCATTCGAACTTCCTTTTTTCATTACGAATTGTGCAAAGCCACTAAAAAAATATTATTACAGTCTGGACAAGGATCACTCGAACACGGCGTTCCTCCACAAGTTTCGTGCGACAATATACGGAATGTCTGAGGGAGATGACCCGCTGGACAGAGAGGGAGCATTCTACGCTGCTATCCTGACTCCGCTGGTCTTCCTCCAGCAGTACAGGGACATGTGGTGTATATTGGAACGGGTGAGATGGTATCCTTTGATGCTGCTGCTGATTGCTTAGGTTGCCTGATTGAGTTCATTGGCTTCAGATATTTTTTTTCACACTTAATATGATGATATTTTTAAGAGTCACATACGTAGTCCTGATCCCACAAAGGATGCCTTATGTCAGGTATCAGAAACTATGAGTACCATGGTACTTAAAGTTTTACCGTGCTGGTTTCGTCTCGCGGGAATCGAATCCAATTCGGATTCGCTTCACATTTATGTATATTATGTACTAGCGAGCCACTCCGGCTTCGCACGGGTGCAATGTGCAATGCACAAAATAATAATATACCTTCCTTAATTCTTCTTTCTTCTTCTATTGATGAAAAAGCGTACAGAGAGCTTCATACTTTGAGTATAATGAGTGGATAAGTATGATGCGTATTTTATATACATCTTGTGTAGTTCCACAGGGCACTGCGCCTGTACCAGATCTCACATCCCACCGAGAAGCGATCTGCGTTGAAGCTGCTGCAGAACTTCAGGGCAGTTAATCAGAAGGTATAGACAAGTTCTTGAAAATTGTATACTTGTATCTCCATCTGTGGAACTCGTAGGATTGTAACAAAACTTTGCTAAGTACTTGATTTGCTAGGTAATGATTGTTATTTGAAGTGTTCATGATTCATACCACGGCCATACCAGCGATGATGGATTTGCCCAAATTCAAATGTAATTTTACTCTATTCTATATTGTATTTATTCTATAGTCTATAGTTTTGAATGATTTCCCTACAGATCCGTAAGTTCATCGCCGACTTGCCGGGCGCTAACCCCGTCACGCGCTCCGCGCACCAGGAGGAGGCAGACGATGAGCTGCATGACAAAAAAGACATTCGATATCTCAAGGAACTCATTAAAAACCTTGGCTGACTGTACATATTCTTTTATTGAAACTTAAAGTAATTAAAATAAGCCTATGAACACAATGTTTTTCCGACCTCACGTAGCATGGATTGTGGGCAGGAGAATGATGATGATAGATAACTGTGTTCTTGGTTGAATGAAAATAAACAGGGTGTTTTTATTTTTGTTCACTAGGAGTTTTCCAAAAAGCTCAAACATGAGATCAGCAAGGCAATTCACACATCATTCGGATACATGAACCCCAAGAACTTCATAATCCTATTTCAATTTGATCCCATCGATCGATCTCCTAAAAGAATGATAGGCACCAAAACCGTGTTTGTTGCCCTGATTCTTCACGGTATTGGTCGCGAAAGAACAGGAGTAAAATAAGTTTAAAGAATATTCTAAGTAATCCCAGCGGTCCTACCGAATAAAGGCTTGTGTGTGGGCTTGTGTTGTGTAACAAAAATGTTAACACATTTTTGTCTTTCGACTCTTAGGCCGCGAACGCACAGGCAGGCGGCTTGATTAGCGCCTAGAGCCTAGTAGCGTGGATCCTGGCTACTTGCTAGCTAGATGCCAAGCGCGCAGTGCGGCCGGTTGCGAACATTTTAGAATATTCGTTTTACTAAGCTACTCGCTAGGTGACTCGCTAGGCTCTAGGCGCTAAGGAAGCCGCCTGTGCGTTCGCGGCCTTATTGATTACTTGTATTGACTAAAATGCCCGGTTTCTATATTCAACGGACATGCGTAGGTTAGAGCTACGACTCGTTTCTAGATACAAAAGTGTGACAGCTAACGTACCCCCGGTTTCTAGCTGTCGAACTTTTGTATGTGGAAACGAGTCGTAGCTTTCACCTACGACTGTACGTTGAATATAGAAACCGGGGGTAAGGGTCGATTCACATCTGACGGAAGATCCGTCGCGGATTATCGGTCGCGGAACGCCAGAACTGACAAATGTATAGAAAAACACTCGACCGTTCACACTCGACGGATGATACGTTAGTCCGTCGAGTGTGAACGGTCGAGTGTTTTTCTATACATTTGTCAGTTCTGGCGTTCCGCGACCGATAATCCGCGACGGATCTTCCGTCAGATGTGAATCGACCCTAAGTGTAGCGACACATCTGCGGAACGTACGCCGATCGTTCGGTTGAATACGCTCGCAGTGTATTTCAAGATCCCTATGAACTCAGAGAAATAACCTATGACACATCAGCAAAAAATTACGTCGCGTTTTCGCGTTCGAAATTACGACCGAAACATTAGCCGCTGAACTTACGGCTGGTGTGTCGCTATACCAATATAATATTTATGGATAGGTAATATGGATACGGAGAGAAAGACAAAGGGATAAAGACTAAGTAAAAATAAAATTAAGTGAAGGTCTTAAAAATATACATTCATATTGAATGTTACATTCTCCTGTACGGTGTAAAGCTTGTTTGAAAGAAATAGGTGATACCCAGTGTAGTGACTGCAAACACCAATATAACTAACATAATATACATCAGGACCATGTCATCACAGGGTTTGTAGTAATTCTGGCTTTTAATAAAACAGTCATCCTGTCTATCCTTGAGAGTGATGAAGCGTGCCTTCATAATGACATTGTTCGTCGTGATGGTTGCAACAAGAAATGTGCTAACTCTCTTGCTTTGATAGAGAGTTTCAAAAACATCGATGCCGTTATCCCTGGGGAGATAACTGGCGATATCCTGAGCGAAAATTCTGGAAACAAAAAATGCAGCGTCAGAAACTGTATGCCTGTTAAGGCTGATCAAGCTAAGTGGAGGGTTAGTTAAGTAGGGAGTCCAAAGCTATACGGGAAACTGGTCGTGGCAGGGGGCCGGTCTAATGCCGGCCATACACACTACGGTCTACCGGAGAGGTCCACCTGTGCAGGTATGCCTGCGCAGGTAGATCGGAATGTGTGTGGGAATAGACCTGTGCAGGTTTTTGAACCTGCACAGGCGACCGGCGCAAGATCGAAAATCGATTCTTTCGAGTGACACCGTACGGTGAACTGAAGACCGCTCCGATACACCGGAACGTCCCCATACACGCTACCATTGTTCGGTTGACCTGCGCAGGCATACCTGCACAGATTACCTCTCCGGTAGACCGTAGCGTGTATGGCCTACATAAGCCCTTGTCATCTGATAATGTCGTCTGGATAGATGTCATGTATGGATATTGTTAAGGTGCTGGGCTAGTCACATTAAACCTATGTGTTTCTTCTCTAAAACCAACGTTTAACCAAGTTAAAACCTTTAAAACTTACTTGTAGTTCTGATAGTCGTAATAGTGCTGAAAACGTTTCATCTGTGTCAGATTTCTTATGCTGAGTAAAACATCGTCAAGCTCAGTTTTTTTTGGAAGGAAGTTAAGTACAGTACCCAATTTCTGAAAAGGAAAAGAACATAACTCCATCATCAGATCAGTTGTCACTATAATGTGATATTGTGTGTAGATTTTTTTTTGTACGCGTAAGTGATACCCCAGTTATAATACTTTGTGATAGGTGCTCATTCGTCTTTAGCTTAGGTAAGTATCCTACGCTCACAGCAACAACGTACATAAAAAACCAATCCTTCAATGGACCAATCCTTCTTGACAGCCTTCGTGAGATGAACAAACTATGGCAACTATATTAGAATTCGAACATGGAACTCATCGATGAATGGATGATGAATCAATCATCATTGATTGTGCTTTTATTGAAAACTAGCAGGTCTGCGGTATCTTTATAATAAAAAATTACGATCTCTGTTGCGTAGTGGGTGAAAGCCCGCTTGGGACGCAAAAGGTTGCGGGTTCGATCCCCGCCGCGAGATAAATGTTTGTATGATCTGCAAATATTTATTTCGGGTCTGGGTGTTTCTATGTATTATATGTATGTATTTACAAATAAAAAGTATATAAGTAATATATCAGTTATTGTTTTTGTCACTATTCTCTTGTGTACAATAATGAAGTAAGTAGTACAGAAGTTATCTCTGGTTCCCATTGTACATGGTTCCATTAGCCCCAAATTAAGCTTTGCTTAACTTGGGGCTAATATGAATACCGAGTTCTTTATCAAGTTATAGAGTTTTATACCGTGCAAATTCAAGTTTCATCCAAATCCTTAGTACAACCGGTAGTACAAGTGATACAAAGGTGTGTCATTTGTACTACCAGTTGTACTTCTTATAGTAGTACTACTGACACTGAGGGCTTTCAAACATGGTTCAGTCATTTCCATGTGAAGACGCAACATTCAATAACTAGAAAAACTATTGGAATTGCTTACCAAAGCAGCTTTTACCGTCGCAGTGTTTGACCAACCAGGTACTAGCCAGAGGACTTTGTGTTTGCTAATCAATTCATGCTCCGCAGCTTGATGAGCCAGCGTATCGACTTGCCGTTCATCCATATTGGCTAGAATGATCCTTGCGTCATAATATTTCAGAGTAGCCAATGCCTGCAATTTGTTTGAGGAGCAATTATTCAATTTCTCTTTTGCACCATCTTTTAATTATATTTTTACAGAACACACGAAAACTGGAACAGTGCTTTCAGTACCTAAGTAGTAGGTCATGAAAGTCTTCATCTCATCGTCTTGACACTTTCAAAACAGTAGATAGAAATAAGTAAGTGCTGATAAAAAGTTGATCGAGGAAAACAGAAGAAGAATACATGCCGACCCAAAATAATTGGGAAGATGATGTTGAATCTCACTTCATTAAGTCAAATGATTTTTACCTCAGAGAAGTCATAATGCTGTTTTATTTTTTTCGCTGTCATCATCACGTGCGATATATCATTCTTACTGAACAAAATCCTCAATTCCTGTTCAACGTCATTGCTTCCTTCTGAATCGTCGGACAGCACTGCGATACGGCTCCATTTTTTCACCTTCATGAGCTCGAGCACAGCGCGCGCAAGCTTCTTCCGCGAAGTCACTTGAATTACTCTATTGTCATACAGCTCAGCAGTTTTCGGCACAGTATAAGCTTCATCATAAAATACCACTGGCTTATCAGTCACTTCGACATAGCGTGGATTTGGTGCAATAATTAAAATGGTATTCTTACCAAACCTAGTTTTTTCTTTGCAATCCCTCCTCTTAAAAGTTATTTTAATGGATGCAGAATCAAAATACGAAAATGTGGTGTATGAGCTAATGTTTGTAATATAATCTTTAGAGCAGACGAGTATTGTGAAGGATGTAAGGTAGTCTTTCTCCGGTAAATGTAGAGTCAAATTATATAAACTTGGAATAGACGTGATTGCCTGCGATACAATCTTTACTTTCTCGTTTTTTCTTTGAAGACTACAAGTTTCGTTATAAATGAAAGCATTTGTGCAATTGTCTATATTACCGGACCACGCATAGAGGAGCTTGTTGACGTCATTATAATTGTTGTTATAGAAATCTGTTATACCCAGATGTATCATGTATCTGTAATAATCCTATAAATATTATAAAGGCGAAAGTTTGTAAGTATGGATGTATGGATGTATGGATGTTTGTTACTCTTTCACGCAAAAACGGCTGGACCGATTTGGTTGAAATTTGGTATGTAGATAGGTGATACCCTGGATTAACACATAGGCTACTTTTTATCCCGATATTCCCGCGGGAACGGGACTTACGCGGGTGAAACCGCGGGGCGCAGCTAGTATAATATAATAATATAAAACTGAAATGGAATGAGGCTCTAGCTAGGCCCTACAATGGGATTATTAAAAATATATGTGAATGATGAAGATGAATAAGTTACCGTAAATATTTTGAATCCTCTATCACTTCCATAAGATATGGTGAACAGTTATCTAAAACTTCATAGTGAGTAATATCATACATCGAGGCATCTCGACTCTCCATATTATCATAAAAATAATATGGTGGTATAATCATTTCGTTAAAAAATCTTGAATTTAATTCATGAATAAGTAAACGATTTATCTTTTGGTCATCATTGTTTTCTGTCCTGAATATGTACAATACATATGGATCTGAAAATATAACAGAAAATGAGTATTTTTGTACAAAAACTTCATGAACAAATATGAGACTTTGCTCATTGATTCAACTCATACCTGGATAATCAACTGAGCATCTTGCGTCGACTGAAACCACTTGGAACAAAACCCATAGAAAAAGAAAAAACACAACAGCATACATTTTACCACATCACTTGAACATTCGTTATGTACTAATTAACTTTGAACTGAAAATAGCACCAACCTTAGAGGATAAAAGTTATTTTAATTAAATTTCCTTATTCATGTTTATCTAACAAACATGATCACAGACATGGTGTGCATGGACATAAATAAATCAATAATTTAAATGTCTACCGTCTTGGTTTAATTGTGCAATTTTATTATGATTTATTATTAAATTGCAACATAATTAGGAATAATAATTGATTTAACATTTTATTGTAAACAGGAAAAATAAAATAATTTATATCAATTGTGTGGATACATCTTTATTTAAAAAAAAAATCATCTCCAAAATGAAATGCCACGTCGTGTCATAAAACGTATATTTACAATAATTATAATAATCGTCTATTTTAACTATTCAAATTTCTGCTATAATACAATAAATAAATAGTAAATTGTAGATTTTGTCTATTTCATGATATACAAGCTCCAGTTTCTTCTACAGTCGCTAATGATGTCTGGACACGAGGGCAGGGCAGTGAGGGCAGTACCAATAGGGCAATAGCAAACATCATGCTATATTAGACAGCTTGATGTTTGCTGCTGCCCTCACTGTCCTGCTCTCGTGTCTAGGCTACAACAGAGCTTAACTTTAAATATAGTTCTAACTAGCTCGATAGATGGCGTTGTTACGCAATATTTCAAACATTAACGGTATTGTTCCGTCATGAACGATTACCTACTTAGCAGTGCCATCTATTTATCAATTCTGAAAAACATTGAGAAAAATATTGTGAAAGACTAGTTTTTTAAAGAAGCCCTTTGATTGGCAGCTGAAGAAACCAAAGCGATGTGTTATATAAATACTATATTGTTATATCACAGGGAGACTAAGCCTATCGGCACGCTTGAGATATGGCTTGCTGAAGGGTACCCAGAGCTGCTGAGGCGTTGCCGTTTTGTATAAGTGCGCTCACGAACTGAAATTAAAAAAAAGATTATAGAGAACACTCGGTGCTCCTACAGAACTGCAGAGGTTGGCATTGAACATGTTAATCACGCTATACTAGCTTTTGCTCGCGGCATGCTCGCATTAGTTTACATACTTGTTAGGATGTTAGGGTTGTTTTGCAGGAACAAAAGTTTTTCTGGATGAAAGCTCACCCTATGTCTCTAGATGCTAATTCGCTTGCTAGAACCTGGGGCCGTATTCGAGTTCGTATTTTCGTTCTTTTGATGAATATTCGGATCCTACCATGATTTCCGACTTCAAGGGACAAATTTTTCGGTTTGTAATATTTGGTCCTAGGTTAGGACCGTGTTTTAACGTTTGAAAAATTGGCCCTTGAAGTCAGAAATCGTGGTGGGAGGCATCCGAATATTCCGAAAAAAGGATCATGAGGATCATACGGCACCAGGTCGTGTAGTAGGTACGAGTATATATCTTTTCCTGTTTAAAACAGAATAGGTAGGATGCATTCTCAAATGGTGAATGAAAACATCGTGAGGAAACCGGCACGAAGTTCGAAAACATTAAAGTAAAAAACTGCTACTGGTTCGAAAGAAAGACACGGGAAGCTTAGAATCTTACGTTGGCAAGAGGTCTCTCCACTTGTGCTAAGATCCTGGCGACTGGAGGCAGGGAGGTTGCTGTGAAGACAGCGGCAATGTTGTTACTCCTCACGCTGAACGCGTTGTACAGACGCTTGGCTGTGCAGTATTGCTCGTTGATGAGCCTGAAAACAACTTACTTTCAAGTACATGTATACCCCTATACCTACCCTAAGGGGATGCTGTGGTGTCGTTCAGCCAAAGACAAATGACGCAACATAATTAAAAAAGATGTACCTACTCCATGTTGGGGAATCCCGACGATGCGATCGATGGTCAGGATCCCCTAACTAAACAATGAGGATAACGATGCAAAGAGAGTCCTAGATGTAGCATCCATGCGTGATTTGAAACTGCATGGGTAATTTTTTTGTTGAAAAATGATCCCCATGTGTGAGGAACACAAATTCAAAACTGTAGTCCATCGTTCGAAATAATTTCTTTATTCTAGTTCATTATAGCGAAGTATCAGCAGAACGCATTTACGATGAAACCGTTTGGCTGTTCAACCGATCGCAACCAATCACAGTGCGGGAAACGTCAGTTTTCGACGAATTTCACGGAACGGTTGCATCGCGGGTGCGTTCCACTGAATTACGGATCGCTATTTGGTCTGGAAGTATAGTGCCTCTCTCTCTCTCTCTTCCCGACTATTTACCCCACATGGTGGTGGGGTCAGCCTTCCTACCACTCTTCCTCCACTTCGCCCTATCCATGACGTCATCATGTGAAACATTGCATGCCTTTATATCTCGTTCCAACACAGCTGTCCAGGTTGTTTTTGGTTAGATCTAGAGGGAGACCTCTAGATCTTTTACCGGAGATGGACAGTCCCAGTACCTGGTTGCCAACGTAATCGGGTGATCTTCTGGAAGTATAGTGCCTAGTGTAGGTTAAACTCTATATTCCTTGTGTACTCACGAAGCAGTAGATGCAGTGCTATCGTCAATCACCGCGTTCCATGCAGCTTCAAAGTTGTAAGTCCTGCCGCCACCATTGCAGCCTGACACTGGTCCAATCTAAAAGTTCGTATGAGTTATTGGCCAACTGTTTTGATTAGAACAAGATGAAAGAAAGATAAATAAATAAATAAATAAATAAATAAATAAATAATGCTGGACATTTCACACAGCATCATCTAGCCCCAAACTAAGCAAAGCTTGTACTATGGGAACCAGATAACTGATATACTACTTATATTATACTTTTTGTTTGTAAATACATACATATTATACATAGATGTCCAATATGTTCAACTGGTTGAACAAATAGTTGAATATATTGGACTTCGTCAACTCTGGTAACGAAGTTTTATGGCTGACATGCTTCCGTCATGGCTTAACGACTCAATAAACGGGACCGACAATTTAACGTCCCTTTGAAGCACGGAAGCGTTTAGTTGATAGTGGCACTAGCGGTCTCCCATCCATTTTTGTGACCGCATAGAACGTTGCTCAACTTTGAAAGCAAACATTTATTTTATCAGGTTGCGTAGCGAGCAAAATTGTACGAGAGAAGTAACAAGAAGTAACCTTTTGTAACGCACTTAAAGTTCATCCACCATACTGGTTCGTTTTTCTTCATTAAATTTTATATTGGGAGCTACAAAACTAAGTACACGCAGGATTCCAACTAATAACTTTCGGATTGAAAGTAGACTCTATTAGTTCAATAATAGAGCTTATTAAATAGCGGTGCAGCCATGCAATGCAAAGGTCGCCATCCATCATTGTCCCGTGGGAGCATCCATCATCCAACTAATCGCATTGTCTCAGTTTCGACCAATACAATAGTATTGTAATTGTTTTTATTTCAAACGGATGATTCATTGCATTTTGATTTAAATTGAAAAATTCATAATTCAATTCTTTGCGAGATACAGCAAAGAAGTGTACATCATAAGAGATAGGTAGCAAAGGTTTAGGTATCATATAGCATCCCAAATAGACTGTGAAGTCTAGGCCCTATAAGTGAAAAGAAAGATGGTACGTACCGCGAAACGTGCTGCTTGTCGGTTTTTCCTCAGATTGATGAGCAGGTCCAGGTTCTTGGCGACGAGGTTCACGAAGTTGTTGAGGGCCTGGCGGTAGTTTCCGCTAGCGTAGGCGTTGATGAGCTGAGAAAAAAACCCAGTTCTGAATGAAGTAAGTTCGAATGAGTCAATGGCCAATTCTTATGGCGGAGTTTGCACCGAGTTAATAGCTGAGTCATAGCGAGATTTGGTCCTATAGCGAACTAGTCAAATTGCGATGTGGTCCAACCGCTCCTAACCCCATTTAACGTGCCCTCCGAAGCATGCAAGCGTTTAGTTGGTAATGCCAGCAATCACCCATTCTCTTTGTGACTGCTTAGAACGTTGTTAAACTTCGACGATTCATCAGGAACGAATAAGCACGTTACACCTGGTAGAAACAGTCACCAGTCAGTCACCAGTCATCTCATTCTGTCCTATTGAAATGCATATATCTTACTGTAGAAGAAATACAGGCGTCACCGGGAAGACCTGTGGCCTGGGCCAGCATGACGGTCACCGCCTGGCCGAGGGCAAGGCTTTGCGCGGATTTGTCTTTTGAGGCAGCCAGGTCGTTGATCATGTTCTTTAGAGTAATGTAGTATACGGTGGAGTCACCATCGTCTAATATGCTGAAGAGGCCATCGGTGAGGTGGCTGTGAAGAGAAGATTTATAATAAAATTAGTATTTTGAGAGTGGTATTCCACATGGATATTAAAACTCTTGAACTTCTTAACGACTGAGAGAATGTCTAACGAGCTTTGTGCATACATACAGCACGATAGACATTCTCTCAGTTTTTAGAAAATTAAAGTAAATAAATAATGCTGGACATTTCACACAGCATCATCTAGCCCCAAACTAAGCAAAGATTGTACTATGGGAACCATATAACTGAAATACCTACTTATATACTTTTTGTTTGTAAATACATACATATTATACATAGAAACACCTAGAACAGATATAAATATTTGCAGCTCATACAAACATTTATCCCGCGGCGGGGATCGAACCCACAACCTTCTGCGTCCCAAACGGGCTTTCACCCACTGCACCATAGAGGTCGTCAAGTAGGTATGTGTGAATATAGAACATTCTAGAATTTTTCAGGATTTGCAGATACTATTTCTTCTTTCCATTTATCATATTGTAGTCACGACAGAGGCTTTCAGTCAGGCGTCCTAAAAACTCCGTCACCAGAGCTGATCACTAACTCAGACGAACATAGTTACTTTATATTATTAGTATAGATAGTATAGATTAGAAGTCAAGGTGCCTTCTTAAAATTGGGCAAAGCTATCAAAATTCTGTATAGTTTTTGACTAAACCCTCATTTGAGTTATAAAAACTTAAGTTCTTTACTTACTTAGAACGACCAATGTTTTTAGAGACGCCAACTTCATTGATGTCGGCCACCAGGAGGTTAACATCTTCGTAAGAAGAGTATCCTGGGGCTGCGAGTGCACTCTGAAAAATAACACTTGTTTACTTCTAGACTCTTCTTAATCTTAAATCACATTCGAAATTGTTCCAGATTAGCTCACAATAGGGAAGAATTTAAGAAAAGAAGGGCAGGCCTTTGCTCTGTGGGATATCACATCATATTTTTTTTGTAACACAGAAATTAAACGTCTTATCAAAATTTTGGATTCCGACGGGATTCGAACCTGCAACGATCAGACGATCCTCCTAAAGCCGGAGTGCCTTACCGCTCGGCCACAGAACTCTAGTCGTCACAATCCAAATTTTTGATAAGCTCATATTTATCGGTTAACACATCATACTCTTAATTTATAATAATATCAAACATGTATTTATAATAATATCAACTTTTGCGAGTCGGAATTGAAGATTTCCGAACTTATTGAAGACAGACGGCGAAAGAAAACATCGTGAGGAAACCGACAGATCGTAGAATCTTAGGCGCCAAACCCCACGTCGGGCGTCTTCCTATTGGGCGTTTTTCCATTAGCCAGCCCGGCACCGGCACGGCACCGGCATGGCCGTGCACCGGCACCGGCGCCGGGGTTTCGTTTTTCCACTGCGCCGGTGTCGATGCCGGTTTACGCGCTCCGCGCCCTCCTACCCGCCCCGCGCAGTTACACACTCACACGGCTACAATTCATATAAATATGCAATACACATGCAATTTTGCCGGGCCGGCACCGGTGGGAAGCTTGCTACCCCAGCGACTTCGACGGCGCCGGCGGGACTCAATGCCGGGTCGGCGCCGGCGCCGGTAAGTGAAAAAGCGAGCCATACATTTTCATACATTTTTGCTTCCCCGGCAACGGCACGGCGCCGCCGCCGGCGCCGGTGCCGATGCCGGGCCGGGAAATGGAAAAACGCCCATTCCATTCAAATGTCATACTAACTATTCAATTCACAAAACAAAAACAATCGGATGTCCGATCAACGACATACCGTGTGTCCTAATTTGTGCTTTATTTCCATGCATTTAGTATGACATTTGAATGGAATAGGAAGAGGCCCGACGCCACATACCTAAGTGCAATAATATGGTGTCACATGCACAAAAGAAGCTTCTTTGAGGGTCAAACCCTTTCACCACACTGCTCTAGTTCGAAAGAACTGGTCAGGACAAGCAGAATTACCGAACTTTACGAATTCAGTAGGTTTTTAATGTTATTTCAGAATTTGAAGTGGGATTCTAAAAACTTAAAGACTGGCTTGAACTCCACCTAACCCGTAATTCTGCAAATTGTCGAATAGAGTCTGTAATTAACTCTAAGGATCATAAAGACCTCACAATTTAGGGTCAAAGAGACCCCTCTTTAAGCAAATTACCCGAAACTTGTAATTATGGAGCGTGCTAACGACTTTCGACTTGGTTTTATTTTGAGTATTAAAATTTTAACGTGTAATTTCTACTCATTCTATACCTAAGGCTTTGTAACACTGGGTACTAGAGAGTCTAAAACCCTTGTCACTAAGTGTCGTACTCCGAGATAGGATAATGAATGTTTGGTTAGTTTAGCAAATTACATCATCATCACGCGTACCCCGTCTTACCTCTGCTGGGCATTTTAGTCTTCTATTTTGAATGTTTTGAGTTATTTATTTTGATGTTTGTGTTTCGACCAGGATTCGCATGAAACTAAGCACAAGTAGTGAAGCAGATAGTGGTCTTGAATAGCGTTATATAGGTTCTTTAAATTTTAAACTAACTTAATTCTGAAATTGGGTTCAACAAATTAATTAAAAAATATTTATGTGATGATTTTTTTGTTTTGTTTTGGAAATCCCGAGAAAATCGATAATGACTATCCTTTCAATTCATTGTTGCTTCCTGTATAACTTAGTCCATTCAAGCGTGCATGTGTGTGCGCTCGGATGTAGCCGAGCGATTGGTGGAATGTCTATTCTCCTTAAAAATCATTATGCAACATGTCCTATAAAATAAAATAAAAATGAAGTGAAAACTTATATCGGCTTAGGAAATGAATTGATACGTTCAAGCATCTATTTACAACCAAAAACTGAAGCCTGTTAGTTTGTGTAGTTTAAAATGAAAGACCCTGTATTTAGAGATATGCGAGAAAGGCACACAAAAGTTGAAATGAAGATTGTCTCCTATGAAAGAAACGCAAGCACCTGCGATACAAGATTTTCAATCTTAGTGCAGGTCTCTGCAACTCACACACATTCTACGAAACCAACTGTAACCTAGTGCCTACATACTTTTTGTAATAACCATACCTGATTTCCTAACCATTTATTTATATATTAAGTTTAAGGAAGTACTTGTTTCACACATTATCTGTACGATTGTCTATTTTTTTTTGTGAATAAACATTGATTTGATTTGATTTGAAGGTGAAGCCACGTTTTGTCAGCGTTGTAAGCGCTGGGCCCAGCACTTACGGGCCACTTGTACCATTGGGCAGTAGGTACCATTAAATAAATAATACTGGACATTTCACATAGCATCATTTACAAGCTAAGCAAAGCTTGTACAACGGCAACCAAATAACTGACATACTACTTATATACTTTGTGTTTGTAAAAATTGAAAATTGAAACATAGAAACCAGACCCGAGATAAATATTTGCAGATCATACAAAACTTTTATCCCGCGGCGGTAATGGTTCTATTGATGTTGGCATCAATTTGTCCCCATTATACCACGACAAATAAAACTCAAATAAAACTATAGCGCTTCGTTTAAACCAAACTTCTTTATCATGCGCCAATCTAACATTAGCTCACAGGCATAGCAAGCTGAAGTGGCAGTGGGCGGGGCACATAGCTCGTAGAGCTGACGGCCGTTGGGGCAGAAAAGTTCTCGAGGGGAGGCCAGCCGGAAATCGCAGCAGAGGACGGCCCCCCACGAGATGGAAAGACGATCTTGTAAAGGTTGCTGGGAGCCGTTGGGTGCAGGCTGCACAAGATCGATCGCTGTGGAAATCTATGGGGGAGGCCTATGTTCAGCAGTGAACACTAGATGGCTGAGATGATGATGATGATGAATCTAACATTACAGTCCACATGTGGCCGACATTGTTACCATAAATAAAAAGTGAATTCGTTACTCAAACGCGTTTGCAATTTCAATTGCTTGTTACGTTTCAATTTAGTGACAAACAATTGGGATTATCAGCTGACAGGAATCCAGTTCCCGCGGGATCAGACCGCCTGTCGCGCACCAAGCCGGTCTCATAACTCACTATTCTGGATTTGTCACGTTTTTGTTATGATTTTGTCCAAATTGGATGACTATTTCGCGATTTGAAATCACGAAATAATGCCAATAAAGGATGCGGGTTTGATGTTCGCCGTGATAAATCTTTGTGATGATTTGGAAAGTAGTTTTAAAGATAAGTCTGTTTACCCTGACCAACGGTATAATTGAGTTAAATTGATTTGAGTTTGGGAAAAAGATATCAATCACTATCAAATACTAATACTCGTAATACCCCCCATGCATGCCTGTCAAAGGTCCGGGGCTCCATAGTCCCGAGATATTTAACATTGACAAACAAAATAATCACTACATAGTATAAAACAAAGTCGCTTTCTCTGTCCATATATCCCTATGTCCCTATGCATGCTTAAATCTTTAAAACTACGCAACGGATTTTGATGAGAGTTTTTTCCATAGATAGAGTGATTCAAGAGGAAGGTTTATATGTATATTGTATAATAAATGCAGAATATAGTAGAGGAACACTGATAATTGAAGAGGTATCTAATGTGATGTCGTGAATTACTAATCATTTTTTTGCGCTTACATTGCAAACGCTGGCTCAACCCTAATATTTAGCATCAGCATTACACCCGTGCGAAGCCGGGGCGGGTCACTAGTAATATTATAAAGAGGAAAGATTTGTTTGTTTGAATTGAATGGACTCTGAAACTTCTGGACCGATTTGAAAAATTATTTCACCATTAGAATCCTACATTATCTCTGATGAACATTGGCTATATTTTATCCCGGAAAAGAGAAATTTTCCTAAGGGACCGCGGGTAGCACCGCAACGGACAGCTAGTCTGCGATAAAACTAAAAATTGTCCAAAGTTAAAGTTGTTTTACTCAAATGTACAGTAGAGATGATAGAGGCTAGGCTGATTCCGCCAGAAATCTAGAGCTCTCAGTCCCTGAATAAGAGATGAAAATATAAGTTTAGACTACTCACGGTGGCGACCAGAAGAACTAAACCGAAGCGAAGCATGATGCTGGCCTGTGTACGATCTAACGGTATATACTATACACGAAATCTCCCTTTCTACACCCCTATATATACATAATATACAATGAAATAAATAACAAGCAACTGTTCAAACATTCTAGTTTGCAAATCGATTTAACCACGTCTAAAACTGTCACCAAACTTCGTTATTTGTATGGTGCTAGAGTTGTAATTCCAATAGCAAGCTTGTTTGTGGAGCTAGATGAATTGGACAAAGCAATTAATTGAATCGTTTGTTAGTTGGTTTGGGAGTATTAACGCAAATTGTCTTTATTTTGAACAATGCACAAATTATCTCGGATTGTATGGACGTCATGTGATACGTAAACTTGAATACAAGCTAATGCTTCATACAAACAAGATTGAAATCGACAACACAAAACTTTTACTAAAACTAATAAAGCTTTAAAAACTAAAAAAAAGTTTTCAAAAGTATCAATCCTTTAGAAATAAAAATATGGAACGACCTCGAGAGTTTTTTGTACTTTATCAACATCTACACTTACTTTGATGAGCCTCAATTCTCTTTGACTGGCTCCCCACTGGAGCTTGACTTTTAGTTTTAACATGGATCACCTAAAAGAGTGGTAGGCCCCAAACCGTGTTTGTTGCCCTGATTTTTCACGGTATTTGGTCGCGAAAGAACAGGAGTAAAATTAGTTCTCAGACTATTCTAAGTGATCCCAGCGGTCCTACTGAATGTACTGAATAAATGATTTTTGACTTTGACTTTGAGTATACCCTCTCAAACAAAAAAAAGTTTTTTTTAAATCGGCCTACGACGGAGATGCTATCCCTTCTGAAAAAACATCAAAGTAAATATTTAGGTATTAGGTTTTAAAATACGATAATCAAGTCAATTATCCAATTTATACCTACTTCGTTTAAAGGAGAGGCTATTAAAGTAGTATTGAATTTCAATCCAATAAGCCAAATATTTGGAGTATCAAATAATTTTGTACCCGGCTATAAAGACGCGTTTACATTGTTCCGAATAAAAAAGTAAGTTCGTTTGAGTCAGTCTTGTTCTTCTTAGCACAGTTTCCAAAGCGCTCATGGTCGTGCTTGCTTAGTCGTTCTTGAATATCGTCGAAGTTAAGCAACGACCTAAACGTCCGTAAGTGGATGGGTGGTCACCCATCCACTTACGGACGTCTGGCGGTCGCCAGTGGCATTTTTCCGGCTATTTAAGTCGTTAAGCCATGACGGAGACCTTAAGGGTCGGTTCATATCTAACGGAATATCGGTCGCGTATTATCGGTCGCGGAACGCCAGATCTGACAAATGTATAGAAAAACACTCGACCGTTCACACTCGACGCACTAACGTATCATCGGTTGAGTGTGAACGGTCGAGTGTTTTTCTATACATTTGTCAGTTCTGGCGTTCCGCGACCGATAATACGCGACCGATATTCCGTTAGATATGAACCGACCCTAAGGCGGCCTAAAAACTCCGTCACCAGAGTTGTCCAATTGGGCCACTGACTCATACGAAATAAACACAGTTTCCTTAGTACCTAGGTCAGTTTAGATAACTTCACATTGCTTTTCTTTAATGGAAGCACACCCTTAGCTCGTATCTACTCATTCCAATGAAAAGGCTATGACCGTGTTCCATAAAGATGTTTACGGCCAATAAAATATATGTGAAGTACATGCATTCATAGCCCATTAGATATCGACTATCCAGCTCAAGACAGAAGTTGGGGTCTGAAAGGGTCGAAAAGGTTAGAATTTTCTATTAGAAGCACCAAATGACAGCGAACAAAGCGATAAGAACACGATTTTGATCATGTGAGATTCTTTTAATATACAGGGTGTAAAAAGACTGCTACCGAAAACTGAGGGGTTGCAACCAGACCATGATTCTTAACATATTAAGCGAAAGATATTAAAAATGGTAAGGAAATATATAGTAACAATCCGCTAATCTATTCTCAAACAAAGGTTTCTTAAAACTAGTACTCACCCTAAAGCCACCCAACCACCCACTAACCTCTGCCAAGCCTCCTACAACTTAGGCTCGGCAATCTGGAACCGTGAGCAGCACCGGGCATTTTTAATATCTTACAATGGACTTCCGCAAAGTCACGCCTGAATCAATTCAATATATTAAGCGAAAAAAAAACGCAAAAAAATTTTTGACTTAACTTAGTCATTTTATGCTATTTTCGGTTATTTACTACTAGTACAATCTAATAAGACCATACCTACCTAAATAATTTCATTTATAAAAGAAAAAAACAGTTAAAACTCAAAATCCAGCAATCTACGTAAAAAACGCACCCAGAACATAAGCAAACCTTCAAACGCTGTTTTCTCCGGATATAATGATTTTTTCGGAAAATCCTTTTGGATTTGGTTGTGTGTTGGGATGCTGTACCTACCCCTTTCGGCTTCGGTAGACGTCTTTTTACACCCTGTATATGGGAAGACGCACACCAAAAATTATAGGTAGTGTAGTAGGTTAGCGTCGGAACACTTCAGGGATAAGCGTTCAGTATCGTTTATGCCGCCAGGACACGAAGGCAGCACCAATAGGGCTGCAGCAAACAACATGCTATATCAGGTAGCTTGCTGTTTGCTACCCTCACTGTCCTACCCTCGTGGCCAAGCACCATCACACACAGAAACAAATCTACACAATCAAGACCAACCCACTCTTGAATTACTTCATCTCTTTGAAGCCAATAAAACTATTCTCTATTATAGCAACATTGTGCACACAGTATGATGTAAGCAGCATCTGTCATCTCGCAGTAAAGTGACTGGAACGAATAAACTCTGAGATGGATCCTTAAATACTTTGTAATGGCTGGCACGATTCATCTTAAAACTCTAAACGAATATAAAGCTCTTGGGAAAGTTGCTGCTTTTGCGCTAGTCGAGTGGCATTAGGCTAGTTATGTCTCGCGGTGTTCTTCGCAGATATTTTACTCTATAAAATAAAAAGCCTATACGTTAATCCAGTGCCTCTTCTATGACATTCAAAATATTCAAATCCGATCCATCCAAACTTCAAACTTAAAATGAAAAATCTGTGGAGTTCGAATGAGTACGTGTGCCGGCGATGGCCTTCCAACCTGTCCCATATACTATGCTAACATCTGCAAAATGTAGGCATGTTGTCAAATATAATGGGTGTAAAAAGACGTCTACCGAAGCTGAAAGGGGTAGGTACAAAATCCCAACACTCAACCAAATCCAAAAGGATTTTCCGAAAAAATCATTTTATCCGGAGAAAACAGCGTTTGAAGAGTACTGTTTGCGTATGTTCTGGGCGCGTTGTTTTACGTAGATTGCTGGATTTTGAGTTTTAACTGTTTTTTTCTTTTATAAATGAAATTATTAGGTAGGTATGTATGGTCTTATTATGTTGTAATAGTAGTAAATAACCGATAACATAAAATGACTAAGCTAAGTCAAAATACTTTTTTTTTTCGCTTAATATGTTTAGAATCATGGTCTGATTGCAACCCCTCAGTTTTCGGTAGTTGTCTTTTTACACCCTGTATATTTGGACTATGTCATCTTCAAAAAATCTGATAATAAAATTTCGAGATGTAGGTAGGTATACCGCGCTTTGGAGATGAGTCGTTTGATTTTTGTATAAAAGGGAAAAGAGTAAACAATCATAAACTCATTGCCCAAACCTTATTGACCGTTGTTTGGCCAACTTCCCTCGTAAAGAAAGCAATGAAAGCTGTTACAAGTAGCCTCAAAGTCTACCTTCCGTTCCTTTGTTCCAGTACTTTCTGCAATCACAAGTCGGATCCCACGGGATCCGGATTATCTGAGGCTCCGTTGGGTGCGAGTGCACGCGATTTGCATTAAATAAAGCATTTACACGGAATTTCAATCGATTATTTCAGCCGATGATTGATATGGCATCAGAAGTGGAAATCTTAATAAGTACGACGTGTTAATTACAGTGGATAAGCAAAACGAGACAAAAATTCCATTGTTTAAATGCTCTTTGAGTTTGTAAATGAGATTTATTTAAAGAAATAAATAATGCTGGACATTTAACACAGCATCATCTGGAGCTTTTGTTAAGAATACCGCATGCATGACTGATATACTAACTACTATACACTTTTATTTATAAAACATACATTTTTGACGAAGTTATCAGAACGTCACACAATAACCCACAAACACTGAGTTTCAGTTTCAGCGCGTAAGAAGTTTTAGCCGAAACGGAATATATAGCCGAACCTAGATTTTCGGCAGACCCTGATAAAAACCGAAACCAAACTTTCGGTCGGACAAATAGTTTGTGTTTTTTTGAGTTATCATGAAAGAAACAAACAGACGATTCATTTTAATAAAAATTTTTGAAAAAAAAATTGAACCGACTTCACATAACACATACAGGTTAAGATAAGAACCTTCTATGTACCTACACTAAAAAGAGAAAAATAAGAATATACACATGCAATTATTACTTACAGTATTCAATTAATAAATTATTATGTTATATTTGATTTGAAGCCGGTGCCACTATTCTACTCCAACTACTCGATACAATTTTGCACCCAAGTTCTATTGTAGTACTCGTAATTTTTCTTAGATGTAAATGCATAGTTGGCACCGACTTCAAATCTAATATAACATAATAATTTATTAATTGAATACTGTAAGTAATAATTGCATGTGTATATTCTTATTTTTCTCTTTTTAGTGTAGGTACATAGAAGGTTCTTATCTTAACCTGTATGTGTTATGTGAAGTCGGTTCAATTTTTTTTTCAAAAATTTTTATTTTTCAATTTTTAGTGTAAATAAACACTGTGTAAATAAAGTGTAAGTGTAAATAATATAGTAGGTTAGGTTAGATATTGGAATAGTCAAGATTAAAGAAGTTAGAGTGAGAATGAGGTTTTTTGAGTTTTACGGGAAAACTATCAATCCCTCAGGAATAAAATTTATATGGGACCACCTCGAGAGTATAAACATGTCAAACTATTCAACGTTTGACTCAGATTGTGTAGTGAGAATGAGGTTTTTTGAGTTTTACAGGAAAACTATCAATCCCTCAGGAAAAAAAAGTATGAGGACCACCTAGAAATGCATAGCCTTTCAAGCAAAAAAAAAATTTTTGGAAATCGGTCCACATTTTTCGGAAAGTTCGGTGATTTTTTTTATTTTACGGGAAAACTATCCATCCCTCAGGAGTAACATTTTTATGGGACCACTATGGTAACATACCCTTTCAAACAAAAAAATAATTTTGGAAATCGGTTCAGAACTGACGGAGATATCGGTGAACATACATAAAAAAAAAAAAAAAAAAAAAAAAAAAAAAAAAAACATACATACACCCGAACATAGAACCTCCTCCTTTTTTTGAAGTCGGTTAAAAACGCTTGCACTCGCACCCACTACACGGGCCGAATTTGACTTTACAAAACTTCTGTAATACTTCGTCGTGAATACAACGCTATATCATTCTTCTTCTTCTTGTCACTTCTTTCGAAATAGTGTAGTGAGGGGTTTTATTATGCGCCTCAAACAGTCTCCTTTTGTGCTCTCCAATTTTCATGCCCTCACGATGTTTTCCTTCACCCATAAGTGAGTGAATTTGTATGAGTCAGTGGGCAACTGACGGAGTTTTTAGGCCGCCCTGGCCTCCGTCATGCCTTAACGACATAGCCAGGACTGACAACTTAGTGTGCCCTCCAAAGACCATTATCATCTAAATGCTTTCAGCGCTCAGACGATAATGGTCACCCATCCACTTACGGGCGGTTTAGAACGTTGCTGAACTTCGACGATCTATCATGAACGACTAAGAAAACTACACGAGGCTGGATTCTGGAACTTATTTATTTATTAGTATACCACATCATATATATTAAAACATTTCCAAATATAAATTATAGTAAATACACATAATGTGACGACCTCTGTGGCGCAGTGGGTGAAAGCCCGCTTGAGACGCAGCAGGTTGCGGGTTCGATCCCCGTCGCGGGATAAATGTTTGTATGATCTGCAAATATTTATCTCGGGTCTGGGTGTTTCTATGCATAATATGTATGTATTTACAAACAAAAAAAGTATATAAGTAGTGTATCAGTTATCTGGTTCCCATAGTACAAGCTATGCTTAGTTTGGGGCTAGATGATGCTGTGTGAAATTGTCCAGCATTATTTATTTATTTATTTATAAATAACATACATTTCTGATATATATAACAATTTACAGTATACAACAGCTTTCACTATATATCGCATAATAATATGTTGAAAAAAAATAAAACAAACTTAAAATTAAACTAAGTAATGGAACTGATAAGTGTATGAGAAACGTATGAGGTGTACATGGATTTTTAGCATTGCTCTCGTAAATCATACTGAAGCTGGAGTACTATGCAGATCGCATAAAATGCACTCATTTATTTATTACCACATTTATTGCCCTAAAATAAAATTGTGAGGTCAAACCGCACGGAGCATTGCAGAGAAGTTAACGAGGCATGAGGACATTAAACAAATACAAAAAATAACATAATTTTTTACCCTACAAACTCTCTAAAATGGCCAAGCCAAGCATTCCAATTGCTGTATTCTATTTTGCTAATATTGTAAGCAGTAGGTAGATACCAATTTAAGACAAAATCATTGTAAAAAAACACGCAAAAGAAGTCGTAGTAGGTAATTCAAAAGTTAGCTTATTAGAGAGTATATTCCCAAAGTGGTGATCATAAGTTTGATTCACAATCGAATCAGAATCAGAATAATTTTATTGCATAACTGTTGTACATGTTAAGGTTTTGTTATGTTATGTTAAGATTTATATCCTACAAAACTAAAACATTTTAATTTGGGTTGGATTAGTTGAACTATCTATAGATCGTTTTTCCTCAGAATACAGATTCTGTTGTATTTTGTACATTATTGTGGTAGCTTAGTTTCTGTAAAAAAATATTTTTTAAATATCATACTTATTACACATTTTCAATCTCGGATTTCCTTAAAAATACCTAAAACTCTCATTAAAAAACCAAATAACCTGACTTCAGAATGAACGATAACAGACGACTGGTAAGCCCCCATAAATAATTTATTAACTGCCTCCCAAGACCGAAACAATATTGTAAGGATTTTCTGAATAAATACTGCCTTATTTGAATAATCTTCGCAATCATAAGCTCTGTAGCGACAAAAAGGAACTATTATTATTTATTTTATGATACAGAAGGGAGATTTTTTGAGAGATATCTTTATTTTTATATCATGTGATTCTCTGAAGTGCAGGATAAATATTAGGTAACTGATGTGATCGTAACGGGGGAAGTACTGGGTGTAACAAAGTTCTGTACAAAACTGATATCTATACTAATATTATTAAGAGGAAAGATTTGTTTGTTTGTTTGAAATGAATAGGCTCCGAAACTACTGGACCGATTTGAAAAATTCTCTCACCAACAGAATCCTACATTATCCCTGATGAACATAGGCTACATTTTATCCCGGGAAAGTGAAGTTTTTCCGAGGGAACGCGGGTAACACCGCGGCGGACAGCTAGTGTCAAATAAGTATGGTATCTATGTTATACAATTATATGTATAGTAAGTTCGTATAGCGAGTGGCCTCTGGTGATGTTTTTACCTGATCGCACACTTGTCCGCGCATTTTTCTAGACAAAAAATGATGATGACGTCAGAAAATGCTGCTCGCTTCTGACGTCAGCAACATTTCAGCTAGGTAAATTTATAAAACATTAAAATAACACATGTAAGGTAACACATGCCAGCATAGGGCCAATTAAAAGTTTACACTGTAATTTCTCGTGCATTAAATAGATTTGGACTGTCTTTTGAAAATACCGGTTGAAGTTAGTTAACTCAAGTATATGTTACTAACACTATGACAGTTTTTATAAGTTTCGCTAAATATTGGTTTCAATGAAAATCTTCCAAGGCATTCGTACTTTCTGCAAATCGTTCGCGATTTCCAGATTATTTTTGCTACACCCTGTAAGTGTTATAAACACCGAGATGGAAAACGTAAAAAAACGGTTAAAAGAAACATCGGGAAAATGGCTATGCATAAAATAGCAGGAAAAAACTCGAAAATATCATCCACCTAGTATATTGTAAGAATCTGAATGTTTCATCGTGATACGTGCTTGCTGTCTCAGTTTATTGTGAAATGAGTCTGAACAAAAATTACCAAAATATATTTTTGACTGAGTTAACATGAGCCGCGGTTGGGTGGATTTTTTTGTTAGGACTGATTTTTATGCTGGACAATTTCACACAGCACCATCTAGCCCCAAACTAAGCATAGCTTGTACTATGGGAACCAGATAACTGATATACTACTTATACTTCTTGTTCGTAAATACATACATATTATACATAGAAACACCCAGACCCGGGATAAATATTTGCAGATCATACAAACATTTATCCTGCGGCGGGGATCAAACCCGCAACCTTCTGCGTCTCAAGCAGGCTTTCACCCACTGCGCCACAGAGGTCGTCTTCTGTCCATTATGTAGTTGATAGTCTATCTACACTAATATTAAAAAGAGGAAAGATTTGTTTGTATGTTTGTTTGTTTGAAGGCTCCGAAACTCCTGGACTGATTTGAAAAATTCTTTCACCATTAGAATCCTGCATTATCCCTGATGAACATAGGCTATGTTTTATCCCGGGTAAGTGAAGTTTTCCCGAGGGACCGCGGGTAACTCCGCGACGGACAGCTAGTCACTAATATTTGCTTAATTTACTGTTCTAAGACTTAGAGAGTTATAAGACTTTCCATTCTTATTTCATCATTATTGGCAGCTCAAATGATAACCCACTGCTGGACATAAGCCTCCTCCTTCAAACGCCAAGAGGCCATGTGCTGGTCTTATCCAACTCTTTCCCTCGATGGCCTCAATGTCGTCCACTCATCTGGCTGCTAGTCTGCATTCTTATTTATTGTGTAACAAATGTGGAGAGTTAGCCCCCTCGCAGACTGCAGACTTTCTATCGGCCGATAGTTGAGACGGGCTATATTTCTCCATACTCATTACGAGCCGAAGTATATTCCATCTCAACTATCGGCCGATAGAAAGTCTGCAGTCTGCGAGGGGGCTTAGAGTTCGTGTCGCGTAGACGTT
This sequence comes from Epirrhoe alternata, assembly GCA_963565295.1. Lineage (NCBI taxonomy): Eukaryota > Metazoa > Arthropoda > Insecta > Lepidoptera > Geometridae > Epirrhoe > Epirrhoe alternata. Next base: position 7,969,866 of record OY751394.1, read on the forward strand.
TCCTGTCCCGTGGGATTCACTCTGCCTGGCTTCGTCTGTATTAGTTGCTTAAGCACTATTTATTATTAGTTATAATAACATTATATACTTCTTAGAAAATTACTATTCCCGCAATTTATACGTAAACAAATGCTTTCAAACCCGGTAACAAACTTCTGTAATTACATTGTGAACTATGATAAAACTTGGCGAATTGGAGTAAAAACTAATTTAGAAACAAAATACTTGCAGGAACTTTCCTGTCGAAGGAAAATGGAGCTTATTAACTAGTTATGGCCTACGGTTTCACCTGCAGAAAGCAGGAATAAAACCAACCAGTGCTTAACCGATAAATATGAGCTTATCAAGAATTTCGAGTCTGACGTCAGGGTTCCGTGGCCGAGCGGTAAGGCACTCCGGCTTTAGGATGATAATCTGATTGTCGCGGGTTCGAATCCCGTCGGAATCGAAAATTTTGATAAGACTTTTCATTTCTTAAAAACTTAATTGGGCATAAAATGCTTGATTGGGAGAGCACAAGATCGCGACGTCTGGAGGAAATGGGGGGAGGCCTTTGCCCAGCAGTGGGACAGCTATGGTTCATAAATAAAAAAATAAATAGGTAAATAAAGTATGGGTTAGACCCCTCGCAGACTACAGACTTTCTATCGGCCGATAGTTGAGACGGGCTATACTTCTCCATACTCATTACGAGCCAAAGTATATTCCGTCTCAACTATCGGCCGATAGAAAGTCTGCAGTCTGCGAGACAATTGTTCCATCTCACGAGGGCGTGTTGGTGTGTAGATATGTGACTGTGTGCGTAGCGATACTGAGCGCTTATTCGTCTATGAGCGTTCCGACCTTGTTCGACGCTTCTACACACACTAAGAGAGAGACCAAGGTTCCACCCAATATGCATAATATTCAGTATCAGTACGTATTTAGCAATCAAAGCCAAAAAGAATTTATTCCGTAAGACCGCTGGAATCACTTTGAATCATCTCCAACTAGGTGATTTTACTCCTGTTCTTTCGAGACCAATACCGTGAAGAACCAGGGCAATGATATTGCTAGGCACCAAACACGGTTTGGTGCCTAGCAATATCAGCGATAATTGAAAATGCAATTATAATATGACTTATTAAGTTTCTACAAAATAAAATCTAAACTGCTATATGTTTTTTAATTAACTAATTAGGACAGATTTGTTCCGCAATAGAAAAGTTAATGAAAAAAAATTAAGAAAGAATTGAATTAATTTAGAATTTAACGACGATGTGGGAAGTGGTGCTATGGCTTCATGTCGTAAGTATTTTAATTATGTAGAAACACGCCCAAAATACTTTTTAAAATAATTTTAGATTTCGAATTGGATGACCTCTTACTTAAAAACGTAATTCAAAAAAGATCTGAGAGTATGTCTACAGTGCCTTGGAGATCCAGTCTGTTTATTTGGGCGTGCTTCTAAAGTTTACAAAAATTTTCTTTTAGCGATCTCCTTTTGAAATACTTCTCACCTTCATCAAATAGTCATCATACCAACGATTTATGTTTTAAATAAATAAATGAAATTAAAACTGATGGAATTGAACCTCCTCTTTTTCAAGTCGGTTAAAAATAACTCTCTTCGTAGATACTCGCATGGATTGCAGTAGAAGCATATGATGATGGCAAGCCTTATTATGAGTATCTATTTTCAAGAAGGGATGGTAAGAATTAACATATTTTACTAAGTAAATTATAAAACGACTACCTACAATTAGTTTTTCTTCTAGAATTTCCTATGTCGTATCAGAAAACCTCCTTTAGGCGAACACTCGACGATTCTTAGAAAACTACAGTCAAGCAAGAGTAGGTAGAGTTTCAAATTTTCTGAAACTTTTTTGCCGTCATTGCCTTGGGCATCAAAATATGGAACCATTATCTCAAATATAAATATTTTTCATAAACAAACATACATCATCATCATCAGCCTATAGCAGTCCACTGCAGGAAATATGCCTCCCCTAATGAGCACCGTTCCGACTACTACTCAGCTCGACGCATCCACCCTGTGTGCCTCTCGCAGATCGTCACTCCACCTGGCCGGAGAGTCCTACACTACGTTTGCCGAGTCGCGGTCTCCACTCAAGAACTCGTTACTTAGGACAAACTTACAATAGAACTATAAAAAACTCCAACTTTTTTGGAGTCGCTTAAAATTAAGTAAAACATGGAGAAAGAAGTCGTCTTCAAATGTAAAAACATGCGTGCACGATGAGAACCTCTTTGGAGAACCATCGACGTCCTCTCACTACACTCGTTCCAAAAGAACTAAAGACACGACAAGTAAAACATGTGTTTCTTTTAGGTATCGCCTACGTAGAGCCTCTGTTAGTACCTATCCACAACGATAGCCAGAACTCCACAGTGTACGTCAGGAACCAGCATCCCAGGCTCCTGAACACGTCCATTGCGCCCCAAGACCTGTATGACCTGCGCGAACCTAGCTATGAATTGCAAAGTTCTGGTCAACGTAAGTATTTGTCTGGTGATGAGCAACGATCCGCCGGGTTATATGTAATGCGATAGCAAAATTTGTACAATTTTCTCTAGTGCTGCTTGTACAGGACATTCAGACATATTCGTAGTAAATAAAAAAATAAATAATGCTGGAATTTTCCCACAGCATCTAGCCCCAAAGTAGGTAGTAGGTTTGACAACGTGGTGCCACATTTCTGCTTTAGTTCCAGTAATTGCTACTTTATCGCAGTAGCGCTAGTTCCGCTAACCAATGGGCCATCTGAAATCAATCCTTTTATCGCAAATTTTACAGCCGAAGTATCTTCCGTCTCACCTATCGGCCGTTAGAAAGTCTGTAGTCTGCGAGGGGTCTTATGCAGACCAATTTTTTTCGTTGAATTTAGTTTGGGCGAGCCAGTAGTTTCCATTTTTGGCCCCCTCGCAGACTGCAGACTTTCTATCGGCCGTCAGTTGAGTTGACGGAATATACCTACTTCGGTTCGTAAAGTGTATGCAGAAGTATAGCCCGTCTCAACTATCGCCCGATGGAAAGTCTGCAGTCTGCGAGGGGGCTTAGGGATAATGTTCAGTATCTAAGCGTCATCAGTTGGTACTCCTCTTGTAACCCCTGACTTGTACAGTGTACAAAGTCTTGACCCCCTAAGCCATATTCAAAACTCATTCCTACGCATCTATACGATTATTTATATAGCGTCAGGAGGCAACCTTTGCCTACACTCAACGCGACGCTGAAGTGCCTGGGACATTGCCCTAATATGGTTAACTTTATAAACCTTTCAAAGCCATGGGGCTTAGCGCAAAACGCAATGACAGCACGATCTGATTTCTCATGTGTCGCAATCTAGTGCTTGTAATAATCTAATGAATTTCTTGTATTTTTATAGGTTTGATTTCTCATAGGAGGCAGCGTGTGATGAAAGCAATTCCTGACTCTCGTGAGTACAGACATTTCTAAGTTTTTATATAAATGTATATGTTAAATGATATAATAAAACTGCCTATATTTTTATACATAATGTAATCTTATTTTTATTTTCAGAGTTGCTACTACTACATAACATGGCGAGGCCAGAGGAATGTAATTATATTTTTATATTATTAATCAAAACTTATTTGTACATGGAAGAATTATTTGAGAAAAACAATTAAGTTTATAATATGATTGTGTTTTTGGGTAATTCACCCAATATTTGGGAAAACACCACATTTAGACCCCTCGCAGACTGCAGACTTTCTATCGGCCGATAGTTGAGACGGAACATACTTCGGCTTACTTCTCCATACTCATTACGAGCCGAAATATGTTCCGTCTCAACTATCGGCCGATAGAAAGTCTGCAGTCTGCGAGGGGCCTAACGGTAACACCACATTTTTTTAATTTCAGCGAGACAATGTGTTCTTGAGCAACAAATTTCGATGGGCTGCGATCACTGTATCTGCATGGGTGGACAACTCTACATCTGCACCTCAAGAAAATGTAACCAGAATGACGAATGTAAGATTCCTAGTGTATTTTTTTTTATGATGAATGGGTCGACTCTTAACCTTGAAACTTACATAGGCAAGAATGGGGTCTACGATGGAGCAAGCCTACCCAGAAGGTGCCATTTAACTCTCTTCTTAAAAACAACAGGGTCGTAGCTCAGCGGAAATACAGACGCGGGAAGCTGATTCCACATTTTTGCAGTGCGCATAATAAAAGAACTTTGAAAGCGCTTAGTTCTAATAAGTGGAATATCAAACAGGTGTGGATGATAATGAGCTGTGCGTCTGAAGTCCCTGTAAAAGAACGGTGAAGGCGGAATAAGGTCGTGTAGGGCCTGGGCACACTCACCGTAGTTATTTATCGAATCAAATATCGATAGCATCAAAAAACCACTAAAATAATGCTATAAATTGAGCCTGTAGAATTTACTTAGGTACATATATAATTTCTTGAATTTTATTTTCAGCAACTGCACTAAGAACTGCACATCAAAAGAATAGCTATTTTCAAGCAAGTACGTTGAAGCAAGACTTAAAGTATGGCCACTAATTTCAAATACATTTTTAACCGATTTTAAAAAAGTAGGAGGTTCTATAATCGGTGTAAAAGGTTCGATGTTCCAGTTTCTGGTTCTTGTGTTCGTTTTAATTCTTTTTTTGTTTAAATGGGTATACCTAACCTACCAGTGTAGGTACCTCAAGGTGGTCCAAAGGAACTTAAATTTTGGATTGATACATTTTCTGTGAAACTTAAAAAAAGTAACTTACATTAAAGTCGGTTTGTTGTAATTTCTAGATAAATAAGACAAGAAGATTAAAATGTTATTAATTTTAGATCCGGAGTGCATTGAAGGCGAAGCCATTAAGAGTTTCGATGAATGCAACCGATGCTACTGTGGTGGAGGGCAGGTGCTTTGCACAAGGAAGAAATGCAGCCAGCAACTAGGTAGGTATGCACCTTAGTTTTCGACCCAGTGGCCGCCCTTCTTCGCAAACTCTTGGCAGCTAAACCAAATTGATGTGTTTGACCAATCACAAAACCGCAAGCCGCGGATAGAGCCGCTGTTGCCATTCGCGGACGCGTTGAGTTTTATGATTGGTCAATTCAAATGTTCTTGATAACGTGATGAAATTTTCCCGCGTATTCTATTAACGTTTTCCCTAAATTAATTAATTTTTGTTTCAGAACATCAGAATCAATGCACCCCAGGAGCGAGGATCCCCTCGCCGGACAACTGCAACACATGTGCATGCAACTCGCGTGGTTTTATAGTTTGCACTGTGAAGACTTGTGGACCGGGTAAACACTTTCCTACCCTAAAAATTTACATGATACCTTTTTGGCATACCATTCTTGCCTATTACCTCAGAATCCTCTTGCTTGGTTGAGTTTGAGAAAGCCCAGATAATATAATACTGAGAAAGTAAGAAAAGTGTAATGGCGTTTTAGGTATTATATGTATTATAACTCTCTTTCTCTCTCTTCCTGACTATTTGTTCCACATGGTGGTGGGGTCAGCCTTCCTAGCACTCTTCCTCTACTTCGCCCTATCCATGACGTCATCATAGGAAACATTGCATGCCTTCAGGCATTATACAGGGTGTAAAAAGACGTCTACCGAAGCCGAAAGGGGTAGGTACAGCATCCCAAAACACAACCAAATCCAAAAGAATTTTCCGAAAAAATCAGTTTAACCGGAGATAACAGAATTTGAAGAGTACTGTTTGCGTACCTATGTTCTTGGCGCGTTGTTTTACGTAGATTGGCTGGATTTTGAGTTTTAATTGTTTTTTTCTTTTATAAATGAAATTATTACGTAGGTATTGTCTTATTATGCCGTACTAGTAGTAAATAACCGAAAATAACATAACATGACGAAGCTAAGTCAAGATTTATTTTTTGCGTTTTTTTTCGCTAAGTATGTTTAGAATCATGGTCTGATTGCCACCCCTCAGTTTTCGGTTGTAGTCTTTTTACACCCTGTATTATAACTGCAAAGGAAAAATTTACTGATGATTTTTGTGTCATAATTTTACATGATAACTAAATAATGCATAATTTAAATGAATGCCTAGGTATAATGACATGTAGGCATGACATTTCTTTACCGCATATTATCAACTTATGCAAAATGTGGGCATGTATCAAATATGTATTTGGACATGCCACTCTCTACCCCCTTAGCCCCCTCGCAGACTGCAAACTTTCTATCGGCCGATAGTTGATACGGAATATACTTCGGCTCGTAATGGGTATGGAAAAGTATAGCCCGTCTCAACTATCAGCCGATAGAAAGTCTGCAGTCTGCGAGGGGTCTAAGACATCCTCAAAGGATCTGGAATACGTAATATAAAAGATCTGAAAGAATGTCTACCGCGCATTGGGGATACAGTCGTGATCCTGTTTATTTAGTTAGGTACATAAAATGTTTTCTGGGGAGCCCTTTTAAAAATTAATATGATGATAATAATAACCCAATATGTATTATTTTAGACCTGTCTACCAGCATCAGGGACAAGGTCTGCATTCCGAACCTTTGGTTCAGCATGACCGGTGCTGGTCGGTGCAAGGAGTGCTACTGCGTAAACGGGAAGACAGCTTTTTGTTTTGTGAAACTTTGTGTGGATGAAAACAAATCACAACGTAAGTTGCATAAATCGTTTTTGGGAAAACGTGTGTATGCGGCCATGTCAAAGTCAAAGTGAAAAGCCAAAAAGCATTTATTCAGTAGGACCGCTGGGATCACTTAGAATAGTCTTAGAACTAATTTTACTCCTGATCTTTCGCGACCAATACCGTGAAGAATCAGGTCAACAAACACGGTTTGGGGCCTAGCATTCTTTTAGGTGATCCATCTTAAAACTAAAAGTCAAGCTCCAGTGGGGAGCCAGTCAAAGAGAATTGAGGCTCGTCAAAGTATGTTTAGATGCTCATAGCTTTCAGGCTTTCAGTACATGGCATCCAGGTAAACGGAAAGTCATTACTTGCTGTACCTGAATACCTGATGAAAGAAAGGATTAAAATGATTACTGAATGATGACTGACTGAAGCAGAAGTACCTGCTAAATGTACAGATGGTAAGGTGTTTTTGATTTTAGCTGTGTTTAGCCATAAAAGGCATGGTTATACCAATATTCAGATACACCACGAAGCATTATGACGAATTTCTTTTTTTTTCCAGGTCTGATGCTGAAGAATGCAATCCAGTCAATTCCTGGAATTTTACCAAGTAAGCCACAATTAACTTCTAGATGTTTTCCTCTTGAATGCGGCGTCGTTGAGCCAAACCACCTGGATTAGTCAGACGTCATTGTAGAGACAATAGGAGAGCTGGTAGACACAAAACAGACAGGAGTGGCCAGAAAGAGAAGAGGCCTTTACCTAGCAGTACCTATATATGCAGTAGCAGGGTATTATACCTGCTTAAATGTATGTCTGTTTATGTCTACTTGTGCCCTTTATTTTCTTTATTGTTAAAGTATTATGTGATGTACAACATAATTACTACGTCATCCATAAAACGGAATATAGTAGAACATAAAATGATTCGACCTTTTCACAGGCAAATGCCGAAAGCTAGATTACATGCAAGACCAATGTACCAAGTGCTACTGCAACGATGCCCTAACGTGGATATGCAGGACGACCAACTCTAAGAAATGCACCAAAAAAATTCCTGATATTTGGGGCAACGGAATAAATAAGAATACTCGCAGACCTCACACGAGACCTCCACATCACGGTGGTTATGATAACCACAGGCCAGCAGGATCTGGATGGCATAAAACAAGGACACCTCCTTATGGAAATGGAAGATGGAAACCCACTAGACCAAAACACCCAACCAGACCTGTGACAACTACATCGGCCTGGGAAGACGTTGTAAAAGATTGGTTTAATTGGAAAACGTCTACAAAATATACATATGAAAGTAAACCCACTTACGGAAGCTCCACACAACCACCTGACCTAACAACAAAACCATTTATTTATAGTTCTACTAACCAGGAACAACCATATCAAACAACCTATGAAACAACATATCAAACACCATATCAAACAACATATGAAACACCATATGAAACACCATATGAAACAACATATCAAACATCACCTCAAACGCCACCACATTTTGACCTACCCAGCGAAGAAGAAGAAGAAGAACCACATATTCCTGAACCACCTGAAATACCGCATTCACCTAAAACTACATTTATGCAAACACCTGAGGATGTTCCACCATTTGAAAATGATGTGGATTCCAAAGAAGATTTATTTTCTGTATCTGAAGAAGAAATAACACCCCCCTACACAAGTCCTCCTCCTGGATTCCATTCTACCGTTCACCCCTTTGAACCTACGATGTCTACTGTTCCTTCATTTGGAGGGTCCATTTATACGAATGTTGCCAGAGGTCCGTTCTGCGTCGCTGGCAAGCAAATATCGCTGGGTTCGAAAGACAACTGTCAGGGTTGCATCTGTACTTCCACAAATGAATGGAAATGTTGGAGCGTTGCGGGCCCATGCAATAGTGAGTACATTCATTTTGATTTCAAGAAATTCCAAGGTATATCCAAAGGTTTCATTGCAAAGTAATTTGATTTTAGTTAGAAAATTATGAACGGTTTTTGATACTAAAATGGATGAAAAACTATTAGTAAAGTAAAAGTGTGTGAGAATGGTATAGTTATTGGGTAATGCTACTCGTTTTGTTTATTTTAGTTTTTAAAACGAGATACGCGCCCGCGCCGCGCCCTCGCCTCGACTTTCGTTTCTGGCCTTAGAGTTCGTGTTAATGCGCTTATAAATTTTTCGAAAATCAGAAACCATTGATCCTGTTGATAGCTGATGGCTGAGATTCGAACAACTTTTAATTAAAGTTGAGAGTACTAAGCATAAAGCTCTTTTATGTTCTAATAATAAATATATTTTTTTCAGATCACGGTGAGTAAAAATTATAAATACTCGTAGTCATCAATAGTCTTATTTTACTGAACTAATTTTGCAATTAGCACCTTCTGAGATTTGTGGGTTCAATTCCCGCAAGGGGTGTTGTGGTAAGGTAGTGTGGCATTAGCACTATGTACTCGTATGTGACTGGTTGGATTTGTATTTTAGAAGTGAAAACTTTTTAGGCGCGTTGGGCAATTTTAAAATGAGAGAATAATATCTTTACCTAGTCACGTGACTGTTACGACACCACCCTCTTACTATATACCTTAATTTCGTCATTCATTGTATGGTCACATTAGTCGAGGTGTTTGAGTAACCGCCTCTGGTGAGACAGCCCTAAGTTCAAGTCCCAGTGGGACAATAACTTTTTGCACTTTATTTTCTTTGGACTTTTTTTAAGTTTAGTACCGTTATTGAAACTTCGTTTGAGTTTTCACTTCTGTCGGTAGTTCTGGTTATTTGCAATGCCACTGTTTTTTGTTTTAGTTTTAGCTGGGGTTTTAGTATAGTTAAACACTTGAGAAAATAAAGGTTATTTTGAACTTACAGATAGACGCTTCAAAATGTATAGATAGGTGTTGTCTTCATATGAACAGATTGTTGTGCCTAAGCCCCTAGCAGACTACAGACTTTCTATCGGCCGATAGTTGAGACGGGCTATACTTCTCCATACGCATTACGAGCCGAAGTATATTCCGTCTCAACTATCGGCCCATAGAAAGTCTGTAGTCATTTATTTAGTCATTTAGTCATTTATTTATTAAAAACTTAGGCTAACATTACAGATAATTTATTACCTAAGGCGTTATCCTAACTTAACTTAAATAAAGAGAGGCAAAAGTGTGTAGTCTGCGAGGGGTCTAAGGGATAAGGACAGAGCGAGAAAATAGGATTTTTGGGAATGAAGGATAAAGAATTGATGAGTTAGAAGAAGGGGACTTGATCATTTCACAATTTTTCCAGCCGCTCACACGTGTAACTCTGGGAAACTGAAGAAGAACTCGAAGTCTCGCTGCAGCGTCTGCTACTGTGGGTCTGATCAGACCAGCTTCTGCGCAACTGATGTCGCGTGCGCAAACAACATCAGACGTAAGATAGAATAGAATAGAAAATAGATTTATTCAAAGAGCATTATACGATGAAACTATCACGTTTTGTCTTGAAAGCGACAAAACGCGATTTGAAGCGTTTTGTTTTGTTTTGGCGTTTTGTTTGCTATTTTAGTCCGAGAGAGCGTCGCACTTAAACTTTGAGTACCTTGTCTTGTAGTCTTGAAAGATTACAAGACAACTCAAAGTGTGCGGCAGCAACGTAAAGCTGCTGCAGCGCTGTTTCTTTGGCACCGATGAGTCCATGTGTGTCAGCAATTGCATAAGCATAGTTTACTTTCATCATCATCATCATCTGCAGCTGGGCATAAGCCTCCCCACTCAAACGGCACTTCATTCGGTACTGTGCCTTTTTCATCCAGTTTTTCCCTTGCTGGTCACAATGTCATCCATCCATCTGGCTGCTGGTCTGCTCGTAATGAATATGGAGAAGTAAGCCGAAGTATGTTCCGTCTCAACTATCGGCCGATAGAAAGTCTGCGAGGGGTCTTAAGACTTTTCTAAGCCCAGTGGTTTTACAGCAGTATACAAGATTTTTTACTTAGACTTTTGATTGGTGTAATAATTTCTTTTACAGCTATCTCAACATGCGATGCGTTATCCTGTATGGACAGTTGTTCTGGTACACCACCCGGCTTCGGGGTCTGCCAGCATGATGAATGCGTCTGCATCCAGTAATTGTTGGTACCAAGAATGAAATAAAAATTCTTAAACAATAAATGAGACTTCTTTATTTCTAAAAAAATACTTTAATAACAATGGTTTTTTTTCTAAAATCTAACTTAAGTTTTAATAGTACTAAATAAGATCACGTATTTCAGTGTGCCTATTGGCATAGGCTCCTCTAGCTCCTTCCAGTGTCCTCTATCTAGTGCAGCTCTGCTCCAGTCCGGCTGTCAGCCTTATTTCGTCTTCCCATCTTGTAGCCGGTCTTCCCTTCTTTCTCTTCCCATCTCTCGGGTACCAGTTTGTTATAATTTGATGAACCTTTCTTTATATTTGTTTCAAAACGATGCATAAAGATCAGGTATATTTACTTTACAAATCGAAAGATATATTGAATTCGGAATATTTAATCATTATAGTTTTACGCAAACCTACATCGTAGAGCCATTATGGCCGAATGGGGTTGTGCCTTGACTTTCAACCCGAAGGTCGTGGGTTCGAATCCCGGCCGTGCATCAATGAATTTTTCGTTTCCTAAAATGTATATGCACTATAACACTAGCTCGAAAACATCGTGAGGAAACCCGCAGCTTAGTCAACTCCACACGTATTGACGTCGTCTTTCCTGTGGATAAGGCCGATCAGCTGAGAGGATGGTTTAGGTGCTGGGCAAGCCTATTCCATCTCAAACAATGTCCCAGGCACTACAGTCCCGTTAAGTGTAGGCAAAGGTTGCCTCCTGACGCTGTATAAATAATCTAATATAAACCTAAAGGCCTATACTATACGTATGTTTTTTCTTATGCTCATAAACAGAATTCTAGAAAGCTGTAAAACTACCTACCTAATTATAAATCAGAAGCGATAATGAACGCACGCAAGTTATTTTACGGCAAATTATTGCCTCCTAAAGCAATACGTAATCGTTAAACTGGCGATGAGCGAGAAGCGATAGAGTTAGAGACTAGATGCAAGTTGGCGAGCGGCGAGAAGTGCGTGTGTAGTTCTATAGTTGTTTCGCTGGGCTGTAAAGCGAGTGAGAGAGAGCTCGCCACTCACTCAGCGGCTATTGTTCCTAAGAAAATTTGCCTTTTTAACCTACTTCAAAGGAGGAGGTAGATGGTTCTATGTTCGTCTGTGTATGCATGTTTTTGTAATGTATGTGCACCCGATTGTAGAACGATTTTCAAAATTATTTTTTGTATGGGCAACTCCCAAGGTGGTCTCATATGAAACACTGGACTGGACTGAAAACCAGCACTCCGTACCATGTGCGTAGATTAGCGCTGAGTCCAGCCCAATTGCCGAATATTTTTATGTCTGTTTTCCTAATTTCTGTATCTGTGCTCTTTCTGGCAATAAAATGTATTTGTATATGAATTTTATTCCATACTTATCCCGCAAACTCAAAAAACCTCATCTTTACTCTTAGTTTTCGATCAGAGTCAAACATTTCAGTCGTTTTTCTTTTGGTTTTAAATGTATTAATTATTATGGAATTAGTTTAGGCAATATGCATTCTTAATTGGTAAGGTAACTTTTAATTTATTTTGAATAATCTAATCATAAGAAATTAGTTAAGCATTGTGGTTTTGATTGAATTGACTGCAACTTAGTTTTTAGTGAGCTAAAATGTGGAGGGTAGCGTCCTTAGGGGCTCTACTGGTAAGTTAAATCAGAAATAATTTTACTGTTTTTCTATGAGTTTAGACCTCATTCAGGTAAAAATGGGCATAATAAAGTATCAATCAATGAATCAAATTTGGAAATTTGAGGATGCAACATTGCTCTAGTTTCGTTTTTGTTCCTTACTTATGTTTCAGTATTTCTGTTTTTTAAGGTATGGTATTTTGGTAACGTTGATACTTCTTCTTCTTTTGATGGGGCAGCTGACTACTGGTACTCAAACGATGATGGTAAGATCGTCCTTTCTAGTTGTTTTCCTCGGTTGTCCCAGGGAGCGTTTCTGTGGGATTTCACGTAAATAGTAATCTTTAAAAAACTTAGCAAAAATATTTGATTGTATGAAAAAAGTATCATAAAATAAGATTCTAGCTGCATAGGTTGCTGGTTCATGTCCGGCTCGAAGGACCAGAATTTAAGTGTACATGTGCTTTGGTGTATCGAACGAACAGTTTGTTGGTGGTATGAATGTGGGGTTATATTTTGCAGGTATTATACTGGAGTCCCTATCTCCTTACACACTGTTTAGAAGCCGAGACATTGCAAACAAGAGCGCACAGCAAGAGCAACAAAAGCTTAGGACTCGCTCCAACGACACAGTGAGGCTACTTGGGAAGCTGCGTGACACTGAATGGACTCTGAAGTTTGACGGTAGTATTGTTTTTTATTTCTTTTATTTAACCTATCTCATCCTACTGCCGGGCAAAGATATCACGTTCGAACAATCTTGAGCTTCGTTGAGCTTTTAACTCTTTCGTCCTCGGTCCATTCGTATTACGGTATTTTTTTAGGTATTACCTACTAAACCTCAGACTTTCTATCGGCCGATAGTTGAGACGGAATATACTTCGGCTCGTAATTAGTATGGAGAAGTATAGCCCGTCTCAACCATCGGCCGATAGAAAGTCTGTAGTCTGCGAGGGGTCTAAATTTTTTATTATTTATAGCTGATGGCCAGCCGATTGAATATGATGACCAATATCGACGCAGCTTTACTCCACCTCCGCTGACAAGAGATATCAGTAAGTTACTCTGTCTGAGTTTGTTTAACCATTGAGTAAAGTGTCAAATAAATTAATGACTTACAATCAGTGAATTGGGATTACTACTTACTTAGTAGTTATTGTAAGTAGTATTCCAATTCACTGCTTACAATAAATACCTGCTATTTGTGGATGTGGACCACGCGCAAGTTAGCTTGCACGTCTCCGTGCCCATCAATAATATTCTACTACATAAATCACTAAGAAATGAAAAGTCTTATCAAAATTTTCGATTATAAATTTACAGCGGGATTGGAACCCGCGACGATCAGACGATCCTCCTAAAGCCGGAGTGTCTTCAGCCGCTCGGCCACGGAACCACTGACGTCAGACTCGAAATTTTGATAAGCTCATATTTATCATATACTCATATTTAACTACATATAGATGTCACGTTCATAGAAATCCGTAGTGAATCATCGGTTTGTCACTGACTAAAACTTTGCCCTGTTTGACGCGGACTGAAACAAAAAAGTCCCAATATGACGTTTTCAAGTCTTCACTTTTCGCGTGCTAGTAACATGTGTCCAATTATTATTATGAGCCCATGATCTCCCACTGCAGGGCAAAGCCCTCCCTTCCTTTCGTCCACTCAACTAATATTGTCCAATGTGGAAAGTAAGAGTCAAGTTCGTCTCTCCACCGTCGCAGCGGTCTGCTGCGTGGTCGTTTCTTTTCCTGTGTGATCCACTCTGAGGTGATGCGTGCCCACAACTCATCCGACATGCGACAGACGTGGCCCGCCCAATCCCATTGAGTTTGCCGACTTGTTGCCCAAAGTCCGTGATTTTTGTTTTGGAGCGCGTTCACTGTTTGTGATGCGATCGGTTAATTTCACGCCAAGGATGCTGCGCGCCATAGCTCGCTGGCAAACCCCGAGTTTGGACTCCTACAGATTCGTCATTGGCCAGGTTTGTGAGCCGTAGGTGGTATGGGGTATGGGGAGAATGCATACTTCCATAAGTTTGCGTTTCAGAGTGAGAGGAAGAAGAAGCAATCCAGTACACACTTAGACGATTGCGAGACACTCTTCACATATTTTTTTTTATTCTATTTTGTTTTAGTTTCTATGTCATCTTTAGTTTTTGTGTGTTTTTTTCTGGTTTTTTGGTACTTATTGCTATTGCAAATAAATATTTTTTCTTTCTTTCTTTTCTTTCTTTCTTTTTCTTTCAGTAAATTACAAATTTAGAACAGATTTTTTTTTCAGCTCTTAACATTGAACAGAAGAAAACTACCCCAGCGGAAAGTAAGTAATCTACCTACTTATAAAACACTCTAGCTACTGCGCGCAGCTTCGCCCGCGTTGTACCAACATTTTGAGTAACCTATATGCTAAAGTCAAAGTCAAACTCAAAATCATTTATTCAGTAGGACCGCAGGGATCACTTAGTCTTAAAAATAATTTTACTCCTGTTCTTTCGCGACCAATACCGCTATTCCAGATTACTATCTATGCCTATTCCAAGTTTCATCCAAATCGGTTCACTGGTTTAGACGTGATGTGGGCGTGATTGAAACACAAACATCTAAAAAATTAAAGAAATTTCTATGCAAAAAGTCATATTATAAGGTTGATGAATATTTTTTGGATAAGTTTAATGACATTTGATTATTATTATTTTTTATTTACAACTAAGACATGCTAAATTTGATTATACCTACTCACCTATACATATATTAATTGTACCTATTAAAATCTTGACATTTATGCGTTTAAGATTTGACATGTATGTATTTTTTTTAATTGTTGTGTTTTTAAACTGTTGTGATTTGTAATAATTTAATTTAATATTCCTTGTAGTAGAAATAATTTGGAATGCTGTGTATGTACCCATAAAATATTTTGCATGCTGCTAAGCTGATCATGGCTGTACAATTACCTATACTTACACTATCTCTGTTAAACCCATGTATCGCAGAATAAATAAATCTGAATCTGAATCTGAATCTGAATCTAAACAAACTCAAAAACATTCAGCTTTATTATAATATCCAGGGTGTAAAAAGACAATAACCGAAAACTGAGGGGTTTGCTATCAAACCATGATTCTACACATATTTAGCGAAAAAAAAAAAACGCATTTTTTTTTTCACTTGGCTTAGTAATTTTATGTTATATTTACTACTATTACAAGATAAAAATACCATACCTACCTAATAATTTCATTTATAAAAGAAAAAAAAACAGTTAGAACAAAATCTAGCAATCTACGTAAAACAACGCGCCCAGTACATACACAAACAGTACTCTTCAAACGCTGTTTTCTCCGGATAAAATGATTTTTTCGGAAAATCCTTTTGGATTTGGTTGTGTGTTGGGATGCTGTACCCACGCCTTGCGGCTTCGGTAGACGTCTTTTTACACCCTTTATAAAACATAATTATTCGGTCTGAATTCTCTCTGATCTGCAATGCAGAAAATTGATGTGTGAAATGTCCATCTTTATTAGTAACCTGTATAACCCATAAATTGTTACAAATTATCTCATAGTAGGTCGGTTGTATTATGTAAACTATATTATTTTGTTTATTTAACAGCTTGGCACTGCTCAAATGGTCCTGATATCATATTAGATACGTGCAACCACTGCGTCTGTCTGGGTGGACAACTCTACTTATGCACAGCTAAGAAGTGTCTAAAGCCAGATGCATCCGGTAATGAACAGACATTTTCATTTTCATTGACATTTTAGTGGGTTCCGTGGCCGAGCGGTTGAAGGCACTCCGGCCTTAGGAGGATAGATCGTCGCGGGTTCGAATCCCGTCGGAATCGAAAATTTGGATAAGACTTCTCATATCTCCATGAAATACCTAATTGTGGAAACACTTTAAAGATATCAAGAATGAAATATAATTCTTGATATCTTTAAAGTGTTTCCACAATTAGGTAAAGCTAAAGCGACATCTCTTCGTCATTTGATTCTGAATGTAACTTCGGACAATGAACATGAGGTCACTGAGTGAAACGTGTAGATGGCGCTAACCAATATGAGCTTATCAAAAATTTCGAAGCTGACGTCAGTGGGGTCCGTGGCCGAGCGGTTGAAGGCACTCCGGCTTTAGGAGGATCGTTTGATCGTCACGGGTTCGAATCCCGTCGGAATCGAAAATTTTGATTTTGATTTTTTAATTTTGATTCTCAATGAAATTTTCATATTCATTGAACACATTTTCATAGAAGAGCTCGTGGTGTAGCTTGCGCTTGCTTAGTTGTTCTTACGTTCTGTACGGACATAGAGCAAAATGGTGACTGTGTGTGAGCAAGTGTCTTCCGTGTTTAATCATCATAGTTCTTCAATTTCATCCATTTCTCTGTAACACTTGTCTTGTTGTTATAGCATAGCATATTTTGTGATCTTAATGTCATCCTCACATTGTTTGTATTACTTTCCTTTGCTTCTATGGTTAATAAGTGTAGGTATTGTAGTTCCTTAACCAAAAGCAGTTTTAAAACAGAACTGTTTATTTTACAGGCCAACAGGTTTTGAGATCATATCGTGACAAGAGGTGTAAGTACAAGACGATTTGAGTCAGAGTCCTCGTTTACTGCTACAATAATGTTTATTAATCCTACTATCCTACTTTCTACTATTTTACTATCCTACTTCGTACTATCCTACTATAATATACAGTTGTTTTTTTGATATGTCTAGTCTAAAGCGTTCGACTATGTCTCTCACGAACTTTTGTTGGTGAAGCTGGAAGGGTACGGGTTTCGTGGACCTGCCTATAGTTGGTTAAAAATGTATTTGGACAATCGGCTACAATGTGTCGAAATAACCGATCTGAACTCAGAAAATGAATTAACATCATTTCGCTCTACCTACAGATCAAATAAACTTGGAGTGCCTCAAGGGAGTGTCCTGGGACCTCTTCTCTTTCTGCCTTATATCAGTGATCTTCCTGACATCACTGCTAAACCCTGTATATTATTTGCTGATGACATTTCTTTAATATTCACATCTAATCGAAACACTGATATTAATCATTATATAACTGACATAAATAATACTATTGAATGCATAATTAAATGGCTTGACATAAATAATTTAAATGTGAACTTGGCAAAGAGAAATTATATACAATTTGAAACCTTTGCTCGTATAAAACAGCCTCTAAACCTTTCATACGGGACAATCAACATTTCAGAGGTTTATGATAGAAAGTTTTTAGGAATAGCATTAGATAAACATTTGAATTTCAAGATGCAGATTGATAAAGTGTGTGCCAAAGTAAATAGATTTGTATACGCTCTGCATAGACTGAGAAGAACGGCGTCTTTAGCCACTGTTCTACAGGCATATCATGGTTATGTGGCATCGGTTCTTACGTATGGCTTTATTCTTTGGGGAAACTCTACAGAGATATATATGAGTAAGGGTCATTGGTGGTATACCTCCCTGGGAATAATTTAAGTATTCAAAATTGACATTTTTATTTTAAATTGTATTTGATTTTTCAGTGTGTTTTAGTTTACGAGTATATACTCGTGAACGTAAATGCTACCATTACAGTACAGGTGTACAATGATATCATTGTACACCTGTACTGTAATGGTAGCATTAGAGAACTAGTAATTATGTACCTAATATCTTTATTAACCTATGTTCCACAATAAATGAATTATGAATTATCCTGCTATCGTGACTTTAATGATAGTCGTTAGACTGTTTTATTACATTCCAGCTGATACGTGCATTGAAGGAGAGGATATAAAATCTTTTGACTGCAACCGATGTTGGTGTAGTGGAGGGAAAGTTCTATGTACCGTGAGGACATGCTCTAACCGTAAGTCTTCTTCTTGTCGTGTCATTAGTTCTTTCGAACCAGTGTGGTGAGAGGATTTTAAGTGGGCCTCAATGAGGATCAAGTTAAATACGCAAACTTCTTTAAAAAATCGGGTCCAATCAGTTGAAAAACCATGAATAACCGAAAGTTCAAGTGAACATGTAATTTTAAAAACTGTTACTTGTCCTTTCAAAAAAAAAACTGGACAAACTGAATTTGGCCCAATTCCGGTCTACGATTGCGTTAAATTTTAAGTCTTAAATAACAATATACGATTGAGCTGAATTTTGGTACGCCTAAGAGTCTTCAATAACAATATATTGACAACAAGCTGATCTGATGATGGAATCAGGAGCTGTTCAATATACCTAAAACAGTATTTAAAGTAACAGATAAAAGCTTTTAATAACACCACATTTTGTTGCATCCAGCTCGAGACACGCCGAACAATAGATTCCGTCCATTAGAAACGTTGGAGTTCACGAACAGAAAGTGCAAGCCTGGAGCCCCACAGCTGAACATAGACAACTGCAACACTTGTGGCTGCAACAGACGAGGGGAGCTGTTCTGTTCGTCTATGACCTGTGGCATTGGTGAGTCAAAATCCATCATTATCACCGATCACGTTGATTCCAGTTGTTCCATACCAGAGTGAGGATTACTTTTACTAAAACCTGGATACAATTTTTTTAGTGATACCTCGCCCCGTTTACACGATGCCCTCCTGGCATAGGTACCATATTTATTTTCTCAACGGAGCAAGATCTAATATTCTGTGGCAAGGGGCAAAAATGGTACCTATGCCATATTAGCATGGTGTAAACGGCGTCTTAGCCGAACAAAGAATCTCCTTTTTTGAAGTCTGTGAAATTGCAGATCCGTTGTCCCGGATTGACAAGGAAGTGGGCTGCATCGAGAAAACCTGGTACAGCTTATCGGATGCAAGCGACTACGACTTGCAATGCAGGGAGTGCTATTGTCTCGACGGAAAGCACGCCTTCTGCTTTATGAAGCTGTGCAAAGGCACATTGTCACCCCCACAAGGATGTGAGCAATGATATTTTAATATGTTATTTCATCATCATCATCACCTCAGCCTGGTATCAAGATCGGACCACCGGAATCTAGGTCGTCCGAGAGCACGTTGGATCGACGACATATTAAAGGTCGTAGGAAATGTTTGGACGCGAGAGGCGTAAGATAGAAGAGACTGGCATAAAAGAGGGGAGGCCTATATAGAGACCCAGCAGTGGGTGATATGTTATTTATTTAAAAAAAATAAATGGACTGAAGGATGATTTGGGTAAAGGAGTGAGTGCTGAGATGACGACTGAAAGAGCGGAGTGGAAGACAAAAATCCAGCTGTGCCGACCCCACATAAAAGTGGGATATGGACAGGGTGGTGATGATGATTCCGTTTCGTTTATACAATACGTCTGAAGTTTATAATCATTCGATAATTCCACTGAATATTTTACAACCTATTTCAGATACCCCCGGTATGCAGCTGAAAGGGGCTATTGCAGGAGGTAATGCATTTTATTTTAATTTTCTTAAGGTGAAGTGCGCTCTGACGTGAGGTCTGCGTGAGGTGTGCTGGCCACCCGCGCCCTATTACACTGAACGTTATTTATAAATGTATTTTTTGCTACAAAATAATACTTCTTGACAATAAAATAATTCCGTAATCCTCTACCGTTTTTATTAGGGAACACGTAGACGAAATTTCATTAAAAATTTTAAACAACCAGCAAATGAAACTGCTTTATGATGAAGATTTAGAGGTAATTTTATGATTTTTTCTATCGAGTCAAATTAAGTCAATCGTGTTTCGACTCCCATAACTAATAAACTAATATCCTAAACTACTTATTGTCATCAAAAAAATTAAAAAAAATCGGTGTTTTTATGCCTTAAAAATGACTTGACGAACGAACTACAGTCAAAACGTTAGTTTTGCGACCTACATCACCTTAATGTTGAATATCCTTTCAATTGATTGTTGCTTCTTGTATAACTTAGTCCATTCGAGCGTGTGACATGATGTAGCTGCGCTGTGATTGGCCAAGCATCTGTTCTCCTTGAAAATATTATGCAACATGTCCTAAAAAATCAATAAATGATAGAAGTGAAAACTTATAAGCTTTGGAATTTAATTGATACGGTCAAACGTTTATTTACAACCCAAAAATGATGCCCTGTCAGTTTGTGTAGTTTAAAATGAAAGACCTCAGTTTTAAATTGTTTCATTTCTCAGGCAAGGTACGGTTTAGATCAAACTTTCTTATTTCATAATTAGAATTTGACTCTTCTAGCTACATGTGGACCTGGAGCAGAAATAGAGGATGATTGTACAATATGCAGGTGCACAGCAATGCGCGAGTGGAGGTGTTACACCAGGCTCATTGACAGATGTGGTGACAAAAGTGAAAATGACCAACCCAGTCGTAAGTTTAAAGAGGCTTGTTTAAGCTATTCTAAAATAGTCGTATTACAATAATTTAAAACTTTTTGACTTGACTGTACGAAACAGCTTCAATATTTTGATAGTGTCCGAAACGACAGTGAAAATAATATTTAAAATCAAAAGTGTCGATAGAGACAAAGTATCCTAAACTTTGATGTCCCAAACTACACCAACCCAATTCCACTCATCCCATCCCACTTCATTATAATAAAGCTGAAAGTTTGTGAGTTTGTTTAGATGTTTGTATGTTTGTGTTTCAATCAAGCCTAAACCAGTAAACCGATTTGAATGAAACTTGGAATAGGCGTAAATAATGACCTGGAATAGCATATAGGCTATTTAAAATGTTGGTACCACGCGGGCGAAGCCGCGCGTATTAGCTAGTAATATTTAAAATCAAAAGTGTCGATAGAGTCAAACTACAGCAACCCAATAATTAATATGTAGCCTAGAAAATAAACTACGACATAGACATAAAACAAATGCATGAGAATCAGTCACAAGTTTACTTGTCCACATTACAAGAGTTTCTTAGATAATAGCTCTTCGCCAGTATCCTTTCGCGACGATCGCGCCAAACTACCAATAGAAACGAGCCGCGTTTTCTGACGTCATCGGTATTTTGTTCAATAAAAAATATTACTGCGGCGCGTGGAGCGCGGATATACGTATGTGCGAAGAGCTAAAGAGACTTCAGAGACCATAGTAGCCTCTATAACTATTAACATGCTAGAACCATTCGTTACGTATTTCAGATAGCGTGACTGATTCTCATGCATTTGTTTTATGTCTATGTCGTAGTTTATTTTCTGTAAATGATGTTTATTGTTTGCAGGAAACTATTTCGGACAACAAAGGTAAAAATTAAATTAAAAATAAGCTGTTAGTAAAAAAATCATCACCATCATCCTCGGCCTGATCTCCTTGTGCTGACCTGCCTTGCTGCCTTTATCTCTACGACAGAATGGAGTAAAATTACATTTGAATAGACGATTTCGAGTTTGATCGCGGCCGTAAAAAAATTTCTTTGCGCAAATTCTAATTGTCATTATCATTGTTTTTCTTTGTTTCATAGGATTGCAGAAATAAAATGTAACAATATTTTTTTATCACTTTCCGAGTAGACTTAGTAACAAGCCGAGCCATGTAATAGAAGAAGAATCTTTTGAAAGCATCGAAGTAGACGATTCATTCGAGAAGACTACCCCTACCACTACAACAACCAAGAGGAAGAAGAAAAGGACAACAACGACAACAACGACAACAGCCAAACCGGATACCGAAGAGAGCGAGTATGAGGATACAGAAGAGGAAAGTGCGGAACAACCGCAGACGACGACGCCGGCAAAAAAGAAAAGTAAAATAAAACTTAAAATTCAAATCAACATGGTGAGAACGAGGTACCCGACCTTACCCCTCATTCTCACCATGTTTAAAAAACATGTATACTAGGTACATGTAGTGAGCTCTATGTAAATCGTCAGTTTGATAATGCCAGGAACTCACCTGCCGCGATACTTGACATAAAATGTATGCAGTTTTGGTAACTTATGCCATTAGAAGCAGGTGGAGTCTTTCTGTCTGTCTACTTTTGCTTTCGCTAAATAAATTATTGTTCCATCTTAAATCGAAATAATTTTCTTTTAGTTAAAGGCTAATCAAAGTACATCTAACTTATCCTGTGTCTTACGTGGGCGACTTGACACGAACGCGATTGCGAAGCGAAGCGTTGCGATTCGATGCGGCGCGGCGCGGTACGGCGAGTCTGTCCTACGTGCTTGCGAATCGTCCTACATAGTTTACGGTAAATCATCCATAGTGTCAAAATTCGCTTCGTTCGATTTAATACGCACCGTGCCGCTGCGCACCCTTAATAAATCGACTGTTGTTACGTGCCGCACCGCGCCGCTTAGCATTCGCGTCCAGATCGCCCACGTAAGACGCAGGGTACCTAAGTAGGTTATAAAGTTTTACATTACTTATGTATATACCTACACAGATATTTTTTTTAGTCCGGACGACAACTAGAAGAAGACAAAACAAAGACGGTCTTCCGGAAGGCACTCAATGTATAGAAGGACAAGCTTTCAACCTCGGCACGCAGAATAACTGTCAGGGCTGTTTTTGTACAGCCGAGGGTCAGTGGAAATGCTACAGCGTCAAAACACCATGTCGAGGTAAGAGATGACAAAACTCCTTACTAAAAAAAAATGGTTGTCTGTAAAGTCGGTTTACTGACGATAGTTGAACGTGACAACGTTTGTGCTTCTTTGTCGCTCGTTCCGCGCTCTCGCTTGCACTTCAAGCATGGAACGCCTCAGAGCGAGGTAACGCCGCATTTTTTCATGCGTGCAGCCGGCTCTATCGAATTATAAGACGTTGTCACGTCAAAAACTGACAGGATCACTATTAATAGCCGTGACGCGGTAGATGTTCTCTCAGTTTACGTATTCCAAATACTTGAAGATGTCTAAGGCCTAGGCCAGTATTAATAATCGTTACTCAATCACGTACTCAAGTGCGATATCACTTGATACGCCATTATGACGACATCAGCATCTCAAGATTGTTGCTAATTAATAGATTGTTGCTGATTATTACACATAAAACAGTATCTCAGTACTCAAGATCAGCTCCTCAAGTACACAAGCTCAAGCTGTACTTGAGAGCAGTTACTCTGACTTGAGAGCTTGATCTCGTGAACGATAATGTCAAAATGACCGAAGTTTTGAATGAGATCTGTCGCATTTCGTTGTTGCTATGGTTATCATATAAACATCATTGACTCTTGAACCACAAAATATCGCCATACTAATCTATTTCATAGTATAGGATATCTCAGAAATAGCCAAACACAGTATTCCAATATAACAATACTTACTTATTTATTTCATAAATACAAACATAATCATCAATTGAAAATTTTATCCAGCAATTCAATCTATCCACCCGTGCGTGTCCAAGCTCTGTCGATATTTAAGTCTCTGTTTTGCCGCCCTTTTTTCTTTTTAATTTTTGCCTACTCGTCAATTACGCATTCCACCTTCGTCAGAGTGACCGAGTGCAAACTTTTTCATAAATTCTGCTGATTTAATTAGACATTATTTTATAAAAATAATTCAATTCTAGTAAATATTAATTTTTGCCCTCTCTATTACCTATTCTACGTTCGATTTTACTCGATACTGTCAGTTATATGATGGTTTTTTGAAGAAGATGTTTATTGTTAGCTTATTTATTTATGTTATAAAGCTCGTTTATGATAATTTTATAAAATAATTATAAAGGAAATAGTCAAAAAAATGAGTCGGTAAGTACATGTTTTATCTCGAAAGAGAGATGGTTGGAGGGATTTGGGGAAGACCTTTGCCCAGCAGCGGGACGAAATAAGTTTAAAAAAATCATGTTATATCGTTAAATTTTTTTGCTTGATTTTTGTTATTTCATAATTGTTCATAGCTACACAATGTGAAACGAAACAAGTTCAATGTGTCAAACCTACACGTTCTGGCGTGAATAATACCTACCTACCTACTATAATCACGATCTCAAGTCACGGACTGCCTGCACTCAGATCATAAGCATCTCAAGATCACGCACTCATTGTATACTTAAGTTTGAGTTTCGTTTATTAATCAGTCCCTCGCTCAGTTGAAGACGTGAACCTAATCCGCAACTTGAGAACGTGAAGAATCACGTTTATTAATATGATCAGGATCTCAAGATGCATCTCAAGTGCGGTCTCTGAGCTGAGTAGCGACTATTAATATGGGCCCTAGTCTCCTATTAACGAATAAACAAAACACAATATTAAATAAGTATCTGTTTTATACAAGCAAACTAATAAAGTGTATGATGTAGGATACCATGTTTTGTTCAGACACTACAAGTACATAGTAATTTTTGTACACGCGCCTCTTGATTACACGTACCGAGTACCTAGTTGGGCGAGTGACCTCGGTCGAGTGCTCGGTACAAACAAACACATCTCCCAGCTCAACAACGTATATGTGAGCACTGTGATTGGTCAACCCAAGTGCGTGTGTGAATGAATCATAACCGTACCTAGTATTTTATTAGATTTTTTTTATTTTCAGGTTGGAGTGAGTAAAATTGAGTGCATTCATTTCAAAAATTTAAATTGTTATAATTTATTTATTTTAATTTAATTAACACGGTTATTACCAATTACATTAATTAAATACAAAACTAACAATACAAAACAATAGTTTTAGCGCCAGCCCGGCTAGCTAGCTCAAACAGGGGTTCTTTCCAATGAGTTTAACGCACAGGTAGGTAAAAACACGTATAATAATTATAAAACACAGGTACAGTTAAAACAATAGAGTAAAAATGAAAGAAAACTAATAAAATCACAATAACTGTCCGATAAAATGCACGCCGCTTGGCTCACTCATTTCCCGCCGAGCCGCGCGCGGAACGCTCATGAGTTGCGCGGTTGCGGCGTCAGATGGCGCTGGTCGTCAAGGAATAATAACGCGTCGCGGAAAAGTTATTGGCGCGGCGCGGTCCATTTGAATTTGAAATTAAAACCAGTACTGCGCGTTATATACTCCCCTTCCAAGTTGGAAGCACGTCCCGAGCCCAACTTGGGGCTTAAATAACAATACGGGGACTTGACAGGGGATCTAGACAAATTTGGAGGAGACCTAAGTGGAATCAAGTCCATGCATTGATACGATGGCAGTTACTAGGCTCCCCTTACATTGTAACGTGGCCTCCGGAATGAATATTTTTACTATGAAGCAAATCAGCAGTGGAAGAGGTCATGATTTGCCGAGTTGAATTTTCATACTCGATTGGGTATGTGATGTGTTGACCTGAAAGGTGCCAGCTTGATGAGCCAAAATCTAGCACAATACCCGCTGCTACCAGAAAATCTATCCCGAGTAAGGTCTCATTATTTTGAGCTTCAGGGAAGATGGTAAACTCAAGGGTCACTGACCTTTCAGGGTTAATTCGGACATCTAAGGTAGTGAGTAAAACTTTCCGGGTGCTCAAAGAACCGTCTGCAAGCCTCACCTGACGGGTAGCATCCACACAAGGGTGGTTGCGTTCTTGCAGCAGTTTGAAGAGCGAAGCACCAGCTATACTACTCTTAGCACCGGAATCTAAAATTCCCCTACCTCTAATACCTAATATTTGGACACTTAAACTAGGTCTTAACCTAGCCTGGTGCTCAACAGAGTCACTCAGGGAAACATTTTTGTCAACTGAGTTGCTTGAGGAAAAATGTCCTAAATTTTTCATGGTCACCCTACTTTTCGAACTCATGGTCAAACTACTCCTATCTGTAGGCAACAAAGTTGCAGCTCGTTTTGACCAAGGGGGTGAAATATGATTCGCATGATCATTACAATGCGACCTAGGTGAATCGTAAGTATCATTGCATGCACCCGATCCCACTCGGCTATAAATTGAACCAGAACAAAAAGAAGGACAAATTTGTTTGTTTTTATGAGAATGCAATGACTTTACGCTTGGAAGGGAAGCAATAGGCGTTTGTACTGAGTGTTTAAACTTAGTCGGACTTACCTGAGGTTTTACCTCACCGGTAAAAGAATCATGAGCGAGAATGGACCGTGTCGCGTCGATAGCGTAGTAGTCGGCGTTGCACTTTGAGCACTGAGACTGCGTTACACCTATCGTGTTACAACCGTAGCAAGTAGGTACGGCTACGGGTTGTAAATCGGCACTGTCCACCTTTCCTTTTAGTCTAAGGCACTCGTCACGAACGTGTCCATAACGTTTACAATAAACACAATATCGACGCCTATAGCCGTCGGCCGCGGGTCGCGACGCGGTAGCGTCACGTGATGAGAGCGGCGCGGGAGTCCCGGCGCCGGCGTAGGGCGCGGCGGCGCGGGCGATGCCATGCGCGGGCGCGGCGACGTCACTGTTGCTATGCGGCCTCTGCGGCTCTCTGCCGGCGGCGCTCGACGCAGGGAGTCCGCGTGAGAGACGCGGCGTCGTCGGCGGCGCGAACCGATGCGGTTGCGGCAGGGCTGCGTTGGCGGCGGGGGCTCCCCCCGCAGTAGAAGACGGTGGATGCGTTGGGCACGGGAACGCGTTGACGGCCTCGTCGGTTGCATCTTCGATGTGTCTCGCCTTGCGTAGTAACGCGTCGAATGATTTTATTTCGTCTCGACGAAGGCGCTCTCGAACTCGACGGTGTAAAAGGCCGTAGAGCATGTCGAGCTGTACCTTCACGGTGACGTCGCCGGGGGGAAGGCGGGCGAGTAGCGCTCGCGCCTTGGCAACGAACAGCTCGGTCTTCTCAGTCAGACCTTGAGACATGCTGAACAGTTCCTGGTAAATACGATGAGGAGGACGGACAGCTCCGAAGGCGCTCCGTAGTGACGTCACGGCTTCGGTCCAGGAGGTGATGGAGGACTTGATGCCCTGCCACCACACGGCTGCATCTCCTGTGACCAGCATAGACAATCCGCGTAGGGCGTTGTCGTCTCCGACGCAGGCGCATTCCTTATAGGCTTCCACAGCGTCGATGAAGCCGTCGAGTGAGTCGCCACCGGGCGCTCCGCTGAACCGCGCGGTGCACAGCGCGAAGGTTCCCAGATGGTGAGCGGGCGCGTACGCCGAGCTGGCGGGCGAAGGCGCCGCCGCTGGCGTCGGTGATGGTGACTCGCGACGAGACTCGTGAGTGAGTACACGGTCAAGTAGACGCTCGAATGCTGCTGTCTGCGTTGCCATAATGGACGCCATATCAGCGACATTGATGTATTGCGCCGCTGATGGCGTCGGCGTCAGCGTCGGCGCGGCAAAATCCGTCT
Organism: Epirrhoe alternata; assembly: GCA_963565295.1. NCBI lineage: Eukaryota > Metazoa > Arthropoda > Insecta > Lepidoptera > Geometridae > Epirrhoe > Epirrhoe alternata. The sequence continues at coordinate 7,997,381 of OY751394.1, forward strand.
CAATAGCATCTTCAAAATCGGACTGCCGGCGCGATTGTCGACGAGTACGCGGCATTGTGATAGTCTTTTTCACTTTTTATTACTGTCCTGGTACGCACTTTTACACTGCACTTTGTTCAAAGGCCCTCGCTTGGGTAGCTAGTTTAGCGCCAGCCCGGCTAGCTAGCTCAAACAGGGGTTCTTTCCAATGAGTTTAACGCACAGGTAGGTAAAAACACGTATAATAATTATAAAACACAGGTACAGTTAAAACAATAGAGTAAAAATGAAAGAAAACTAATAAAATCACAATAACTGTCCGATAAAATGCACGCCGCTTGGCTCACTCATTTCCCGCCGAGCCGCGCGCGGAACGCTCATGAGTTGCGCGGTTGCGGCGTCAGATGGCGCTGGTCGTCAAGGAATAATAACGCGTCGCGGAAAAGTATCTACTTTTATATTGGCACGACGCGGTCCATTTGAATTTGAAATTAAAACCAGTACTGCGCGTTATATAGTCACAATTAATAAAGTCTTAGAATGCAAATGAAATATGAAATAAATTAAAATTAACAAACTTGCACAAAATAAATAGTAATTAATCATGTCAACCTAAATGTCATGTCGCTCACAAAATCTTAAACATTCGCACAATAACTGCTTCCATCCATCCGCAAACAAGTCACAATTGGGATGTTCATCCGTGAGGGCGTTGAGTGCTGTAAGGGTACGTGGTAAAGGAGAGGAGGCTCAAGCGACAGTGCGGCACTCAGGTACTGCAAACAGCTTGTGTCTTCGGCGGGAACAACCTCTACAATAATTGTTCAGCGTATAAAAACGACACAGGGTTCACTGAGTTCCGGAGCGTCAGTCAAGCCTCGGAAAATTTTACAGGCCGTAGTAATTTGGTCATTGGCACGGCGGACCTTTTGCGAGTTGTAACCAAGACATCCCAACAGAAATTCCGTGGGGTACATAAATGGATAGTATCCAAACCGGAACTTATATAGGAACCTCAAGAACGCTTTTTGGACCTAAGAACTGTATCATTTTAAAAATATCCTTAGAAACATTTTTTTTATAATTAATCACCTTTCTTAAATAACATATTATTACAGTCTTGACAAACTATTACATTGGAAGATATCAGTTCAAAGGCGTATTTTTAAATTTATTCATATTTTTCCATGAAAGATAATATTCGATGCGGGCCATCAATCATCCTTAAGAACCCCAAGCTCGCCTGCAGCACTTGTTACTGCGGGAAGTCTGGCTGGTGGATGTGCTTCACTGACGAAGCCTGCGCTCAGAAAATATCAAGTAATGTCCATAATATTATTTTACTGTATGGATCAGAGTGTTGGGCAACCAAAGTGACGGATGTAAGAAGAGTGCATGCGACAGAGATGAGAATGCTGAGATGGATGTGTGGAGTAACTAGAATGGATAAGTTATGGAATGAGTATTTCAGGGGAAGTTTGAAAGTAGCGCCAGTTACTGACAATTTGAGAAGTGGAAGGTTGGCGTGTTATAGGCCATGAGGAGGGATGAGAGATATATAACACGACGAGTGATGAGTATGAATGTGGATGGATATACCGGTAGGGGTAGGCCTAAGAAAAGATGGATGGACTGTGTGAATGCGGATATGTTTGTGAAAGGAGTGAGTTCTGATATGACGAATGATATAGGGATATGGAAGAAAGAAACTTGTTGTGCCCACCCCACTTAGTGGGATAAGGGCAGGAAGAAGAAGAAATCCTTATCATTATTTTGTTACTTACAGTAGCCCTCGTGCTGTAGCTTGATTAGTTCTTGATAGATCGTCATAGTTAAGATACGTTCTAAACATTCCGTGCTTAAGTGGACGTGTGACTGCCAGACATTATCATCTAAGCGCTTCCATGCTTCGGAAGTTAAATTGTCCCGGCTATTTAGTCGTTAAGCCATGAGTCTTAAACTCGATTCAACATTGTTTGAGATGGAAAAGGCTTGGCATCGAAAGGCACTCTTACTATTTACCACGGCATTATCGTATTTCTTTTATGTTTGAATGTCCCTTGGTAAAAAAATCTGCGTAGGCCATCGGTCTTTCAATAATAACGTTATAGAGCTGTCTAGCATCGGGTTTCCTCATGATGATTACTTTCGCTGCTTTTTTACCCGACTGTCATAGGAAGGGTTAGGTTAGTCTTGCACCAAATGTTATTAGGAAAGCCATAATAAATGTCACATAGGATGACGAAAATGTAACTTTAAAGTCTCTATTTCGTGCGATAAGACCGGCGATTGTAGGTCTACATTGTACTTATTATGTTTATTTTAGTTTTCTATTTTTGTTTTTTTTTATGTGGTGTGCAATACAGGACTTTTCTATCTATCTTCTTAAATTTTTTTTATTGATTTCAGAAACGAATTGCGATGCCATCATCTGTGCGGATAATTGCAAAGCCGCTGATTGGACAGACGGCTTCTGTCATCAGGACCGGTGTGTGTGCATGTAAAACATAGGTATCTGTTGAGATGTAATAAAGATATTATTGGTTCATCAGTGTTTATTTTGTAGTACAGTGATTTCTGTTATCTAGGTTCTTTAAAGATCAGTATTTTCAACCCAACACTTATGATTTTGTGCACAAAATGAGGGTCGCACAAAGGGCCATGGAGCCATGCTCGGCATATCGTTGTTAGACAGAGTCCGCAATACGGATATTCGTAAGAGGACAAAGGTAGCAGATATCGGAGACTGTATTGCGAAACTTAAGTGGCACTGGGCAGGACACTTGGCCAGATTTGGTGATGGCAGGTGGTGTAAAGCTCTGACCGAGTGGTACCCAAGGGTAAGCGCTAGGAGCCGGGGCAGACCAGCAGCCAGATGGGTGGACGACATAGAGGCCATAGAGGGAAAGACTTGGATAAGATCAGCACAGGGCCGATTGGAGTGGCGTCTGAGGGAGGAGGCTTATGTCCAGCAGTGGGCTATCATTTGAGCTGCTAATGATGATGATGACTTATGATTTTTGAAAATAGTAGCCAACGTCCTTTTATGAGGCGCTTATTATCCGTTTGGACGTGAAAATGTAACACACAGAGAGGCAGAGTTACTTTCATAATATTGAACTTTATGGGTCCTCTACATATTCGCCGATGATAGACGAATGCCGACGGTCACGTACGTGTAGAGGGCCTCATCGCCTGTATTCGCCTGTCATATTCTATCCAATAGTTCGGTGAATAGTACGGCATATGTGTAGAGTGGCCGTTAGACAAAGACGAATCAAGATAGCTAAATTGACAAGATGAAACTTGCATAACACCAGGTTACTCTGGACCATGTCCTATCTGTATTCTGTGCCATGTCTGACCGATGACGATGAGCCCGTGGATACGAGTTGGCGAGTGGCAAGAAGCGAGTGTGTAGGTAGTTCCTATAGTCATCTCCCTCGCGCTGGGCTGTACAGCGAGGGAGGCGGGCCATTACTTGCGAGTCACTCAGTGTTCCTGATGAAATAACTTTTTACTCAACGATTATGAAAATTCTATGGACATACATGTTACAAATAAACATTTAAGTGAGTTCGTACGAGTATAATAATCATACAAACAAGTAAGTAAAAAAAATTGCTATGTACCCAAAAGTTTAAAAAATTCTTGATTGATTTGTTTACTTTTAATTAATTTCTATGTTGAAATGAAAAATATCATATTAAGATTATTAAAAAATTAAGTTAATTAAGCATTGTGGGTTTGATTGAATGAATTCTTAGTTTTTGGTTTGTTAAAATGTGGAGATTAATGTCCTTTGGGGCTGTATTGGTGAGTTAAATATTATGGTGATAATATAATGTAAGTACTTATAATTTTCTATTTTTGTGTCAAGAGTTCACTGTGCAGCTTTGTAACAAGAAATAGATTTTCCTAAATATATACAGACGTGATCTAGTTTCGTTTTTGGTTTCTAAAAATATACTTTTTCAGTACCTAAGTACCTATTCCTGTATTTTTTCTAAGGTATGTTTTGGTGTCATTGATGTTTCGTATGGTGCTGACTACTTGTACTCAAACGATGATGGTAAGATGGTAATTCTTCTTCAAAGTGGTGTTATTAGTTCTATCGAAGCAGTGGAGTGTGTTGAATGGAATTTTTGTGCGCCTCTTGGCACTATGTTTTCGAACTTTTCACAATCTACGACATGCCGGTTTCCTCACAACGTTTTCCTATACCGAGTGCTTGCATAGTATACATAATTTTTTCGACGAAAATACTCATTGTAGGTACCTATGACCTTAGGATTTGGAGGCATGTCCACTATCACAAGAACACCAGCGTGTTCTTCAGAAGTGAAGCCAATTATGGTTTGCAGGTATCATACTGGAGTCTCTATCTCCTTACACACTGTATAGAAGCCGAGATATTGCTAACAAGAGTGCCGTGCTTAGGACTCGCTGCAACGACAACGTCAGGCGGCTTGGGAAGCTGCGTAATACTGAATGGATGCTGAAGTATGACGGTACCTAACATGTAGCTAATTATTTTATTCAACTAATATTAAAAGGTCTCCTCCAAAATTTTAAAGGATCTATCCTCCGCCACGTTCAACAATCTGTCAAGGTATCGATGACGTCGTTAGCTTGTAATCGTAGGCTCATATATTATTATACGGTTTATTTTTCAATGCGTAGGTACTCAGAGAATGTAGGGTTGAATTATCTAAAGAAACAGATCTGTAGATAGTCTAGTTGGCAGTAGCCAGTCGGTGACGTGCCAAAGCTTTAATGATCAGCTCAACGTTTTTTCGAGGGCTCAATGGATCAGCCATTGAGCCCGGGAAAAAACGTCAGATCACGAACATCGATGAACTTAAATAACCTAGAGTCTTATTCATATTTATATTTTATTACACAGATGACGGTCAGCCAATTATACATGATCAATATAATCGTCGCAACGTTAATCCACCTCCGTTTAAAAGAAATACCTGTAAGTTATTCTAAGTTTGTAACACCTTAGTGTCACGTAAAGCACATCGACTTAAACATAAAATATTAGGTACCTTACTCGACGAAAAGAGATCGCTATTGCAAGTTGCCGAGAATCTGGAAAGATGATCGGCCTTGTTATACGACATGACAGTTTCATTAAAAACATTATAGAAGAGAAAGTGGAAGGAGGAACAGCAAGAACGGAAGACCGAGGATAAGTTACATGAGCCAAGTAAAGAAGGTAGCTGTCATGTCGTATAAAGAGGTCAAGGAAGCAGCCCGGTAAGAGATACATGGAGAGGGATTAATCAGTTGTGCCGACAAATCCTTAAATAAGAAGAAGAAGACTACATAGCTAATAATACAACTCTAAAGAGCGAAAGTCTAGCTTGCATGTGTCCGCTTTTATAGTGAATTTCCGTTTTTAAAGTAAATTATGAATTACGATTTTTTTTTCAGGGCTTGACAAACAACAGAACAAAACTACACCAACGGAAAGTAAATAATCTTTAATCTACTTTAAAAAATATTGGTTTGCGTGATGCGGATGCTTATGGGGTTAAAGTGTGGGGTTTCCCGCGTTCAATCCCTCGAGCATTACAGGATAAAGAAGCCTACAGTTGTGTTGCCCTATAGCCTACTCTATCTTCCAGTGAAAGTCCCATAGAAATCGGTTCAACCATTTCAGAGAATATCTTGGATGAGCAGAAAGACAGACAGAGAAACTATTTTTAAAAGAGGCCTGTCCCAGCGCTGAGTAAATCATTATCATATGAACAGTAGGTACTATAGTTTTTTTTGCTAATTATTTAACAGATTGGCACTGCTCAGAGGGCCCTAATATCATATTAGATATGTGCAACTACTGCGTCTGCATGGGTGGACAACTCTACTTATGCACAGCGAAGAAGTGTCAAGTACCAACTTCCTCTGGTAATTCTTTTAAGTGTTCTTCATTTGGAAAAAAAAAATATTCAATACTAGTTGAGTTGTGTGTTGCCATTATTTAGTGTTGCTAGTTTAAATATAATTATGATTTGACATTATTATGAATGGACATTTAAGACCGTTTTGTCATTTTTCATAATTGGACATTAGTCGTACAAAGGAACGTACTTATCTGTATTTACTTACTATTTATTACAGTGTGAAATGTTCAGCATTATTTATTTATTTACAAATCTATTTTCTATGTACATATTATTGTTCTGAACAAAAGTTTTAAACAACTGTTTATTTTAAGGCGGACTTTATGCACCACTTCCATATCGTGAACAAAAGAGTAAGTACACGTCTTATGCCCGGTTTACATTATTCCATTGCAGCGATCGAATCCAGCTGGATTCAAAGTAATACGTACCTTGATCGCCAATCTGCCGGTTCACATGTTTCCAATCCAGCGCTGGATTCGATCGCTGGACTGGTCAAAGTCAAAGTAATTACTGCTCCAAGTTTTTGGATGACATCGATGTATTTACAGCTGATACGTGCATTGAAGGAGAGGATATCAAATCTTTCGACTGCAACCGGTGTTGGTGTAGTGGTGGGAAGATACTATGTACCATGAGGACATGCTCCAATCGTAAGTTATATTGAACAGTCAGCACAACTTTCCATGAACACTTGATGGCTTCGAATCTTCCATAGCTTTGGAGCTTGTAGGACAACGGACAACAACTTTTGTAGGAAAACTTTTGTTGTTACCAAAATGCCACATTACTTTTTGGGAATTCCGCAAAGCATGATGAACGTGGAATTCAGTCGCCGACAGACATTCACGACTTACACAGATTTTTTTAAATAATCCTATGGTCTAACTAATTTGCTAACATAATTATCGTGAATTTCTAACTGAAGGTTCAAGTGAATATAAATTTCCTAGCTCGAAAAACGCCGAACAATGGATTCCGTCCAATAGAAACGTTGAAGTTAATGAATGCGAGTTGCACCCCTGGAGCCCCACAGCCGAAAATAGACAGCTGCAACACTTGCGGCTGCAACAGACAAGGGGAGCTGTACTGTTCGTCTATGACTTGTGGCATTGGTGAGTCAAAATCAGCCCTGAGCACAGCCCTCGAAGCTCGTGGTGTAGGAAATCTGATCTCAGGATCAGGGGTTCAAAAAGTGATAGTGCATGAAAGTGGCTTACAGCCGAACTTTAAATCCTTTCACCACACTGCTGCACTTGTTTGAAACTAGCGTGGCGAAATACTATCAATCAATAAGAGTTCTTGTCGGTGCAATAATGCAATTTCCTCCGTTTCTCTCGTTAAATAACGGTTTCTTTCGACTTATCAGCAATCTGAGTCTAACTGAGAAGGTATTTTTCTTTAGAAATACTCCAAATAATAAATATTGCAGAACCAGTATCCCGGACTGACGAATTCGTGGGCTGCGTCGAAAAAACCTGGTACAGCTTACAGAGCGATATGAACGACTTTGACTTGCAATGCAGGGAGTGCTATTGTCTTGATGGAAGGTACGCCTTCTGCTTTTTGAAGCTGTGCAAAGGCACATTGGCACCCCCACAAGGATGTAAGTTAATATGACGCCACCAATCCTATACATCAAATCCTAGTGGTAGTTTTGCAAAGTAACAGAACCAACATCATCACGACTGTCTCCAAGGTAGTCCTTCTCACAGATCTTTTTGTATTCCAGATACTTTGATGAGTTCTAAGGCACGTCTAAAGTCCAAATACATATTTGGCGCATGCCCACATATTGCAGAAGTTAGCAGTTTAGCAGTTACGTGACAGGTTGAAGGCCCATCTCCGCCAATTAGAATAGTAAACGGTCCTCACCGTGTTTTGTTCACCATTTAGACTCCTCGAAGACTACAGACTTTCTATCGGTCGATAGTTGAGACGGAATATACTTCGGCTCGTTATGAGTATGGAGAAGTATAGCCCATCTCAACTATCGGCCGATAGAAAGTCTGTAGTCTGCGAGGGTTCTTAAGACTCAAAAATCAATCAACTTTAATTTTACTTGAACCGAGATAATGATGTTGTCTTTTACACAAGAAATATGGTCATGAAGCTAACTCATTTTTCAGATAGCCCAATGAAGCTGAAAGCAGCTATAGCGGAAGGTAATGCATTTAATTGTAAAGTAGAGGAAAAGTATTTGAAAGCCATTTTCTGATTCAATGAAGCCAACAAACCAGTAGATTTGGAAATATTTTTTTTTATAAAGTTATGACAATAATGAAGTCAGCGAATTGAACACGAATGTAAAGATTAGGAAACAGTTTTCTTTCTTCGTCACACTGCTTGACTAAAGTGTAGTGTGTAGGTTAGTAAAACCATGTCTTAACCGTAAACTAGTGTGACAAAGCGGTGTGAGGATGAGTCGGGCGCGAAAATTACTATAATTTGGTATTCCCCAGGCGCTGTGGTTGTTCAGATCAAACTATTTAGATTTTGCTCATTCTAGCTACATGTAACCCTGGAGCAGAAAAGAACGATGTGTGCACACAATGCAGGTGCACAGCAATGCGCGAGTGGAGGTGCTACACCAGGCTCATTGACAAATGTAGTGACAAGAGCGAAACAAACAAACCCAGTCGTAAGTTATAAATTGTCCTGTCTACGTTACAAAAGTTTATAGAGCAAAGAAAATAATACGAGTACAAAGGGATTTTAAAGACTTGGGAGACCAAAATAGCATCTATAGCTTATACCTACACCCTTGCTACCGCTCGGGAGTTACTCTAGAATTCTCTAGAGTTAACATCAGTTAGCTTGACTGATTCTATTGTATTTGTAAAATCTGAATATGTCGTAGTTTAGTTTGAATAATTGTATTCAATTTATATAATGTGTTATTCGTATAATTATAAAATATCTCGGAAATGCAGAAGATGTGATGCACGATACAAAAATTTAATAAACGTGTATTGTTTGCAGCAAATCAATTCAGGCAACAAAGGTAAAAAAACAAAAATATTACCCTCCTGCCGCAGTCGGGTAAGAACAAACTGTTTATTGAGCTTTAAATACAGCATATACGATTTTGAGGTAAATCGGGGCCGTAGAAAAACTTAAATTGTCTTTATTAGCGTATATTTAAAAACAAACTTTTTTTAAATTTTATAACGGGACTTAATCGCGTAGGTATAACATTTGTTTATTTACCTCGACGTTTCAGTAGCATTACAGCTACCGTGGTCACGAGAAGACTGCCCGCCGGTACTCGTTCGCCTCTTCGACCGATGAGAAACTACCCTCATTCGGTCAACACAAAATAACATTAGGGTCGCGACACACTACACTGACAACATCCAAGTTAGTACTAGACGTTCTTACACGACCCGAACACTTTTTTATCACTGGATCCCACGTTGATGACAGTTTGTAGCCGCATTCCCGGTTGAAATTTTTGTGTTTCTTTATTTCAACTGCTTCACGCACAATTCTAGTATAATAATGGCGATCATTGGAAAGGACTAAAGGTTGATGTAACTCGATCCAGTGGTTTGATCCTGATTCTAGCAAGTGCTCCGCTATCGCTGATTTATACACCTGGCGATTTTTGACAGCTGCGATATGTTCTTTGACACGCTCAGCAATAGTCCGCTTGGTCTGTCCAATATAAGAACTGCCGCAACTGCAATCGACCTTGTATACACCAGGTGTTTGATAGGGTATAGTATCCTTGACTGTTCCTACTTGTGAAGCTATCTTGAGTAGTGGAGTGAAGACGGTCCCAATTGCGTACTTCTTCAGCAAAGAACCAACCTTGTCTGTCACCCCTCTAATATACGGCAAGTATGCTCGTTGTCTCGGAACGTCATCTTTCAGTACCCTATTCAAACGTCTAGCACTCATGTTCCTCACCCCGTAGTTATTCTTCACTAGCACTCCTTTTACATGTGTAAGTTCTTCCTGTAGAAAGTCTGGGTCACACAATGCATAGGCTCTATCGATTAATGAAGAAACCACTGACTCTAACTGCTTCGGGTGATGGTGTGACATGGCATTTAGGTATTTGTCAGTGTGAGTAGGTTTCCTATAAACAGTGTGTGTTAGGGAACCATCCGATTTCGCCATTACTTTTATATCCAGAAACGGTAGCGTACGATCACTTTGCAACTCATAAGTAAACTTGATCTTTTCATGTACTGAGTTTAGATGTTGTAGAAACTGTTCAACTTCTGGTTTGTTACCTTTCATAATGCAAAAACTTCCTTCCCTTCATAAAAAAAAACTTTTTTTATACGGGTTCTACGAGTATACACAGAAACTTGAAATACAGAATATTGATTTTATATAAGTATATAAGTGATATAAGGAGATACAAGGTTTGAAAACATAAAATTTTCATCATACGTATTTTACCATTTCTTTTTGAGTAGACTCAGTAACAAGAAGGATGTAACAGTCGAAGAATCACTTAAAAGCACCGATGTAGATGACCCATGTATGAAGAAGACTACCGCTACCACTACGAAGAAAAAGAAGAAAAGGACAACAACAACAACAGCCAAACCAGACACCGAAGAGAGCGAGTATGAGGATACAGAAGAAGAAATTACGACAACAGTGAAGACGACGCCGACGCAAAAGCAAAAAAGTATTAAATTAATAATAAATTATATAGCCGCTGGAATTACCCCTCGTTCACACCAAGATAAAAACATATCATTGTAGATAAATAAATAATGCTGGACATTTCACACATCTGGCCCCAAACTAAGCAAAGCTTGTACTATAGGAACCAGATAACTGATAAACTACTTTTATACTTTTTGTTTGTAAATACATACTATATATAGAAACACCCAGACCCGAGATAAATATTTGCAGATCATACAAACATTTATCCCGCGGCGGGTATCGAACCCGCAACCTTCTGCGTCCGGAGCGGGCTTTCCACTGCGCCACAGAAGTCGACAAGATGTATACACTTTTGTTTTTTGTTCACACCTAAAGCAAAATCAAGTACTCGCCTATATGTAGTTTTAAGAAGGCTATCGAAAAGTCTAATCTTTTAAAGTCGCAAGATATACCTTACCTCCTGGTGTTAATGTGGGGATAGAATAGTCGAACTCCTGGTCCTATTTGGCAAATACCGCGAATACAGGCAACAAACACGGTTTGACTGGCTTCTTAATAATAGACGACCCATCTTAAATAAAAATAGTAAAGTTTCAGTTTCGCCTTGGACAATGAAGATAAACTTATCGAAGTACAACTTGCAATAAAGTTTTACATTACCTTCCAGTCCGGATAACAACTCCAAGACATAACAAAGACGGTCTTCCGGAAGGCACACAATGTATAGAAGGACAAGCTTTCAACTTCGGCACGAAGAATAACTGTCAGGGCTGTTTTTGTACAGCCGAGGGCCAGTGGAAATGCTACAGCGTCAAAACACCGTGTCGAGGTAAGGGATTGTAGGGGTTTCAAGAGATGATGAGAGAGCATAATTAACATTAGTATGTTCATTGCTTTTTTTTTAATTTTCAGGGTGGCGTGAGTAATATTAATTACATTTTTTTAATTGTAAATAGATAAGTCATTTAAATATCATTGAAAATATCCATGAAAACATATTTTTTTAAATGTTAACAGACTTTTAAAGATCATATTTTAATAAACCAGACCGATTTACACATTGGAAAATGACACTGTAAAGTAGCGCATTTTAAACTTATTCACTTCATTTATTTTTCCACGAAAGGTGATGCTCGATGCGAGGAACAACTTATCGACAAGAACCCAAAACTCGCCTGTAGCGCCTGCTACTGCGGGAAGAACACCTGGTGGATGTGTTTCACTGACGAAGCCTGCTCTCAAAAAATATTAAGTACTTAACATCTATTATGTTATAATATCTCGGTACTATGGAGAGGACTAGCGTTTGATACTTCAAGCCCGTACCCACATCCGTTCGTAGTCTTCCACTAAAGATTCATTTTTCGCCAGTTCCACATATCCCTACGAATCTATCCCTACTGGTAGGGAAGAATGGATTTTATTCCACCTATACCACTGGGTGGGGATACTTTTCTACTTAGATCCACTGTTATAATAATTCAGGGAATAGGTATCATCATATCGAAAATGTGCTTATCATGCTTATTGTTTTTTTTATTAATTTCAGAAACAAAGTGCGACGCTATCAGCTGCGCGGATATGTGCAAAGATGCTGATTGGTCGGACGGATTTTGTCACCAGGACCGGTGTGTGTGCATGTGAAACACGTGTTCTTGAGATGTAAATAAAGATGTTATTGGTATACCAGGGTTTTTTGAATTTGCACCTTTCCATCAGCACAGTCAACTTTTGCAATTTGCAATAAACAATTGTTTCTCGCAGGTTTTTTAATTGATTGCTGATATTTCAGTTCCCTGTAGCTCCTTATTCAAATTTGGCTAAAAGTAGTCGATGTCCTGTGATACATTGTTTGGCCGATAAAAGGACAAACAAGGACAGACAGTTTGACTTTCATTTGTCTAATTTTAAATTGTTTTTAAAGCAACGAAAACAGCTAAATAAGATAAAACTTGCATCACCAGTTACGCGTTACGACACTCAAATTTTCTGAGAATTCTGAGGCTGTAAATTAAATTATTATCAACTTCAATTTTTATTTTCTACTGTTTGATTCCCAGTGTCGTCTGAATTAGGAACTACAAATACCATGGTGCTAAAACACAACACAAAGGGTTTGGGTTGAGCTGTAATAGCCACATTAGGCTACAAAATAGCAGAGAACCTGAGAGAAGGTCCATCCAATGGCATGAAGTCATTGGAGGAACCTTCTTTCTCTTGACCTTAGGTTCGAAGGTTGTCAGTTGAAAATCAGCCTCCTTAGCCATGTTACAAATAGAAATGGAATAGAAATCGAATCGACAGATAACGCTAAGACTATATCTGTGCCTAATGGCACTGCCTACATTTTATGTCAAGTGTCGCGGCACGTGAGTTCTTGGCATAATGTCAAACTGACGATTTACATACTCCAGGAACTCACGTGCCGCCATAACTTTTATAAAATGTATGCAGTTTTTGCAATTAAATGCCGTAAGACGCAGGTGAAGTCTCAGCGTTACCTGTCGATTCGATTTCTATTCTATTGCGATTTGTAACATGGCTAGTCATCATCATCATTGTGCCTGTCCTCATTATGTGAGTTTGGCATTACAACTTTTGGTCCATACTCTATCAGCTTGAATTTTCCAAGTTTGAAATCCAATTAAAATTAATTATTAATTTCAGAAAATAACAAGGGCACTAATATTTTGAATGTAAGTTTTAATTTGTAGTTATGTTTTCTTAATTATTAATTAATCTTTAAACTAATCGAAATTATGTATGAACATTAGCTTATCGGTGTTTCTATGCGAGGAAAATATTTTTTATTACAGAAATAATGCAGGAGGCGGTGCAAATACTGGTGAATATTTTTAAACTTGCTAATTGTTTTAAATAATTTACAACAATTTCGCTGATTTCAATGATCAAAGACTGCACCTCAGCGTTTCTCTCGATCTACGCTAATATTATAAAGAGGAAAGATTTGTTTGTTTGAATTGGCTTCGAAACTACTGGACCGATTTGAAAAAAAATATCAACATTAGAATACTACATTATCCCTGATGAACTAAGGCTATATTTTATCCCGGAAAAGTGAAGTTTTCCCGAGGGATCGCGGGTAACACCGCGACGGACAGCTAGAACAAAGTAAAATCCATTACGATCACGTTTTTCGACAAAGAAAAAAAACTGCTGAGGTTTCGATTTATTTGGTTTGTCATAGTTATTATTATTATTAGCCCTCAATGTCCCATTGCTGGGAAAAAGCCAGTCTCTACTCCTTTCATCCCTCTTCTATTGAAGTTTAGTCGGTAAGTCTTGGCGAACTCTTCCCTCTCGTTCATGGTCTATCTTTTTATAGATTTGGTGTCTTGGCGTAGTTTTGGCTTCGGAAGCTGATAGTTGGGAACCACATGACCATGGTATTTATTTTCAGTGTCTTAAGCGGGTTTATTCCCAACGACTCCACTAGCGGCTGTTACACAAGGAGAGTTTCTCGCATGAGAGCGGCGAGAAACTCGAAAGGCGAGACTCGCCAGGCGAGTTCCCCCTACGGTTTACAAAATCACACACAAAAGGCGAGACTCGCCACACAATTCACTTTTTATGCATAAGATGAGTGTAGTGAGTAAGCTCCTTATTTTGGTCGAAGTAAGAATCCCTCGTACATACAAGTCTCTACTTAGTTAGAACGAGGAACTCAATGCAGAAACTAATTTAGGTCAGAAAACTTAACATGCATATAACAGATTTATATGGGAAATATTATAAAAATGTAAATGCTATAGGTAAAATGTATGTCTAAAATAGCTTTCTGAATTTAGAATACCTATTTGATTGTTATTTTTGGATTAGGTAATAAATCAATAGATACTATAATATTAGTCTAAGCTTTGATAATTCCTTATTGTAAAATATAAACCAATATTCATAAGATTAAATGTATGGAATATTAATTTTAGAATTAGTAATCGTTGATATCATATAATTTGTTCTTAAAATGTAATTGTTTATGAGGTGTGTATTTGTTACAAACGTCCATTGCCTTATAAGGCAATGAAATATGGTCTGAGTATCCGATGTATATCTGTGACGATGGTAGCTTGGTAGAGGGAGACGGCTTCGCAGCCTATAAAAACGATCGAGCGTTTGAGCATCGTTCTCTTACCATTCAGCTGCCAACTAAGCTAAGTATTTGCGCATGTTTAATTATTCATAGTAGTTGTGTGATATTACCTACCCTTAAAGTATTATAAATGTATCTTATATTTTATTTGTACATAAATTGTGTTCGAAAACCAGGTTGTGTATCTATAAAACAATGGTGTATTGTATAAAAGTATAATTCTTTTAATCTGTGATTCTTTTCTTTATTATCCACTATTAGCTACCCTATTAGGATTTAATATTATCTTTATAAAGGAAATAGATCCCTAGGTAGTTAAATTAGGATTTTCCTGGGATCTTATAACTTCTTCTAATGAATAGAGCCATCCTGATCTAACATCAGAAGAAGGGATATGAACTACCTACATTATGTGCCTTACTAAAATTTTACTTTTTCTAGATGGACGACGCCCCCTGTCTTACAACAACTTCTTCGAGCCATCAAACATGCCGTTTTCGGCAGCCACCGAAAAGATGACGTTGTCCTGCCGACATTCGACCTGACCACGAGTCTCCTGGGCACCGCGGCATGGTGCAACAGCATCGAGGCTTTCTCGACAGAAATTGGTTGGAGCAACACCTCAGCCGCCGCAAGGGCGGGTAAGCTTCTGAAAATCATAGTTTTAGACAATGTGATCCTACAGAGGGTCGTTCGTGGCAAAATTTACGCACCGAGTTGTCAGCTTTTGTACACTTCCGTTTCTGCAAATTCATATTTTAAACATGCTAAGAATAAGATTTGGTAATTTAGTAACATAATATTTATAGCTTTTGAAGAGTTGCAATTCAAAGTCAAAATAGTAGGTATGTGGCGTTTCTGATCTAAATGTAAAAAATGGCATGTTATAACAGCAGTGTCAAAACCACTTCCGAATTTAATAAGCTTCTTCACGTCATACGTAAAATCTAATAAAAAACGTCCATTGGAGCAAAGCGGTAGATCAACTTATTGATACGGATAGTAGAATAACTATGGAGTCTAGCAAAACGTTGTGGTTGTAACATTACTTCGCATTTTTCTCGTATATGGTACCATAGATGAATGTAGTTTGCAGGTATTTGCTAAAGTGAAGGTACCAGTTCGATTTCAAGATTTATGTATTGAGCTTGTTATTTTCGTTGTTAGGGATACTGATTGCAATGTGTGGTTAAATCAACAATGTCTAAGGGAGATTTGTCAAGGTTAGCCCACTGGTAGATGTACTACGTACAATTAGCCTGTTGAGAGGTAGGTTGGGTGACCAATAGAAAACCTGAAACTGTTAATATTTGGGATTTACAGAGTACAGTTAACGGCAATTTTTAACATAAATAATAGTTTGACTACTCTAGTCGCCGCGCGTTTTCGTCAGCGCGATCTAGCATTTGAAAATTTTTAATCACGCCATCTAGCGGTAAATTTTAGAACTTATTATAGAACATTTTGTTACAATGCATCAGACAGTAGACTTTTAAGACTTGCAAGACTTCCAGTTTGAATCTAAATAAAAGGACAAATTCATTAGTGAGTAGAAATTAGCATTTGCAAGCAGAGATCTGATTGAGTCCTCAACTACATAGATTTCTAAGTTTATTCTCAGAAGTAAATATCATAAATGTGTCCAATGACACCGATAGATAACATTCATAGTTGAAAAATGCTGAACCACGTCTCACTGTAGAAACAGATGATTTACATTCTAACCAATATTTATGAAAAATGATTAAGTAGTTACATTACAAAACAAACCCCAGTGCTGAACGTAGGATGTTTATTCCAAGAGTATATAGGTTGAGTAATTATTCCATTATGTAGGTACACCCAATAAATAAAACAGCTGTAATAGGTACCATTTCATAACATACATTTAGACTGTACTAGGCCCTTTTCATTAAGCAATGAACAGGTTGAACATTACGTAGCAATATAAATTAATATGTTATGTAGGTACTACTTATCTGTAATGATTCGTCAGATTGGCCAAACGAACAATTTAAGGCAGGTACCACAGTCTTATCAATACTAATGTCCAAAATCTACTGGGTTTTCTCCGTTAGATCTTCAGGTAGTACTTAGGTAGTGTTTCGAAGCCTATGTGTTATGTTTGTCCGAACATTAAGTTCATTATTGTGTTTATATTCGTGGCGTTTATTAGTTGTTGTGGAAACTAATAAATAGCTGTTGTAGGTACAAGCCCGTCTAAATGAGGTTCGTGTCAAAGGTAGCTTATAAACAGGTATAGGATATACTTACGTTTTGATCAAGAATTTATATTGTAGGTAATTTAGTACTTATACGTTAGTCAAGCAAGATCATATTAGGCGTAATGAAAAATTAGCACCGAAATTTAAGTGACCTTATGCGATTATTTCAACTCACCTCGATGACCGCTATGCTCTAAAAGGCTTAAATAATTGAAGAAATATAATTGTAGCAAAAGATAAATTATGGTTTTGGGCAGGAGAATGGGTGGAAGAAAACACTGTTGTTAAAAACGCCATGTGATTAATACTAGGTACGAGGTACCTACATGTAAAATTATTATTTAAGAAAGAGTTTATGTTCAGAATTTTAATTATGAATATTAATATTATCTACAGTTATTTTGTATCTGGTCTGGGTGTTTCCATGTATAACATGTATGTATTGACAAACAAAAAGTATATAAGAAGTATATCAGTCAGTACCCATAGCACAAGCTCTGCTGACTTTGGGGCTAGGTGATGGTCCAGCAATATTTATTTATTATTTCTTATTACTACTTAAATCCGAGGTATATAATAGGTATGTATGTACAATGACTACTGTTTGTGAACGATTACTTTTGTGCTGAAAAATCTCATCGGGTAAAAATCCGGGCCATTTTATGGTGAAAAGAATATTACATGTCATATTATTTATATTTATTTATCGCTGTGTGGCCTCTTGCTGGGTGCTAATCAGCACATCGACAGCGGATGGAAGTGAGAAGCACGTTCGGTAGTTGGCTACGCTGTGGGCTTCGAGGCTCGGCTGAATCAGCTCATTGTACAGCGGATGATGGTGTTCAGCAGGAATAGTAGTTGCCCCGCTGTTCTAGCCTCCAATTCCGGGTACTTGGCGCTCCATCAGCAGCGGGTGGAGGTACGCAGTACAATACAGAGTAATTGGCCAGTAAACAAATAAAGTAAAGGGATAAAAGGGTATAAAAACGGGATAATCAGACACTTGTAAATCGTATATACCTAATTAAAATGCATCTATCTCATGAAGTGAGATCGATATGTATAACTGACTAGTATTAATTACCTATCTATTTTGTGTACCAATGTAAAACATAAAGTAAGTACTTTCCTATTAAATACCTCGTATTACATTGAATACATATAATAAATTCACACACACAAACATACACCACACACACATTTTATATACTCCTTACATATATACACACACATAAAATATGTATACACACTTACACATACACAAATCATTTGATACCTACCACTAAAATACACTTAACAACGATACATACCCTAACGCTTTTGTCCTTGTATAGAGGTAAAATTTGAAAATGCACATCACACCCATGTAATAAAAAGTACCTATCACTATCGAACAGTGTAGCTGCGGTAACTGTAATATAAATCCAATGTTGGTCACCACGACACAGGGTATCCTAGTGTGGCGACCAAAGTTAGCGTAAATTATACGTAAGTAAGCCTCGTTTATTGATACCTTAAGATATATAATGTGTATTGTTTACTTTGTATTCTGCTGTTTGGAAACAAATAAATAAATAATTTATTTATTTATAACTATATATATATAATATTATAATAGCTGTGAGTAAAAATGTACTCGAATGATGACCCAAATTGAAATTTTGTAAAATATTGGCAAGAAAAATGATTGTGTACTAAACTATAAAAAGCTACTTCGAGACGAAGTATAGGTCAAGATTGGCCGTAACAGATTTATATGGGAAATATTATAAAAATGTAAATGCTATAGGTAAAATGTATGTCTAAAATAGCTTTCTGAATTTAGAATACCTATTTGATTGTTATTTTTGGATTAGGTAATAAATCAATAGATACTATAATATTAGTCTAAGCTTTGATAATTCCTTATTGTAAAATATAAACCAATATTCATAAGATTAAATGTATGGAATATTAATTTTAGAATTAGTAATCGTTGATATCATATAATTTGTTCTTAAAATGTAATTGTTTATGAGGTGTGTATTTGTTACAAACGTCCATTGCCTTATAAGGCAATGAAATATGGTCTGAGTATCCGATGTATATCTGTGACGATGGTAGCTTGGTAGAGGGAGACGGCTTCGCAGCCTATAAAAACGATCGAGCGTTTGAGCATCGTTCTCTTACCATTCAGCTGCCAACTAAGCTAAGTATTTGCGCATGTTTAATTATTCATAGTAGTTGTGTGATATTACCTACCCTTAAAGTATTATAAATGTATCTTATATTTTATTTGTACATAAATTGTGTTCGAAAACCAGGTTGTGTATCTATAAAACAATGGTGTATTGTATAAAAGTATAATTCTTTTAATCTGTGATTCTTTTCTTTATTATCCACTATTAGCTACCCTATTAGGATTTAATATTATCTTTATAAAGGAAATAGATCCCTAGGTAGTTAAATTAGGATTTTCCTGGGATCTTATAACTTCTTCTAATGAATAGAGCCATCCTGATCTAACACATACATATCAACTTCCAATTTCTAGGTTTTTTTTCTCAAAAAAGATTGCGGTAGGTTGAGGCTACTTTCAGTGCCTATTTGTATTACACTCTACCCAAACTTATAAATAGGAAGCTAAAACATTGTTAACACTTTTACCTTAAAAGACCTTTATGAATAAATATTTTCATTTTCACACTCTCAAACTCATATTATTAAAGGGATTCTCGAATGCAATAGGCGAGAGGCGAGGCTCGAAGCATTTGTTTACACTAGGCGAGCACATTTTCTCACATTCGAGAAACTCTCCTTGTGTAACCGCTGCTTTAAAAGTAGTTATTTTACTTAAGAATTTTTGACATATTTTGTTACCTACATTTAAACTAGTGTAAGTATTTATTCAGCCAGCTATGTTGCAGTCCAACATTGCATTGTTTTTAAAACGTAGTATTTTTTTCAGAATACATAAACCATCACAACCTATTCATTGAAAGTAATAGAAATATTGACCTCTTCAGGGAAAACAATTTCAGTAACACGTTACAGGAACATGAGTTCAATGAAACTGATGAATTTGGATTATTTCCTGCATTTCCGGACAACCAAGGTATTTCTATGACGGTACGGTAGTATAGACTAAAATTACATTGTGTTTAGGCGAAAGCGTATTTTAGTCGTGACAAAACTGAAAATCGCGAAAACTCAAACGTATGCTTGTGTTTTCAGATATGGAGAAATTGCTGTTGTCAGTCACCACCGAAGAAAGTAATTATTATACATATTATTATAAATTTTATACAAAAACTAGTTGCGTCCCCCGCGGTGTGACCCGCGGTCCCTCGGGATTATTTCATTTGTTTTAGGGATAAAAATGGCCTATATCCTTTCCTGGGATAAAACCTTTATCCATGCCGAACTCCAACTTAATCTTTTCAGTGGTTTGAACGTGAAAAGGTAATAAGCAGAGAGATAGACAGAGTTACTTTCACATTTTTAATATTAATAAGTATTGGATAATAATAAATGATAATAATAATTAGTACATAGTATGGATTGGTTGTTATCAATGTACATTAAGTATCCCAAATTAGTATCGAGTAGTAATTAATTTTTAAAACGTTTTTATAAATATAATATCTGAATCTACAATCTGCAGAGAAACGATGTGTATCCGGTCATTATATAAGAAACAAATGTGCTGACTGCGTGTGTATGGGCGGCCAGCTTTACGTTTGCTCTATGAAACCGTGCTTGGCAGAACAGGAGACAACAGGAGGTAATTCATTATGACTCTGAAAGCATTTGCGACTAAGATCACGCGTCACGTGAACAATATCCGTGCGTAGCGTGTACAATGTCAGTCAACGTGCGTAGCGTGTGCGTGCGTAGCGTGTTCGTGGCGTAGCATAGTGCATAGCGTTTCCGTGCACCGCAGTGACGTTTACTATGCATACCATAAAAAAATATAAGTATCATTTTGTTTAATTTCAGATTTTTCAGCCGAAACTGATTTCAGGCGTAGACGTCGTAAGTATAGCATTACATTTTTTTTCTGTCACTCTGACCGTCAGTGTTGTTATGAGAGCAATCTTTATCAGTGTAGTAAGAACACTAATCGTTTAGAAACTTCACCAATTCTGCTAAACAATTATATTCTTTATTGTAATAAAGATTATGCCTGTAACAGCGCCGTCAGTAAGCGTGACAAAATTAACCGCAACCAACGTTCACACCAACAATCCAATCATATACATTGGATCTTTGAAAGTCCATTTAGTCTAAACCTATACTCAAAAAAATTTGTTGACTAAGGTACCTACATATTAAACCCCCGAAGTTTTACATGTGAAGAATTAATGAAAATGTGTATTTAATGTAATAGAATACAATATGTTTTGTCGCTTGGTGTGGACGGGGGGTGAGAGTAGGTAGGTTCTTACTTTGAAATGAATTTATTCAGAAAGGTCTTAACTTAGGTGAACCATGTTACCAAAAGAACGATAAATATGAATGTGGCTGGATTTGCAAGTAGAGTAAAGCTGACGAAGTGGTTGGATTGTGTGAAGAATATTGTAAAGAATGCATTCTCAGTAACAAAGTGTGAAGTGGAGTGAATGGGATAAAAATGTACCGACCCCACTCAGCGCGGGGGGCAATGATTGAATGATAATATTGATTTGAATGAATGATATTGATTTTAGCGACCGTTCCTGGGATGGGACGATGTGTCCCTGGACAGAGAGTGTCCCCTCCTGATGAATGCGTCACATGCACGTGCAGAGATGGATGGCAACATTGCTATAATGTCAAGGGTTGTCACCGTGAGTGTTCTATTCATTCGTAAGCGTTAGGCCTCGTTAACGGAGACGCGGTGCGTGTGGCGTGACTTCTCGCGGCGCGTTCGGCGTTTTGTCCGTTTACGGAGAGGCGGCGCCTGCTGCGGTTTTTAATCCTGTGTTTTGAATAATTTTAAAATGATTTCAGCTATGCTTAAACTCGCTGGACAAAATAGACAAGGGTGTAAGTTTTTTTAAGACAAAGTCATTTTAGGGGTCATTGTTTAATTTACTTTTCAAAAGTTTAAAAGTAACGCGAGTTTTTTGGTCAGTAAGTCTCTAATGGAATTCTTAACCCAATCTTAAGTTTAGACTTTTATGAGAAAAGAAATGTTTTTTTAAATGGCGAATAGAATAATTCTTCTAAAAAATTTAAAAGCTAAAATTCTAATAAATAAAAAATGCTTTCTTTATTTTATGGTAATTTCTGTGTGTGTGATTGAAATTATTTCAGATATGTACAGACTCGAGGGAAACCAAAAACAAGGGTGTAAGTTTATCCGTGATAATAACAATTTTTTAATTTAGATTCACTATTCAATGACACTGAAGT
Organism: Epirrhoe alternata; assembly: GCA_963565295.1. Taxonomy (NCBI): domain Eukaryota; kingdom Metazoa; phylum Arthropoda; class Insecta; order Lepidoptera; family Geometridae; genus Epirrhoe; species Epirrhoe alternata. Next base: position 8,019,616 of record OY751394.1, read on the forward strand.
CCAATTTTTTTTAATTTTCATCCCCTTTATTTTCGCCAAAAATCTGATTATCAAATCAATTTTTATTTTAAAGTTAAATTAAAAAGATTTGGCAGGAAGACTAAAGTCGTCCCCTTGTTTCACCATCATAATTATTTTTGACTAAAATTAAGAAAGTTGCATATATTTCCTAGAATGCAATCAACATAAATTTTTATTGTATGTTTTTTCACGAATGTATTAATATAGGTATTGTTTGGCTGAGGCTTAGGGGTGAACGAACAGACAGATGACATGTAGAGTTAAGGTGCATTTACACGATGCAATTTTTCGAATGTTTTGCTATGCTCCACCTATTAAACGTGCCGACGAACGTCGCGCTAACTATGACAAATCGCATACGATGAGCGTTTACACGTTAAAAATTGCCAGGCGATACGATATTGTATGCGTTGAAATCGCATCGTGTGAATGCATCTTTATTCTCACTAATATTAAGTATGGATGTTACAGGGACCTCTACATCTCGTCTACCATCTACAAGAAGCGGAAAATGCGTCCCCGGCGTACCGCTCCCTAAGCCCGATGCATGCAATAGATGCACTTGTCTACCAAACGGAATTGTCTATTGCACTGCTGTAACCTGTCGCAGTGAGCATTATATTACTCCTTGCTTCTAATCATGTCACTAGTTCAAAATGTGGTGAAATGCTCAAAAAGGCTCCTCACGTACACTTTTCACCTCTGTGGCGCAGTGGGTGAAAGCTCGCTTGGGACGCAGAAGGTTGCGTGTTCGTATTTCTTTCTTTCTCTTTCTATGTATAATATGTTTATTATTATTATTATTAAGCCATTTATTCCAAACTTCTGGTACATTTCTCGTGTTTCCAATGGTTTGTTGTTGGTTGGTTTTCTTAAGTCTAAGTTTCTTAAGTGTTAGTTTAATCCTATTACTGTTCTTCTTCAATTGGTGAAATTTGGACCCCTCTTTGGGTAAAGGTATAATATGTATCTATTTACAAACAAAAAGTATACAAGTAGTACGAGTATATCAGTTATCCGGTTCCCATAGTACAAGCTTTGTTTAGTTTGGGGCTAGATGATGCTGTGTGAAATGTCCAGCATATTTATTTTAAATGAACGAAAAAGAACTTGGTTTTTCGGACTTTTAAGGTTCTATAATATTTTTTTTCTATACTGGTTTGTCATAGCGATAGAGCGAAGTATACTGGGCATAAAACTAACCGGTCGAATTAAAAATGCCACAATATGCTCCCAAACGCAAGTTGCCGACGTAGCTCAAAAGGCCGGAAAACTAGTGGTACTGGGCAGGGCACGTCTGTTGCATGCCGGGTGAACTGTGGGCCAAAATAATCACTGAGTGGAGCCCTGATACCACCACGCCAGCGATATCGCGACAAGCTGGGCATCTTCAGCGACTATCAGTAAGGCAATGGCATTAGCCCGGAAAGCTTGGAAAACTCGAGGGGAGGCCTTTGCCCAGTGGGACAGTACAGGCTAAAAAAAACAACAACAAGGTTCTATACTATACATGCCGAAATGCCGCTATACATGTTTCCTCTCGTTGGGAACGTACTGACGTAGTTTCCTACTTTATTTATTTATTTATTAGTATACCACATCATATATATTAAAACATTTCCAAATATAAATTATAGTAAATACACATTTCTGATATATATAACAATTTACAGTATACATCAGCTTTCACTATATATCGCATAATAATATGTTGAAAAAAAAAACTAACTTATAATTAAACTAAATAACGCTACGTTCTTTACCAACAAAAAAAAAAGAATTAAAAGGGAGAATTTGAGCCAAAATGGCTCAATAATTTATTTTTGAAGATTCTTAGATCAGTTATCATAATTTAAATAGCTAGCTTTACGTGATCTGGTTTTCACTTGATTATTGCTATTTCAGGAATCGCTACTACTACTACGCGTTTTACTACGCGTTTTACTACGCCTTTTACTACGCCATTTACTACGCCTTTTACTATGCCTTTTACTACGCATTTTACTACGCGCACTACTACTACTCGTCCTACTACTACGCGTAAACCCAGGATGTGTGATCCAGACCTGCCTGTCCCGACACCAGACAGTTGCAACACATGCATTTGTCTCAGAGAAACGGAAACCATATCTTGTACAAATTACGATTGTTCCAGTAAGTTTCTAAAAACTTATCAATTATGGTGAAGACGCGTAATCATCGACTTTCTAAGCGATGGTAGTGTATCGTACTTTGCAGTTGTCCCAAACGCCGCTGGTGAGCTCCGCCGCGCGGAAAAACTATATGATATTCTGTGGCAGCGAGATAGCGTGTACCTAAAGCGGCTGATACATATGGAGAGTTTCTCGCATGTAAGCGGCGATTTCTTCAAGGTGTAAACAAATGCTTCGAGCCTCGCCTCTCGCCTGCCATACTCGCATTCTTCTTCTTTTACTTAATGGCAATTTACACAACTAGGTGTAATTCTGCCAATGTCAAGTTTTAAATATAGATTTAAAGTCATGTCAGTCAGTCAAGTCCTGTCGATGGTTTGAACAAAACACGGCGGCTTGTTTTCTTCAAAACTAACGGAAATTTTTCGTCAAGTGAGAAATCTTCTTTAATACTCCCCCATTCCATTTTCCAGATCTCCTGTTTCAAATCCAAGGCTTCATTAGTAAAATGCCACCGAAATTACATAATAAAACCTAGTAAAACACAAGAAAAAGAAAATAAAATAGCAGAGCAGCTTCCTAAAATGGCGAAAAACAACCATACTCGTATTCGAGAATCGCTTGAATAATAGGAGTTTCTGTCGCAACGCTGTGGAAATGTAAACAACCGCAGGCGAGACTCAAATGGCGAGTTTTGCCGACGGATAATCGCATAAGATTTTTCGCCGCTCGCGTGCGAGAAACTCTTCTTAGCCAGTAGCCATTGATAGCGTCAGTGTGTTGCACAAGTGATTTCATATGATTATTATCAAATAGCCTAAATTTCTGATGTTTGTGGTACCTACACATTAAAGGGGTTCCTCAGGTCTAATGTATAATGTTGCTATACTTTTAGCACGCATCCCTACTGCACCAAGTACCGTCGCTACAATAATGGATGGGGAGTGTTACCCATTCGAGATCCTTCCTGCGCCAGATAGCTGCAACACATGTGTTTGCCGTCAAGACAGGACGATGTACTGTACTACAGCGAATTGTAATCGTACGTGTCTTCTTATTTCAAATGTTCACCCATTTATGTTTAATGGGTCACTTTTGTTTGACTGGCTATCCCCTGGAGCTTGACTATTAAGATGGATAACCTAAAAATAAGGTACGCCCCAAACCGTGTTTGTTGCCCTGGTTCTTCACGGTATTGGTCGCGAAGGAACAGGAGTAGGATCATCTAGTTTTAAGACTATTATATCAGTGATACCAGCGGTCCTACTGAATAAATGCTTTTTGACTTTGACTTTGAATTTTGACCAAAAGTTTCAAAAAACAGGGTGATTCAGAAATTGGCCACTAACTCATTCGAAATTATTTTTTAACAGACTTCAAAATAAGAAGGTTCTATGTTTGGCTAGATGCATGTTTTTTATGTATGTTCACCGATATTTCCGTCATTTGAGGACCGATTTCCAATTTTTTTTAAGGACTCCCGACCCCGTTTAAAATTAATATCTGAGGGTTTGATAGTTATCCTAACTTGACGCCCTGAGTCACGCCGCGCCCTATACAGCGTCTTTCATTTTTAACTACACAAACTTACAAGGCCTCTCATTTTTGGGTTGTAAATAGACGTTTGACCGGATCAACTTAATTCCTAAGCCGATTTTAGTTTTCACTTCAAAAAGTATCTTTTATTGATTTTTTATGACATGTTGCATAATATTTTCAAGGAGAACAGACGTTGACTAATCGCAGCGCAGCAACATCACGTCGCACGCTCGAATGGACTTAGTTATACAAGAAGCAACAATCAATTAAAAGGACAGTCCTTATCGATTTTCTCGGGATTTTCATTACAAAACAAATAAAAATTGCATAAATATTTTATTAATATATTTGTTGAACCCAATTCCTGAATGAAGTTAGTTTAAAATGAAAGACCCTGTATAGTTATTTTTGGAGTCAGTTTTCTTTTTAGTTTTTGAAAAACGTAATTATTATTAATTAAATCATTTCAGCAACCGTAACAATGCCAAGGATCACAAAGAAACCAACAGAAGAGACGAGGTGCATCCCCTTCGAGCCCGTGCCCCCGGAAGACGACTGCAACTCTTGCTACTGCGACCGAAATGGATATAAATTTTGTACTCTTATAGATTGTAACCCTCGTACGTTTTTTGATAATTTAATTGTTGGAATTGGATTATCTTAGAAATTACTTCCGTGGTAGGAAGTACCTAAAAATATCAATTGATTTTATGATTTGAAATTTTTGGTTAGTGACTTTTTAACCCCAATGTTCTTGTCATTAGAACAGAGTTTATTTTAATTTTAATATCTTTGTTAATCTTCCGCGATATAGTTTATTATTATTATTATTTATAATACACAGGCAGCTCTCAGAGCTGATGCGTGTATATCTTAGTCCTTGTCAGTGCGCTTTAAATATTTGTCCAATCTATTCTTGAAAGAGTTCACTGAGGGGGCACTTATCACTGACTCTGGTAACCGGTTCCAGTGTGCATGACACGATTGGGCAATAAAGTTGGGAATTTTAAGCCTCAAATATGCTTAGTTAGTATAAGATAAGTAAATACATAACTTCATAAGCAGATGGAAGATACCGTCTCGTTTGTAACATATCGAATTGAATAAAATTGGCATACCATTCATTACTTCAGATAGCTCCGTACAGGTACAACTTTCATGATTTCAGCATTCGATCCTGAGATACGTTTTCCAACCAGGCCACCAAAAAGGGAGTGCATTCCAAACCAGTACCTGCCTCCGCCAGACAGCTGCAATCAATGCTTCTGCCTCGCGAATGGAACCAAATTTTGCACTACTAACAGATGTACTCGTACGTTTCTTTTTAAATATATTTTACTAGCTGGGCTCCCGAGGTGTGACCCGCGGTCCCTTGGGATTTTTTCGGAATAAAAAGTAGATTATGTGCCTGGGATATAACCTTCATCCCTGACAATTTTCAACCTTATCTGTACAAACAGATACGTCTGTGTCCTAATCTAGGTGTGATTCGGTTGAACGGTGAAGGTACGTCTGTGTCCTAATCTAGGTGTGATTCGGTTAAACTTAAAACTTTTTTTGTCACGTGGACAGGATTAAGCTTTGATTTTGTACGTCACGCTATATCTATAATATTGTTGATATCGAAGGTTGAAGATACAGAAATTTGGCCTTTCATGTTTTTTTCCATGAAATATATTTTGTTCCTACCGATAATCGTTTTTTCGAGGCATATACTTGCGAGAAGAAAAAAGAGTGGTGAGGTCTCTTATTGAGTGGTTTAATAATTAGTAAATAAATAATGCTGCATAAAATAATTGTTTATTAACGGTTCCAGCATTTAAGCCCTCAGGGTGCATACCAGGCGAAAGTCATGTTGCACCAGACGGATGCAACCGATGCGTATGTCTTCGTGATAGACTTTCGTACTGTTCAATAGATCAATGTTACCGTGAGTATACAAAAAACCGAGTCTCTACCCTAATAATGTTCGGGATATTCAATTCATTCATCACTAACACACTGATATTTTTTACCTAAACTATCTTGATAGTTGGCCATGGCCATGGTCTCAAGTTAGCACTCCCTGCGCTTCAAGGCTGCGGTTTGCCAGCCTGGCTCCAATGCATTCAGATCATCTCGCCATCTTTTTTTGCATGACATGTTTATTTTTAAGTTTTATGTATATAAGTAAGTAAGTAAATAAGTTCGTATGAGTCAGTGGACAAGTCTGGTGACGGAGTTTTTAGGCCGGCTAAAGGCCTCCGTCATGGCTTAACGACTTAAATAGCCGGGACCGACAATTTAACGTATTTATGTATATGAAGTACTAGCAAACCCAGCGAACTCCGTTTCGCCACCAGATGCCACCACATTTTTCCTGAATTTTCTTTGCTATAAACCTCACGGAGCCCAAGACATTTCCAACGAATGCAAAACCGTGGAAATCGGTTCGTGCGTTCTGGAGTTATAGCGTCAGGAAGGAAATCCCGACTTATTTTTATATAGTAGATTATCAAATTGAATTTGAAGTTCAAACCAATCCAAAAACGGTTGGCTAATGGTTGGCTAATAGTCCTAATCATAACTATTAAATTATTTCAGAACGCGTTCTTTTAAACAACAGACCAAAACGCAAGCAATGCATCCCAAATAAGCCCGTGCCTAAGCCAGATAGCTGCAACACTTGCTACTGCACCGATGAAGGAACGATAATGTGTACTCTTGTAAAGTGTTCCAGTAAGTTTTTTTGTATAAGGTCTGGTTCGAAGACTCAAATCGTTCGTTGGTTCATCCATTCACAGTTTCAAGCTACTGTCACACTCCAATTTCGTTGTTAAACCACTTAGCTTCATATAAAATATCTACTCGCAAGGCAGGCGATCGGAGATGGTATTCCATTAAACCAGTTACCTTTTTTTTTCAGACTTTATCGTATATGTTAAAAAGCAATGTTCGGTTGTATGGTAGGAATGTTTTGATGTAAGATCTCGGGAGAAGGGAATTTGGTTTAAAACTATCCAACCTCTAATATCACAATTCCCTTGGATTGATACCACCATGTCTAAAAGAAACCATTTAAAATCTATTCTTAGATTACGTTCCGGACATATCCCTTCTAATAAATTTGCGTTTCTCATGAAAAAAGAAACATCGCCAAATTGTGATGATTGTGGTGTGTTATAAGATATTCAGCATATTTTACTAGAATGCATTCGAAATGCAGCGTGTTCGAAATACGTGTTTTGATCGAAATAGTTTTATACATACCTATAGGTTATATAAATTCAATTCTTGCGGACCCTTTTTGTGAAAAAGTAGAGTTTTTGTTAAGTTATTAGAGTTAGGTTTACATAAGTAGTTAAGTTTTAAGTTTCTTCTGATATTGTTCATAATCTTTTTCTGTTGTATAAGGGTGATGTGGTCGCTAAGCGACAAAACCCTTAAATAAATTAAAAAAAAAAAACTTCATATTAAACAATGAGATATCCCAATGGGAACATGACTATTAATCTATATTATTTCACTATTTCAGAAATAGTAAAATATGACACGGAGTGCATCCCATACAAGCCTCTGCCCAAGCCAGATCGCTGCAACGTTTGCTACTGCACTTTTAAAGGAAAAAAACATTGTACTAATAAAAAGTGTGTCGGTAGGTTTTTTGTTACCATATAAAATAATAAATAAACAAATAATGCTGGACTTTTCAGACAGCATCATCTAGGCCAAGTAAGCAGAGCTTCTGTTATGGGTTCATGACTGATATTACTACTTAGGTATACAGGGTGTAAAAAGACTGCTACCAAAAACTGAGGGTTGCAATCAGACCATGATTCTAAACATATATATTTTGAATTTGGTAAGCTATGGTGCACCTTTGCTACCTTATATATCTCCCAAAGCCACCAAGATCCAATTTTAAGCCTCAAATAAGCCATAATGTTAATGTTTTTTTTTGTTTTCAATGTTTCAAGCTACTGGCACAGTTTTTATGGAATACTAGCTTCTGCGCGCGGCTTCGCCCGCGTGGTACCAACATTTTGAATAACCTATATGCTATTCCAGGTCACTATCTACGCTTATTCCAAGTTTCAACTAACTCGGTTCTCTGGTTTAGGCGTGATTGATACACAAACATTCAAACATCTAAATAAACTCACAAACTTTCAGCTCTATTAAATGAGTGAGATTCTACAAAAAAGGAGCCCAAACCACGTAACTTCATATAAAACAATGAATTCTCCCAATGGGTAATCATGAATATTAATCTTTATGTTAACTTTTTCACTAATTAAGAAATATTTCCACCTGGGATGGAGTGCATCCCAAACAAGCCCCTGCCCAAGCCAGATCGCTGTAACACTTGCTACTGCACTTCTAAAGGAATAAAAGTGTGTACTAAAGGAATGTGTGTCGGTAAGTTTTTTTGTTACTTAATCTATACTATTATTATAAAGAGGAAAGATTTCTTTGTTTGTTTGTTTAAATTGAATAGCCTCTGAAACTACTGGACCGATTTGAAAAATTCTTTCACCATTAGAATCCTACATTATCCTTGATGAACATAGGCTATATTTTATCCCGGGAAAGTAATTTTTTCCCGAGGAACCGCAGGTAACACCGCGACGGACAGCTAGTTAAATAATAAATAAACAAATAATGCTAATGTTTTCCCGAGGCACACCGTTACCCGCGGTACGTACGTTAAATAATAAATAAACAAATAATTCTAGACTTTTCAGACAGCATCATCTAGCCCCAAAGTAAGCAGAGCTTGTGTTATGGATAACTACATGACTGATATTACTACTTAAATACTTTTTGTATGTAAATACATAGAAAATAGCAGATTATTCCCCAAGGGGATAAAGCAGTGTATTATGTCACGGGCGCCATATTGGATCCCAAGCGCATCGAAGGATTCTTTAGTTAACTCCCGAGCGTTAGCGAGGGTGTTTATAGTTAACTCCCGAGTGAAACCAGTTTTTCACTATTTCAGATATAGTAGAACCTGGGATGGAGTGCATCCCAAACAAGCCCCTGCCCAAGCCAGACCGCTGCAACACTTGCTACTGCACTCACGACGGAAAAAAACAGTGTACTCTTGTGCATTGTCCCCGTAAGTTTTTGTTTAATAAACCAGTTGGCGTTAGATCGAGATGAAAGAACAATCAGAAGTGTCTGCATGCTTCGAAAACATCTTTTAATAGATCCCCAAGTAACATAAAATTCAGCTATTATTGTGCTATTATACTCGAATTTGGTATGTTATGGTGCACTTTCGCTATCTTATATCTCCCAAAGCCACCGAGATCCAATTTTAAGCCTCAAATAGGCCTATTTTTTTTCAAAGCTTCAAGCTACTACAGTTTTTATGGAATACAACGACCTCTGTGGCTCAGTGGGCGAAAGCCTGCTTGGGACGCAGAAGGTTGCGGTTTCTATCCCCGCTGCGGGATAAATGTTTGTATGATCTGCAAATATTTATCTCGCGTCTGGTTGTTTCTATGTATAATAACATGGTGTATGTATTCACAAACAAAAGTATATTAGTAGTATATCATCTAACTGGTTCCCATAGATAAAAAATACAAGCTTTGCTTAGTTTGGGGCTTGATGATGCTGTGTGAAATGTCCAGCATTATAAAAAAAACTACAAAGAAAAGAGCTCAAACCACTTAACTTCATATAAAACAATGAGAGCTCCCAATGGGTAAACATGAAAATTAATCTTTATTACTTATAAATATAAAAATAAACTAAGGGAGGCCTATACCCAGCAGTGGGTGAAGTCAGGCTGTGGATGATGATGATAAATATTTCAGCAACCGAAGAAGTACCACCACCTGGGATGGAGTGCATCCCAAACAAGCCCGTGTCCAGACCAGGTCGCTGCAACAATTGCTTCTGCACTAATGACGGAAAAATTATGTGTGAAATGAATTGTACCCGTAAGTTTTTGTTAAGTACCTTTGGGTGATGATGATGATCACCCATTTGGGGGTAGGATGTATTTCCCCCAAGTCATGGCAAAGAGGTAGTACCTATACTAAGGTCAACCCCACCTGATCCACATACCTTAGGGCCTTTCAGCCGACAGACAATGTCGGATAGTTCCATATATGTTAGTTGTGCTTGAAAACTTCGCTTGCGCTTGCTTTCTACTTAATTAATTGTATAACATAAGGCTGACATGACCTATCTCAATAATTAAACTAAAGCTCATCGCACAATGACCGCGTACGCGCCTCGGTAATTTTTCTCTAGAAAAAATACTGATGACGACAGAAAGTGCAGTTCGCTTCTGACGTCTCGGAACTTCCTCTATTCAATTGACAGTTAAGCGCGTTCGTCGCGGATTGTGCGATGAGCTTATTTCAACAACAAAATTCCAGACAGCGGGAAAGAGTGCACCCCAAACAAGTTCGTAGCACCGCCAGACTCCTGTAACAAATGCGTTTGCCTCAATGATGGACTTAAGTACTGTACTGTGAAGAAATGTCCACGTGAGTACAATATACAGAAAAAAATATAGATAAGTACTAGCGGAAAGTCTTATAAAGACTCGAAAACGTCTTATTGGGACGTTTTTAGGGTTACGCACCCAAAGGGTAAAACGGGACCCTATTACTAAGACTCCGCTGTCTGTCTGTCAGTCTGTATGTCCGCCGGTCTGTCGCCTAGGCTGTATCTGTTTTATTTGTTGTTTTTTTCTTTTGGTGTGCAATAAAGCAATATTCTATTCTATTCTATCTCATGAACCGTGATAGTTAGACGTATGAAATTTTCACAGATGATGTATTTCTTTTGCCGCTATAACAACAACAGAATAAAATAAATAGCTATTTAAGGGGGCTCCCAAACGTGATTTTTTTGCCGTTTTTATAGATAATTTCGGAGCCTATTCATTTCAAACAAACAAACAAATCTTTCCTCTTTATAATATTAGTGTAGATGTACGTATGGTACGGAATTATCTATGAAAACGTAATAATGGTACGGAACCCTTCATGCGCTAGTCCGGCTCGCAACTGGCTAGTTTTTTCTTCGGCTCGCATCATGCAGGGTGAGCTTTTAGTCATTGTCACTTGTTTTACGATCGGATTTTAATCATCGGCTTTTATCTTCTTCTACGAGTATGAATACAGTACATCAACTCAACATCAGAGACTACATTCTAATATGAATGTTTGGGCCAAAGATCGGAATATTTGGGTATCTGTCCCGTGACCATGATATTTTTTTTATTTGTTTTTGTTTGGTTTGAAACCTGGATCACGAGACAAAGATTAGACCCGAACCTTTGGTCCTAGATTCGGACCGAGGTCATCGATAGTGCGGTATCATTGCGAATTTTGCGATATGAAAAAAAAATACTAAAGTACTGCAACTATTATAAAAATATCGCCTAACAAATGACAGCAGGAGAGTAAAAAAATAATAATTGTAAATTGCTCTTCTTATTTTTTAGCCTTACACTTATTTTTTCTTACCAGGTCCTAATAATCCAATCCCGTTTGGAAAACGTCCGCAAGTTCTTTCGGCGAAAAGCCCTAATCCATTCACACTTCCAAAAGTTCCAAAACGATGTACACCAAATACGAAACTGGTTTCTGTCGGGAACTGTTTCGAATGCATTTGTAACAAGCATGGCAAGGCCAAATGCAGAGACAGATGCATTGGGAAAAAAGTAAAAGTACAAATTGGGAAAAAAACGGCTAGAAGTGAGTTTTATTGAGTTTTTTTACCCATCCGCGCCGGACGCGCCCAACTGTCAATTCAATAAAGGAAATGCTGAGACGTCAGAAAGTAGCCGCATTTTTTGACGTCATCATTATTTTTTCTACAGAGAAATGACCGTGGCGCGTACGGCGCGGACATAGTGCGATCAGCTTAATTTTAACTTTTATTTTAAATCTTTACATGGTATAATGAAGTCGCTTCCGCTGTCTGTTCGCTTGGATCTTTTAAACTACTCAACGGATTTTAATGCAGTTTTCAGCAATAGATAGAGTTATTCAAGAGGAAGGTTTATATGTATAATACCACGTGGACGAAGTCGCGGGTGTTCCGCTAGTCGTTGATAAAAAAAACAAATGACATTTAATCATGATTGTATCCCTGCGGTAGACATTCTCTCAGATTTTTAGATTCTAGATATAGTCACCCGGTTTCATCATACTTCAGTTCACTGAATTAGATTTGTAGTTCAATCTTATTTTTTAACCGAGCTCATCTCTGGAACGGCTAAACAGATTTTCATGATACTTTCACTGAAAGATAGAAGAGATAAGTAACATATATCCCGAAATTCTCACGGGATTCATGTGGGAAAAACTGGGAAAACTAATGTTTACCACCCACGCGAACAAACGGGCAACAGCATACATCATTATTGTAATATCCTCAGGAAGTAGCTAAATCTTCTGTCAAATTTTGATGTCTTAAATTAGCAAAACTCTTCCAGCACCAGACTTTAAACTGGACATATCGAGTGTGGAACTGGAACTGTGTGTGCCAGGCCCCTTACCGTCTCCAGACAGCTGTAATAAGTGCTTTTGCTCCGAGGAACGTGAGGTTATGTGCACCGCTAGGACTTGTACGTTCAGTAAGTATTTCGGATCATTTAATAGCTTAGAACTCGAGATATGTTTCTAGGTCATACACATACAGTATACAGCGTCAGGTGGCCATCTTTGCCATCATAAAATGGGCCTCAAAGAATGTCCTAGGCAGTATCCCGTTGAGTGTGGGCATAGGTTGCCTCCTGCGTAGATGTAAAGCTTTTTTATTGGTTGTTTCGAGTGCTCTCGTCTCCACTGAGTGAAGGACTCTTCATTTTATTGGCTAATCAAGTTGCTTCTATCAAATTTTGCTGTGATAATGACCTTGTGTATATTCTAGGATTAGAAGACAACAGCGTGGCGATAGAAGATAGAGGATGCATCCCTCAGACCTGGTTCAGCATGTCCGGCTCCAAAACTTGCAAGGAGTGCTTCTGTATCAACGGGAAGATTTCGTTCTGCTACGTCAACTTCTGTAACCCTATTGAAACAAGATCACCCAGTAAGTACAGCACCTACGGTTAATGGATGTATACATTCGTGAAGTTTACCATTTCGATAGTCAGTAGACAGTTTTGGACGAAAAAGCGTCTACGATTGTTCTATATCACGAAGGCGGATTGGTCGTTATTGTGTGTAGATTTGTTTCTGTGTGCGTAAAAGATGCTAAGTGCTCATTTTTCCATAGTGTTACGCATACAGAAATACCGTGCACACACACAGATTGTCAGATTTTTTATTAAAAAAATTCATGTTCTTATCAGATTACTTCAACGAACAAGGAAATATAAAATTCAATAGAAAAAATAAAAACCAAAGAATAGCAGATATTGCAATGGAACTGAACTGGATTCCAACAGAAGGTACTGATTGCAATGAAGGCGAGTCGTTCACGCAAGGAGCCTACCATAGCTGCCAGGGTTGCTTCTGCTCCAAGGAACGTAAATGGCAATGCTGGAGTGGATCCAAACATTGTCAAGGTGAGAAAAATTCATCATTCATCAACACTATCATTTCAAGTCTCAAACATCGTGGAGAAACTGGCATGTAGAGAACCTAAAAAGTTTGTAAACATCTGTCAGCCTCTTTGATGCGCACTATAATCCATTCACCACACTTGTTTAAAAGAACATGTGACAATATAAGAAAAAGAAGATTTCACACCCCCACGAAGATTTCCCACGCTGGGGTCGGCACAACATGTCCTCTTGCACTCACTCCGATAACTCATCAACTCTGTAAAACTTCTTTTTCATTCATATCATCTCTCATACAATCCAACCACTCATTCGGCCTTCCTCTTATTGCATACCTATCCACGATGGTATGCAAGGTGGGAAACGTTATCATAACCATGAATATGACTTAAAATAGTCTTGAAACTACGTGTTTACTCCTGTTCCTTTATGACCAATACCGAGAAGAACCAGGGCAACAAACACAGTTTGGGTGAACTACAGTCACCATGGAAATAGTTGTAAACGTAAAAAGGGTCACGACTGTATCCCCAAGGCGCGGTAGACATTCTCTCAGATCTTTTTATATTCCAGATCCTTTAAAGATGTCTAAGAGGGTAGTCAGAGGCATGTAAAGTAAAAATTTATTTATTTGTTTCCAAAAACAGAAAATACACAGTAAAAAATATACATAGATGTTTTAAGGTCTTATACTATGCTTACATATAATTTACACTAACTTTGGTCGCCACACTAGGATACCCTGTGTCGTGGTGACCAACATTGGATTTATAATAGTTACCACAGCTACACTGTTCGATGGTGGTAGGTACTTTTAATTACATATGAAAGGGTGTGATGTGCATTTCCAAATTTTATCTTTATTTATTTATTTATTTATTTATTTATTTATGGACATCCAACGGAAAAATCACAAAGTATTAACAATTTCTTAACTAAGCTACTTAAATCTAGTGTTTCCCCAGTTAAAGGACGCCACAGCATGCACTATAATATGGACTCAACTAAACTAAAATAGACATTTCTAACATTATACATTAATGAGTTACAAAGAGATAAAATCTAAAAACAAGTATTAAAATTGGCATAATAAAACAATGAGATCAAAAGAAAAACTAAATAAAATTGTTAGGGACATAATAAATATTACATACTTTAGACAAGGTCAAGAGGGTTAAGGTATGTATCGTCGTTAAGTGTAGTTTAGGTAGGTATCAAATGATTTGTGTGTGTGTGTAAGTGTGTATACATATATTATGTGTGTGTATATGTACAAATACAAATTTGATACATGCCCACATCTTGCGGAAGTTAGTATTCCATACGCGACAGGTTGGAAGCCCATCGCCGCCTATAAGAATACTAACTGGTTTCCTCACGATGTTTTCCTTCACCGTTCAGAACTCGTGTTAAAGCGCATATACATTTTACGAAACGCAAAAGCCATTGATGCATGGCTGGTACAAATAGTTGTAAGTCTTTTTTTTACAGAACCAAAGCGGGAATGCGAACTGGGTACAATCTTCAAGAACTATAAGAGTGAGTGCAGCGTCTGCTACTGCGGACCTGAGAATAGCGTGGTCTGTGCCACTGACCAGAACTGTGCTAAGAGTTTACTAGTAAGAATATTTTAATAGCTTCTTTCATCATGAGTTCCAGCCTCCTCCTCCTCGTGTTCCTCAATGCTGAGGGTCGTGACCTCCTTAAGGTATCACCTTAATTTTCCTCCACCTTCCTCTGTTCCTGGCAGTGTGAAGAGCACTGTGAATCGTGGTGTCGAGTGTGGTGCGAATTTGATCAGACCAACGCATCGGACTTCTCCCTCGAGGTCTTTTTCCTTCTATTTTTCCGTTCACAGTCAATTTCTCGAATATTCCAGCCAATATTCAAGCCTCCAACTGAAATAATGAATGTACCAGGCACTACAGTGTCCTCACTGTAGGCGAGGATATTGCTTTGACGCTGTTTGAATCATATAGATGAAAGGCTTATGTAAAGTATTTCACCATGAACAAAGAACTTCATCGTGTTAACTGGTAATACGTGGGTGTTGTGTGAGAAGATGAAACATCTTTGAATGCCTGCGTAGACATATTGCTTCTCTAATGTTCCCTTTACATACTAATATTAAGAGTATGTCACAATTAAATTTTCCTGAAAAATTTTAAAATTTTTTCGCAGTAACATCAAAAAATGTTCCAGACGTGGAGAATATTTTCTACGGGCTGTGTCATAGGGACAGCATTTGCATGTTATTTCATATACCAAAAGGAATTAAAACGATTTTACCTAATTATGTATTTGCATTGTATCTTTCTTACTATTTCCTGAAAAGAATGTGGAGTAGGATATTGCTTCGACTTTTGAGACCACGAGGTGGGGTTCGAATCCCTTCCGTTCGTTTACGCGTTCCTTCCAAACATTTACCGAAGAAGATAGTCACTATTTGTTTAAACCATATTAAAATTGAAGTTTTTGAACGGAACCCTACTTGGTTAGTTTCTCTACATTCATTTTCCAGCCACGAGTTTTTAATTCATTTGTTCTGGGTTCTGGTACAAATAATCTCGTTCTGCGGCCGCACTAACCGTTGAGAGATTGCGTACTCCCTGATATACGCCGGACCTCGAACTGAGACATAAATAACTCGAGTACCACCCTTGCTTATTTGTTACTGGTTGAAGAATAATACGTTTTATTAGAGGGATTTTTATCTTGATACTCGAATTGTTTTTTACACTTGCGGACTTTGATGAAGAATGTACTTATATATAAAAAAATATTGTCTATGGTACACTTCTACACTAATCCTACCACCTACTAATATAATAAATCTGAAAGTTTGTGAGTATGTTGGATATTTAGATTTTCGTATGTTTTTGTTTCAATCACGGCTAAACAAGTAAACCAATTGGAATAAAACTTGGAATAGGTGTAGTGTAGATAGTGACCTGGAATAGCATTTATTCAAAATGTTGGTATCACGCGAGCGAAGCCGCGCGCAGAAGCTAGTCTACACTTCTATTTACACTAATATTATAAAGAGAAAAGATTTGTTTGTTTGTATGTTTGAATTGAATAGACTCCGACACTACTGGACCGATTTGCAAATTCTTTCACCATTAGAATCCTACATAATCCCTAATGAACATAGGCTATATTTTATCCCGGGAAAGTGAAGTTTTCCCGAGGGACCGCGGGTAACACCGCGACGGACAGCTAGTCTATGAAAAGGTAAAGTTTGTTTGACTGTGTTTGTCATTCAATGATAAAGATAATTTCTTCTGCGCCTTGAGGATGTTTTTCGTATGTTTCGTTCAAATTACTTTAAATAACATTATTACACGAAACACTGCATAGAACATTTACCACATTTTAAACCATTTCGTATTTAACACGCCTCGTAAAACTGCGAAAACATTTTTCCATTCCCCAAAAAGCCTATAATATTCTCCATTTAAATATATTCGTTTCTTTACTGTTCGAAACATCAGCATCGGCTATTATCCAATTTAGTTTGCGCATGATAGTATTTATGACTGCACTAAGACGTGGACCTATCAATTCTCATGGACTGCATTTTGGGGAAACGAGGTGATTCTTAAAATCATTGTTTGTGATTGGTACTTTAATCTATGTTTTTAACTGCTCGTGTGATGCTTTAAGATCTTTCGGTCGTCTAAAGAAAAGGGATTATGTTACTTTAACCGAGAAAAAAAAACTCATATTTGATTCGCTATATGAATACCTGCTATGTTCGAACCAATAATAATCCATTTAGTATTAAGTATTTACCTTACAGACTTTGGCTATTCAAAACCTTGCTCATTACCGCTTCACGGATTTAGGCATTCGAGACTTTAAACAGTTTGAAAAATAGTGCTAAAGTGTTTATACTGCGCGTCAAAATGGCTGCTGTATTTTGTGGTCAAGCCAGTCATTGTCCAACTTGATTTATGGACTCCCTTGAGTCCAGTGTGTGATTGTTCTGTGGATTGAAGCGAGGTCGCCGGGCACCGCAATGCGTTATGCCGTGCACTCGGCAGAACAAAAATTTATATTTATTTGTTACATCTGCTGCCTGCTGTTTACTAAAACAAGCCGGCGGCTTGGCCTGGGAATAGCCTGAAAGGATTTTTCTGAAATTACCTTAGGTTTCTTTCTTTTCATTTACGTACCTACAGCATTTAAATTAGGCCTCATAACCGAAGAGTATTCGTAGATAGATTTCCATTTGGTGCGATTCTGACATAAGCAAGCTTATACCTACATCTTTCTCTCTATTGTTTTATCTCCTAACATATTATTGAGGCAAAAGTAGAGATCTCTTTCATGCACCCAGCATACTTAAATCTGGTTTTATTTTCATTTTAATATTTTCAAAGTTTCCAGGCATTAAATTACTTACAGAGTCCTGTGCAGTATCAGGTAGCTTCTTGAAGCTGTAAAAATTATAAGTTCATTATAGAAAGAAAGAAAATAAATTTATTCAAGTAATCAACTAATTAGGTAAGAAAATAAAACAATAATAATATTAAAAAAACACAAATGAAAAATGACTTTTAAAGGCTCCGCAAATTGCCTAGATCCAGGGATCAGGCGCTGTCTTTCAGTGTCGCCTTAGAGGGAGGGGTGAGGGGAAGGGGGTCGGTTATACTCCTGAAACGGCAAAAAGAGTGTCGCTCGTCCACCTAAGATGGGTCGACGACATCGTCTATGGGGAAGACTGGTTCAGGATAGAGGCGAATGACAAAAACGAAAGTGATCCTATACCCAACAGTGAGATGAGAAGGGCTGATGATGATGATGATAGATGCCTAAGTTTATTAATAGGCATAAAGGAAAGTAAAAATCTCGAAACTAACAAACACAGCCTGCATTTGAATATGCATGTCGGAAACATGCCACTGGTGCAGTTAAACATTCATTTTTATTCCGCTTTATTACACTTTGCTAGGAATTTACAGATTTTCATTTACTTAAAAATATTCTAAAAAAATTCAAGAAAGCTTTTTTAAAAGATACACAACGAATAAGGGCGCGTTCACATAAAACGTCCGTTTTACAGGATCCTTTCTAAAGGATTCTGTCGCCCTACATTTCCCCAATTTACTGGATCCGGTATACTGTTTTGTGTGTGAACACGCTCATACAATTACATACGCCATCAATTAACGGACCTGTAAAACGGATCGCTATGTGAACGCGCCCTGAGGACTAGTGTAGGAAAACGTGTGGAAACTCGTATAGGTGTGGATTGTCACAATATATTTTCACACACCGTTTAGAGCTCGTTACGTGCCCTGCCGGACTTCAAACCTATTAATTTTTGATTGAAAGAGAGGCCCCACGAGGCCAACACGGCCCTTCATACCTTCCGCTCGAGGCCTCGCATGCGTGGTAGGTTTGGTACCTACCACGCAAGCGAGGCCGCGATTTCAAATAGTATGCTATCCCATGTCCACTATCTATACCTATACCAAGTTTCATTCAAATCAGTTCACTGGTCAAGTCGTGATGAAATAAAAATGATTTATTAAAAACTAGCTGTCTGTCGCGGTGTTACCCGCGGTCCCTCGGGAAAACTTCACTTTCCCGGGATAAAATATAACCTATGTTCATCAGGGATAATGTAGGATTCTAATGGTGGAAGAGCCTTTCAGAGCCTATTCGGAGCCTATTTAATTCAAACAAACAAATATATAAATAAACAAATCTTTCCTCTTTATAAAATATTAGTTAAAAATAGATAGAAAGCTTACATAAACATCCAAAGCATACTAACATAACTTAAATACACTCTTTTTTTATATAAGGAGCTTATACTGTCATTGCAAATACATAAACACTTTGTGTATTTGTCTAACAGTAAATAGTAGAACAGGATGAAGCTGTAAAAAACCCATAAAATATTGTCCTTTTTTCAAACCACAGAGACTTTGAGTAAAAGCTACCTTTTCATTATGTACAAGTTTCTTAAGACTTTCCGGTTGCGTTTCGTTTCGTTTTAACGTCTTCCGGACTAGGTACCTTTTCTCGGTTTGTAGACTAAGAGCAGGGCGTATGAAATGTTACGTCATATAAATCCACAGAACTATAGATATAGTTCACAGAACTATAGATATAGTTTTGTGTCTAACTCATTATGATCCTTCTTTTAGACTGCTAATTAGAGCGATATTTTACAAAAATGCCAAGGGTTTTTGCAACATTTTAAAACACATCTCCAAAATTATACCTGCTGTTGCTTGTCAAATATGAATTCTCCGAATTCTATGAACACTACCAGTGGACTTGCTGGTTCATAAAACTCATCTCAAGAATTAAGTTCACTATTAACTTTGAACTTTAATTTGTAAATCGCCTGTGTCGTTCACAAGTTACAATTTAAACATCATTTACATGGAACCATGTTGGCATAGGTTCCATTCTTGCTTCTTGCCAAAGAATATTAGCTCTTGCTATTATCCATCCTTTTTATATTCCGTCTGGGACTCGATGACGTTGAATAACCAACGACCAACTCCCGGTCTATTTGTGCACCTGTTGAAATATAAAGTAGGAGATAAGAAGTGTTTTTTGAGTTCTCAGTCTGTTTAAGCTTTCAAGTACTTTAGCTTTGTACCTTTGAGAAAAATCATTTTCCGAATTACAAATGCAAAAGCTAAAATATATTTTTGATACTTACCTAGTATTTTTCGCAAGACAAAACATACTTACAAAGCGATTTGTGTATTTTATTACTTTTATTTAATTAAGAAATGAAAAGTCTTATCATTTTCGATTCCGACGGGATTCGAACCCGCGACGATCAGACGATCCTCCTAAAGCCGGAGTGCCTTCAACCGCTCGGCCAATAAAATACCAAGTTAATGAAATACGATGTGTGGATTAACACCATAAAAATTACAAAAAAATATTGGCTATTTAGACCCCTCGCAGACTGTAGACTTTCTATCGGCCGATAGTTGAGACGGAATATACTTCGGCTCGTAATGAGTATGGAGAAGTATAGCCTGGCTCAACTATCGGCCGATAGAAAGTCTGCAGTCTGAGAGGAGGGTTAAGTCGTAAAGCCATGACGGAGGCCATATGGCGGCCTAAAAACTCGGTCACCAGACCGAGGCCACTGACTCATACGAACTTATACTTTTATCGAATTGTCTGTTTGTCTTGATTATTTACAGAAGTTAGTATTCCATACGTGACAGGTGGCAAGCCCATCGCTGCCTATAAGAATACTAACGGTTTTCCTCACGATGTTTTCCTTCACCGTTTAGAACACTCATTAATGATTCTTCTTATATGCCACATCCATTCAAGTTACTCAAATCATCGGTCTATTCTATGAAAATGAATGTTTAAAAACCAGAATTTTTCAATTTCATAAAACAGCGCACGTATTTATCAATTTTAATGAAGTTTTCCAAAAATATACGGCTGGTAGTATAATCCTCTTCGAAAACTGAAGCGGGAAAAATCTGAAAAAGCTAAAAAGCGCTTGCTTACATCTCCCAGTTTGAATACTAAATGAAAGTGCATTTTCATGCGGAATTTTAAACAGAAACACTAAAACGAACACTTCAAACGGTATTTCATATTCTTTTTACAAGCTTTATTTGTTTCAGCGTACTTAAAGCTTTATGAATTAAAAGTTTAGATACCTTAATATAGTTTCCTGGTTAACAGGTAGAAAATGCCTTCGGAATTATGCTTCCTCTGGCGACCTCTAACTGCGATCGCCTGAACTACAAGGGCATCGTATAGGAGTTGCCAATTACAGACTTTAGAGCTTCAACACTTCACCGCTAGATGGCACTGGCGCGCTACCAACCGGAGCGATTTGAGTCCTAGATCGCGCTGACGATGTTACAAGCACATCTAACCTATATAGGACTATCCGACATAACCTGTCGGCTGAAAGGCCCTAAGGTATGTGGACCAGATGGCGTCGATCTTAGTGAGGTTAGTACTACCTCTATGCCATGATTTGGGGGAAATACGCATTTACCCCCAAATTCATGGCAACTGTGCATTCATTTTGTAATACGAGTAAGTATGTGTGAAATAAGGTATTTAAATAATTTATTTATTTATTTGTTATGGCACACAAAACAGAAGACAATCACAGATTAACAATATATAAGTAATACAAATTAAAGACCTAAATTGAATTCCAAAGCATATAAAATCTATACGATCTTTAAAATGACTCAACTTATCCAGGTTAAGTCAGAAATCTGCCTTTTTAGTATCTTATCTTTTTATACATAATAGTAAATACAAAAATTATCTAATTTATTTACAGAAACTAAGCTACTACAATATGTACATAGCACATTATTTTATTGAATTCTATTCTAACAAGAAAATGATTGATTATGTTCATGTCTATCATTAAAATTATTCATAAAACAAGAAAATTAAGTAATTACGTCAAGAAATTGTTATAAATTAACAATTACTGCCTTGTACAAAAAATGTATGAAAGATTAATTTAATCGCAAAACGGTACCATATTCATTAATTAGGTAAGGGCGTCACCACACTACCCTTGTTGGAAATTATGCAAATACGTATTGACGTTTCAAATGAAGGGACGTGTATACAGACCCTATTAAACTTGGTGGATGTTAAGCTTAATAAGTCATGAGTTAATTCAAACAATGTAAACTGAAATTACGAACACATTTTTTAAACAGTTAGGTACTCCTTATATGAGAAGTTTGGTTAGATTTAAGTGCGAAGTTTAACTATTAGACCCCTCGCAGACTACAGACTTTCTATCGGAATCTTTGAGACGGAATATACTTCGTCTCAAAAAAATTTAAGGTTAAGCCATTGACACGAGAGAAGAACAAGAATTAAGCTCTCTTGTCTCATTGGTAGAGCTGAACCTTTTAATAAACCTTTTTACATCTTTCACTTTAGTACTTTCACCTCGTTCCTCAGGTTACTAAAACTTTCCATTAGCAAATACTGTTCTATTTTCAGACAATGTTTGTAAGGACTTCGTGGGCCATTCTCCGCTCCACCGGTTTTCCCGCCAAAAAGTAACAAATAGAATTTATTATTTCATATACGAGCGCCATTCGTCTTCGCGAGCTAGTCACGTGTGCCACTCGTTTGTTATACAGGGTGTTGCTGCAAAGGACTCTTAGAATTGATTTATTAAAGTACTGGCTAACGTGTTCCGCTTGAAGAGCATTTGGAGTAAATGAGATTATATGAGTAGAGTTCTATCAAAATGATGAAAAATCATATAAAAATCTGGAGCGTTAACTTGTTTATGACTTGCCTATAAAATTTAAGTACAATGAAAGTCGATAAGTTCAGATCACTTTTTGATCGTTTGGTCAGAGTCATTATGAGCTAGGTGACCAATGAGAACACCAATTTTGGCTAATTAGGGCAAAAAAAAACTCTTATCAAAAGACAAGAAGAAGATGATTACTAGTCGCGAAGACATAGCATCCATAGCTTAATTGATTCAGCCTACTTAGATAAAGTCATAGATACCTTATCTCTTCAGCAGAATAGAGTAAAATTCCATGAGTTTAAGCAACCGAATCTTTTTTACAATGCAATAAAAATCAATTGGGCCCCTAATACCAAGCGGCGTCGCGGCAGACCCCGGAGAAGATGGCGGGACGATCTCGACAGTCATGCAGATGATTGGCACAGTTTGGCTCAAGATCGAGAGGTGTGGAGAAAGGGGAGGGAAGCCTTTGCCCTGCAGTGGGACGAAGCAGGCTAAAAATAAAATAATAAATAATAATAAAAATCAAAATCGTTTAAACATAATATCATTTAATTCTATTCGACACCACATTATCTAACACACTGAATGGTAATGCTGATCCGTTGAGATAGATTTACTGTATTTTATGCAAAACGTGAAGATATTCTAACACATCCTGTACTTATATCAGAGGTAAATAAATAAAATTCGTTGGCACGGTGATACACGAGTTCAATCCCTTCTGGAACTCAAATGAAGTGTGAGCTTGCCTTTAGCTCATAGTCGGCATAATCTAAATGTAAACAATTTGAGCATGTAGAGCATAGGTGATCTATAGGGGCTGCCTCGCTTCTGCAGTGCGTCATGGATGTTTGCAGAATACCAGACGGATGCTTTCGAAGTATTACGTAAGAAAACTGCATCCCTGATTCGCAGAGTGTGGGACAGTTAAAACTGCATCCTGAGAACTATATCGGACAGGTTCACGTCTCCGATCTGGAAAAGTTTTGTGTGGAGAGCGATTTAAACCGCAGTATGTTTTCTTGAGTTTTAAGTAAATATTTTATTTTTTTGGTTTATTTGTTGTTAATTGTTATGGATTTTAATTATCTGAAAATAAAATGAATTTGAATTTTAAATTTGAATTAGAAGCACCTTCTAATTCTAAGGCCGTGGGTTTCGATCCAGTAGTGGCAAAGTTTTTTTGGTTCAAAAATATACCTATAAGTATATACTATCTACTTAGTCTGGCCATAAATACTGTTACAGTTAAAAATAAGAAAGATATTACATTTGAATTTGGAATCTGTAATTTTTTTACGATTGTTCATTGAGTTTTCTAATTTTGGCGCCAATACATTGTACAATATTTTGCGATATTAAAATGGAGTGGGGTGATAAAGAGAACCGAATCGCTGTGATTGCATTACACAAAGTTGGTATTGAGCCAAATGCAATTTTTAAAACTCTCCATACGCTTTGTATTAGTCAAATGTTTGTGTACCGGGCTATTAATAGGTACAATGAGACCTCCTCTGTTTGTGACAGAAAAAGATCTGGCCGTCCACGTAGTGTTCGTACGAAAAAGGTGGTCAAAGCAGTAAGGGAAAGAATTCGAAGAAATCCTGTCTGAAAGCAGAAGATTTTATCTCGGGAGATGAAGATAGCACCCAGAACCATGTCGCGTATTTTAAAAGATGACTTAGGACTTGCAGCCTATAAGAGACGCACTGGTCATTTTTTAACTGATAATTTAAAAAAGAATAGGGTGGTAAAATCGAAACAACTACTGAAGCGGTACGCAAACTTTTGTCACAGAAAAATTTTGTTTTCGGATGAGAAAATCTTTACAATTGAGCAATATTTTAACAAACAAAATGACCGTATTTATGCTCAAAGCTCTAAGGAAGCTTCCCAATTAGTCGACAGAGTGCAACGTGGGCATTATCCGACTTCAGTGATGGTTTGGTGGGGTGTTAGCTATGAAGGAGTGACTGAGCCATATTTTTGTGAAAAAGGTATCAAAACATCGGCACAAGTGTATCAAAATACCATTCTTGAGAAGGTAGTTACGCCCCTTAACAACATTATGTTCAATAACCAAGTATGGTCCTTCCAACAAGACTCGGCGCCAGGTCATAAAGCTCGGTCCACGCAGTCTTGGTTGGAAGTGAACGTTTCGGACTTCATCAGAGCTGAAGACTGGCCGTCGTCTAGTCCTGATCTTAATCCGCTGGATTATGATTTATGGTCAGTTTTAGAGAGTATGGCTTGCTCTAAACGCCATGATAATTTGGAGTCCCTAAAACAATCCATACGATTGGCAGTGTAGAATTTTCCCATGGAAAGAGTGCGTGCTTCTATTGATAACTGGCCTCAACGTTTAAAGGACTGTATTGCAGCCAATGGAGATCACTTCGAATAAGCTTTTATATTTTAAATTGTTTTATATTTATGTATTAAACTAACACACTGTAAAAGTAATAAATATTATTTGCAATAAAAAAAAATTTTTTTTCTTCGTGACAATATTTATGGCAGGACTAGGTATATCTATATTTTTGGTTCAAAAGTATATAAGTAACACAATGAGAAAACACCTAATCATTCCCCACAGTACCGGGTTGAAAGAGCTAGTGACAAGACATACACAACACACACACGGAAGAAAAAGTGCAAATGGAAAAAGAAGTGGATATATTGTAAAAGAACCGATAGGCACAGTATAGGTACGTGATAAAACCCCGTTTACTCAAAAACAAAATCGAAAAGAAGTAAATTGATGATAGAGATATTAAAAATATCCCTTCAACATACCATTAATTTAAAATTACATCCCAAACATCCGTGCCCCTGTCTTCACTGATAATTTATCGCCAAAAGCAAGCTTCAGGGAATTTTGGCAGGCCCTCACTACATTACAAGCTGGCTAAGCGTTTTGTATGGGCTCGTTACACAGCTCAGAGACAATAGCTAGGGCAATTCATTGAGGCCTACGCATATCAGGACGGCGTGACAATTTAAAGTTTTACCAGTGGACATACAAACATTTCTAAATAGAAATAAAATGCCAATAGAATTGAAATGCCGTGCCACGCCGTCCCGGTCTGCGTAGGCCATCAAGCCACTGTCCTAATTGGTCATAGCACAGAATACTGGTCATATAGCTCGCGCGATGGTGCGAATGTAGGAAATTGCTTGAACTGTTCGCGCATGATGGTGCGATAGTCATTTTCGCAGGACATTCAATATTACCAGTATGAGATGTGAAGCTCATATACGATCGTGTGAACATTTTCAAGCGCGAGTGTGTTCGGGTTTTTCTAACGATGTTTCATGCAACCGTTGCATCTGGTTAAGATTTTTGGGAGCCGTTGGGTGCAGGCTGCCCAAAATCGATCGCTGTGGAAATCGATGGGGGAGGTTCAGCAGTGGACGCTATATGGCTGAAATTATGATTAATTGCAACACGGTCCAACGGACGGATACGAAATAGATAGTAAACCAGCTACACACAATAAACTGTGATGTGCTATTTAATTTATAGTCAGCTGCAGGCCAAAATGTTGGAGAATATTTTCATTTTGTACTCCGTTCTCAGTTTGCACGTAAAATATATTAGTTCTCGTTTGCACTGCGACCTTGTTGAACAGATGTAGCGGGTGCACCAAAGATGTGGGAAAGGTCTCCTGAATAAAAGTTATTCTGTAAAGCTTTGTGAGGATGTACGGATGTTTGTTACTCTTTCATACAAAACTCGTGAGTGGATTTGGATGAAATATGAAACAAGGATAGATTATAGTCTGAATTAGCACAATAATAGTGACCTAAGTATAGGCTATTAAATAAACAGTTTGCCCGCGACCACGCTTGTTGCAATACAGGCGAAACGTCGGGAAATAATAAAATAAGGTACGCGATAAATCCCGTTTATTTAATACGTAATTATGAATAGTGATCGCGAAAGTTTAAGAATGACTAAGTATAGGCTACTTTTTATCCCGGAAATAATAAGTATTCCGAGAGACTACGAGTAATATCACGGAATGCAGCTAGTAATAAGTTAATCCTTACCTTGATAAATAATCTCCTCAGATTTCTGAATCTTCCTCGAATTAACGAGCGAAGCACGGATTGTACTTCTCTATTGAAAAGTGCATCGAGTTCATGTTTAATTAAAATCTAAGAAGCTTATCCGCGTCTCCGGTTACAGACGGCCGTCAGTAAACGGGGATCACAGATGATGATGCCTTCTTTAGGTGGTCGCACGATCCATCGGTGCCGAACGCGCCAAAATGACAATTCAATAGAGGAAATGCTGAGACTTCAAAAGCTCACGACACTAGATGACTGAGATGATGATGATGATGACATCATCATCATCTCAGCCATCTAGTGTCCACTGCTGAACATAGGCCTCCCCCATAGATTTCCACAGCGAACGATCTTGTGCAGCCTGCACCCAACGGCTCCCAGCAACCTTTACAAGATCGTCTTTCAATCTCGTGGGGGGCCGTCCTCTGCTGTGATTTCTGGTGCGTGGCCTCCACTCGAGAACTTTTCTGCCCCAACGGCCGTCAGCTCTACGAGCTATGTGCCCCGTCCACTGCCACTTCAGCTTGCTAATCCTGTGAAACCTGTGTAATTGTTGTAAAAGCTAGCCGCAGTCATTTTTTTTATACAAAAAATGCTGATGACGTCAACAATTGCGACTCGCTTCTGACGTGAGGCATTTTCTCTATCTTTAGTATAAAAGGTCATTGTTCTCTACTTATTCAAAATAAATAAATAATAATGCTGGACATTTGACATTGACAGTTCGTCTCGGCTGGACTGTGCGACCAGTGCGACCACCCTCAGTTTCTACAATTTATCAGTCTACTTCTTTAAGCTAGAAGTGAGCTTAATCTGGTAGAATTCCTGCGAGTTTGACATGGCGCTACCTAACGGCCTTGTATGAAACTAGGGACTATAAGATTTGCGTTTTGAAATAATAAGCTGGCCGTTCCATAATTGATCGTGATTGAATTGCTAATAATCCTAGTGGAAATCCTTTCTGCATGAGTATAAACTGCTATACCTACACCAACTAGATAATTCAAAGAGCATTTATGTAAGCACTCGGAAGAATTTGAACTGAAATATCGCATTGTAATTTTTTAAGCGGTAATTTTGTAAATAATTGCATCATCAGCTTAGCAAAACGTGCCAAAAATCGTGTTATACATGATGCGATAAAGCATTTGCTCTGATATAAATTTTATTCAGTCTCAGGAAGGTGAGAATGTCCACCATGCTTTGGGGATTAGATGGGCGTGATGTTGTTTCGCTTTTGGATTTTACATAAAAGCTTGAAAAACAGTAAAATAAAGTCCTAATAAAATAGTTCTTACACTCTTCGAATGGAACTTAATCTTTGTTGAAATTGGGCATCATTTTTTCTACAGGTGCATTCACACTATGCGATTTTTCGTACGATTCGCTAAGCTCCGCCCATTGAACGTGACGACGAGCGTCGCTCTATGAGAAATGGCATACGATGAGGGTTTACACGTAAATTGCTGTGCGATACGATATCGTATGGATTGAAATCGCATCGTGTAAATGCACCTTGAGGCATGAGAGCTCCAGTTTTGAGAAAGGAAAAGTCTTATCAACATTTTCGATTCTGACGGGATTCGAACCCGCGACGATCAGACGATCCTCCTAAAGCCGGAGTGCCTTCAACCGCTCGGCCACAGAATCACTGACGTAGGATTCGAAATTCTTGATAAGCTCATATCGGTTAAGCACCGGTTAGCGCCATCTACACGTTTCACTAGTGAACTCATGCTCATTGTCCGAAGTTACATTCAGAATCAAATGACGGAGAGATGTCGCTTTAGCTAAATCTATAGGTATTTTCAAGTGTGGATTAACACTATAAAACTTAAAGCAAAGATATTTTAAAAAGTTCTCACGGTAATCTAAAAAACATCACACGCAGACCTAAGTCGGCAAGATTTCAAAACTCCTAACTTAGCCTATAACTCACTGAAAGAGTCAGGCTTCAAAGTATTCAAGCACCATAATTTGGGCACTTAATGACCAGCTCTTGCCGCCAAGAACGAAATGATTCACTGTGAGATACGCGCCAAATCCACTTAAGATGTAGCTGGACACCCAAGTTCTATACAATCGAAGTTGTTCAGTTATTGAGAAAACATTAGATAGATAGATTATAACTTTATTGTACACCATAAAAAACGTAACACATACAAAAAATAAAAAGCCTATAACAAAAAGTGCAACAAAGGGTGACCTTACCGCATATTACATTATTTATTTATATTTTATTTTAAGAAGCAGCTCGCTGTTACTAACAATGCATAAGATTTCTCGCCTATACAATATTTTACTCGATCCTGTAGGTACCGTATTTATCCAGTTTCTTTACGATCCGCTCTTTTGGGCGCCTTCTAATTACAAGCACTACAGTGGCTCGACTGTGTTAGTCTGTGCGCAGTAGACGCGCGTCTGTAACGCTTCAGTAAATTCTAGTGATGTGTATTGTTAGTCTCGTAGATTTGAATTATCTCAAATTTTTCAAGAACGATGCACAAATACTCTCAATTTACTATTTTTCAGGCACAGCTTCAAGAATCATTTGAAAGCAAATTGCCAAATCTGTCTAGGCGTTCTCGAGTTAGCATATCAACACACTGCATTTTAAAAGAACAACACGATACTGTGGCACTTTGGGTGTCCGGGGACCTTTTAACTGAGAGCACTTAGCTTTTTGACGTGAATACGTCTGATAAATCGAGAGATTCGCCGAACAGATGTGGAAAGAATGAAAATACAGTAATGAAAAAATCCACTTTGGTTTCTTTTGAGGAGCTCGTTGAACGAATTTACAAAAATAAAGATGCTGACGATGCATGGATCAGAGATGGGCAATAAAGAAGATGGATAAGAGGAAAGCTGATCCAAGATCGATAGATGTAATATGAAAAGACAAGATAAAAAAATATAATATCAGGGAAACGCTAAGTCGTACTTACCTGTTTTTGAAAAGGTACGAAGTGTTAGGCTAGCATAGTATGGACACGCTATGAAGAAGGATAGACACTATGTTAAGTACCAAAATAAATGTAGAGAACCTTTTTATTTATCTCACTATGTTCAACCTTTTGTAACGTTGTTATTCCAACTATTACAGAAACATCATAATTGACCAGTGCTCAGAGTGGAAGCGATCTGTCTTGCTTGACGTTCAAGTGACAGTAGCATTTTTGACAGCCAGGCATCTGAAGTTTGATTTGTTTGACAGTTTTTCTTAACCTCAATTTCTGCAAAGGAAGAAGACGTCACTTTCTTCTCGGCGTTCTAATCGAATGCTTTTCTTGTATTTTAAATCTCAATTTATTTGATCGATTTGGTGTTCATCTAAACAATGGTTTGCTGATTTTGGGTCTATAATCGCCTAAAGGCGATAGACTATTTAGATTTTGGAGCGATGATTTATTGGTGAGTGAATTTTTCGATGACATGCAAACATGTCGTGTTTGTGTGGAAAATGGCGGATTCAAATAGTTTGTTTTTTTCGTTAACAGAAGCTTGAGTCGGATGCAATACTGATTGGAGCTGTTTTAAAAGTCTGGCCCGGGTAAGTTATCTCAACATCTTTCAGTTAGGGGCAAATAAATTGGTTTCCACTTTTGTATTCTGAACGGAGTTTGTTTGTTTCAGACAAACGGGTGTTTATTTTACTTTGGAATTAATTTTGGGTTAAAATTTATGGAATTTAAAATTATGGAGACACTTCCGACGCAGCAGAATTTGTTCGACCTATGGTGAATTATAAAATTTGAATAAAAATAAATTTAATTAGGCCGTCTTAAACGGATAACCTTTCCTTTAAAATTTTACAAGATTGCAATAGCTTCAGCTTCAGCTTCAGCTTCGGTTTTTCTTTCAAATGTAACTTCAGTTTTTCTTTTAAATTGGTTCAGTTTTACTTTTAGATATAATTTCAGTTCTGTTTTTCTTTTAGATGTAATTTCCGTTTAATTAAATTGATATAATTATTGCCATCCCCCTGAACATATCATAAAATCTATGGAACTATCTATGCATTAAAAGACTCGTACAATAACAACATCAGATTGTATCATTTCCCCCGCCCTAAGATTAGAAGTTCATCTGGCGCAGAGCTTTATCCAGGTATTCTTATTTTTATTTCTATTTATTTATATATTATCGGTCTGGTGTCTGGCGCCCGAGAGTTTTTGTTCCTTTAGCTTTTTTAGAATTTGTGACACCAACCGACCTATTTAAATTGGTTCAGTTAAACACTTTTTAGTATATTTACATTTTTATTTATCCGTATTATAGTAACATTCACACATATTATTATTATTATAATTTTTTTATTTTTTTATATTACAATTTGTCGCCAGCGTTCAGGGACTTGAAATGGATTCTATGTGTTATTCAGGGGAACTGTAAGTTATTGCAACCTTATATTTGTTAGACCTAAGTACAGTTTTGTTTACAACTTTTGTAACTTTGGTCCGGAACTTTTTTGAATCCTTGTGACTTTCATCACAGGAGGTTAATTTTCTTGACAAACGAATAACAATACAGTGTCTTAGTGTATTGTGCACTCATTTATGGATATTTGTGGAAAACTTATTTTGAAAAACAATTTAATATGTTGTAGTGATAATTTAGTTTAGATAAAACTTTTGTGAAGCAGTTTATTCCATGCCAACATGTGTAAAACTTGTGTAACCTTGAAAACATCTTATACATTAATCGTTTAACCTTTGATTTTTGTGAACTTGAAAATAACTTATTGTACATGGGTTCATTGTTGAACGGGTAACCTAAAAGTTTTCAAGTAACTTTTTTATTAGAACACTTTGTATTTGGAATTTACTTGTAATATTTTGTCGTTTAAAAATTAACATAAACATAATTAGTTCTTTTAACTTTGTAAACTAAAACTAACTTTTATGAATTTAAAATTAACTTGTGTAAATTTAAAGGTAGTTCAACTTATAAATTATTTAACTTTCAATGATAGTGAACTTAATGAATGTTTCACACACTTCTTTTTGAAGGTTCAAACTTTGACCAGGTAAGAATATTTTTGTGAGTGGTTATTGCAATCTCGGTTAGAAACCTTAACGAACACCTGACTTTGATAACATTTTGAATCGAAACTTTTGAACTTAAACCTTTTTCAGAATTATTTGCGGAATTGTATGGGAATTATTTTAGGAATTATTTTGGGAATTTTTGGGAATTATTTTAGGAATTTCTTCGGAATTATTTTGGGAATTTTTGGGAATTATTTTAGGAATTTCTTCGGAATTATTTTGGGAATTTTTGGGAATTATTTTAGGAATTTCTTCGGAATTATTTTGGGAATTTTTGGGAATTACTTTAGGAATTTCTTCGGAATTATTTTAGGGAATTGTTTCGGAATTTTTGAAAACTTTTGAGGGTTTTGCTTCGAAGTCTTGAACTTTTGTTTGCGGTTGTTTTTGGTTGGTTCTCATTATGGATGAAAGAGTTCAATTTCGCCTGCTCTGTTTTCTTCTGCCTTTTCTGTTGAAAAGGAAGGTGAATCTGAGAGGACTTGTTGTGCTGTTCTTAAATTGGCCGTTCACACTTCTTCAGCTTGTGTGCCTACTTTGTTGCATTCTTTCGACACAATGATCGAGCAGATTAAGGGGAATTTGCCTTCAGCTAATTCTAAGCTTTCTTGGCTTGTGTTCTTATTATCGTAGATTCATTTATAAATTCGCTGATATTGCTTCGCCACTTACTAAGTTAACTGCTGGTAGTAAAAACTCGAAGAAATCTCTTGTTTGGAAAGATGATGCAGAAATTGCTTTTCAAAATCTTAAAGAAGTTTTAATTTCTTCGCCTGTTTTGAGTTGCCCTGATTTTAGTAAACCTTTCTTTCTACATTGTGATGCTAGTTCTGTTGGAATTGGTAGTGTTTTGAGTCAAGAGGATGATAATAGTGAACAACATCCTATCGCATTTTATTCTAGATCTCTTAATAAATGTGAACAAAACTATAGTACCACAGAACGAGAATTGTTAGCAATTTTAGATTCAATAGAACATTTTAGACCTTATGTGGAGGGAATGGAATTTACTGTTATTACAGATCATGCGTGTTTGAAATGGCTTTTGAAATTAAATAATCCTAGTGGACGCCTTGCTAGATGGGCTGCTAGAATTTCTCAGTTTACTTTTCATATAATTCATAAAAAGGGTTCTTTACATTTAGTTCCTGATGCTTTGTCAAGGATTTCGGTTGCCACAATCTTAGTTTCTTCTATTCAAATCGTTTCACCGGATGATGATATTGATGATCCTTGGTATAAGAAGATATTTGTTAATTGTCAAAAGTTTCCTTGTAGATATAAAAATTACAGAGTTGATGATAAAACTTTATACAAATTCTGTAAGAATAAATTCAATCCTGATAGTAGATTAAATTGGAAAATTGTTATTCCTAAAGAACATATTTTGGATACAATTAGGTCAAACCATGATGATATTAATTCAGGTCATCTTGGAATTCACAAAACTTTGAAAAAATTAAAACAACATTATGTTTAATGATGTTCAAAATTATATTAAGTCTTGTGACATTTGTAAAGCTTACAAACACTCGACATCTCCACCTTTTGGTTTAATGATTAATCCTAAAAAAGTAGATCGGCCCATGGTTATGTTATCGGTGGATATAATTGGAATTTTGCCTAAAAGTTATTCTGGTCATAAATACATTCTTTCGGTTGTGGACGTTTTCACTAAGTATTGTTGGATATTTCCTATGATAAAAGCAACAACTTTAACTATTTGTAGATTATTCGAAAAAGAGATATTTCTTAAATTTGGTTGTCCTAAAATTATAGTTTGTGATAATGGTACTCAATTTACTGCCAAATATTTTGTAGATTTCATGAAAAGTTATAATATAACCAAAATATTTTATAATACATTGTATACTCCACAAAATAATCCTGTTGAGAGGTACAATAAAACTGTAGAAACTTGTATTTCATGTTTTGTCATGAACGATCAACGAACTTGGTCTAAATTTTTGCCCCATGTTCAATTAGCTTTAAATAATAGTGAAAATCTTGCTACAGATTTCACACCTAATTTTCTCATGTTTGGGAGAGAATTAATTTTTGATGCTTCTTTACACCGTTTTAGTAATTCGTTGGATAATTTAAGTCAACTTGGTTTTGGTGAAAGAAATTCGTTTGCATTTTCTCTTAAATCACTTAGTGATATTTTTGTTAAAGTTCAAGCTAACTTATTAAAAGCTTATAAGCGTAACGCTCGGTATTATAATATAGGGAGGAAAGTCATTTCTTTTGGTGTAGGTGATATAGTTTGGAGGAGAAGTTTTGTTCAGTCTAATGCTCCTTTATATTTTTCGGCAAAATTTGCGCCTAAGTTTGTTAAATGCGAAATTATTGAAAAAATTTCTAATAATGTTTACCTTTTGAAAGACCTCAATAAAAACACCTCTGGTCGTTATCACATTAAAGATATTATTAAATATTAAAATTTAAACTTTTTGGCCTTTAAACTTTTTAACTTTGTTTTGATGTGTTTGTTTGATTCGGCGTTTGTAGATGATGATTGTAGATTGATGTATGTTTGGATATAGCCGTTTGTGTGAGGATGAATGAGAGGAAATTCTTATGAATATATCAAACTTTGCAATTAAGTTTCAAAAAATAACTTAGGTAATTTTTGGTTTAAATAACTTTTAGCTTCATTCATTATTGTCAACATCGAAAGATCTTATTGTATATTTTGTATATTCTGTATATTTTGTATATTTTTAGAGAACTTTGTTCGGTTGTTCTCAAACTAATTTTAGATGAGTCTGTTTGACTTATATTTGTTAGGATAGTTTTTGTCGTTTGTTTGTGATAGTCTAAATTTTAGATTAGTTTTCTCGGACTTGACATTTTGATATAACCCTGATTAGACATTTTTTGGAATAATATTCCATAACATTTTTTGGACACAGTTCTCAGATTTTTCCCTCTGGTTCTGTCTATTTTGCGTGTTATTGTGCCCGGAAAATTGGTAGGGTTGAGCCGATCACAATATTCACAATCAATTTTTCCCAAGTGCTGCTGTGCCCGGAATGTTGGTAGAGTTGAGCCGATCACAGTACTCTTGTTGTTTTTTTGGCGTGTTCATTCTTTTCCGTTTGAATACCGCAACCTTTTGTTGTATTGTGCCCGGAAAATTGGTAGAGTTGAGCCGATCACAATACACAAATTTTTTCGAGTTTGCACACTTTCGTGTGTCGGACAAAAAATTTTGAAATCACATTTTTCCCATGTGAGAATTTACTGACTTTGGTTTGGTAATTTGGTAACTTTCTGTACCGAGTCGGTGACGTAGGTGTCCAACCGCACTTCATATTATGGTCAGAATGTAATTTTATTTATTTTGCATGTTTTGGTTTAAATTTAAATTAAATGAATTGTATCACTTTAAGTCGGTGACTAGGAAGTCTAACCGCACTTTAAGATTCTTTTGGGATCATTTGTTGCAATTTAATTTTTGTGACCTTTACATTAAAATTGTCCGAGTCGACGACAAAGTTGTCTAGTCGCACTTTTGAAACGTTTTGTTGTGATTGTCAGTTTAGGTTTGAAATTCTTTGATAGAGTTTTCTATTGGTTGCATGTGTTTAAGAGTTTTGTCTTTCTAGCTAGTTTAGATTTGATAAGATTTGGTGTTTTTGGAATCTTCTGTGTTCTTGTCTCTCTAGCACTTCCTTGTTCAGAGCGTGCAAGTCCACATTAGTAGAGTTTTTAGTATAGTTTTGTAGAGTCATTTGTAGAGTTTTTGATAGAGTTTTGTAGAGTTTTTGATAGAGTTTTGTAGAGTTTTTGACAAAGTTTTGTAGAGTCATTTGTAGAGTTTTTGATAGAGTTTTGTAGAGTTTTTGACAAAGTTTTGTAGAGTCATTTGTAGAGTTTTTGATAAAGTTTTGTAGAGTCATTTAGAGAGTTTTTTTATAGTCTTTTTTGTAGAGTTTTGTAGAATCTTTTATGAGTCTTTTTGGCATAAAAGAAAGTAGTCCTTTCTTTTATTTTTTTTGGGATGGTATGTAATGTAACGTTGTTATTCCAACTATTACAGAAACATCATAATTGACCAGTGCTCAGAGTGGAAGCGATCTGTCTTGCTTGACGTTCAAGTGACAGTAGCATTTTTGACAGCCAGGCATCTGAAGTTTGATTTGTTTGACAGTTTTTCTTAACCTCAATTTCTGCAAAGGAAGAAGACGTCACTTTCTTCTCGG
The DNA here is from genome assembly GCA_963565295.1 of Epirrhoe alternata. Classification (NCBI taxonomy): domain Eukaryota; kingdom Metazoa; phylum Arthropoda; class Insecta; order Lepidoptera; family Geometridae; genus Epirrhoe; species Epirrhoe alternata. Next base: position 8,055,447 of record OY751394.1, read on the forward strand.
CGTTCTAATCGAATGCTTTTCTTGTATTTTAAATCTCAATTTATTTGATCGATTTGGTGTTCATCTAAACAATGGTTTGCTGATTTTGGGTCTATAATCGCCTAAAGGCGATAGACTATTTAGATTTTGGAGCGATGATTTATTGGTGAGTGAATTTTTCGATGACATGCAAACATGTCGTGTTTGTGTGGAAAATGGCGGATTCAAATAGTTTGTTTTTTTCGTTAACAGAAGCTTGAGTCGGATGCAATACTGATTGGAGCTGTTTTAAAAGTCTGGCCCGGGTAAGTTATCTCAACATCTTTCAGTTAGGGGCAAATAAATTGGTTTCCACTTTTGTATTCTGAACGGAGTTTGTTTGTTTCAGACAAACGGGTGTTTATTTTACTTTGGAATTAATTTTGGGTTAAAATTTATGGAATTTAAAATTATGGAGACACTTCCGACGCAGCAGAATTTGTTCGACCTATGGTGAATTATAAAATTTGAATAAAAATAAATTTAATTAGGCCGTCTTAAACGGATAACCTTTCCTTTAAAATTTTACAAGATTGCAATAGCTTCAGCTTCAGCTTCAGCTTCGGTTTTTCTTTCAAATGTAACTTCAGTTTTTCTTTTAAATTGGTTCAGTTTTACTTTTAGATATAATTTCAGTTCTGTTTTTCTTTTAGATGTAATTTCCGTTTAATTAAATTGATATAATTATTGCCATCCCCCTGAACATATCATAAAATCTATGGAACTATCTATGCATTAAAAGACTCGTACAATAACAACATCAGATTGTATCATTTCCCCCGCCCTAAGATTAGAAGTTCATCTGGCGCAGAGCTTTATCCAGGTATTCTTATTTTTATTTCTATTTATTTATATATTATCGGTCTGGTGTCTGGCGCCCGAGAGTTTTTGTTCCTTTAGCTTTTTTAGAATTTGTGACACCAACCGACCTATTTAAATTGGTTCAGTTAAACACTTTTTAGTATATTTACATTTTTATTTATCCGTATTATAGTAACATTCACACATATTATTATTATTATAATTTTTTTATTTTTTTTATATTACACTTTGTAGCCAACCATGAATGTGCCCTCTACATATTCGGCGAAGATAGACGAATGCCGATCGTGACGAACGTGAAGAGGGTCTATTCGCCTGTCATCGCCTGTCATTTTCTATCCAAATAATAGTTCGGCCAATAGTTCGGCAAATAGTTCGGCGAATGTGTACAGTGGCCGTAGTTTTATTCTAACTTCGTAAAAATACCATTTTCGATTTGAACTCAAAACGTTTTCACTTTAACTTATGGCCTACAAAGTTTTTTTCAGTGAGAAGACTAATTGCAGGATTTCGCACTGAATACTGATTAATGCTCTGAATGTAATTTTCGACTCGGGTTGGAGTTTATTTCCAGACAATAGTGGTTTTAGCCTGAATTGTTATCAATGAGTTCGATTTATTTTCTGACTTTTATCCGACTTAAAAAAATGAGGTTTTATGTTCGACTGTTCATTTCATATACTCTTCAAATAGTAGAATTCATGAATGAAAATACTTTATTGCACAATGCACACCTTATAACTACAAAACTCAGTAGAGTATAGAACCATAATACAATGCACAATAGGCGGTCTTATCGCTGAGAAGCGATCTCTTCCAGATGACCTTTGGATGGAGAGGAATATAAATGCATGGATGATTGAACGGGTAAAAAAATAAAGGAACTTTAGAGTTGCCTAATCTATTATCTAATAAAAATATAATAGATAAACTAAATAATAATACAAATACCTATAAAATGAAAATAAGCAAAAATAATGTATAAAACAAATTATTTATTAAATTTAGTCATCAGTGGATAAGTTTTAGCCCCCTCGCAGACTACTTTCTATCTGCCGTTCTATCGTTGAGACGGAATATACCTACTTCGGCTCGTAATGAGTATGGAGAATATAGGTCCTCTCAACTATATCGGCCGATAAAAAGTCTGTAGTCTGCGAGGGGTCTTAAAACTACTTTTTGTTTAAAAAGCTTATTTACTCTCAAGGTGGTTTCATATTTTCATTCTTAAGATATTGATCGATTGAACTTCACGCTACCGATGTTTTTAAAACATAGCTAGGTAGGTATCTATGTAATTATGTATAGGTAGAGAAACATCTGTCTAAATAAAGTATGATTACTCTTTTGTTTTGTGACAGAAATTAAAGACTATTCTTTTCTAATTTTTATTTTACTTAACATTGTAAATGAGATATTATAAACAAATTTTTGTTGCCTCTTCGCCTTGAAACAGTTGAACGGATTTGGATGACATTTCATAAGGAGGTAGCTCACCTAGATAGAGTCTTTCATTTGAAAGTAACTTAATTCAGGAAAAATATTTATGTAATTTTTTGTTTTGTTATAAAAATCGCGAGAAAATCGATAATGACTATCCTTTCAATTTATTTTTGCTTACTGTATAACTTAGTCCGTTCGAGCGATGCATGTGTGTGCACTCGGATGTAGCCGGGCTGCGATTGGTGGAATGTCTGTTCTCCTTGAAAATAATTGTAACATATCCTATAAAATCAATAAAAGATAAATGAAGTGAAAACTTATATCGGCATAGGAATTAAATTAATACGGTCAAACGTCTATTTACAACCCAAAAATGAAGCCCTGTCAGTTTGTGTAGTTTAAAATGAAAGATCCTGTATGTTATCGATGTGATACATAATATTAAACACAGTAGTTAGTAACTTTGAACTCCTTGGGGTGTAGCTAGTTTTTCTTATCGTCAAAATGTGTAAAATGTGAAAATTTCAACCTGTTCAAATACAGATTTTAAATGATTTTCTATTGACAAATAAACCCTCAATGGTCCATGTTCAATGACTAACCAAACATGAAATTTAGTGCCGCACCAACGAGTCAATAGGATAAGTGGACAAATATTCGTATTGGAACACGCAGATGGGGCTACACACGCGAAATATCGCTACGACCACAATTCTATTAAAATACTGAAAAGAATCTTTCCGTATAATCAGCAACAATATGAATGCGCCGCAATATGAGACTTGCAGAATGGAGACCGTGGGGTGAAAAAAGACCACAAGGAAGACCGCAAATGCGTTGGTACGATGACCTCAAAAGAACAGCTGGAGGCAAATGGATGGAGATTGCACAAGACCGCAAGAAATGGCAAATTATGAAGAAGGCCTACACCCAAATGGTCGAAAGTGGCTAAAAAGAAGAAGAAGAAGATGAATGCGCCGAACTGTCAATTCCATAGAGGAAATGCTGGACGACAGAAGCTAGCCGCATTTTCTGACTCCATCAGTATTTTTTTTATAGAAGACTGCGGTACGGCGCGGACAATGTGCGATCAGCTCAAAAGTCATCACGAATCAATGAAGGTCATTGTGCAATTTTGGGATAAATTTTATTTTTTTTACTTTGGAGAAATGAACCGTCATCTAAAGGTAGGTGGCGACGCGACGTGGAGGATGAGTCGAGATCTGGAAAACGACTCAAGATATGGGTGTAGACTCATCACTCATCAGTAATCTCTTTCTTTTATAGAGTTGATACTTGCGTTCACAGACTACAATACTTTGTGTACCGTGTGTACCATTTACGCTGGTGTCACACAGGCTCATAAAATTGTTAATGGCCGATTGCCATCAATTTGCTGCAAATCGGTTGGTCCGATTAATTTCGTGTTTTGTTGGTTGTTTAATTTATCGCCATTCGCTTTAGTGCGCAAAATGGCTTTTGAATTTGGAATATTGATCAGTCATTGTGATATTTTATTAGAGCTTACTTTATGGTTTAACATTATTTTTTTTTATAATGGGTTGTAAAAGTGGCTAGTGAGAAGAGTGAGTTTGAGCGCCACCGACGTACATTAGGTAGGCACTACTGACTGCTGAATAGCGTGAAGCTCTCGTGGTCATGCTTGCTTAGTCGTTCTTGATAGATCGTCGAAGGTCCGCAAGTGGATGGGTGACCGCCTGTGTAATTTTCATCTGAGCGCTTTCGTGCTTCAGAGGTCACGTTAAATTGTCGGCCTCGGCAATTTAAGTCGTTAAGCCATGACGGCGACTTTAAGGTGCCCTAAAAACTCAACGAGTTGGTTGACTCATACGAACTTACTTTACTAATGTAGACAGTGCTACTTTATTACTTCACGTTGATTAGTACCTATACCTACCTACATACAAATGATCTTATTAATGAACTCCGATGGAGCACAACATTACAACAATTAAGCAATAATTAAATATCGAAAAATCTACGATTACAAGCGTATGAAATTATGAAAATTCTCGTTGAAAATGTATCCCACTCATATAATAAAGCTGAAAGTTTGTGAGTTTGTTTAGATGTTTGGATATTTGGATGTTTGTGTATCAATCACGCCTAAACTAAACCGATTTGGATGGAACTTTGTATAGGCGTAGATAGTGATCTGGAATAGCATATAGGCTATTCAAAATGTTGGTACCACGCGGGCGAAGCCGCGCGCAGAAGCTAGTGATGAATATTCCAGTGCGCAGGAAACGCCGAACGAGACGGATTCGTGCCCCACTTCACCTCACCCTTCTGCCTAAATACGCAACACCGCCAACGCGGCAAAGTGCGAGAGTTCGAGTCGCGCATTGCCAATGTATTTTGGCCGGCTTATTTACGCACGGTACGGTAGGTAGGTAGCAGGACAGCAAATCAGCGAAAACATGAATATTATTTACTAGCTTCTGCGCGCGGCTTCGCCCGCGTGGTACCAACATTTTGAATATCCTATATGCTATTGGTAGGTAAGTACCTACTCGATTGTTTTAGATTTTTTAGCTGGTAGGATAGGCCTACTAGAATGTCAGCGTGAAATAAAATAAAATAATAGGTAATTATTAGGAAGAAGGACATAGCTTCCTACACTAATTCCGAGATTCCGCGATTCCGAGAAAAAGTGACCGTAACGTAATGGATTTCCACCCGGAAAAAAATATATAAAATGTGAATAAGTAAGAAATTTATGTTTGAATGAAATATGGGCCATCAAAAATTCCGTTACGTCACAAAGTTTAGATATGATTTACATAAAATGCAGTGGGAATTCAAGTTAACCATTTATTTAAGTACCTTCGAAACCCATCAGCCTTCAATTAATACGTCATTCACGTAGGAAATAACATAAAACAAACATAATATGTGTTCGATATTTGCTCAAAAGAGGGTGGATGAATTTTGTTTGCCCTCCGCTTTTTCTGCGACTACCGCCGCTTCAAAATCGGTGGCCGGCCGCACGCCCCCCGCCCCGCGCCCCGCCTCGGGCGCTGGTCTGTTTGCTTGTGCGACTGCCCTGATTCGGTCGTGTTCTCATCTGTTGATTCGAGAAGCTATCCGTGATAGCCAAGTTACTCTATTCTTCGTTATTATTGCTGCCGTGCACAATAGTAATTTGTGTGAGACGTTCTCGCGAAACTTCGCTGTGCTGATTACTCTGTGTTTTGGACTTTACAATCTGCCTACTGCATTTAGAAGACCGAAGAGCTCTGTGCTGGCCACCCTGGGACAGAGGACGGCGTGTGGGAGCGAAAAGGTTGGTGGTAGACTTGGTTCATCTACTTTCATGAGCAAAAATCGTCTTCCAATCACGGGGTATTTATTTCCTTAAGGTAACAGCTTAAAATATTACTACTTAGGTCCTTCGAAATCTTCCCAGCCCTAACAGACTCCACATTTTGGTCCTTCGAGCCGGATATTTTGATCCTACTAATCGGATTATATATTACTAATTTTCTTAACGTAAAAAATTCATACTCAAATAGGTACTATCCACGTTGGTTAGTAGCTTAAGTCGCCATTTTGAATAAACCACGTTACCGTGTAACCAACTTATTCATTTTGTGCATGCAAGCCGTGCTTGTAATTTATTCGTTAGAAACTTATTTGTCTTATTTTTATGGATTAGGTAGACATTTGGTTTAATATTTCAAAATGCCTAATCCTGATGATAAAGCCTCTGACAAGGCTCCCTCTAGAAAGGAGTTGGAAACTACGCGTCAAATTAATAAATGCATTGCTAAAAAGCAACGTATTTATGCACAACTTCAGCAAATATTTGATTTATCAAACCAAATTGATACCCATCCCGAGGTACTAAGTATGTTCCTTTTGCGTGCCTCAGAGCTTAGTTCACTGCGCGAATCATTTGAAAGCATTTGCATGGAAATTTATGATTGGCAATTGACTTTAGATCCCGATATGCAATTTACGGATATTGATTTAAAAAACTTTGATGACCTGTACTTTCGCGTAAGGCTGTGTCACTCAAAGCACGCTTCCAAAATGGCGGACGTTCCTCCATGCGGCAAAGATCATTCAAAGGTCGAATCACGTCCACGTTTGCCTAAACTTGAATTATTCACGTTTGATGGGAACATTGAAAGTTTCACAACATTTTATGAAACATTTTGCTCTTTGGTGCACAATCAGGAAGGTATATCAAACATAGACAAGTTTCATTACTTGCTATCGTGTACAAAAGGTACCGCACTCAGCATTGTCAAAAGTGTGCCTATAACTTCAAGTAATTACGAAGTAGTGTGGCAGTCCCTGCTTGATAAATATCAGGACAATAGGATGCTAGTAGGTAAATATCTTGATAAGATGTTGAGCTTTCCCGCGTTAAAAACTGAGTCTCCCTCGAATTTAAATAATTTTATTGAGACTTTTGACCACTCATATCGCGCTATAAATGCACTCAATATTGAGAATTTATCTAGCTATGTACTGTGCCATATAGCCTTAAAAGGGCTTGATCCAAATACACGAAAGACTTTTGAACAAGGTATCGATCAAAAGACTATACCTACCTACGAACAGCTTATGTCTCACGTACATAATCATATAAAGGTTTTGGAACATTCGCAATCTAGTCCTACTGTTTCGCAAAATAGGAATTCTACACCTAACAATACTTCAAACAAAAGGACGAGTGATAACTACACAAGAAAAACTTTTGCTGCGCAGACGCAATCTAAAAATAACAATGTGATTTGTGCGCACTGTGGCCAAAATCATATGGTTTTTCGCTGTGAAAAATTCCGTGAATTATCACCCGAAAAACGACTCAGCCGTGCTGATAATCTGAAATTGTGCCACAACTGCCTCAAACAAAATCATTCGTCTGCCGATTGTCGTAGTCAGTTCAAATGCTTTGCATGTAATCAGCGCCACCATGCATTATTGCATCTGGATTCCTCTGCTCCCGCTGCACGAGACGTTCCCGCGCACAGTAGTAGTGCGGAATCTATAGATACCCATAATGCGCACGCGCATGCGAAGTTATCACTTTCGAGCGTAAACAACGTGAAGAACTATATGGTTCTACTCGGTACAGCTATAGTCAATGTTATTGACTCATTTGGTAATTTGCAAGCTTGCCGCATTCTTATCGATTCAGGCGCTCAATCGAACTTTATTACGATTAACTGTTTAGAACGACTAGGGTTGTCACGTCAAAAATGTCCGTTTAATATTTTCGGCTTAGCCGGGAACAAGGTAAAGAATTTTGGCATGACGTCATGTACCATTAAACCGAGACATTGCGAGGCTCCGACGTTTAAAATTGATGCGATTATTTTGCAAAAAATTACCTCTGACCTACCTTCGGTAGAAATCTCCGAAGAAGTTTCCAACCACTATAAAAACCTTTTACTGGCGGATCCCCTATTTTACAAAAAATCGCCTATCGATATAATTATCGCAGGTGATGTATTCCCTGATATCTACGACGGGAATAAAATAACTGTAAGCCCCACACTACCCGTAGCACTAAGTAGTGTATTCGGATTTGTTTTGTGTGGAAAAATGGAAGTACCGTGTACTTCTGATGATGTCACTAACATTGCAACATTATCTTGCAATTTGGTGTCGTACACCAATGACAGTGACACCATCAATACAACCCTAAAATCTTTCTGGGAGTTAGAGGAGTCGCCGTGCGACAACCCTAAACTCAGCCCACATGATGAACTTGCTGAAGAGATTTATTCCAAGCAGCACTATAGGGACGATACTGGTAGGTACGTATCACCTATCCTGCTAGACCCAAACCGTGCCACCCTCGGTGAGTCACGTGGTCAGGCCGTGCGAAGGCTTCAACACTTAGAGCGCCGTCTCGCACGCTCGCCTGAGTTACGTACTCCGTATGTTGAGTTCATGCGCGAGTATGAACAACTCGGACATATGCAACCGTACACCGGCACAGAGCCGAGCAAGTACCTAATTCCGCACCATTGTGTGGTGAAAAGCTCAAGCACTACCACGCCTGTGCGAGTGGTATTCGATGGTTCAGCGGTCACGTCAAATGGCGTATCATTAAATGATACATTGCTCACCGGTAGGAAGCTTCATCATGATATCTTAAAAATAATTTTCAATTTTCGTCTTTATGATATCTGCTTCACAGCTGATATTGCAAAGTTCTATAGAATGATTTCTATAATTCCTGAGGACCGAGGTTATCAGCACATTCTTTGGAGAGAATCACCTTCAGACGAAATAAAAACTTACGAACTTCTGACTAACACCTACGGATTGCGTTCATCCGGTTACGTCGCTGTTCGCTCCTTGCAGCAACTTGCTCAAGACGAGGGTAAAAATTACCCTCGTGCTGCTAAGGTTCTAATGGAAGGTTTCTTTGTGGACGACTTATTGTGGTCTACACAGGATCTTTCAGAAGCCTGTACGTTACAGGACGAGCTCGTAGCGATATTAAAACTTGGCGGTTTTGATTTGCGCAAGTGGGCAAGTAACTCCCCTGAGTTACTCTCGAGAATCGGAGCTGAAAAGGCTGCAGCCATTAACTTTAGTGATGACACCGTGTGTTCTTCACTAAAGGTACTAGGACTAAAATGGCTGCCCAGTGATGATTGTTTCTCGTTCGACTACAACATGACGGACAATACCTACACTAAACGATCGGTGCTAAAACTGCTTGCAAGTATTTTCGATCCCGTTGGATTTTTGTCCCCCTGCACATTTCTCGCTAAATGTATAATGCAGGATTTATGGAAGCTTAGTCTTGACTGGGACGAAACCCTCCCAACTGAACTGCGGGACAAATGGGCCAAGTATATAACATCACTGTCTAGTCTCTCAGCGATAAAAATCGAGCGACATTTGCTTATACCTAACTTCTGTGAGGTGCATCTAATTGCATTTTGTGACGCATCTACCCGTGGTTATGCGGCATGTATATACGCTCGTAGCGTAAACTCTAATAATGAGGTCAAGACCAGACTGCTTATCAGTAAAAGCAAAGTCGCGCCAATCAAACCTCTTACGATTCCACGACTTGAGCTTATGTCGGCCGTATTGTTGTCTAAATTGATTTCATTCATTCAACAAAATATAAAAAATATTCAATTTAAAATAACTGCATTGACTGACTCCAGTGTTGCGCTCGCTTGGTTGCAAACGCCTCCTTACAAACTTCAAACTTTTGTGTCTAATCGTGTCGCTCAAGTAGTGGAGGTAGTTCCCTCGAACAGCTGGTATCACGTGAGAAGTGAAAACAATGCCGCTGACATTTGCTCGCGCGGAGCCATGCCCACTCAGCTCGTAGCTGATTACGAGCACTGGCTGCACGGACCCGATTGGTTAGCTGATGACGTTCATCAGTGGCCAATTAGTCCGTTTTACATAAAGGATGACACGGAAATATTAGAATTAAAGTCAAATGTTGACACATTCTCCTGTCCATCTCAAAACTTAACTGACGATTTTGCAACGTTTTGTGAAAAGTTCTCCTCATTCACAAAACTGCAACGGGTACTTGCTTGGTGCTTACGATTTGCAAAAAATTGCAGACAAGCAAAAAATAAACGTTTGTGTGGTCCATTATCAACACACGAGTTGAATGCGGCCCACGATCATATCATTAAATCTACGCAAAATACCTACTTTGGTGACGAAATAGATAAACTTAAAAATAATAAATATGTTCCGTCGTTACGGAAGCTATCACCCTTCGTCGATACCCATAATTTCCTTAGGGTGGGGGGTAGGATATCCCAAGCTGAACTACCCTATGAAAGCAAGCATCCCTTGCTATTGCCTAAAAAATGTCATATAACATTTCTAATAATAAATTATTTTCATAATAAATACCTACATGTAGGCCCTCGCTCATTACAAGGTATTTTATGTAAACGATATTGGATTATTTCCGCGCGCAATGTCATTCGTAACGTGTTATCAAAATGCATCGTATGCTTTAAATGCAATCCTCCATCCATCCAACCTTACATGGGTACGTTACCCGCTGAAAGATTAAAACCTAACAAGGTTTTTGATCAGGTCGGTTGCGATTTAGGTGGCCCGTTTCTAATTAAATCTAGTACTAAACGTAATGCAATCGTCTTAAAATGCTACATGTGCCTTTTTGTGTGCTTTTCTACAAAGGCGGTTCATATTGAAGTCATCAGCGACTTATCAGCTGACTGCTTTCTAGCTACACTAGATAGGTTCGTAGCGCGGCGCGGTCTATGTTCGTGCCTACATTCCGATAACGGAACAAATTTTGTCGCTGCCGCAAAGTATTTAAAGGACGTAGGTATTTTTTTTTATAAAAATAATGATGCCATTGCTGAAGGTTGCGCTTCTCGCTCTATTGAATGGAAAAATATTCCACCTACAGCAGCTTCTATGGGCGGATTGTGGGAAGCTGGAATCAAATCTGCCAAGCACCACCTTCTTCGGGCAGTAGGTGATAGGGCGCTCACATTCGAGGAGCTCACTACTGTTTTTTGCAAAATTGAAGCGGTGCTCAACTCACGTCCCTTATGCCCATTGTCTAACAGCCCTGATGAGTTTGAAACCTTAACACCGGGTCATTTCTTAATAGGTCAAAGTTTACTTGCTGTACCCGAGTACAATTTAGATGATGCGAATATAAACCGGCTAACTCGTTGGCAACACATTCAAAAAATCTCCCAAACGTTTTGGAAAAGGTGGTCCGATGATTACCTCCATACATTGCAGCAAAGAGCAAAGTGGTTCGCTCAGTCTCCAAACATTAAGATTGGCGATTTAGTTCTTATTCGATCTGAGCTAACTCGACCATTGAACTGGGTTCGGGCTAAGGTAGAACGCGTTCATGAAGGCCCAGATGGGGTAGTTCGCGTTTTAACTCTGAGGACGCAAAAGGGACTACTAAAGAGGCCAGTAAATAAAATATCTCCTCTTCCCTTTTCAAACTAATACATCCGTAAACTATACACTTATCTATATACATTTTATACAGTAAATTTATGTACTTATCTATAATCTAGTTACTTATAAAACTTAAATATACTTATATACCTACTTATTAATTTCATTATAACGAAATTTACTTTTTTCTTGTACTGGAAATTATTATACTAATTTCGGTGGGGGGAATGTTCGATATTTGCTCAAAAGAGGGTGGATGAATTTTGTTTGCCCTCCGCTTTTTCTGCGACTACCGCCGCTTCAAAATCGGTGGCCGGCCGCACGCCCCCCGCCCCGCGCCCCGCCTCGGGCGCTGGTCTGTTTGCTTGTGCGACTGCCCTGATTCGGTCGTGTTCTCATCTGTTGATTCGAGAAGCTATCCGTGATAGCCAAGTTACTCTATTCTTCGTTATTATTGCTGCCGTGCACAATAGTAATTTGTGTGAGACGTTCTCGCGAAACTTCGCTGTGCTGATTACTCTGTGTTTTGGACTTTACAATCTGCCTACTGCATTTAGAAGACCGAAGAGCTCTGTGCTGGCCACCCTGGGACAGAGGACGGCGTGTGGGAGCGAAAAGGTTGGTGGTAGACTTGGTTCATCTACTTTCATGAGCAAAAATCGTCTTCCAATCACGGGGTATTTATTTCCTTAAGGTAACAGCTTAAAATATTACTACTTAGGTCCTTCGAAATCTTCCCAGCCCTAACAGACTCCACAATATGTAACAAAACAATTCCTAAACGCTACTTTATGGTAAGTTTAATTGCACATTTTTTGTCTTAACTTTGGTATTATGTATGATAATTATGTCATTTTAAATTTAAACGAAACTTTAGTTATTACTCTACTTATTTGTCTTAAATTTGAGCGTCCTAATTTGCAAATGAATAAAATTAAGTTAAATCTAATATCACAATAATATGTGACAAGTGACGTCAGTGGAAAAGACGTCACGTTTAGGAATTATAGGGCAGGGCTTACATGAACAAAGGGTCAGTACCACCACTAACATAATAATGTGTCAGATAGCCTTAAAGACCAATTATAATAATTATGCTCATGATTTTGAATCAATCAAGAGAGATTTGCACATGAAAAAATGTTATAAAATATTTTACAAGCAAGATATATCAGCCAATCAAACAAATTTAATAAAAATTAACAATTGTAATTTTAATTATTAGGTATTTAGGTACCGAAATCACAAATATTAGTGAGTTTTTGTATTTTTCGCATTTATTGATGACTAGATATCCGTCGCGGTGTTACCCGCGGTCCCTTGGGAAAACTTCACTTTCCCGTGATAAAATATAGCCTATAATCATCAGAGATAATTGTAGGATTCTAATGGTGAAAGAATTTTTCAAATCAGTCCAGTAGTTTCGGAGCCTATTTAATTCAAACAAACAAACAAATCTTTCCTCTTTATAATATTAGTATATACTATATATTGTTTGTTATCATTATAGAGCATCCAAAAATTCGAAAAAAGAAAAAATATACTGGGTGTAAAAGACGTCTACCGAAGCCAAAAGGGTAGGTACAGCATCCCAACCCAACACTCAACGAAATCCAAAATCGCCCAGCTGGATGAGCGCTATTAGGCGCGTTGTTTTACATAGATTGCTGTAATTTGTATATTATGTTGTTCTCGTAGTAAATAAGTGGAAAATAACATAAAATGACGTAGCTAAGTAAATTTACGTTTAAATTACCTTTCACTGAAAGTCACATTCAAATCAGTTCAGCCACTCCAGTGATTAGCCCGGGATACCAGACAGATAGACAAAAAAATTAACAATGTTTGTATGTGTTTAAGTATCGTGTCGATAACTACACAGACTGAGAAAACAGTTATTTTGAAATCACAGGGAGTTCTTTTGGTGATTACTATCTTCATACAAACAAACTTTTACCAGCATTATTTTATTCTATTCGAAATGCATTATAAGCATCAATAAGTCGGATAATAATATAATAGTAAGCGATATTATTGCAGGCACAATGTAAACCATGCTTAATAGTTCCATTACGTCACATTTTGCTTTCCGCTTATACATCACGTCGCGTTGCGGACGTAACGTAATGATGCCGGTCAATAAACAAACTCAAATAACGTAGTTGTTTATTACATTTCTACTGAATATTGCATTAAATCAAAATCTAGATAGATCAAGTAATTAGTCTTTAAAAGTTGTATGTCTAACGAATACTACTTATTATTATTATTATATAAAAACAGAACATCGTGACGCACGATCTTTCTAATCCATGTCACAGGCGCTACTGCGCCTAAAAATCTAATAAGATGTTTATCTATGGTCTAAAATATTGCCATAATCCTAAAACACCTATTAAAAACCGATATTATTCTCTAAATATCGATTTATGATCGTAGCGTAAGCGGAATTTTCCACCGGTACCGATTTTAGTCTCAAGACAAAATAGTATTTTTTTAGTATTTTGAACTCATAAACGTTGTATTCAGGGTATAATGCATTTCGTGCATAAGATCTTTCAAAAAAGCATAAAATTGACATGCAAAAAGACTATAAAATTTTGCCTTCGGAAATTTCAAAAGTTGGGTGTGACACTCGAAAAAACCGCCTCCCGAGATCTTATTTTGCCAATATTTTTGCGAAAAAAATGTATTTATGAGCTTTTTGTTATTTAATTATTATCAGTTTTTGAATTATATTGTACGATGTTGTTAAAAAAACCCTTGTTTAATTATCAATAGCCTGCAGAATATGAGTCGAAAGTTGTGTGACAGGCCATTTTTTCTCGGAATCGCCCCGATACCTAGGTAGGTAAATAGAAAAAAAATTGTTTATATTCAAAGTGTGACGCAGACAAGCACAGGTCCATCCCGCTCGCAATGCCGTAGCCAACTGACTACAGAGCGTCGAGCGGAATGGCAAGATATGCTTTTCTCGTGAGTGAGTAGTACAGAGCGATAGCCGCGCACCGTATTTTATAACGACGTAAGCGCCAAAATAGTTTTTATTTAATTAAAAGTTAATTAAACAACCTATCGAAAAATGAAAACATAAAATTAAAGAATTACTTCAAGGTTTTTTGACAAATCGAAAACCCCAAAGAAAAATTGTCTTGTTCCTGAGATAAATAGCAAATTCTGTGCAAAACATGTATTTTTCAAAAAAATATATTATCGAGAAAATTTTAACCAATCGTGTTTCTAAAAAGAAGCAATCCGAGATAAAAGTTCGAAGTATCATTTCCCTAAATATGAAGGTGGTAGCTTTTACAGATTCTGAGATAAATAACGATTTAGAAGTACAAAATCGTTTCTAGCACACTCTTAAAATTCATATAATAATTTAATATTTTTTAAACGTGAAAGATGATATGAGTAAGAAAGGAGTGAGTGCTGAGATGACGGCTGATAGAGGGAAATGGAGGAGGAATAGTGCAGACCCCATATAGAGTGGGACTAGGGCAGGCATGCAATGATTTTTAAATTGATCACAGTTTCTTTAGAATAAATAAATAAATAAATAAATAAATAAATAAATAAATAATGCTGGACATTTCACACAGCATCATCTAGCCCCAAACTAAGCAAAGCTTGTACTATGGGAACCAGATAACTGATATACTACTTATATACTTTTTGTTTGTAAATACATACATATAATACATAGAAACACCCAGATCCGAGATAAATATTTGCAGATCATACAAACATTTATCCCGCGGCGGGGATCGAACCCGCAACCTTCTGCGTCCCAAGCGGGCTTTCACCCATTGCGCCACAGAGGCCGATGTTCTTGAAATAGTCCTGTTAAATTATTTATCCGTAATTCCGGTCTCCGCTGCATCTCCACCCCTAACGAGATGGAGAGCGGAAAGTACGGAGTACACCTACAGCGCGGCTTAAATTAATTTCAAAGAAAATGGAGTCTCTACAAAGCAGCCCCCTTACCATAGCGATTGTCTAGGTACCGGAGAATAGATAAAAATGACAATATTGACATTATAGTGTGGATAAAACGCGTATAATGTGGAAAAAAGTACTTTTCTACCCGTTTTATCCACACTCTCATGTCATTACTGTCATTTTTATCTATTCTCCGGTACTTAGACAATCGACATGGTAAGGGGACAGAAACCATTATTACTAAGCGTTCTTTGTCTATGATTTTTTATGAAAAGAAATAGTGTCTATCTATTGCATTTGAAGGCCTCTGTGGTGCTAAGATCTGCGACTGAAGAGTGTGAGTTTGATTCTCGCGGCGGGGCGAATGTTTGTATGACCTGCAAATACGAGTATTTGTGTCGGGTTCGGCCGTTGTATCAAAAAATATATAATTTCTATATTTAGCCATAACATTACTAACATTTAACCATAAGACAAGCTCTACTTACATAAGGACTGTGTGAGATACCCACTTTTATTTATTTAATTATGACCGTCATATAGCGCTCTCCACAGATGAAGAACAGGTTTCAGTAAGACGACGCGGATGCGCTAGACTTATAAATTGTGTTACACCTGTTTTGCAAGACACTTAATAGAGTTTTGAAATGCTAAAGCGGCTGTTACACAAGAAGAGTTTCTCGCACGCGAGCGTCGAAAAATCGTATGCGATTATCCCTCGGCAAAACTCGCCATTCGAGTCTTGTCTGCGGGTGTTTACATTTTGACAGAAACTCGTAAAAAAAGACTACTTTTAGTAGAAAGTTTAGATAGCGAAAATCGTATTCGAGAGGCGAGGCTCGAAGTATTTTTTTACACTAGGCGACCATATACCTAGAAGAAATCGCCGCTCGCATGCGAGAAACTCTCCTTGTGTCAGCCGCTTAAGAATATACCTATGCATAGAATTTATAATGCTTTTGAGTATTATTACTGGAATGTAATTAAATAAGAATAGAAACTGGGACAACATGCTGTCCTTAAGGAGACCAAGAAATAAGATAGCTAACTCCACTGCACAGAGACAGTGTTGAGTAGGTAAATATAAAAAAATAATGAATTCATTGTTCATTGAAAATGTAGAGATCATCTTTTCTTTTCTTCTAGTAACTTAGTATAACCTTTTCAGGGGAAATAAGGGATGGTAACACATCGGTACTTTTGCGAGCACAATTCAGCACTTAGCCAATATTGAAAGCCCAAATGCACTTTCGTCTGTGACGCAGTTCCTAGAGGAAATACGGGCATGCGCAGTGGAAGGATGTGTCTACTGAGCTTTGATTTCGCTTAAGCTTTCATCGGTCCCATGGTGTAATGGTTAGCACTTTGGACTCTGAATCCAATGATCCGAGTTCAAATCTCGGTGGGACCTGCTTTTTTAAGCTTTTCAGCTTTTTCATCACCCCTAAAAGCTCTACGTAGAATATTTAGGATCGGGATATGTATTGGAAATCTAGCTAGAACGTATTGGCAATGCATTTTATCATAAAATGCAGTCATTCAGTTTCAGCAACGAGTTCATACGCACAGTGTAGAGTAAAACCAGTATGTAAAACACGTAAAAAAACTTAGTCCTTTACATCTTTATTAGATGACTAGCTGACCCGCGCCACTTCGTCTGCGCGTTCTTCATCTGCGTGGAAATCGGTTCGTGCGTTCTGGAGTTATAGCGTCAGGAAGGAAAACCCGACTTATTTTTATATAGTAGATTTATACAGCGTCAGAAGGCAATTCATGCCTACACTTAACGGGACGCTGTAGTGCTTAAACACGTATGGGTACGAAAATAATACAGGAACAATATAAATTAAAGAATAAAATGTAGAAAACTAAATTATTCAATAACGTAAGTTCACCTTTAAAAAAAATAATTTTGGAAATCGGTTCACAACTGACGGAGATATCGGTGAACATACATAAAAAAAAAATACATACAGCCGAACATAGAACCTCCTCCTTTTTTTGAAGTCGGTTAAAAATAGCAAATTACTACTTTGATGATTGTCAGTTCACGAAAACATTCTCCACATTTGTAACATTTGGAATTGACCACAATGATTACAATGCCAATCTATTAAAGGATTCTGCTTAAGTATGTACTGAGATTTATAAACCATCTTTTATATTCACGTGACAAGACTCATTTATGAATTTAAAAAACAAAATTAAATCCTATTCCAGATTCTAGTAGTAAAGTCAAGTAAACTCGGTTCTTCTTCTTCTTCTTTTATTAAATTGTAACTACTTCTTCTTCTTTTATTACACAACTAGGTATAAATTCTGCCAATGTTAAGTTTTAAATATAGGTATAAACATAATATATAAGATATATATCATGTCAGTCAGTCAGTCGAGTCACTGGTTTGAACAAAACACGGCGGCTTGTTTTCTTCAAAACTCCAACGGAAATTTTTCGTCAAATGAGATATCTGCTTCAATACTCCCCCAATTCATTGTCCAGATCTCCTATTACGAATCCAAGGCTTCATTAGTAAAATGCCACCGAAATGACATAATAAAACCTAGTACACGAGAAAACGCAAAAAAAACAGCAGAGCCTCTTCAAAAAAGGAGAAAGAAGTCTTACGAGTAAACTCTCTTAAACCTTCCTAGTCAACAAAAACAGAACCTTTCTTAACAGAATAAAGTTGACATTAAATGCAGAACAATGACTATCGACACAGATTTCCACAATTTGACCTTATTCCACTGCATTTCCAGTGTTTTTCAACACTGTTCCAAGATTCGTTCCGGGCAAGAGGGCCAATTACGAAGGCACTCGAAATCACCAGTTAAATGGGAAGCGAGTTAAAAATGAAGTACGAAATAGTCTAGAGCTAATAAAGGTATGGCCATAGTGTTAGAGTTTGTAAAAATAATAGCTTATTTCAAGTAAAAAATAACATGTACAAAAATTAACCTAATTGAGTAGGGCTCATACATAGAAAAAATAAGAAATATTTAAAATTATCGCAGGCATAATGGTCCGATGAGATACGTGCAGAATCGCGTAACATCCTGAAAATGACACCCATTTATTTATTATTATGTGTACATAAGTGCCTAATACTGGTAAGAACAATCTTCCAGGGTGCTGTCTCCACGAGCGAGAGAATCGCGACGATATTATCGTGCCACGTATTTCTATACACTCTCTAGAAGCCGTCTCCACACGGCGATATTATCGCCGCGATGCGACGAGTGGCAACGAGCGCGCGAAACGTCGTTACATCGTCGCTAGCCCGTCGCGACTAGCAGCGGGCCCGCCGCGCGCTCGTGGCGCTCTCGCGACGAGCGCGCAGCGGGCGCGCTGTCAAACGCAGCGTCATTTCAGCGTTGCCAGGACATTTCGACAAGGAAACGTGGCGATACCGTTACGAGTCGCCGCGGAAATGCTGCGATTCCGTTACGACTCGCGACGATACGCGGCGAGATTATCGCTCTTTCGTGGAGATTCTCCGGCGATATGAGGGCGGACTCGTCGCGATTCTCTCGCTCGTGGAGACAGCGCCTAAGAAGCTTGGATCACGGTAGCTTTGGGATAGCAAAAGTGCATCAAAATAGACAGTAACAGCTGATGGCACATAATGTCCGCGCCATACACACCGCGCAGTTATTTTTCTATAGACAAAATCCTGATGACTGACGTCAGAAAATGCGGCTAGCATTTCCTCTACTTGAAAGTTCGACGCGTTCAGCGCGGATGGATACTGCGATGAGCTTTTAGACCCCTCACAGACTACAGAATTTTTATCCACCGATAGTTGAGACGGGCTTTACTTTTCCATATACTCATTACTAGCCGATATATTTCGTCTCAACTATCGGCCGATAGAAAGTCTGTAGTCTGCGAGGAGTCTTAAAACATGTTTTCCAAGCAGACAGACACTTCCGATGGTTCGATCTTGTCAGACAAGTTCCGAAACATTTTTACAATCGCTCACACTACAACCAATCCTCTCAGCTATTTACTTAGCAACAAAGGAAGTAAGTGCCATTATTCTTTGCATTTTTATCGAGTTTTATTCCGTGCAACTCGATGCTGTATCGAGTATTCGCGTCACAAGACAAATGAAAAACTTATGCTGTTTCTTTATTCTAGAAGATAAGAAGTCTTTATCACGAGGCCTTAAGGAGCATTTACACAATGCGATTTTTCATACGTTTTGCAAAAGGTGCTTAAAGGTTACACGATACGATTTCTCGTACGATTTGCTAAGCCCCGCCCATTGAACGTGCCGACGAGCGTCGCGCTAACTATAACAAATCGCATACAATGAGCATTTCCACACTTCTTCTCGTGAAACTTGCCGTGCGATATCGCATGGGTATGAATGCACCGTGTAAATGCACCTTAAGCCGATGCCATTCATTATGCTATTTATATTAAAAGTTAAGGTGCATTTACACGGTGCGATACGATTTAGCATCGCGCGTCAATTTTACCGTGTGAACGCTCATCGTATGCGATTTTACTAAGACAAATCGCATACGATGAGCGTTCTCACGGGAAAATTGACCTGCGATGCTAAATCGTATCGCACCGTGTAAATGCACCTTAGCGAGTTTGCACAACAAACTGCGCTCGCCCTGAAACGGATGGTTTTGTACGCGGATTGATTCAATAAAATGAGGAGGGCTGAAGTATATCAGCAGGCACAAAATATCTCAAAGGCTTTTTAATTAGTGTAATTCAGGCATTATGTCCACTATAACTTTTAAGTTGAATATCGATCTTAGTAAAAGATTATTTTGAAATTACTATTGTATTTTTATATTGAGACCAAAGTAACATCGTGCTCATTTATGTTTCGGAACATTTTCAGAAACATGTCTGAATAATAACAACTAGAATAATAAGAAGAACGGGAACGGTTTCGATTCAACAGCTAAAATAATATCTTGAACTTTAATCACAGACACAGTTGAAGAAAATTGGGTTTTTTGAGTGGATTCTAAGTTATGGACCCTTGAGCTACAATCTCATACGCCAGCATGCAATCACCTTGTGGAATTAAAATTTACAGAATTTTTATCTTTATGCCGGTTTTTATGACCGGGATTAGATCAAGCTAGCGGAAAATTGGTTAAAACAAAGCGAGACCATACGTAGTTGGTGTTTTCAGGCTGAAAACACCAACTACTTTTATTGGCGAATAATGATGATGAATCACTGTACAAACCATGAGCACATGCGCACATTTTGTAAGTAGATAAATAGTATTCCAGATTAAAGATAAAGATAAAATTTTGTTTAGAACATTGTAAATAAAATATCTATAGCACAAATAAGAATATAGGGCAAATAATTTACCATGGACTCCGCACTAGCCAAGCCTGTATAGTGGTTTGATAGCTAATAGAATGCTAATGAGTTTTTTTTTTTTTTTTTTTGCACTAAATTAAGAAACATCTGCCAGGCGGAGGGCATTGGTATGCCACAACACAGGGAATCCTAGTGTGGGTACCAATGTTGTCCAACCAGGAATATTTGTAAAGTTCTGTGAAACTAACTATGAAATAATGTGGAATATTCTGTTAATGCAATGTTTGTTATTATTAATAAATGATTATCTTATCTTATCTTATCTAATGAGAAATGTGTGGGATCAACTCATCACAATGACATGCACATGTTACCAGTGTATACCGTGGTACAGTCGCCAGAGAAAGTGAATTTCAGTTTGTCAAAGCTTCACTCAAAGTTTTTTTTGTCAAAGTTTGACTTCATGAGCTTCAAGAGCAAAATTGTTACCTTGTTGAACGATATTTAAAAAAATACCTAAAGGTGCATTTACACGATGCGATTTCAACCCATACGATATCGTATCGCACGGCAATTTTTCACGTGTAAACGCTCATCGTATGCGATTTGTCATACTTAGCGCGTCGCTCGTAGGCACGCTTAATAGGCGGGGCTTAGCAAATCGTACGAATAATCGCATCGTGTAAATGCGAAGTATTTGAAGCTCTAGGATCAATATCGTTCATAGTGTTTCTTGAAAACAGCGATATTTAGCCCTTCTTTATAGCTTATAGGTATATAATTTATAACTTTAGTAGGTATCGTGTAAACTTAGTAACTTGTACGATTTTTCAAATACGAAACTTATAAATAATAAAGTAAGAGTAAAGAAAAAGTTCATTAAAACATATGTGTGGAGCATAGCTCTCTATGGATGCGAAACTTGGACTCTGACACAGCGGGATAGAGAGAAGTTGGAGGCTTTTGAAATGTGGTGCTGGAGAAGGATGGAGAGGATTAGCTGGACAGAGAAGGTTACCAACGAGGAAGTGCTGAGAAGAATTGAGGAGAAAAGGGTTTTGATGACCACCATTCAAAATCGAAGAGGAAAAATGATTGGACATCTTATACACATGACAGCTTTATTAAGAACATCATAGAAGGAAAAGTAGAAGGAAGACGAGGAAGAGGCAGGCCTAGAATCAGTTTCATGAGTCAGATAAAGGAGAAGATCGCTGTCATGTCGTATAAAGAAGTAAAGGAATCCGCATTGGAAAGGGAGAGGTGGAGGAAGTTGCATCATTGCACCGACAAGAGCTGAGCTCTTAAGTTTAATGATGATGATGATAAATAATATTAAATTGAGCTGATCTGTTTCTCATAATTTCACGATTTAAACTATCCAACGAAATGCCGTGGGAGTTCTCAATACCTATCTACCTTACCTACTCCAATGGCTTTTTACCACCTATTATTAAAAATAATCAAAGTCCCTTAAAATAATGCATGCGGGCATATAGGTTCAAAACATTCATTTTTAGAGTTCTGTTTTATTGGAAGAGCTCAAGGACCTAAGGGAGCTAAAAGGATTTTAAATTAACAACGCAACTTTAACAGATTGGATTGTGAAGAGGATTTTATTTTCTGATAACTCAGAAAGCAGCGTAGGCCGAGTGGGAGTGACTTGAACCATATTTTAAATTTCAATTTCAAAATTTCTTTTTTGGGATATATCTTATGAACTAGTACAATTTCCAGTGTGAATTTTATCCTAGAATGTACAACTATTAATTGCTAGGACCGTTTATTAAGCTACGTTAGGTGCTTCTCAAAACTTTTAAAAATAATAAATTAATTAGTAGGCTAATAATAAATACAATAAGTCAGGAATAACTCTATAAATATTTTATATTGAATTGTAGATAAACATACTCACCTATTTTGTGTAGTAACGTATAAAGTGGCAGCAGATAGAGACCGTTGGAATAGTTTAGCGAAGACCTTTGCCCAGCAGTGGGATGACATAGGTTAATATAAGGATATGTTAAATTAGGACCAATTTCTTGAAGTTGGTCAAAAACAGGCAACAGGTAGTAAGTTTATACTTATTCCATGTGAATACATGTAGAAAGTATATTACCTATTAATGATATTTCGCACTATCCATCCACGCCGAACGTGCCGAATTGTCGAGTTGCATTTTCTGACGTCTTCAGGATATTTTATGTAGAAAAATGACTGCGGCGCGTACGGTGCGGTTAAATAAATATTGCTGGACTTTTCACACAGCATCATCTAGCCCCAAAGTAAGCAGAGCTTGTGTTATGGGTACTAAGATGACTGATATACTACTTATATACTTTTTGTTTGTAAATACATACATGTTATACATAGAAACACCCAGACACGAGACAAATATTTGTAGATCATACAAACATTGGTCTCGCCGCGGGGATCGAACCCGCAACCTTTTGCGTCGCAGGCGGGCCTTCGCCCACTGCGCTCGTGGGAGCAGGTTAAATCTTCTTCTTCATCGTGTCGATGTCAGAGCCGTCTGCTGCAGTCCTGGGGGGGACCGGGTGGGGGAACCATCGTGGTGTGAAGATTGGCCGGTTAGACTCTGCGTTACCGAGTGCTAACCGTTGACAGGGCGCGCCGCGGGGAGGCTCTTCACATGCACCCCAAAGCAGGTTAAATAAATGACCCATTACACAATAATGTTTAGAACAAACAATACTTCGTGACCTATCTGGTACGACGTATTTCATGACGCAAATCCATGAAACATTAAAATAACCAGGCCTCAACATTTTCATCAGGCATAACAAACGACCAATTTCCATTGTACCAACCTCCCATTAATACTCAATTTAAACTCCATTTTCAGAGCTCTCTGGAAAAATCGTGTGTAAACAAAAATATGAAATAAATAAAAGAAATGTCGCCGGGCGCTGTTTGCCCTGAACTCGGCGCGCTGTGATTGCATGGAAAATATTGCTCGCAAGAATTTACTGCGAAATATTTGAGGGACTGCCACTCCGTCATTCTTAACCTGTGGATATACAATATATAGCATACTTTACTTAAGCTGTTAAACTTAATCTTAAAAAAAACGGATCACTTGAAAGAAAGGCCCCAAACCGTGTCACCCTAGTTCTTCACGGTATTGGCCGTGAAGGTTCAGAAGTAGAATCACCTATCTTAGTTTTCAAGACTATTTTATGTACAAAAAGCATTTATTAAGCGCTTTTATTGAATAAATTTAGTTTAGTCTTGCCTCTTAACTTTAGCTTTATTAAATCACATCAGACTTGTGGAATCAGCTGTCGCCAGAGGTATTTCCAGACCGACACGACTTGGACGTCAAGAACACCTATTCCTACCTCAAAGGCCGGCAACGCATCTGCAGTGCCTCTTGATGCTGCAGTTGTCTGTGGGCGGTGGCAATCACTTACCATCAGGTGTGCCAATTGCTCGTTTGCCCCCTCTTCCATAAAAAAAACTGGCTACGGTGGGCTTGCCTATCATGTATGGTATGCTAACTTCTGCAAAATGTGCCAAATACACAAAGTATATATTTTGATGTCTTTAATTACTCTAAGACGTATTCAAAGGTGCTTAAGCAAAATAAGTCTAAGAGAACGCATAGGTACCGTGAGTGAGTACAATAATCAAAATAAATAATGCTGGACATTTTCACACAGCATCATCTAGCCCCAAACTAAGCATAGCTTGTACTATGGGAACCAGATAACTGATATACTACTTATATACTTTTTGTTTGTAAATACATACATATTATACATAGAAACACCCAGACCCGAGATAAATATTTGCAGATTATACAAACATTTATCCCGCGGCGGGGATCGAACCCGCAACCTTCTGCGTCTCAAGCGGGCTATCACCCACTGCGCCATAGAGGTCGTCAACAACAACAACAACAAACAACGACAATGATTCTGTTTTGCCGATGTGTATAGAAAGAGCTGTATTCTATTTTGATACTAACGAAAACTGAAAACAGGCAACCTTTCGGAAAGCCTAGCCTGTTTCACCATTTTCTTTTACACTGTTTCCTATATAACCGGGTAGATTGCCCATTACCAGCGAAGGTAGGTACTTCAAAAACGTACAAAACTGCAGCAATGTTCAAACGAGCTGGCGTTGTTAAACGGGCGATTTGTATTTTTGCATAAGCGCATTGTGGGATTTGGAATTTCCGAACGTTGACCCTATTCTACAATTCAAATGCTACGATGGTTAGTTTACAAACTTGACCAAGTTAAATACGAGTATAAATAATCAACAATTATAAGAGAAACTTACTGGTGGTCACCTGATTAGTTATCGTAAGGTCAGAAAATCTAACAAAAGAGAAATCTAATTTTGCTAATAAATTGTAGTAGAACAGGGTCACGACTGTATCCCCAAGGCGCGGTAGACATTCTCTCAGATCTTTATATTCCAGATCCTTTGAATATGTCTAAGGGGGTAGTCAGAGGCATGTACAAATACATATTTGATACATGCCCACATCTTGCAGAAGTTAGTATTCCATACGTGACAGGTTGCAAGCCCATCGCCGCCTATAAGAATACTAACTGGTTTCCTCACGATGTTTTCCTTCACCGTTCAGAGCTCGTGTTAAAGCGCATATAAATTTTACGAAACGCTAAATCCATTGATGCACGGCCGGGATTCGATCCCACGACCTTCGGATTGAAAGTCGAGGTACAACCCCATTCGGCCAACACATTGAGTCTAGTAGAAACCTAAATTATTACAATAAAATTATCTAAAACCTAACATTTATGCGAAACGGTAACTTTTTTACGAACTCGAGAAATCTCACATGAGGAACTTACATAAACATTAATTGCATTTTCTAATCGTATTCACGGTGCCATCCAAAAAGTCCATTCTAATACCCGATGTGATCACTATCCGCGCCAAACTGTCATGGAAGAAATTCTGCGACGTAAGCGAGCTGCATTTTCTGACGTCATCAGTATTTTTTGTATAGAAAAACATGCGCGGACAAATGTCTGAAAGTTGCGCTTTTATTGGGCAACAGTTGTCCTAAATTACCCGTATACACGCGTATAAAAGGTGCACGAAATTAGAAAATGGCACTTAACAAGTTTTATAGCGAGCTCTAGGAAATGTAAATTTACACGGCGCAAGGTACATTTTTATGACGACACCTATATTTCTCTACGAAATGAAAATGTTTTAAAGCGCTGTTGTAGTTTTTGTTTGCTATTTTTGCTGGATTACTTGGATGTTGAATGTAATTTCATGATTCTTTTAAAAGCTTTTTAAAATTGACTATTGGAAAATGAAATAAGTAGATTTGGTTTCCAAGAAATGGAAAACGGTTTTATAAAATACTAAAATTTTTGACTTTTTAATACACACTGTAATGGCTCTACAAATTCATAATTCGCTCTCTATTTTACAGTTTGTTACGCGAAATTATCCAAAAGAATACGAGTCCATTTTTCCTGCTTTACTTTTCTTGGAGAAATTCCACAAACGAAAATTACAAAACACAAAATATTATCAACCTACCCCTACACACGCAACGCACCAAATGGGCTCCGCGGCACCACACACCCATTTATATCCTAACCTTTGTGGCCCTCGGAAATGCCATGAGTATTCCTTCAAATACCACCAACCTCGAATACCATCATCAGGTTACACCTTCACCCTTATCAGCGTGACATAAGGTTGAAATTGAAACCAAAGTTTGTCGAGCAGTTACGATTAAATTTTGCCATCACTTTCACGGTGTGCGGTTGTGGGACCGAATTCTTCGCACGTGGGAATATTTTGTTGAATTTTTTGTGCGATCCAGCAAATTGCTATGGCCATTGAAAACCCGGAAGTGTGCAAAGCTTCGTGTAATAGAAACCTTTATTGTGGTTTTAGAATGCACGCGAAATGTGGGCATTTGACGAATAAATATAATATTCGTGGCTGTCATGTTGAAGGGGTTAAAAGCACGAAATGTTCAAAGGACCTATGGTCTGCCTTCAATGTATAATGCCCTGATTCTAAAAGAAGGTTCACAATATCTTGGGGAGTCGTGATTCTTTTTTTAGTTTTAAAAAGGCATAACTAATCTTAGAGAAATCTAAAATTATTAAAAAAAAACATGAAAAAATATTTTATTGAAACATAATGATAGGTAACTAGACAATATCAGCATAAAAATCGTAACAGAGGTTAGAGGTCAGATGAGATCACCGAGCAGGGTCAAGGTCACAACCAGCTTGAGACCGCTGTATTCATTCGTGGGAAATGTTTTAATGATAATATGCTCTACCAGTCCGTCAGTACCTACGTCTTGGCTTCATGTCTTCATAAAAGATATACGTAGTTGACAGTCTATTAATTCAAGACAAATAGATTACGCTTAAAAATAACATGTATGCCATTTTTATGTGTATAAGGCCCTCCACATATTCGCCGATGATAGACGAATGCCGACGGTCACGAACGTGGAAAGGGCCTCATCGTCTGTATTCGCCTGTCATCGTCTATCCAAATAATAGTTCGGCGAATGTGTGGAGTGGTCGTATAAGACCCCTCGCATACTACAGACTTTCTATCGGCCGACAGTTGAGACGGAATATACATTGGCTCGTAATGAGTATGGAGAAGTATAGCCCGTCTCAACTCAAACAAAAAGTCTGTAGACTGCGAGGGGTCTAAGTGTAAGTGATTTATTTTTAGAACGCATTGCGGTATTGATAAACCAAATAAATATGTATCCCCTTATCAACTCGTCCCACGACCTTGTAAATGACAACCCCACATATCAATATTCTTGCCACTTCCCATGCCTCGAGGTTCTCGTGTGAATGTTATGTGGGAAGTTTCTGGTTTCTGGGAACTAGGGGGACAGCCACGCGCCAAAGATTAGAGAAATCCAGTAGCTTTTGAGATTTTTATGGAGTTTATAAGAGCAAAATTGATAGCTTGATTGTATAAGTGTGTTTGTTTTTATTAAATAAAAAAACACATACTTAAGTACATACCTACAGCCGAAAGTAGAACCTTTTTTTTAAGTTGGTAAAAGATATTAACTTCGTATGAGTCAGTAGCAAACTCTGGTGACGTAGTGTTTTGGCTGCCTTATGCCGTATTTTTACATAATCCCTATGTGCAATGTCCAGTTTACTATATAGTTTCCCCACAAAAAACTTCTTCTAAATTAAGGATTTACTCCTTGTCAGCACAACCTAGTTAACCCTTTATAAGTTCAACCTAGTTGTTAAATATCTTATAAGGTATGTTTTAATTAGTTTGGATAATATGTCAAGAGGACGGCGTTTCTGGCAGTAACACAGTTTTATACTCCTGCTGCCAGCATCGTTTCACCAGTTAATTATTTCATCGTATAATGTAATTTTGGTTCCAAATAAATAAAATTTGAATTTGAAAAAAAATAAAATAAAAAAAAACTGATGAATCCCTGTCCATCTAGCTCTTTCCGGACTGCTTCTTTGACCTCTTTACATGACAGCTACCTTCTCTTTCACTGGGCTCATGTAACTTATCCTCGGTCTTACTCTTACTCTTCTTTCTTCCACTTTCCCTTTTATGTTCTTAATGAATCTGTCATACCTTCTCTTTCATCTAGGCTCATGTAATTTATCCTCGGTCTTCCTCTTCTTCCTTCCACTTTCCCTTCTATAATGTTCTTAATAAAACTGTCATGTCATAGTAGATGGCCGCAAAAAACAACATCAATCTAAATATCAATGTTTCCTGTGACCCTGCATGTGTAACCACAAATTATAACGTACTATATACCTACATACAAGAATGTATAAAACATGGTATCGTATGTGAAATGTGCCAGTATTCACGTGGGAAAGTCGCGGGGTGCGTGGGAACTTTTGTAACCGGACCTCAGTAGCTACTGCGAACGAACTGCTGTTTTTATTTCGACCCACAAAACTGGACACACAAAAGCTAGGGGATACAATCGTAATCGGCTTTTGATAATATTAAACTGTGGGGCCTCATTTCTCTAAGTCAAAATTTCTTCAGTAAGACCCCTCGACAGACTTTCTATCGGCCGATAGTTGAGATGGAATATACTTCGGCTCGTAATGAGTATGGAGAAGTATAGCCCGTCTCAACTATCGGCCGATAGAAAGTCTGTAGTCTGCAAGAGGTTTAAAACAACTGAACGAATAATTTTAAAAACTGGGTTTATAATTTCATCAGTGGGTGGATTTTCTGTAAAAGCAAGCTTTGTCAGTTAGCAAAAGTTTCGACTTGTCGCGGTAATGAATGTCTTTTGGTATGAATTGTATTTGTTGTTTCTCAGTAGCGCCCAGGTACCTCATGCGTATGTGACTCTAATGAACATTGCTTTATTAACTTTAAATTAAGTTGCGGCTGCTGAGTAAAATTATAATTTAATTTTAGTGCCTAGGCTAATAGGACTTTTTAATGCATTTTGTATTAGTACACACATGTGTGTAAGCAAGATTATAATTATAGAGAGGTAAGGACCTGTGGAGGTGTGTGGAGGTGGAACTGTGTTAGACGAGTGTAGTCCCTTGATTTTTTGAAGACAAATATATAGTTTGAAAGTGTATGTTTTATATACCTACCTATTTTAATATCAATGTGTGTAATTTTTCCCCTATATTCACTAAGCGAATAAAAAAAGGGGTTCCGCTTATCTCTTCTGCTTCTGTCTTTTCCTAGCTAGATACCTACATTTTACTAGTGTGCTTTTCAAAAACAAAACAAACTTGATCACCTCTATAAGATAAGTCCCCAAGATAAGTTAGTCGAGTTGAAATCGCATCGTGTAAATGCACCTTAATGTGCCTATCAAGTCAGTTTACCTACAGATTTAAAACAACTAAATGGAAACTTATTTAAGATAAAATTAAGAAGTTGGCTTGTTAAAAAAGTTTATTATAACATAAATGAATATTTCGAAGGCTAAATTGAGCTGATAATGTCATATACTTATAATAAAACTAGTACTTCTAATAAGTAGAAAAGTAAGTACCTAGTGACTGATAATTTAAAGATTTTAAAGTGTTACCTAATTGTAAGTTTAGGCAAAACTTTCTATGAAGGTAGGTATCCAAACTGTTGATACCTATTTATAAATATCTTTACATCTTTGTAAAACACAGTTGAACAATATTTTTTTATATAAGTAGTATATCAGTCATCTAGTACCCATAACACAAGCTCTGCTTACTTTGGGGCTAGATGATGCTGTGTGAAAAGTCCAGCATTTTTTTTTTTTTTTTTTTTCTTATTTCTTATTAATCCATAAGTAATGGCTAGATAATTCTCAAGGTCACTGCAATGTTTGCCGCCAAGTTTTTGCATCGAGATAAGGGCCTACTATTCCCACCGACCCTGGGAAGGCCCTGGTTCTCATGGGAACAGTGATGGGAACCGTCCTTGGCTGACCTCATATTTCCGTTGGCGTGTTATCTAAGCGTTTTTGTAGAGAAGTTTGTTTTCGTATTAATGACATTTGTTATATATTTTTTTAATTTATATGTTGTTTTGGCAACATCGATGCCTTCGAGGAATAGTAGAACGTGGACGGAGACCGTGACGTGGTGGATGGAGACTGTTGGAAGAGTTTTGGGTAGAGCTTTGCCTAAGAATGACGTGGATATAATTATATCCACGTCATGTCACCTATGAATAATCATACAAAAATGTTAAGTTTATGCTTGACATAACTTTATGTCAAGTTTATTAGTAAGGGCCATAGAATATAAGGTAAGTATAGAAAAAGTTAAGACGATTTTTTTTTTAATTTTATCAGTATCAAGTAATTGCACAAAGAACGCTTTGTTTTAAAGATTTTGAATAAGTCTATGAAATCTACCACCACCCGTGGTGACACCGTACTTGCAATATGCAAAGTCACAGACGAGCAACTAGTGAATAAATAACATACTCGTAAAACCACATCCACCAATAAACATTCCGATTCACACAGGAAACTGTCTCCCACGAGAACCGTCCTTGGTTGACCTCACATGATAATGACCCTTGCTCCCATGGAATTATTTGCGTGAAAAAAATTGGGTTCGTTTTTTTAGTCTTCGGATTTTTTTGATGCAGATTTGAAAACGTGAATAAAATAAATTATAGGTAATAATTTTTTGGCTATCTCTGAAGTATATTTTTTGGTATGATTTTTATACCACATTTTATTTTGGCTGCGTTTGGTTCAAATGTTTATTTTCTGTTTCAATAAAGTGCTCAGTTTTTTCCAAGAAACAAACAAAATTTTAATATCAAGCCCCATATTGATTATTTCGGTTTCGATAGGTACTAGGACTTTTCCCGTAATACTTTATCCTCGCGTGTTTTCTACATATTCCACCAATTTTTCTGAACTTTAAAACGTAATTATTTAATACTATCAAATTAATCGAAAAACCCGCTTCCCACGGAACGTTCCCACGTGTCAAGTCCCGTGTGAAATGCACGAAAAATATTTTTTCCACGAGTCCTTACAACTTCCTATTTGACTCAACAGTGGGGTGTCCATGATACTCTGCTTACATCAGGACTCTATTCTCCGGCTTACGATTATTATTTGGAACAGCATAAAACAGGTCGCTAAGATTATTACTAATACACATAATATGGTTCAGTATTTATATATTATATTTTTTATATTTATTTATTTCATACATAAATAATTTACAACGGACCCCGCACTAGGCCAAGCCTGTATCGCGGTAGACCGAGTAAAAAGATTTTTATAAAATACACGGTATTAACAAATATATTAAAAATTATTTAGACTATTGCTATAAATAAATATCTTAGATATACAACTATGTATAATGGACACATAAATAATAGAATAATTACCTACTTATTAACTAAACCTACACTGGAGGGACTTTGCTTTCGCGCTGCCTCCCTAAAGCGACGGTAAACGATGCCCGTTGGCCAGAAATCTGGATCCAGGAACACATCCTTATGTTTCGCCGGGATCTGGAGTGCGTACGACTTGAAGTTAGTAGTCCTACTGGACTCCAGTAGGACAATCAATCAGTATTAATCAATTTGATAAAAAAAAACCGATATTCCTTTTCATTCACTCATTGGTGCTAGACCACTAGTGCTCATGGAATTACCTATAGTTGATGTTAGTAAGAATTACTTAATTGGGTGTAGTAGTTGCCGAACCGGAACAGATGGCGAACATCGTCCGAGAAAGGATACTTTCGTGAGGGGTCACGACCCCCAGCATTGGGGAAACGACGCAAGGAGGGGAGTTGCCGAATAATTAATAAGTTCATCAACTTCGTACTTCTTTCCTTCTAAGAATAAGTCGTTGTGTTGTGATCATGTCCTACATTACAACTTTTATCTAATCTACCCATTTTCACCAAGTGAAATGGAATAAATCCTTTGCACGACTAATGTCCAAAATCAATAATGTCCAACTAGAACTTTATGTCACGTTTTATGGTAAGACGCTTATAATAGAACTCATGGTCACCTCACAGCAACTTAATTTCACACTCACTTTTAGGGTCGCACGCGCGCTTCACTTCCAAACAATTTTCTTATTACTGCATATCGTATGGTTCTATGGTAATTTTATGGTAATACCACAGGGAATTACGATGTAATCTTAATATTATAATTCCACTCTCGAGATTGTGAACGTTTGCATAATTATAGTTTGTATTGATATATTGATTTTTTGATTCTTATTTTTTACTCTAGGTATAGGTTTTTTGCCACATTGAAAAAACTTTTGAAAACTCAATTATGAAAGTGTCAATTGTGTGTCTCAATTGTGAATTAAAATATGTGTCATATTAAAATATAGTGTCTTCTAATCAAAAAAATCTTATCTTTTCAATATTTTATAATATGCAATAAAAACATTACCTATGGCTGTCTTCACCCATTAAAGTTGTAAATTCTTAAAAACAATTAACTCCAAGTCCAAATTAAATTACCCATCTTCCCACACCCGTTCCAACCGAAAACAGAGTTCATCCCATTTTTTCATAGTTCCCATTCCCATGATTTTGGGTTCTCTCGCGAACACTAACTTTGAGCTTTACCGTGGGACTTTGTAAAGGGTCTGTGTGGCTACAAAACAAGCGATTTAAGTTAGTAAAGATAGCTTGTAATCTTGTATCTATGATTCAATGGTATTTGAATGTAATAGTATGAATACGGGTAGAGTGTAGATTAATTGGAGATTTTAAATTATATTTTATTTTGTTTAAAGCTTCATTTTCATCATTGTTTACGGGAAAATTGCCTATTTTTTCACAAATAGTAATGGTGCAAGGTAAAGCGTAATAAGGTACAGTTGTATCTAAAACCCAACGAACTTCGAAGATATTGAAGATTCAAAAACATCAAATGTTCATGAACTTCTGTCGCCGACTGTACCTATTTACGTTACTATAGATGGACCAAAAATATGAAAGAAGTTAAAAAAGGTGAGTGCTGATAATGACGGCTGATTGCGGAATATGGAAAATTAATACACGGAATAAGATTAAATCATGGGTGTATAGAAATCCCCTTCGACAATCCCCTGCGTCAGGGATGTTTAGACTTTTTGTCTAAAAATCCCCCACCTCTACTCGGATGTTTAATGTTTACCTTATCACTAGTCGTTCTTGATAGATCGTCGAAGTTAAGCAACGTTCGAAACGGTCTGTAAGTGGATGGGTGACCGCCAGTGGCATTTTCATCTGAGTGCTTCCGTGCTTCGGAGGGCACGTTAAATTGTCGGTCCCGGCTATTTAAGTCGTTAAGCCATGACGGAGGCCTTAAGGCGGCCTAAAAACTCCGTCACCAGAGTTGGCCACTGACTTATACGAACTTACTTACTTACTAAAGATTATGCATCCCAGCGCAACGCTGAATAGTATAGACTCTAACAAAACAACCATTAGTTTGGGGCTAGATGATGCTGTGTGAAATGTCCAGCATTATTATTATTGTGTTGGCATCAGATGGATAAAGCATTCCGGTGAAAGTCCCGGATTCAAGTCCGGCATGGGTGTTATTTTTCATGTGCATTTTAAAATCTTACTATATGACTATTGGCGTCGATTTTGTTGTTCACTTACTGAAGTTAGGTTTAAGTTAACTAAAATGCTTCGTTCTTATTTCGTTAACGATAAAGTCCAAAATGGAATGACTATTACAGTATCATTCTTAAAATTTCTTAATTTTAGTAAAAATTTAGACAAGACCATTTTGCCTGCCGTTTAAAACAGCTGCTAAAGAAGCTCAGAGGCGCCATTTTGATTATACTTTTAGTTATGTCACTTTCAACGACATGCCATCTTCGTCTTTAGTGAGAACCAAATAAGAACGTGCTTTTAGTTTAATTAAGTTTAGTCAGTGAACAACAGAATCGACGCCATTGGCTTAGTAGGTGCAAGTTAGCTATTGGCTTAGTAGGTACAAGACAAAATGTGAAGTCTTCTCGTGACCACGGTAGCTGTAACGCTACTGAAACGTCGAGGTAAATAAACAAATGTTATACCTACGCGATTAAGTCCCGTTATAAAATTTAAAAATGTGAAAAGATCCATAGCCCGCTGTTTTAGTGGCTTCATGAAATAGTGAACTGGATCCCGTGTCGCGTGCCGCGGCATTCGTGACAAGTTATTATAACGTGCTATTAGCGGCATTACCGCATTATTGTATAAATACGCTCTTCAAGAAGCGGTGGACGTATTCTGACGTTTGTTCTTCGACGGACGACATTATGATGTCAAATGTGGATGCAAATTACGGCTCTTTATAGGCACTTATAATGCTTTCACCACCCTGGTTCGAAATAACTGACATGACAAGAATAAGAACCGTGGAAACAGTCGTCATCCAATTATTTAAATTATCATTTACTTGTAATATTGAAAAATAAACATTATTAAAACTTCACGTGTTTATCCCCCTTGAGTTCTGGATTGCGTTTTTACTAACGAGTATTATGTATGTTACACACAGATGCGCCGCGTGTACAAAAAAACAGTAGCACCACAGGAGTGACGGTGAAAACTTGATCGGTTCTAAACTTGACAAATCCGGTGTCGGTGAGCAGTCACGTGACTTGTGTGTGACCTTTTCGAGGCGAATCCAAGAACTTTTTCTCATCTCCAAACTGCCAAACGCGCCTAAAGAAGTTTTCACTTCAAAAATCTCTAGTTTCTAGTAGTAGGTAACGGGGCGTCGTTTATTTATTCTAAGCTTACGCCGTGATGCTGTTATACTCGTATTACTGACGTATAATGACGGTGCTCGTTTCTTGAGAAATTAAAGCTTTGTGGCATTATTTGATAAGTAGAGGTCTATACTCTATGGCGTGAGAATCGAACCCGCTACGGAAACGTTTATTTGTTAACAACTTTGTACGCCTTTATTCTTCGTAGTTTTATAGAGTAATAGGTAATTTGCAAAATTCTTTGACACCTAAAAATCTTGATGTAAATTAAGTTACAGGATATTTTTTTGATTTTGATTTTTGATTTTGATTCATCTACTTCGTAATAAAGAAATCAACGTTCGCTCACGTAAGCAACGTTTACCGGTTAGTAAGTGGATGGGCGACCGTCAGTGGCACTATCACTGTACTTTCCTGCTCCTGAGAGCAAGTTAAATTTGTTTGTCCCGGCTTTTAAGTCGTTAAACTATGACGGACTAACCTCATACGGACTTTTAAACCAACTTCAAAAAAAGGAGGATTTTTTTAGTATGTTATATACTACTAACTGTCCGCCGCGGTGTTATCCGCGATCCCTCGGGAAAACTTCACTTCCCCGGGACAAATTATAGCCTATATTCATCGGGGATAGTGTAGCATTCTATTGGTGAAAGAATTTTTCAAATCGGTCCAGTAGTTTCGGAGCCTATTCATTTCAAACAAACAAATCTTTCCTCTTTATAATATTAGTATAGATAGTGATAAGTAACGTTCACCAATATCTCCGCCGTCAAATAAGAACTGATTTCCAAAATTCGTTTTTGTTTGGGTATAGTACTCCCGAGGTGGTTCCATAAACATTTTATTCCTGAGAGATTGATAGTTTTGCCGTAAAACTCAAAACAACTCCTCCTCTTACCTTATATTTCTGACATTGAAGTTGGTTTTCTTTTTAGATAGATAGATAGATAGATAAAAAATTTATTTGGGAAAACACACACACAGACGAACATAACTAGGTACACTGACACAGCAAAAAAAAAAAAAAAAAAAATGTATTAGATCTAGGTAGGTACTACAATAAAAAAAAACTTTTTCTATTCTATACTACACACAATACAAAAAAAAATAATAATAAAATATATTAAACAAACAAAAAAAAAACCACTACAAAAAAAGAAAAAAATGAGGCAGGTGAAGGACGTCTGTGTTGGTGCAGTCCAAAAAGGAACAGTCTCAGCTTTGTGCTGCTCTGCACCGGGGAGGTACAGAGCAACGCTTTTTAGTTTTTTAGTTTTTTTTATGATGAATGAGTTCGGCTCTTGACCTTGAAACTTACATTGATACATAGGCAAGAATGAGGTCTACGATGGAGCGAGTCTACCCAGGTGTCTATTAACTCTCTTCTTGAAAACAACAGGGTCGCTGGAAGCTGATTCCAAATTATTGCAGTGCGCAAATTCATCTTTAAAACACGTAATTTTTGAACACAGTGCAAGCCTAATATTCCCACGACCAAAGTTTCACACGAGACCTAGTTCTGTGGGACCCTGCAGGTAGTGGGTTCGACACGTGCCGTTGTCAGTTACCGAACGAATAAGCAAATAAGGGGAAATGTATAAATCAAGTAGCAGTGTGAGAAAGCTAGTTTTGTTGTAGGTTGAAAGATTTTTTGGACGTGCCTTCTGACTACCGTGATAGGTATCGTCTATGGATCTTGAATTGAGGTACGAGGTAAATAATTATCATCTAAAAAACTCTGTTTAATTCATTCAAGGTACTCCGCTCCTTATTTTTTTTTCTTCGTTCAATAGGACCAGGAACGTAATCGTAAACTGAGAGACAACCTTTATATACCTTTTTAGTATAAGCATTTTAAAACTTTCATTGAATCAGTAATTTTATCCACAGATATCATCCACAACCATAAAATTCTCGATAAATATATGCTAATGATGCTGTGTGAAAATGTCCAGCATTATTTATTTATTTATTTATTTAATATATCTCAATTCACATCAAACTCCAAATTCCCATGGACCAATTATAAATTCAATTTCACACGAGACCCTTCTTCTGTGGGACCCTACGTCCCTACAGGTAGTGGGTTCGACACGCGCCAATTTCGGTTACAACTTTTTAATGCGTCAGAAAGATTATGAACGATATTTTTATGCATATACTTGAACAATACAAACAGGATTTCGGCTATATCTTCCGCGGATATTGAATTCTAGCTTCCAAAATGAAATCATCATCTCAGCCATCTAGCGTCCACTGCTGAACATAGGCCTTTTCAGATTCAGATTCAGATTTATTTATTCTGCGATACATGGGTTTAACAGAGATAGTGTAAGTATCCTCCCCCATCGATTTCCACAGCGATCGATCTTGTGCAGCCTGCACCCAACGGCTCCCAGCAACCTTTACCAGATCGTCTTTCCATCTAAATAGAAATGTAATGTCCTAAAAACCAAGGAAATATTAATCTTTAAAGTCGTGAGTTTGAATCCCTGTCCCGGATTCGTCAAATAATTGACTGACTTATCTGACTCTATCATCAGATCTGTACCTGTTCCTGTAATTTTACATTGTTAAAGTATATAAAAATGATGTGAAGCCTAAAAACGAACAAAAAGCTTCAAATTAGTCGCTTGCAAAATGTATATAAAATTTTAGTTAAAAATTTAAATTCCCATCGCATGACTTGAAATTCTCACGAGAACTCCCTGGTCCTGTGAGACCCTATGTTCCTGGGAACCGTAGGATTTGGCGCGTGTCAATGTCGGTTACAACTTTATAGACGTGAGAAAAAACTTTGCAATACCATTGAATACAGTCGTAGGTAGGTTAGTAAAAAAAACTGAGTTTATGACTAACTCAGAACTTATTTAATACAGTCGAGATCTTAATGTTTGTTTGAAAAATAATTTATCGTACTTAGGCAAAAATATGAAATGAAATGTACCTTTAAATTTATTCAAAAAAGGTATTAAATGGTAACAAATAACAATGTTAACAATGTTTTTTAGCTTCCTATGTACTTAATTTATAAGTTTGGATAGTATATACAAATAGGCACAACCTACCTACTGCAATCTTTTTAAAAACCTAAAACTTGAAAGTTGATATTCATGTAAAAAGTTTACTGACATATATTAGTTTCTGCATTGAGTTCCTCGCTTTAAGTAGAGACTTGTATGTAGATACGACGGATTCTTACTTCGACCAAAATAAGGAGCCTACTCACTACACTCATCTTATGCATAAAATAATTAGCCTATTAATTAAAAAAAAAGCCTAGAGAGGCCGTTGGCAGGGGCTAGTTATAAAATATCTTGTAAAATCAGGCAAACAAGACATAGGATCACGATTCTAATTCCTAGGATACAATATTCTTGAAAAAAATTAAAAATACCATCCGTTCTTTTTCCCAAATTTCTAAATTCCCACGCCGTTTCACACGAGACAATCCCAGTTCCGTGGGACCCCGTGACCCTGGGAACCAGGTAGTGGCCGGCACGCGCCAATTTCAGTTACAACTTCATAACGCGTGGGAACGGGCTGTTAAATAGAGGGTCATGGAAACGAATATTTACATTATCAACGGTTAATGGGGCACTTACCACTTAGTGGCTTATTTCAACCCCATTTTAGATTTGTTTTTGTTGGTACAAAAAATACAAATAAGAGGACCAGATGATTGTGTGAAATGTCGACCACATTTCACACAATCATCTGGTTCTCAGCGAGTAAGGCTCGTGTTATGGGAACCGCTATGACTGGTATGCTAGTATTAGTAAATATAGAAAACATCATTCAAAGGTTTTTATCCTATTATAAAAAGGTTCTACGTCAGAAGGGGGCCTTAATAAGGGGTGAAGTCATTAGGTAGGAAATTATCTAATAGTAATACATACTCTTAATTTTTTTAATTAAAAATAATTAAAAGGAATTTGGCGAATATTTATATTCACTTGTTTAACAAAAACAATAAAAACAAAAGCAAAGCAACAATAAATAAAATATACTACAGTGCCACAAACTTATCTGAACCGGTGCGCGGTGGCCAAAAGAGAAACTCAAGAATTCAGTATTAAAATTCCTTTTACTGCCAACACCAAATGCGATCCTCTCTCACCGTTCAGATAAATTTGTGGCACTGTACATTACTAGCTTAATCGATAGAAGAAAAAAAAAGTATAAAGTAGTATATCAGTCATCTTAGTACCCATAACACAACTCTGCTTACTTTGGGGCTAGATGATGCTGTGTGAAAAGTCCAGCATTATTTTATTTATTTATTTATTTATTATTATTAGATATTCATCAAAAAAATATCACAAAACTGTTTTTTATTATCACGATGACTTACTTATCTTTTTTTTATGACACAATAAAAATGACAATATATTCAGTTCATACAAACTTCCTTGACTTTATTAAAGTATTTTATTCGTAACACATTGCACAGAAAGTAATTCACAACAGACTTTAGGGGTATTTAAAATCCGTTTCGATTTCCCATGGGTTCTGTATCAAGTTAAAGAATTAGGGTTCCTTGAGAGTGATTGTAAAACGATACTGTAGGTTATTGTTTGGGGCTATGAACATAGCGGGCTTTTGTTAACTGTCTTTTGCAGTTAGAAACCTTTTGAATTTAGAATAACAAAAGGCTTTCTAAAAACGTGTATTGCAGTTTTTTATTCTTAAATGATAGGACTTTTAAATTCTTATGTTCACACGATTTGTTGTTTATTCTTTGATTTTTATGTTGATTAATTAACTCGAAAAATGTTTTATAAGTACCTACGTTAAATTTTTTATAAGTACAAGGAAATCTTAAAATACTTGTATCCCAATGTCTATTTTTTGTATTACCTAATCATTCTTGCTAGGAAGCAACATCATAAAAACAAGGCATTACTTGGAAAAAAAAACTAAATTACAATTTTTTTTTAATAAAAAAATGGGGCAAGTACTTCCGGAGCTTGGCTTTGTTTTTAAATGTATTATGTTTTGTAAAAAGTCATAGAACAAAAGTTGTTGATCATGATGATAGTAATACAGTCGTGAGAGGTTACCGGTGTTTTACGAATAACCCTGTATAAGTCTGGTCTATAAGCAAACTTGCAAAACCGTAATTCATTACAGTACACTAACGATTTTTTACACCCTTGTTTTTAAACCCTTATGATACACACCCTAATTTCATGGCCCCTTTGAACAAGTGTTGGCACGTGGTATGGTGTCAGGGGTGTCATTTGTTGATCGTTAAAATAAGGGTTGTCGCGTCAGTAAGTAATTATGATGTATAGGGTGCTGGATTAGGGGTTGGGACAACAAATTGGGATACGGTAATTATTACACAAATTTAAATTTACATTACACTTTTAAAACATGTGGAATTTTTGGTCAGATTTCTTGACTCTGAAGATTTGGATTTGGGCTATCTATAGATCATCTTTAACTATCCTTACATTGCTCAACTGATTCCACCACGGATTTATGTCTGTGGGTTCCACTATAAGTATTCGTTGTATTTTGGTAAAGTTATATAAAATGTAGAGGCTCAAGAGATTTAAATAAAAAATATCTCATTATGCCACTAAAAATTCCAAACACAAAACCAATTTAACTAAACCATCACGCGCAAAGCTTGAAGTGAAAAATGCAGCGGCGAACATAACACGTAGTGTACGTGGGTTTTTGCGAAAGCCACGGTTGTCACCCCCATTAAACTTGCAGCCCAAACGTGACAGTGGAAACACAAAAATTGCTAAACAACTGTTTTCTTATTCAACAAACAAAAGTCATACTTTACCGATGTTTTTCCGCATCGGATAGTTCCCACCTTTTGTACGTGGCTTGAATAAACTGGTGCGTGCACGGAATTTTTACTCTTATTGTCAAGGTATAAAGATGTAAATGGTTTGTACTCTTATTGATATAACAGAAATAAAGAGAGTTGTTCTTGTTTCCGATGAGTAAATTGAGAGATAGGTATTTGTATGCAACAGATACCCATCTACTCTCGAGATAGACTTGTATCGAATTAAGTTTATATTCTACTAGCTTCTGCGCGCAGCTTCGCCCCCGTGGTACCAACATTTTGAATAGCCTATATGCTATTACAGTTCACATTCTATGCCTATACTAAGTTTCATCCAAATCGGTTCACTGGTGTAGGCGTGATTGATAAACAAACATACAAACATCCAAATATCCAAACATCTAAACAAACTCACAAACTTACAGTTTTAATAAATGAGTGGGATTAATTCCTTATATGTAGGTACCTTATTTAGAGATAGGATATGGTGCTAACCACCGGGACATTAAAAAAGGCATCTAATACTATCATTCTGGTTCCCATAATAATAAACTTTACTTAGTTTGAGGCTAGATGTTCTGCTTCTTTTATTATCAACTAAATAAATAAAAAATAAATAATGCTGGACTTTCCACACATCATCATCTAGCCCCAAAGTAAGCAGAGCTTGGGTTATGGGTACCACATGACTGAAACACTACTTATATACTTTTTGTTTGTAAATATACATCAACACCCAGACCCAAGACACATATATGTAAATCATACAAACATTTACCCCGTGGCGGGGATCGAACCCGCAGCCTTTTGCATCGCAGGCGGGCCTTCGCCCACTGCGCCATGGAGGTCGTCAACTAAACAACTATATTGGCAACAAACTGTAATATCAGTTCTAATTTTCTGACAATATCAAGTTTTAAAGTACTTATTTATATTCCATGTCAGAGGCTAGATGTTGCTGTATCAATGCTTGGAGGAAAAACAGAAATCAATGGCAAAGTCAAAGTCAAAAAGCATGTATTCAGTAGGACCGCTGGGTTCACATTGAATCGTCTTAAAACTATGTGATTTTATTCCTGTTCCTTCGCGACCGATACCGTGAAGAACCAGGGCAACAAATACGGTTTGAGGCCTAGCTGGCATGTCTTCCAAAAGCTGACTCACCGCTGTCCAGTCGGACACGTTCACTGCGCCATCATTTTCAAAAAACTTTCAGCTGGTGCTTTGGTGACCTAAAAGATCTCGAAACTAACCTACCCTTTGGTGCGTTTGAAACCTAATCAGTCTCCTAAAAATACAGTTTTGAAAGTCCTTGAATTCACCTTTAAATAGGAAGTAAATATGTATATTTGTCTTACTCATACTTAAA
This sequence comes from Epirrhoe alternata, assembly GCA_963565295.1. Classification (NCBI taxonomy): domain Eukaryota; kingdom Metazoa; phylum Arthropoda; class Insecta; order Lepidoptera; family Geometridae; genus Epirrhoe; species Epirrhoe alternata. The sequence continues at coordinate 8,097,304 of OY751394.1, forward strand.
GAACTTTACACGTTAGAGCCTCCCGCAAGGAGTGAAACAACACGATTATAGTCAACGCACAATACAAAAGTCCTGCAAGAGATCTGATAGATCTCGTAATGCAACGAACGTGTTAACACTACTTGCTTACTATACTTGTCACTAGCCACACTTGACCAATGTGAACCATCCATCAGTTTTCTGGCTCCAGACAGTCTTGGGCGAATGGCTGACGATCCATCTGCTTTACGTCCCATTTCAAACGCCCATTATGTCCCATTCACAATATGTTTATCGGGTATCGTCGTATTCATGTATGCTAAAAGCGAATCTGTGTGCGACGGTGCTTCAGGCGAAAGAGTCGCTCGAGAGGAAAAGTAGAGGAACTATTTCACTGAATAAGTACTATATGTAGTTTTATTTTAGGAAACTAAGTTTATGCCACATGGCAATGCAGAATAAGCTTGGCGCGTTGGGCATTTTTGAGACGGGAGAAAAATATCAAACTCAGTCACTTGACTGTTACGACACCATCCTCTTACTATACCTACCTTAATTTCGTCACACATTGTATCGTCACAATGGTCGACGTGTAAGAGAGCTTCTGGTGAGACAGCCCCGAGTTCGAATCCTAGTGGGACAGTATCTTTTTGCACTTTTTTTTGTACTTACTTTTAAGTTTAATTAGAACCGTTGCCGGAACCTCGTTCAAGCTTTCACTTATGTCGGCACTCCTGGAAGGCCACTGGTTTTTCCTTTTTTTTCCTTTATCTTGTTAATTTTTTAAGTTAAATTAGATCCGTTACCGGAAACTCGTTAGAGTTTTCACTTCTGTCGGCACTCCTGGAAGGTCACTGTTTTTCTTCCTTCTTTTTAAACAGAACACTGGACAAACAAAAACGTTTTCGCATTCACAAAAACATATCTGTTGAACGGAATCAAAAGACAATTTTTTTCAAGTGACTCACAACTCAAGAAACTACACACGTTTGGCCACGCAAACATAATAAAACAATATAGCTTTTATACCAAGCGTTCTTGTTTTCTAACCTCAAAATTCTGGATAGCAATTTACTTGGGAGAAGCAATTCTTCAAAGTGCAACACTAAAGAATTCAATTTCATGTGACTAGACTCAGACATTCATAAAATGTTAATGTAATTTGGTTGATATATGTGATTTTATGTACCTATTTGGACGTGCTTTTAACTATCCCCTTACATCTTCAAAGGATGTCGATTAAATGATGATATCAATCCCTTTCATGTACCCATCTACTTATACATATATAGAATATGTCACTTTAAGGAAACTTAATTCAGGAATTGGGTTCAACAAATTAATTAAAAAATATTTATGTTATGATTTTTTTTGTTTTGTTAAGGAAATCTCGAGAAAATTCATAATGACTATCCTTTCAATTCATTGTTGCTTCCTGTATAACTTAGTCCATTCAAGCATGCATGTGTGTAGCTGGGTTGTGATTGGTGGAATGTCTGTTCTTGAAAATCATTATGCAACATGTCCTATAAAATCAATAAGAGATAAATGAAGTGAAAACTTATATCGGCTTAGGAAGTAAATTGATACGGTCAAACGTCTAACAACCCAAAAATGAAGCCCTGTCAGATTGTGTAGTTTAAAATGAAAGACCCTACTTACACTCACTGTGTACTTACAACCTACGAATAAGTAAGGTAACCTTTATCTAGATAGTTTAGATTTCATCTCCGTCTTCATATTTTCAAAGCGCTCGATATTTTATACAAACGAAGCGAACATAAATATTTGTGTCATCAGTCTACCAATCTTTTGAGCCCGTCTATTGGAGTGGAAACATCCCAACGCTGCATTTTCTACAGATATGTATGGACGGTTATAAGAAAGCATTCGATATTTTTACGACTGCAAAAGTTCATAAAAATTTTGATTTTATTAAATCTTCTTAAGTTATTTTGATTTGATTTATCAACTTTTAATTTAAGTAGGTGTGAATAAACCGATCTCATGTTATTTTGCATAAAAACCTATTTACTAATGTTATGCAAAGTCCATTGATGCATGGTCAATATTGGGGCTCATAATAATCCTTTTGATTTAAAGGTAGGTAGGTACCTATTAGATTAGGCACCTTCTGCGCCTAAATCTTTGTGTTTTTTTATTATTTTTGCTTGTTTATGTTCTCTTGTTTTTCGTACCGTTTAAATAAATAAATAAATAATGCTGGACAATTTCACACAGCATCAATTATCAATTATCAATTATCAGTTTGTTTAATTTAGTTCTGTTTCATTTGTTTTTACCTGCTTCCTTCCGGTTATTTTGTGTCTGTGTAGGTAATGTTTTGTCAAATAAAACTTTTATCTATCTATCTTAAAGTCATAAATACATCCCAATAGGCCAAAAACCACTCGTTAGACTTATGTATATAAATGATGGGATATTTTATCTACTACTTTAAGAATATACCACAAACCATGTTATCTCTGCCTCCTATGGCGATGAATCTGAAGAATGAAGTCACGACACCTTCCTCCATAAAATGTCATTGGAATCCATTTTTTACGATGGACTTATCTGAGTTTGAATAGATTTTAACATTATTCAAATAAAAATAGCGAAAGATAAAAATAGACGTTTAATGAATTGATAAATAGATAGATTAACACATTATTGTACACAAGAACATAATACACGGAACATATAAAAATAAAGATATTGTACAATGGGCGGCCATATCGCTAAAAGCGATTTCTTCCTGGCAACCATTTGCATGGGCAGGATAGTCCAAACAGAAATACAGCGGTGTACAAAAAAAGAATTTCAGACGCGAACAGTGACAGAAACTCATCGCCACCTATAAGAATACTAACTGGTTTCCTCACGATGTTTTCCTTCACCGTTTAGAGCACGTGTAAGTGCATATAAATTTTACGAAACGCAACATCCATTGATGCACGGCCGGGATTCGAACCCACGATACTCGGATTGAAAGTCGAGTTAGAACCCCATTCGGCTATCACGGCTCTCAAGTGGTAATGAAACCATAATGTACTTTCAAGTTTGTAGGTGTGAACGTAGCTGTGATATGGTGTTGGGGTTCCGTATAAGTAATGTAGAAGCCATGCGCTTGAGAGCTTGAATTATAAAACGGGTCCAGTGTCAGAGCGAGTTCTGGGAAGCAGTGTACGCACTGGGCTAACAAACTGCTGCATTTTGTTTCAGGTTTGGGAAATTTTGTCTTCCAAGCGTATAGAAAATCTTTTTATTTGTACTGCGACTTGGGGTACCTACATACAAGAGTTATTTTGTTTATTATTATAAATTTTTGAGGTCCATTTTTTGTGGCCCTATGGTTAATACTGCGGACTGCGGTTTTAACTATCAATTCAATAGTGGAAATGCTGAGACGTCAGAAGCGAGCCGCATATTCTAACGTCGTTAGTATTTCTTTGTATAGAAAAATGACTGCGGCGCGTACGACGCAGACAAATGTGCGAATTTTGTAATGTCTATGTGGCTGGCTAACGATAATTACACGATTTAGGTAATACCACTTTTTATGTGTAGTTATAAAATACTTAAATGAAAATGAAATTACTGGTCCTGTTTATTTAGCTCTTTTTTCATAATTTGTTGTAAAGTTTAAGCGAAACAATCTGAATAAAAACGCTGCGTGTTCAAACCCAGTGCGATCACTTTCAATGTTTCACACAATGGCCGGCACGTAACGAATTCACGTAAACAAGCTCCGCGAACAAATTAACTAGCTTCTGAATATTATAACGAGTGTACCGTGCTGGATGTTTAGCGGAGCTGGTCTAACATGCATAGTTTTCTTTTTTATGACATACCCGGAACTCTTTACAAACTCTATCGGCCTTTTATTAATCCTGTATGTAAGCCTAGTTTATTCATACCGACATCTATGTATTTTTACTTTATATTAATTTAATTTTTAAAATTAAAAAAATATCAAATCACCGAATATTTTTGCTCATAATAAATCTCAATAAAATAAGGTTTTTTACTATATAAATAATTTCTTTTGAAACCTAGGTATCAAAAGAAATTATTTATACAGGGTGTAAAAAGACGTCTACCGAAGCCGAAAAGGGTAGGTACAGCATCCCAATAGACAACCAAATCCAAAAGGATTTTCCGAAATATGCACTAAATCCGGAGAAAACAGCGTTTGAAGAGTACTGTTTGCGTATGTTTTGGGCACGTTTTTTACGTAGATTGCTGGATTTTAAGTTTTAAATGTTTTTTCTTTTCTTTTATAAATGAAATTATTAGGTAGGTATGGTCTTATTATGTTGTAATAGTAGTAAATACCCGAAAATAACATAGCATGACGAAGCTAAGTCAAAAAAAGTTTTTTTTGACTTAGTGCGTTTTTTTTCGCTAAATATGTATCATGATCTTATTACAACCCCTCAGTTTTCGATAGCAGTCTTTTTACACCCTGTATAATTTTTCTAAAAATCATCGTTATGTTAAATATCCTTAGACAATGTTGATCTGTGTTTACGAGATGAGATGCTAATACTTCGCTAGACACTAAGCGGCATGCATACAATCAGAATTCATTAAAACGCAACACTTGCTTACAAAAAGCTAACTTGAAAACGTAAGGGGAGTTTACACTCTCAAGCATTCGCTCGCATCAGCCTCTTCAGCTGACCACTTGCAGAGTGTTTGACTTAGGGCGTCTTTACACTATGAGACACGACATTATTCATCCTAGTTATTCCAGTCCATAATGTACATTCGTTCAAACAAAAACATACTCACAGATATTCACATTTATAGTTGTAGATTGAAGGAAGGCTACCACCAGCCACATGTAGACCAAAATTAGAAAATATTTTGTGACACTATATTGCTGTCTTAAGAAATGAAAAGTCTTATCAAAAATTTGGATTCCGACGGGATTCGAACCCGCATGGATCAGACGATCCTCCTAAAGCCGGAGTGCCTTACCGCTCGGCCACAGAATCCTACTTGCCGGTGTCCAAATTTTCGATAAGCTCATATTTTTCGGTTGAGCACTTAATAAGACTTTTCATTTCTTAATGAAATACCAAGTGTGGATTAGCACTATAAAATTACAAATTATATTGCTGTCTTTTGAGCATATTTTCAGTTCGGCGCAGTTCGGCGCGGTTGAGTCTGCGCCTGCGCCCACCATAATTCACAATAAAAGTAGCGTATGCTATACGTGAAAGCAAGTGGCATTTTCATTTTGAGCGCTTCCGTGCTTCGGAGGGCACGTTAAATGGTCGGTCCCGGCTATTTAAGTCGTTAAGCCATGACGCAGACCGCAGGCAAAAACTCCGTCACCAGAGTTAGCCACGATAAAAAGTACGTTGGTATGAGTATACGAACTTACTTTTTATCGTGTCGTAGCATCTAAACATGTTCAGCTGCACTCAATAGCTCTTCATGTAATCCGTGCAACGTTTGCTAAGAGTTAAACTGAGTGTAGGTGGCTTAAACTGAGGTTAAGTGCTTGTTTGGCTGTTGCAATTTTTACCAAGCACAAGACTATTGTGTGAACAAGGATTCCTTACACGTAAAGGGTATTTCGGAACTTTTTTTAGTTTCGAAATCCCCGTCAGTCTTTGCTTGAAGCTTCAAAGGGGATTTGGACACCAACCCCACGTTAGGAAAGTGATAAATATGGACTGATGATGAGCATGTATGGATGCACTGCTGAGATAGGCTTTAACCTCAAGTCACGGTAGATATTCCTTCAGATCAAGATCTCATATTTAATTAGTTTTATGGGTTCTACGAGTAGTACCACGACCAAAAGAACTGTGTTCATCTAGTGATGACAAAGATTTGAGAGTTCCATTCAAAAAACTGCTGAATTGATCCAAAAAAAGCTATAACAACAAATCCAGTGGCCAGTCCATCACCCCCGTGAGAGTAATCCTACTATTGACAAAGTCGAAACTACATAAAACCATAAAACTGTGAATTATCTAACAAGCGATTTTAAAACTTATGACTATTGGTTTAAGAATCATCGGAGTCAGGTCAGTCACATGCAATAAAGATAACAAAAGGTATTTTACTAGCTAAGCTAGCCATACTATAGATTTTTGATAATGCCTTTAGAAATATGTTCAGTTCAGTATAGTTTTGGATAGCGATCATCGCCTAGAAATCAGAAACAAAATATTCTATGTCAATAAAAAAAGTAAGTTCATATGAGTCAGTTGCTGGCGATGGAGTTTTTAGGCCGCCGGAGGCCTACAATTAACGTGCCTTCTGAAACACGGAAGCGCTCAGATGAAAATGTCACTAGCGGTCACCCATGCACTTATAGACCGTTTCGAACGTTGCTTAGCTTCGACGATCTATCAAGAACAAGTAAGCAAGCACGACGACGATGTCTCTGTCAATGGATCTTCAGACCCCTTGCAGACTACAGACTTTCTATCGGCCGATAGTTGAGACGGAATATACTTCGCCTCGTAATGAGTATGGAAAAGTATAGCCCGTCTCAACTATCGGCCGATAGAAAGTCGTAGTCTGCGAGGGGTCTTAATTCTACTAAAGAAAGAAGATCCATTGAAGATGTTTGTATGAGGCACAAGTCACAAAGAAACAGAGCATTATCACCTACTTAGTTTTAATACTTAGGTAGAACAGGTACCTACTATTATAAGTGATCCCAGCGGTCTTACGTTCAAAGTACATTTTTGGTACCTACCTGCTCACAATGAGTACAAAAATATTCCATATAAAAAGAAACAGGGAAACTCTTTTTTTGAATAACTCCCTCTATTACACGTAGATAAGTTTTAAAATGGCACCCCATCATACAGTCCACAGAAATAGACGAAACAATTCAGTACAAAAGTTCTTCTGATAAATCAAGGAACACCCTCAGGGTATAAGGCAAAATCGTCTCAAATGAAATTTCTCACTTCACTGCTACCCAACCGAGCGATTTTCAACCGTATAGCTATCACAAGTGGAACTATTTGTTGATAGTATGGGTATGTATGAAGTTCACGCATGAAAATGTATCGGAGTAGCGAAGTGTTGCGAATAAGTAAAATCTTTTGTGAAGTCACGAGATGGTTTCTTTTGAAGTTTTATCTTACAGAACACATATAATCTATATATGTACCTAATAAAAAAGCTTTTATCACATCCAGAAGTTTTGAATAAATAACATTACTTAGTAATACAATACTAATTTAATATCAAAATCAAGAAGAAAATTTAAAGTTTACAGGAACCCAAGTTCCAAATGGCTGTCGATAAGACCTTCCACCCTAGTCTTGAACAGGGCCATAGTTTCCGCGCCTATTTGCAACATTCCTGACTCATTCTTCTCTTCATTCTCCATTGCCTGTTTCATCTTCCCTGCTTCTTCTGGCTTCATCAGCGTCACGCTTGCTAGCACTATCGATTGACCCAGGTTCATTTTTCCATACCTTAACAGAAACATCTTCATGAAAAAAAAGCTCTATACGATGGATGGATGGACAAGTAGAGGTAGGCCGAAGAAAAGATGGGTGGATTGTATGAAAGATGACATGAGTAAGAAGGGAATGAATGAGTGCAGAGATGGCAGCTGATAGAGGGAAATAGAATAGGAACTTATGGCCACAGACATAAAATAAGATCGCGCTATTGTTTCGTTTATCGTAAGTGAGCTAAATGAAATTGCATCATTGCACTGACAAGATCTAAGTAATAGCTATTAGACCCCTCGCAGATTACAGACTTTCTATCGGCCGATAGTTGATACGGGCTATACTTCTCCATACTCATTACGAGCCGAAGTATATTCCGTCTCAACTATCGGCCGATAGAAAGTCTGTAGTCTGCGAGGGGTCTTATTATATCAGCTATTGGAAAAAAGGCAGATTAGACTGAAAATCTTCTAAACCATATTCCGTAATTACCTCTTCAGATCAACGTCAAGTTGGTCTCTCGGGAACACGTAGTTTGCTTTCAGCCCATATGCAGACAAAGCGTCTTCCAGCTCTTTATAGTAGTAATCAATCCAGTCGTTGAAGTGCTCCTTCCTAGCCTTGTAGTCCGTGCAGTTGAACAACATGTAATGCAGGTCAGTGACTGGGTTGCTGACCTTTGAGAGCTGGTAGTCGATCATGATGGACTCTAAAAGATTTGGTCCCTGAAAAAATTTGAAAGCAGTGAGTCTCAATTCAAGTCCATTTGTGATTGTCATTGATTTGACCCAGGGATGATTATCTTTCAATTACATCGCAATCGGATTAAGATACACGAAATTTCGTAATGTTGAGAGATAAAAGATAAAGACAAGGCGTTGTTGCTAGCCCTAATCGCAGTGGAATCATCATTCCACACGTAAAATAATAGAAATGGAATGATTCAAAGTGACGGTATTCCAAATGCTTATCTACCCTTAGGATTGATGACATTTATGAGTCAATCTTCTTCTTCTTGCCGTTACTTTTGAACCAAGTGGGTTTATACATAATATGACACAATGTTTTAGAACTTTTAAGTTTCTTCAACATGTCAATTTCTCACGACGCGATGGTATCATTCACTGTTTGAAATTACTGTTATTAATAGTGCACAAACATTTTCGGACAGAAAACTCATTTGAGCCAACAGATTCGAATCTTCTACAAATACTCTCTATCATTCAATTATTTATACTTACATCAAACTTGAACATAATGTTGTTCGTCCAAGAGTCTCCTTGCAGTATCACTGAGCTTTTGGCATCACGATCTGACGCAGCTAGCTTCACACACTTACTAAACGAATCCTTCATGATGCCTTTAATTGCTTTCTTGTGTACATCGCTTTCCATCATCATAGAAGCGGTTGTTTCTAATTGGTAGAAATATCCTTGAGCCTCATCATGAACAGCTATACTAGCCCACATATCAAATAACGAGTTTTTGAATTCATTGAATAGTTCAGGTTCCTTCTGTTTCAGTGCGAATGACATGGAATGGAGGAGTGCAAAGTTTTTCAGAACAGATTTTATGCATTCGTCGCTCAGAGATTTTAACCTGTCTAACATTTCAAACTTACTTTCATTCAGATCTTCCAAAAGGATTACTTCATTAGGAACTTCAACAAACGAACCGTAGCATTCAGCGTATCGTAGTCTTTGTTTCTCTGGTATACCAGCTGATATTTGCAGCTCATCAAATTTCGGCAGAACCTTGGTGTACATGATATGCTCATTTTTGAAGAGCATAAGAACGTTGGTCATCATTCTTGTCAACTCGTGGGCAGGCGCTACCTTTGCTATCATTTTGAAAGTCTTTTCATTGTCTTCGACAGTAATTCTTTTCACGTTTGCAACATAGTTGTCACCTACTACACCGACGGGTTCAATAACAACTTTATTGTCTTTGTAACCTCGTTTATCCAGTACATCTTTTATGAACGCCAATTGCACTTCACTGATGTTATCCAAATTACCTTCTAACGTAAGACCGGCCATTTTGAGCGTTGAATGATAACTAAGAGATTTGACTAGGTACCTTATGTAATATATAATTTTTCACTATCAACTGATTACATAGGTATCTGTTTATTCTATATCAATGATATTTTAAATTGATGTTCTTTATGATATCCTTTTACACAGGTTTGATAAGAGTAAGATATTTTTATTTGTTTTATATATTTTAGCACGTGCCTACATAATTTTTTGCTTTATATTGTTTTATCTTTTTATTAAATAGGATCTCACAGTTGCAATGGTTGAACAACGATGTAGGTAAGTCTTAAAAAATTTAGAAGAAACCTGGACAAAACCAGGAGTACTCAGTACCTTTAATAATATAGCCTTTTATTCTGACCTTAAATCTAGATACAGTTTATGACTTTAATTTAAACATTAAACTTAACTTATTTTATGGATAAAATATGAGTTTTTTTTATTTTTTGAAGGTCAGTTTGCCAATCGGCTTAGGGTTCCTCCAAACTTTTCCATTCTGGCCTTTCCTTGTGCCAAGCAAGGGAGTAGTACCTACCTAACATAAACCAATTTCTATATTTAATATTTATTAAAAAATAATGTTCAAATTAGATCATAAAAATCGTTTTTAATATACATTTAATTATATTATTTATTTATTCATCAAGTTCTTCTGATGATAATATTTCTGAAACAAACATAAACAATTTAAGTGATGATGTTTCTGTAAGACGCCTAAACCATTATATCATTCTTGCCTCTTCATCATCATCCGCAGCCTTTTTTATCCCACTGCTGGGCATAGGCCTCTCTTCGCTTGGGCCAACCTTTCCTATCCTGCGCTACCCATGTACGACCTGCCACAGAATATTAGCTCTTCCGAGTTTGAGAAAGCAATAGGCAAGAATGGTATACCAGAAAGGCATCGTGTAAACGGCGTCTAATATTCGTATGTGAAACACTGTAACAATAGGACATGTCGGTCGGTCGGTCGGTAATTGTACTTACAAGAACTGCACTAATCAATGGTACCTTAGCCATTGATAACAAATATTTTCGGTGATAATATACAAAATCGAACATAAATACAGTTGTTATCAGTCGATTCGTAACATTAGTTATGATAAATACGTTATCTCTATCTTTATATCTCTCTTCTCTAATATTAAGGCTTATGAGACTGACTGACAGATTGTTACAAACCCGTAACTTAAAATTCTACCCGTAAGGGGTGAAAAATCGTACACTCACGGAAGATGTATACACTCCATACTTTCAAAATTAATATCACACTAAAACTAATAGATGTAGGTTAAAAAAAAAGCGGAAATTGATTTCCCATTGAACTAGTGGCGAAATCAATATCAACGTGGTGATGCATTCTATATAGCTTTGTTGTTTCCGATATTTCGCAGAATACGGGACTAACTAAAGTCTTTGCAAAATGGTAGTATTATTGGCAGACGAATTAATATTTAACCCCATTTTTTAAATTCAACCCCTGAAGGGGTGAAAACGTTTGTATGCAATTTTTTATGCGTAAAACTCAGGTTGGATTCTTTCAATTATTACAAATCAAAAGATGGTGTCAAGATTTTTAAAACCACCCCTAATTACAACAAAAATCATACACAAACTCAAACGCGAGCGAAGCCGCGTGGGTAAACATGCAATAATAATAATTCGCAAGTCATTGACACCTGTCGATAATTAGATTTTTTTGTCTCTTAGTCATTTACGGAACGGAGTAAAATCACCTAGCTATATTATGACAATTCAAAGTGACCCCAGCGGTCCTACTGAATAAATGCTTTTTGACTTTGACTATAACAGTAGGTAAAGTATTACATAATAATATTTGTATAGGTGGGCTCATATAAAACCTTGTTAATAGTTATGCTCACTATATACGTATGATTAATGAATTTTCATACAATATGAAAAAACTAGCTGACCCGCGCGACTTCGTCTGCGCATTATTAGGAACAAAGTGCAGGAGTTTTGAGTAAATCGAAATAACCAATGAGCGGCAATTTTTTTGAAGAAACATAACTCAAAACATTTTTTTTTATAGCATGAACTGTATAGTTTTGACTTTCCATTTTACATAATCTGATTAACTATTATTGCGTTATGTTTCTCTCAAGGATCCCATAGTAGATAGAGGGAGGGAAAATCTAACCCAGAAAATCTAACACAAACTATCTACATTCCAAATTTCATCACAATCGGTTAAGTCGTCATGAAGATACGTGAAGACAAACATTCGCACACAGAGACTTTCGCATTTATAATATTAGTAAGATTATACCTAAGTAAAACTCTCATGGATACCATAGACCATACCTTCTCTATGACATGCCATTTTGGTGCAGTAGGGTACGCCTTCAGCCGCACATACGCATCGATTACATTCCATCATAAATGTGTTGAATGGCTCACATTCCATGTCATTGGCTAAAAATAAATAATTTAAGGTAGGTTATTCGCACATATTCAGGAACTAAACTACTTACTAAAACAAAGGAGACCTTTGCCTAGCAGAGACACATTAAAGGACAAACCTATTGTCCCACATAACTTTTAAAAATACACCAAGGCCCTTACTAATAAACTTGACATAAATTATGTCATACATAACCTATGAATAACCGGGATCCTGTCGATTTACATAATATTAATTGTCCTAATATAAATACACATAACATACTAGTCCTAAAATACTGTAGTCATACTGTTAAATTTCCATAGACTTAAACTGACATACATATATTTTGTCCTAATATATTAAAGACATACCATTATATTTACATATTCGTCTCAACTCCTAATATATGTTATCATAATAGTTATTATTACTATTGTTAAGTTGCATAAACTATTTTGTCCTATTTTTGATCGTCCTAATGTTTATTTATCCTAATAAATACTATTTATAAAGTTATATTATATAGTATATAAAGTTGAGTTATTTTGTTATAATTGTATCATTTAATATAGTTTAATATTGCTATATTGTGCAGTTTATATAATTATTATAAATATAACTGAAATATTACATAAAATTATAATTGCTCTAAATAGGAACTTTCTGTAAATTTATCGTGTTGCCATAACAGGCTAACAGACCTGTAGAATAGGTTGCGAGGAGCGTAGCGACGAGCATGGTTTCAATAGGGACCAAACCATGCACGAGCCGAGCGAAGCGTGCCGCGGTAGCGGCCGGCGAGTGCCAGAACCGACTTGTTTCTCTTAAACCTTATTATATTAAACTTGTTATAGGTAGAAAAAAGTCTAGTATTTTATTTATACAATCGTTTTTTCGGTTATAGCTGCTGAAGTTATAGCAAACGCAATTAGTAAAAGTGGGTTTATTGGAAAACATAGCGAACCCGAAGTTATGTTAGTTAATTTATTAAACCTTACAAAGTTGACATAGTTAGGAATCTATTTGGGTATATATGGTATTTTTTTAGGATTTAATGCTATTATGATTTCAATTGTTATTATGTTTGATTATTAGGAGTAATATTGTTAGGGCTTATAACTTTAGGAGTAAATATTGTTAGGGCTTATAACTTTAGGATTACCGTATGTTAGGAGATGTGATTTTATGACTATTTAATGTTATGTTCACCTAATACTATGACTATTGTTAATTAGGTGTAGTATTGTTATGTCGAGTAATCATTAGGACAATTTAATATTAGTACCAAATACAGTATGGGAATTAAAAATAGGATAAGAGACGTTATGTGAATCATTAGGGACCCATGAATAACCATAAGTATACATTTTAGTAAAAAAAAGTAAGTAAGTACAAATTTTAGTTGCATGACATAACTAACGACATAGTCAAGGTCGCAGGAAATGTTTGGGCGCGAGAGGCGCAAGATAGAGGAGACTGGCATAAAAGAAGGGAGGCCTATACCCAGCAGTGGGTGATACCAGGCTGAGATGATGATGATGACATAACTTTATGTCAAGTTTACTACTAAGGGCCCAAATTTAGCTGATCTGTCTAAGAATACATTATGGAAACCTACCTTTTCATTGATAGCTGAAGCAAAATGTGTCAGTGAAGGAAAACATCAGGAAGAAATGTTATGTTGAGCGACCTGAAACAATCTAAAACATTTAATTTTGATAGGTTCACGAAAGGACCTGATCTGAGGCGCACAATCACTTTCATCACACTGCGTTTTTTATATTATTTAGTAGATTAGGTAAGTACTTACATCTTCTCCAGTAGAGAGCATTATCGTCATTCAATTTTGGTGCAGCCAAGCATGTTATGAGTAAATGCTGAAAATAGTGTAAAAACGTAAGGAAAATCACACGTGGTGTTGTTCTTGTCTCGTCGAAGTTATACAAAGTTCTTTTGATCATAAAAGTGGATTAGGGAACCCCTTGGTTATACTGCGGCGGAGGGCACGTTAGTTTGTCGGTCTCTGCTATTAGTAGTAGCCATGACGGAGTCCTTTAGGTGGCCTACTTACTTCACCAGAGTTGGCAGAATTGATCGTTTACAAATAACTTACATTGAATTTTCATATAAAATAATTCACATATTTCATAAAAAAACTACAACACTTACAAAAACTACAACACACGTGAGTCTGCAATACATCTCGATAACAACTAAGCAACCATGTGTGTGTAAAATCAATTTCACTTGTAGACTGAGCGACAGAAGTACGTTAAAATTCGTCATAGAGTAGGTACCGAATAAATATTAGATAAAAGAAAAATAAATGAGAGTAAGTTTTTGTCATCAGTTACAATACAAATCTTAAATATCATCATCATCATACGCCTAGTGAGGAAACTATCAGATACCACGCTTATGTATCAACTCTCAGCAAACTGCAAAATAATGATAAGTTCTCTTTTTTATGTAATCCATCTTCAATTAGTTATAGTTAATAATTGTTTGTATGCTTTGCTGTAATAAACATTTTTGTATTTTGTATTAATATTTGTATCATTTACCTGCCCTTATCCCCTTAACTTAAATATCGTTATGATTGTTAAAAGAACTATAAAGCTGGCCACTAGACAAACTTTCATTCAAAAACAACAATAAAAAAAGTTAGAGGTTGTTTTTGGTGCAATTCATTGTATTTTTCTTAACTACATTCACTTTTTCCCTGCAATACTGTATTTTCGTTTTAAATGCATTTTAATGGCTTTATGAGGCAGGTTACCTACAGCCAACTCCTCGACTATTATGATTTTTAATTACGCGGCACGTTAGTTAGGTTCAGATTGAATCGAATTTTTAACATTCAATAATAAAATAATGTAGTTACTTATTAACAAAAACCTTATCAAATAAAGACGTAATGATATCGAAAATTGAGATTGTATTGTTGTAGAACAATACCTAATTTAAGTTAATAATACTCTAAATGGTGAAGGAAAACATCGTGAGGAAGCCAGCAGCTTAGTCAGCTTCACACTTATTGACGTTATCATTCCTGTGGACAAATCCGAATAAGCTGAGAGTATTTTTAGGTGCTTCTTCTTCTTGCGTGTCAATAGTACATACACGTTAGTTATATCACATTATAGTAATACTCCGCCACCATCACTCCATCCGTGGCCTCTATAAGGTCCTTCCTTGTGCAGATGGCAGGGCACAAAGGGCAAACGATCAAGTAGGAGATTGTTTGGATAGGGACCCCGCAGTCACACACAACGGGTCTGGGTGGTTTAGGTGCTGGTCAAGCCTATTCCATCTCAAACAATGTCCCAGGCACTATAACCCGTTGAGTTGAGACGCTGTATACATCCTAGTATGATGTAGAGGCCTTAAAGTAATAATACATGACCGCATAATAATATATGAATATCTTGAATAAGTACAGTCAGCGTCACCAATTGGTAACCCCCTTTGTAAGGCGGTTCGTACTGCAGGGGGGTTACCAGTTGGTGATGCTGACGGCATAGAAGATCTAAGAGAATGTCTACCGCGCCTTGGGGATATAGTCGTGACCCTGTTTACGTAAATATGACCGCAGATTTCAAGCCCTTTGCACCACTACGAAATAAATACCAAAGATCTACATACATACATACATAAAGTCACGCCTCTTTCCCAAAGGGGTAGGCAGAGACCACGGATCTCCAGTCGCTACGATCCTGACACACAACTTTCGCTTCATTCACTCTCACATTCTTCATACATGCTCGTCGGTTTAGGGTACTTTTGACCTGGCCCTTCTCCAAAATGTCGCCAATTTGATCCAAGAAGGTTCGCCTAGGTCTTCCCCTTCCAGCTGTCCCATGCACACTCGCCTCATACACTTGCTTTGTCAAACGATTGTCATCCATCCTCTCTACATGCCCAAACCAAAGATCTAAGGTTCAAAATTACGTATACACCATTATTCTATAGGTTCAAAATAACGTACACACCATAACGTTTCTAAGAAAGGCAGGGTTAATAGCAGCATAATTCTCTCTGTTTGAACTACTAAAAGGTTCTTGAGCAAACACGAGCTCGGGATAAGTATATGAAATTTTCATGTACTCAATTGAAGGTACTCCTTTGTTTAGGTCTGAAGGCAGTTTGGTTCATGCTGTCGCACCAATATTTTTCAAAAGTTTAGGGGATTGTATGTAGGTATGATTGTACTATCGCCAAAAAATGTGCCCTAGCTTTTGGATCCAATATTAGCGGGGCACTTTCAAAAATACTGACGGCGAATAGGGTCTAACCATAAAAATAAAGGGCTTTCACAAAAATTAACAGAGAGATCTCTACTGGTCAAAATAACAGGACTAAAGAAAAAGGCGGGACTAGCTAAATGCTTGCAAGTGAAACAGTTTAAAAATCGAAATGGCGAGATTTTTTTCCGATAGTACATTAATATTGTAGATTATTCACCAAGGGGATAAAGTGTATTATGTCACGGGCGCCATATTGTTTTTTTTTTGATGGGAGAAATGTAACTTTGACATAGGTAAGATGGTGGAACAAAAAAAGTAAACTTTTCAAGCGGGTGGTGTGAAAAATTATTTTCGCTGCTCACTTTGGGGCTGAAAAATTATTTAGCTAGGGCAAACCACCTCTTGACTCATTTTCCTAGCTGAGGTAATTAAAGAACTAGGTAAGAACACATTTTTTTTTCCATTTCACCACAATTAATATTTCTGTTGGCTACTTTCCAATGAGCTTATTATACCGTCGAGTTCCATAATTGCATGTTTCAACCATTGTTTAAAGAAATTTGCAAGATGCATATTTCTTTTAAGTCTACTTTGCACGAACTGCGTATAAAACCACCTAGTTTTCACCTTACTACCTTTATTTTCTAGAATAACTTTATTCTAGCTTGATGATTTACTACAGCGCAATGATATTTTAATACTCTACCTCACGTCACGTTTTTGACGTCTTATAATTCGATAGAGCCGGCTGCACGCACGAAAAAATGCGGCGTTACCTCGCTCTGAGGCGTTCCATGTAAGGCTTGAAGTGCAAGCGAGAGCGCGGAACGAGCGACAAAGAAGCACAAACGTTGTCACGTTCAACTATCGTCAGTAAACCGACTTTACAGACAACCATTTTAATGGCGAAAAACAACCCCTAAGTTCATAGAAACCGACGTCTAAAAACTGTTTTTTTTTAAATGCTCTTAGGTATTTTATTGAGAAATGAAAAGTCGACGTCAGGGATTCCGTGGTCGAGTGGTAAGGCATTGCGGCTTTAGCCAGCTTCAAAAAAATGCAAGAAAAACTAAGCTACCTTAATAGGTAGCTTAGTTTTTCTTGCATTTTTTTGAAGCTTTTTTTTTTAATTTCATAAACATTTTTTGACTTTAAATTCGAACGACCTTCATTAAAAGTGGAGGCCCTATCAGCACGGCTATTAATTCATCTATAATTTATTTCCGAGCAATAATCGTAAAAGCAATAATAATTATTCAATAATAATAAATCAAGTCTGTCGGTCGAACCGGATGTAGGCCGCGTCGGTGTCCATTTCCGCCGCAACTGATCCTGTGGCCGGCGACTTCCGATGCAGAACAATTCATAGCTATAGCCTCCGTAAATTGCAAATTGACGCCATTTTAGTGACGTCACTATATTTAAAACTTAGTGACGTCAAATGATGATAGACCATTTATTTGAGTGTGAAATCGAAACGCATTTTAACAGGAACTGGAAGACTCTAGTATTAAGTTTATTAAAAAAAATGTTTATTTATTTAATTTAAAGCATAAAAGTGTTCGATAATACAAATAATAATAAACTGTTCAACTGCACAACGTTCACCGTCACGTCTTCACCTGTAAGTGTAGAGACACTCAGAAAGAATTGTTGTGTTGTTTCCATGTTTTATGTTAAGGTGTACTCTATGTTGGTGAACTAATAAATAAATAAATAAACGTTGTAGGGAAAAAACGTTACAAAGTCTACGTGGTTTTCCTTCATCTTTTATTTAATGGCAACTACACAACTAGGTATAATTCTGCCAATATCAAATTTTAAATACATCTTGTTCTTTTATTGTTGTGATGATAAAAATGTTTTCCAATTCAATTTCAAATTACACAGGACAAAATGCCAGCAACACGTATGACGTCAGCAACCACAATGCTTATGACATGTGGCTTAATGTCCATGAGAAATTCACTGTTAATGGAGAATATCTGTACCACTATTTTGGATTTGTCTCTGAATACCTCTACTTTGACTCCACACTGGGGTCTTTTAAGAAAAATGATTTGGTAGACTTTCTCTCAGTTTCGTTCGGAGTTTCAGATCCTTTAAAGATGTCAAAGTAGTCATTAAGTCCAGCTTATTGTCTAACTTGAAATCCATTTCCAGTTGTCATCCCAATAGAGCTCAACCAATCAAACAATACAAAAATGACAATTGAAGTCCAGGCTAGGTTTCAAATGTCAAAATGAAGCCGATGTTCATTGTTAGTTGAGTTACACAATAGCCCTTCTGGTCCGACCCCACGTAGCGTGGGAAGGACATAAAAATGATGATGATGTACATGTACAATAAAGTGTTTTATTCAATTATATGTAGTCTTTAGGGAAGATCTTGCACATACAGCAAATTTGCGTTCATTGAGTTCAACTAGCTATAAACTTCCCCAGGTCTGAACTCTGGTCAGTCTAGTTTCCAATTTGTCCCCTATTTGTGCAAACTATTCCCACACGACCGGTATTGAAAACTTGATTAGAATTGTCCCGGAACAGACACGGAACTAACTTTCAGTGTATGTGTTTCAAAAATTGGTCTTGTTGCGACAAATAAAATTAGCCACGTCAAATAAAAAAAGCTCGTGTGATATAGAGGTGGTTATTGGAGATTTTTAAATTACTGCAATTTTACTTTTCAACTCGAGGGTCAATAGGTTGAACAAATAAATTGTCAATGGGGTTTCTTAAATCTAAAGCTAGGGAGTGCATCCGCCAATACAAGCCAAAATAAACAAGGTACTACTCTTTTCTCAAAGCGTTGATATTTACAGGTTGACGAACTTACAGCCTTTTATTTTTTTTATAGCTTGACATTTCACACATCATCTAGCCCCAAACTAAGCAAAGCTTGTACTATGGGAACTAGATAACTGATATACTACTTTCTTTTTAAAGTAAACACATAAATATTATACAAAGAAACACCCAGACCCGAGATAAATATTTGCAGATCATACAAACATTTATCCCGCGACGCGGATCGAACCCGCAACCTTCAGAGTCTGAAGCGGGCTTTCACCCACTGCGCCACAGAGGTCGTCGTCTTGATTATTAATAATGCATACATTCCAGTATCTTGAAAATAATACCAATTAGTGATCTAAGTGAATCAACTAATTGAATGCAGAAGTTAAATCACAAAAAGTAAAGTGGAAATGAAGCAAATGGACTGGACTTATTAATTAGTTCCACTGTAAGAAGTCAAAGAGCATCTGCATACTGTTCGTTGATAGGCTACTTGAGAATGGATCGATATTGCATTTTTCATCGAGAACTGTCAATGGTGGGTCGATGACAAAAGTGGTCACAGGGGTTTTATTCGCGTTCCTTTGCTCCCCATCACGACTTCGGACTTCAAGGGCCAATTTTTCGGTTTCGAATATTTGTTCCTAGGTTACGACCGTGTTTTGACGTTTAAAAAATTGGCCCTTGAAGTCAGAAATCGTGGTGGAAAGCATCCGAATATGAATCAAACGAACGAATAAAAAAAAAATTCTTTCACCATTAGAATCCTGCATTATCCCTGATGAACATAGGCTTTTATCTCGGGAAAGTGAAGTTTTCCCGTGGGAACGCGGGAAACACCGCGACGGACAGCTAGTTATTTATATTTTTTTGTAAATACTACATTTAAAAACCCCCGAGACAAATATTTTGCAGATCATACAAACATTTGTTCCGCGGCGGGAATCGAGCCCGCAACTTTCTGCTTATAAGTCGTTTAGGCTACTAATGCCCGGTTTCTATATTCAACGGACATTCGTAGGTAAGAGCTACGACTCGTTTTCACATACAAATTTTGACAGCTAACTTACCGCCGGCTTCTAGCTGTCAAACTTTTGTATGTAGAAACGAGTCGTAGCTCTTACCTACGAATGTCCGTTGAATATAGAAACCGGGGGTAAGTCGTTAAGCTATGACGGAAGCCTTATGGCAGCCTAAAACACCGTCACCAGAGTTGACTACTAATTCATACGAGCTTTTACTTTCGATCCGAAGGTATACTGGGTTTAGGGAGTGGAGTGTCCAGGGTCTGGTTACCACCAATGGTGCTCTAAACAGCTTGAGGAGAGCACTCGAGGGGAGCCAGCGAAAGGCAATCACACACGGAGCCATCACTGAAGCACCCTGTATTGGGATTTGCTACTAATTGGGAATTATACAGAGCTGTTTGTTTCCCTCTATCTTATATCTATCTATACATCATCATTTCCTTGCCCTTATCCCACTTTTAAGTGGGGTCGGCTCAACAGGTTTTCTTCTTCCACTCCACTCTATCAGCCGTCATCTCAACACTCACTCCTTTCATACATACGTCGAAGTGAAGAAGCATTTTGAGGCACAGAGTGACTGGGTGATGGCTAGTGATATTATCAACTGAGCGCTGCCGTGCGATAGAGGGCACACCGAATTGTCGGCCCTATCAAAAACTACAATGTTCAAAAAAAAAATTGTTGTCTGTAAAGTCGGTTTACTGACGATAGTTGAACGTGACAACGTTTGTGCTTCCTTGTCGCTCGTTCCGCGCTCTCGCTTGCACTTCGAGCCTTACATGGAACGCCTCAGAGCGAGATAACGCCGCATTTTTTCGTGCGTGCAGCCGGCTCGATCGAATTATAAAACGTTGTCACGTCAAAAACTATTTAGTTTCACCCTATCGAAACACGGCTCAAAAAACAGCCCTAAGACGAACAGATGGATCGATAGCAAAGGTTATAAGATCCTGTTGTATCTTTTGGGTGTCGAACCTAAAAGGGGGTTGTGCCAGCTCTATACAATCCCGTGTCAAGTTGCGGTCTTACGCGGTGAAAGGGGCTGAACTATAATTTTTCAAGAAGTTTCAACTAATTAGTGCAGAACTCGGGGAGCCAACGATTATTCTTTGTTTAACTGCATCCCAGAGGACTGCTGTCTAGGTTATCTTGGGGATGGTTCTAGTTTTACCCCTTTAGGGGTTAGTAACTTCGTATGAGCTAGTAGTAGTGACAGAGTTTTTAGGCCGCCTTCAGGCCTCCGTTATAGCTTAACGACTTAAAAGGGGCAAGCGAGAACACTGGTGGTCAAGTAGCTACATGCCCTAAGTGGGTTCAAAAACAGTCGTGTAATTTAGATTTTAAAGAATTTAAAGATTTTAAAGTTTTACATAATTGTAAGTTTAGGCAGAACTTTCTATGAAGGTAGGTATCCAATACCTACCTTCATACTATATTATTGTACGCCCACGATGGGCAAACTGTTGATACCTATTTATAAATATCTTTACATCTTTGTAAAACACAGTTGAACAATAAATTTTTCTTATTTCTTAGAGTTCAAGTACGGTAACACTAAAACGGCTTTATAAGTATTAGGCCGCTATTACACTAGTATTAGGCCGTCCGGAAAAAAAGACGTGTAATATGTATATGTATGCGTTTTTAATTTAATGGTTGCGGATGATGATGACACTGTGCTTTTTCTTATGTTATACCTTTTTATACCACGTTTATAAGTAAAGCTTGAGCACAGAAGTAAAAACACCGATTAGAGTTAATTACTAATTTGTTTAATGATTAGTATTGCTGATAAAACCATTAAGAATTTGATTTAAGTAATGGTTGTGTATTGGTTTTCATTTTGAAGTTTAGCTACTCTCTGCTTATTTCCATGACTAACTTCTCTACGTTATAATAAATAAATAAAATAAGCCCTTATTTCGACTACCTCTGTGGCGCAGTGGGTGAAAGCCCGCTTGAGACGCAGAAGGTTGAGGGTTCGATCTCCGCCGCGGGATAAATGTTTATATGATTTGCAAATACTTATCTCGGGTCTGGGTGTTTCTATGTATAATATGTATGTATTTACAGACTAAAAGTATATCAGTAGGTAACCTGAATCCCATAGTACAAGCTATGCTTAGTTTGGGGCTAGATGATGCTGTGTGAAATGTCCAGGATTATATATTATAAAATTAAAAACTAATAAAACTACATAATGTTTGCTACTCTATTCGACCACGTCTCTCTACGTTAGAATAGAGATAAAAATACATTGTAGAGACGATTTTTGTATTATCGCATTGTAGAGAAAATGCTCAAAACTCAAATGCCACTTAGTCTATACCGTAGAGATAAGAATAGAATAGAAGATAGCTGGTTTTAGTTGTAAATAATTCTTTACTATTTTTTAAATAATTTCTCACGTTGGGTGGAGGCTGCACGAGATCGATCGCTCTGGAAATCCATGGGGGAGGCCTATGTTCAGCAGTGAAAGCTATATGACTAAAAAAAATCTTCACTGAATACCATCCTGGATGAAGCCTGATTGTTGTAGAATTAATTTTTTCACCGGGAAACTTTAAATGAAGTGAATAGTGCAGGCCTTTGGTCTCAGATCTTGGCTTGGAATTGGATTTTCTCTCAATTATGAGAGAAATTTTAAATGAAGACTCAAAGGTAGCCTGATTAATCTTGTTTGTTTGTTTTGCATTAGTTTTGAAGCCTTACCATGAAACGTGACATAAAGTTATTTCTCGGAATAAACCAAGAACAAACATACATTTTGACAGTTTACA
The DNA here is from genome assembly GCA_963565295.1 of Epirrhoe alternata. Lineage (NCBI taxonomy): Eukaryota > Metazoa > Arthropoda > Insecta > Lepidoptera > Geometridae > Epirrhoe > Epirrhoe alternata. The sequence continues at coordinate 8,120,021 of OY751394.1, forward strand.
ATCAGGAATAACTTTACACCAGGTTTATTAGTAGTCGCCTAAGATTTTAAAACGTTTAGTGCGGGTTTCCTTCGATGTTTTCCTACAACGTTTCTGTCAGCGTGCACGAAACCAGGATAAGCAAAGTTGAACTTTTTAAATTGGCTTTTGTTTTCGATAACTAAGAAAAAATAATAATAATAAATATGGGCACTTTTTTTTTACTTTTCGCACAGCATAATTTTTTTTAAGCAAAGCTTGTACTATGGGAGCCAGATAACTGATATACAACTTATATACTTTTTGTTTGTAAATACATACATATATATTAGACCCGAGATAAATATATGCAGATCATACAAACATTTATCCTGCAGCGGGGATGGAACCCGCAACCTTCTGCGTCCCAAGCGAGGTTTCACCCACTGCGCCACAGAGGCCGTCAAACGTTCACCTTTTTCGTGTCCATAATAATACAACACGCAACGTACAGCGCCATCCGCGTACAATATAACAATGGACTCAGGGCGGTGTTGGGGCTGCCTCGTTACTGCAGCGCATCGGGGATGTTTGCGGTGGCGCGAGTTGATTGTTTCCATGCCACCATGCGCAAACGAGCCGCATCCCTGGTGCGCAGGTTGCGGGCCAGCTCCAACACCGTCCTGGCAATGATAGCTGAAAGGGTGGACTGTCCCTACATTAGGCATTGCTGTGGGCGACACCTAACTATGAACCCTGTTAGTTTTTAAGCTTTGTGTGTATTTGTCGTCCGTCTGTGTCAAAAACCAATTTGTCGGAAACTTGTTTGTGTACTATGAGTGTTGGCTCGAAATAAATGTATTTTATTTTATTTATTTATAATATATGGTGCGCGATATTGTTGTGCTATGAACTATATGCTCTATACTATTATATTATAGCGTAGTCTGAAATGCGCTTAAAGTGTAAGCCTCACATTTTAATGCAGTAAACACGGAATTTCCAAAATACTTAGCCAACAATTTGCCCAGCAAAATACCTGTATAGTTAACTACCCCATTACTTGCGACGATGCTACAGTACCACTGCAGTTAGTATGCTCACCTTGTTTACGTCGGACACAACAAAGCCACAAGTTTGGAGTGATGCCAGAGGGCACGCTTGTATGTTGGAATTGAATTTTGTTTAGATATTTGAATTTAAATAAAATATGTTTTGGCTTGCATTTTACAGTAGGTACATAAATAACTATCCAGGTAACGCCTGATGAAATAAATATAGCTTGACGAAATAAAACTTTTCCGTGATAAGTAGGCGCGCACTGAACTGGGGTATTCGCGTTCCTTTTTTCGTTCGTTTGATGAATATTCGGATGTTTCTTGCTACCCAGAACACGAGTCAACTCGGTCAACCACAGACTAACTAAAAATTGAAGGTAAAACTACCTTAGTAGGTAATAGTAGAGTAGGAATGCGTAGCATCCAGCTCTAGTAAATAAAGAAAACCACGCGAATAGAATCAGATAGGGTATTTAAATAAAATAAGTAGGTAATAACTACTTTTTATGCCGAAAAAATCCCGAGGGACCGCGGGTAACACCGCGATGGACAGCTAGTCAGTTATAAATGACCACGGCGCTACCCGAGGATAGCGCCAGAATGCCGCGCCCTGTAGTAGTCAGAATCCTGAACCGCTACAAGCGAGATCAATTTCTCAAAGCCGCCAAAACTCGGACCAACTTAAACAGCGGTGACTTAGATGTGGCGGGGGCGCCGCGTAAACTATTTTTCAACGAAAGACTGACGAAAGACAACAGGGCTTTATTTCGAGAAGCCAGATCCAGAGCCAAACAGCATGGTTACGCTTACTGCTGGTGTAACCGAGGTGTTATTTACCTCAGGCAACATGAAGGTAAGGCAGCCATGGCCATACCATCACTTTACGACCTGGACCGTCTTCTGCCGCCGTCATCATCATTGCCTACAAATAGCGCGTAACTTTTCTATAAATTTTGGTACTGTAGTGAATAGTATTAACTTTTTGTTACTCTTGTTAAAATTGTTTACCTTAATTGTTTTCATCCTCACACTCCCACTAACTTCAAGCGCACATGACAATCCCATATCCATTTATAACATACTATATCTATATATCATATCACTTAATATTTATTACCATTGCCTCTTTAAGAATGATAATGTTATTTGCCCTACTTACAGAAATGTTTACGCTAAAATATATAATTTTCAACAATTTTCTATTGTCATTCTATTTGTACTTATGAGTAATATATCATGTAGAATACCAGTCTGCTTCAACTGGTTCTTTTGGGTATATGGTTATCTGTTTCTAGCAACAATGACGTTTACCGACGTCTTGGGTGCAGACTTAGATACAATTAAAATTAAATGTGAGGTCACAAAAGATCTAGATAGATGTAAAGAACTATTTACACAGGAACACGAATTTAAATTGCTTTCATTAAACATAAGAAGTATTCAAAAAAACTTAGATACTCTGTTAATTGCTTTAAAACGTCTTGAAATATCCATGGATATATTGGTTTTGACTGAGTGTCGACTCTCTGACTCGTTAATCATCCCCCAGATTCCAGGATACAGTTCGTACAATACCACTAAACATTTTAATCAAAACAGCGGTGTTGTGGTTTACGTGAAAAATATCTGGAACCCCACGGTATCGGAGCCTCCCATTGATGAAGCCGACAGTCTGTTTATATGCATCCCTAAGGTCATCAATATTCTCGGATTATACCGATCGCCATCTTTTAGACATGTTGATAGATTTCTTAATTCGTTTGAAACTTTCTTGGGTCAAATAGATGGACTTCCTTTTATTCTAGCTGGGGACATCAATGTTAACATTATGGATACTGTTAGCGACTCTCAAAGTCTTGGATATCAATGCTTTATGGCAGAAAACGGACTCTACCCGGCTATAACGCAACCGACTAGAGAGTCCTCTTGTCTCGACCACATCTACATTAAAAATGTTGGAAATTGTATTCAAACAGCCGTTGGTATTGTATGCCAAACTGTAATCACAGATCACTTTCCTATCATGCTTGGTTTAAACCTCTTAAAACCTAAATTTATTCGCCCCAATCGCTTCATTATAAAGAGAGACCATAATGCCATAAAAAATGAATTAACATGCATTGACTGGAATAATGTCACTGATATTCCTGACGTAAATAGAGCTACTGAAGTCTTTATGAAAATATTATCAGATACTGTAAGTAAACATACAAAAAACATCAAAATAAGTCGATCAAAATTTAACTTGAAACCTTGGATAACTCCAGGTTTGATAAGGTGTATGAGGAATCGCGATCATCTACATTTACAAGCCAGAAATAATCCAAAAAATCTTATCTTTAAAAACACTTACTCACGTTACCAGAATTTCTTTGTGAATTTACTGCGTAAACTTAAATCAGACTATGAAGAAGGAGAATTAAAAGCAAACAAAGAAAATCCAAAGAAACTATGGTCTACTATTAAGAACATTTGTCACCTAACAACCTACAATAAAGACCCTACAGAACTATTGGCCTTGCAGGGCTGCATAAATGCACAGCAGTCTATTAATATCACTAACAATCATTTTTCTTCTATCGGTCAACGTCTAGCTGGGAAAATTCTTTCCAGATTAAATAAAAATGAAATGGATCTTGTTAAAGAAGTTAGAGTAGGACATTCTCCTGTTGACTCTCTTTTCATGACACCTACTGACTTTAAAGAAGTGGAAAAAATAATCATGAATTTACAAAATGGAAAAGCCCCGGGAATGGACGGTTTTGGCAATACCCTTATAAAACACATAAAAGATGCTATAATAGTACCACTCACATATATTTTAAATCAAAGTCTTTCACATGGTATCTTCCCAAATGAATGGAAAGTTGCGACTGTTTCCCCAATTCATAAAAATGGCCCACGAAATTGTGTAGATAATTATAGGCCTATATCACTTTTAGGAACCTTCTCTAAGATTCTCGAAAAGTTAGTTAACGTACGTCTGGTTAACTTTCTCGAATCACATAAACTAATTTCGCCTAGGCAGTTTGGATTTTGTAGGGGGAAAAGCACCGAAGATGCACTTACTGTCTTAACAAGTACACTGGCTTCGCACCTTGATGTTGGTAAATGCTGTGTTGGTGTATTTTTAGATCTGGCCAAGGCTTTCGACACTGTCTCCATCCCTATACTTCTTCAAAAACTAGAATATCTGGGAATCAGAGGAGTCCCATTAGATTGGTTCAGAAGCTACTTGACAGATCGGAGACAGTGTGTCAGAATTGGACAGTTTACTAGTAGCTCGCAGAAAATCAATTTTGGCGTTCCACAGGGAAGTATTTTGGGACCCACATTATTTCTGCTTTACATAAATGATATTCATAATATAATGCTTAAAAATGCAGAAATATTGTGTTATGCCGACGATACTGCAGTGATTTTTGATGGTCCTTCATGGCCTGCTGTGTACTCTTCTGCTGAGAGTGGTTTGGCGCTGATTTCGCAGTGGTTGGATAATAACCTCCTTACCCTGAATACTAAGAAAACCCTGTATTTATGTTTTCATAAGACCTTGGCCTCAGCTCCTGATGAGGTTGGAAATATTAGAATCCATAACAGTGCATGCTCTGGCACTAATTGTGTCTGTGATCTTATTACGCGAAAATCGTCCCTAAAGTACCTAGGTGTCCAAATCGACGAAAACCTCTCTTTTAAAACACACATAGAGTACCTTTCTGCCAGAATCAGAAAAATAATAAATGTCATGCGGAATCTCAGGCATGTTGCAAGCATTAACACCCTAACCTTAGTCTATTATGCATTGTGCCAGTCTTTGATAGTTTATTGTATAACGTGCTGGGGTAGTGCCACTAAAACCCATTTAATCCAGGCCGAGAGAGCGCAGCGCTCGGTTCTCAAAGTTATGCTCCGGAAACCCTTCAGATACCCCACGAGAAGTCTTTATATAGATGCTGGTGTACTCAGTGTGCGTCAGCTTTTTATTCTTAAAACCTGTCTTGCCACGCATAAGTCTGTTATTTCTTCTTCTGATTACGAAATATTATTGAGTCGCAGAGTTTTCAAAATTCCAACCTATAGTGTTAACACTTCATTTGCACGGCGGGTTGGCAGCTTCATGAGAACTCACGTTTATAATGAAGTTGCCAAAAGCTGCGACATAAAGCACAAAACACTCCGTGAAGCAAAGCAAGTGGTCACGAAATGGTTAACTTCATTAAATTACGAAGAAACGGAGAAAGTCCTAGAGTTTGAAACCTAATATTATGTACCTACCATTATTACTACTTATTTTATTATATTTTATATAAATTATAAATATATATATATATATATATATAAATTTTATATCTTATATGATTTACTCGTTTAACTACCTTTCCTGACCTAGCGTCACATCTCCCCTGACCTTATCGTATTAAAGTTTCCTCGATACAGGCTGCGCCTAGTGAGGAAGCTGACAGGTAATTTTCCTATTAGTTCCTCAATATCGGTAAAATAAGTTCTTTATTGTATTTTCTGTAAACATTGTTATATTTAAGTTACCTTTCGTTACCTTGTTTTACTGAAATAAAAAATATTTTCATTTAAAAAAAAAATATTTTTTCATTTAAATAATAAAAAATCTTGGAACTGTTGCAAAGGAATCCCCAATAGTTTACCTAAGTATCAATTAGTAGTCGGTTCAATTTCACTGTATTGTTACCAAATTAAATTATCAAGCACCAATGTTTACGGGCGGGTTTAACTTACATAGAACAAATCGATTGGCAAATTTATATTGATGAACACAGCGCCTACACGCAATTTAACAGCAATATCACTACCTGTTTGCCTACATCGCGTCTAAGGGTTAAATTAATATGGATTGAAACTGTGGATTCATATGATCTTGGTTAGATAAGATAAGATAATCTATTTATTAATAATACATACATACATACATAAAGTCACGCCTCTTTCCCAAAGGGGTAGGCAGAGACCACGGATCTCCAGTCGCTACGATCCTGACACACAACTTTCGCCTCATTCACTCTCATTACATTCTTCATTAATAATAACAAACATTTAATTAACAGGATATTCCACATTATTACATAGTTAGTATAGCACCTTCACAGAACTTTCCCTCCTGGTTGGACAACATTGTTACCAACACTAGGATTCCCTGTGTTGTGGTTGACACAAAAACTCAACGGGGTAGATGAATTAGTTCTTCAAAAAATAATAGTAGGGTCAGGACTGTATCCCCAAGGCGCAGTAGACATTCTCTCAGTTCTTTATGTATTCCAATTCTTCATAATGCTGATTTTTTTTAAATCAGTGTCTATTCACACTTCTAAAGTATTGTAAATGTTGTGCATGCCTGTAATGGGTGTACATTCTATAGAGTGACTGATTTAAAATGTTCCTACAAAATGTGTATTATGTATGCTGTTGGTGTTGCCAAATAAATAAATAAATAAAGCATTTTTAATTATCGAAAGATCTCGATGATCTTTTCAACAAATAAACAAAAAACGGAATATCTACATAAGGTAAGTACTTAAGTAGGTAATATACGTATACCGTCCGTAGATTGAAATTTAACGCTATGGTTATGTTAGAACCTATGTACAAAACAACGCATTTCCGCTCAAAACAAGCTGAACCAATTCTATTACAGCGTCCCAACTCGAAAACTGTCCTATCTCTCATTTGCCACTAATTCCGACACAATTAGGCCAGTGACCGCAGTTTTCGATCAGCCCCTTTGCCATGGTATTAGCTTTCAAACCGGCTTTGACGCATTTTGCTGATAGATACCCGTCAGGCGTTCCCTTTGGCGTCAATTCGCTTTTGATGGTATCCAGTATCCTCAACGTATGTGATTTGGTATGGTTTAGTAATTAACTGAGAGGATAGATTAGGTTCTGGGCTAGACAGTCTTTTGACGGCGTTGACAGACATTTTGATTACTAAAACCCTGAACGTTTGGTAGGTTTTACAAATATAGGTTAGTTTATTGGAAACATTGGCACAAGAGTTTGTGATAATCTATATGAAAATGAAAAATGAAAAAATATTTATTACTCAGTACAAAACAGGAAACAATAGGTAGGAACACAGTAGCAATATCTAGGTATACTAATATTATAAAGAGGAAAGATTTGTTTGTTTGTTTAGGCTATATTTTATCCCGGGTAAGTGAAGTTTTCCCGGGGGACCGCTAACACCGCGACGGACAGCTAGTAAAATATATTTACTTGTTTTAGAAATTTAAACCAACATTTACAAACAAACAACCTTTAAATTCTAGTAAGTAGATAGGTAATACTACCTATTTAACCTAAACGCCTACTGAACCGCGAATAGCAAATTTATTAGAATCCGCATTTACAATGGCCGTTTGAGATTAGTTAAAATAATTACTAAGGTGCAATGTTTACGAACACAATCAAATGGTTTAGTTGTTTGTTTGTGAAGATGATTTTGAACTATATAAATTAAAAAAAAAAAAAAAAAAATGGACTGTGTGGGAGAAGATATGGGTAAGAAAGGAGTTAGTGTTGAGATGACGGCTGATAGAGCAGTGAGGGAGGGGACAAATACAATAAAATAAATAAATAATGCTGCACTTATCACACAGCATCATCTGGTCACAAACTAAGCAAAGCTTGTACAATGAGAACCAGCTTTTTTTTTGTTTGCAATTTATACATACAATTAAACAAAGAAACACCCAGACTCGAGATAATTATTTGCAGATCATACAAACATTTATCCCGCCGCGGGAATCGAACCCGCAACCTTCTGCGTCCCAAGCGGGCTTTCACCCACTGCGCCACAGAGGTCGTCAAAGGCAGATAAGGGCAGGGAGGATAATGAAGATGAAGTACAGTGGCTCCTAGTTACAAAGCTCCTTGGAAGAGATAGCTTTTGCGTGATAAGCCTGTTCATTGCGCATTTTACCATTGGTTGTACTTATTTTCGTAGTTGTTTTCATAGTTTGGTGTATATTGTGGTCCCAAGTCTAATCTAATACATAATTATTTGGAAAATTTCACATACTTGTTATAGGTGCGCAATTATAATAATTAATTTAGATGAGCCTCTTTTAAAACGCAAACTAAAACTGAAATATTTCATACGAAAGATCTCAACGCGTTTATGAAGATTTTCCAAAAAAACCGTAGAAACAAACTTAGATAGAAAGTCTTTGTTGATGGTTGTTTTTCAATCTACTTTTTTACATATAACATTAGCATATAATGCAGAAAAATACCGCCTGGTGTCACTGATTAGTACCATCAATAGTACCTACTACTATGTATCCTGCCTGACGCGTGATTGGTGGATCGCGCGTGTGCAACTGCATCCCTCGCCATATAGCTGGAACACAAGACGGTGACACCGCTGTGCCTGTGTGCGTAATAGGTAAGTATTAATCGTGTACATAAATATAAATAATAAATAAATAATGCTGGACTTTTTCGAGTAGCACAACGGGCCACGGAGCGAGCCATGCTCGGCATAACTCTCTTAGATAGATTCCGAAATACTGAGATCCGCCGTCGTATATCTCTGACGTCGGCGAAAGAGCGATAAATCTCAAGTGGAGTTGGGCAGGACACCTGGCTAGACGTGGTGATGGCCGGTGGAGTATATCTTTGACCGAATGGTGGCCAAGATCGGACCACTGGAATCGAGGTCGTCCGAAAGCGTTGGGTCGACGACATAGTAAAGGAAATGTTTGGACGCGACAGGCGCAGGTTAGAGGAGACTGGCATAAAAGAAGGGAGGCCTATACCCAGCAGTGGGTGATACCAGGCTGAGATGATGATGATGATGATGACTTTTCTCACAGCCTCATCTAGCCCCAAAGTAAGCAGAGCTTGGGTTATGGGTACTACATGACTAATGTATCAGTTCACAACAGACTTCCGCCTCTGAGTGAGACATTCCCGAGTTCAAATCCCAGTAGGACAGTAACTTTTTGCACTTTATTTTTTGTACTTTTTTTAAGTATTGAACCGTTACCGAACCCTCGTTCAAGTTTTAACTTCTGTCGGCACTCCTGGAATGCCGCTGTTTTTCACTCAAAAATAACTTCAGGTTAAAATTCAAGGCACTATCCAAGTCGGCCAAATTAGATCTAAAAACATTACCCTCCTTTTGACGCAGTAGGATAAAACATTTTGCTGAATCTTACGAATCGTGGTTTGAGAGAGGTCAGTGAATGGCAGCCTCAAGGATTTGCTAGCCAAATTACAGCTTTGTGTACGTGAGACCTAAGTTAGGCACTACCAAGTACCTAACCTACCTAGGCACTAGATTACCTGTGACTCAGACCATGCAGTTGCTGGAAATTATGGGGTTCCTAAAGGTTATCGTAAACGGGCTAGTTTTTTGGCAATTTCTTGCTGCAATGGTCAACAAGTTGCCGATTATATCTCGCAACACAGTGTAATAATTGCTGCAATATAATATTGCTGTGTAGCCCGGCGATATTGTCAAGATATTTATTTGCAAAAGTATTTATGTCGCATTTTTTGTCTAGTAGTAGGTAGTACATACTTCGCGCAGCAGACATCACTATAATTAATTCGGTCTAGTGTGATCCCTTGCAATGTAGTGTGACGAACAGCAAAATAAATTCCTGTTAGTTACACTAGTGTGCACTAAAGTCATCGACATAGCCCACAGGATTAGCAAGTTGAAGTGCCAGTGGGCGGGGCACATAGCTCGTAGAACTGACGGCCGTTGGGGCAGAAAAGTTCTCGAGTGGAGGCCACGCACCAGAAATCGCAGCAGAGGACGGCCCCCCACGAGATGGAAAGACGATCTTGTAAGGATTGCTGGGAACCGTTGGGTGCAGGCTGCACAAGATCGATCGCTGTGGAAATCTATGGGGGAGGCCTATGTTCAGCAGTGGACGCTGGATGACTGAGATGATGATGATGATGATGACACTAGTGTGACAATCTGGTGTAACCACAACCACCAAATATTCAATGTCTTGCCGGCTTTATTGAAAATGATTTATCCCGAGTTGCAAATATACTGAGCTATATTTGACCAAAATTGCCAACAAGATGCATTTTTTGTAGCCCGTTTACCCAGGCCTGTTTGGGCTATTATTTTAGGTTTTGGTGTTGGTACGTTTAGTTTTTCTTTCAAAAGAAATCTGAAAACATTTGATGTTTCACAAATCTGAATATATCCGAAATCAGTAACATCATGACCATTTGACTAAGTAATTTTTATGAAGAAATTTTTATAGATAAAGTTTTGGTTCGTAATAATTTCCCAAGAAAAGTTTTTTTTAATTCATCATCATCATCATCATCAGCCTATAATAGTCCACTGCTGGACATAGGCCTCCCCTAATGAGCGCCATTGCGCCCTGTCCTCGGCTCGACGCATCCAGCTTCTGCCAGCAGCCTTTCGCAGATCGTCACTCCACCTGGCCGGAGGGCGTCCTACACTACGTTTGCCGAGTCGCGGTCTCCACTCAAGAACTCGTTTACCCCAGCGGTTATCGGTTCTTCGGCAGATATGGCCAGCCCACTGCCACTTCAGCTTGCTAATTCTCTGAGCTATGTCGACAACTTTGGTTCTATGTCGGATAGTCTCATTGCGGATTCTATCCTTCAGAGAAACTCCGAGCATAGCTCGTTCCATAGCTCGCTGAGCGACTTTAAACTGGTGGACTAGCCGTACTGTGAGTGTCCACGTTTCGGCACCGTAGGTCATGACAGGTAGGACGCACTGATTGAAAACTTTCGTTTTCAGACATTGCGGTATGGGTGACGAGAAGACTCGACGTAGTTTTCCAAACGCTTTTTTAATTATCGAAAACAAAAAACCACTTTAAAAAGTCCAACTGATTACTTTCCTTGCTGACTGTACATTTATATGAGTTATTTTAAATGTATTTAAAATGATATTAAAATGATCCCTAAAAGTGAGTTTTACATTTTTGATATAATGATAATACTTAGTTGTTATTTTCGCATTAATTGTTATAATTTGATTAACTATTACATTATAAAAAATTACATTAGTAAGATGAAGTAAGAAACAGTAACTATTATAAATATTAAGTGAGTTATATGCTACGAGATAATGGCTATTAAAGTTTATGTGGATCAACTAAAGGGAGAAAGTAGGAGGTTACATAATATAACTATGTGATCATGTTATACAGAACTATGTTGGCCTAGTGGAATTGAAAGTAAAGGCTACCCTTTACTTTCAATCGGATGGTTGCGAGTTTGAATCACAGTTAAGCAGCGAAATTAATTTTTAAAATTACAGACTTGAATAATTCGATAATTACCTTTATTGATAACTGTAAGTATCATAATTATTGATATATTTAATAATATAGAATAGAATAGAATATTGCTTTATTGCACACCATGAGAAAAAACAACAAATGAAACAGATTTCGCTTAAATAATATGTGTAGCAATGGGCGACCTTATCGACCTTAAAAGCGATCTCTTCCAGGTAACCTTTGGATGGACAGGATAAAAATTGACTGATGAGGACGGGGGCATACATAAAAAGCATACATATAATGTAATGATATTGTGTATCGAATATGTACCTATGTATTTGGACATGCCTTTGACTACCCCGTTAGACATCTTCAAAAGGATCTCGAATACATAAAAAGATCTGAGAGAATGTCTACCGCGCCTTGGGGATCGTCGTGAGCCTGTTTGCATTTTTTTTACTAAGTTAAAGAAACATTTTTGACAAAACCAAATTGCATTTTCCTAAAAGCCTTTTAAGACCCCTCGCAGACTACAGACTTTCTATCGGCCGATAGTTGAGACGGGCTATACTTCTCCATACTAATTACGAGCCGAAGTATATTCCGTCTCAACTATCGGCCGATAGAAAGTTTGCAGTCTGCGAGGAGGCTTAAAAGCAACGTCGATTAGGATGTATCAGGTGGTGGGTTCAATCTCCGACGAATTTTCCGAAACAATAAATCTGTAGATGCACTCAGTGAGTTTTTTATTTTTGGAAAGAATGCATGTTATCACGAGCTAAAAACATGTAGAGCCGGTACATCCTACGTCAACATTTGTTCTTATCACAATTATTCAATTTTAAATTACATTGAGGAACATTTTACAGCTCTAAAAAGGTTTTTGCTACCAACTACTGCAATAATTAAAAATAAAATCTTTATTCCTATTCATCTTCAACCACAGGGTTGATCGGATTAAGTGTGAGCTAATATCCAATCACTTTAGATCCCTTATCCAACGCAGTCCTAGATAATACAGGAACAGGCTACGACGCGGAAATAGACAGAGATGCAAATAGCATGTTGCAGTGAGTGCGAGAAGGACGCGCATAATTTTCCTATCTGCGACAGTGCTTCGAGTTTGTTTTTTGATTCAGTACTGCTCGTGCTACTGTAGAGTTTGCCGTGCGATACTCTTAAATACGAATGCTTCTAGAATAAACTGCTTTGAACTATTCCGGGGTAACTTATATGTAGTATAAAATCAGTTTAGTTAAAGTTCTGTACATTTTTTGTTGGTTATAAACCGGCAAAAGCCGGTAGTGTAGTGTTAGTGAACTCATTTTGTTTGGAGTCTAGTGTTGTTTTTGTTGTTTTGTTATCATTGTTTGATAACAGCTGACTTAAAGGTGAGTTTACCAAAGCTTTCATAGATAAATATAATTGCTTTTATAACTAAAAGCCTTTCTAAAAAGTTTGTTCGTTTTCGCGCGCTTTTCTTGATCAAATTATTCCTAATACTTAAATAATTTCATCTGCTCACATTTTACATATTTACTAAGTACACATATTACCTATAAATACTAGACATAAGTCTAAATTTCCTGATGGGAAGTAAATAAAATACAAGTCAATGATATGATTAGAAATATTTTGTGTACGGGTTATCTATCTGTACTTATTCGATTTTATAAAATTTCCTTTAGGTACCTACTGCTATTTATAGCTTTGTTATACGAGTGTTCTAGAAAATGGAAAATTCCCGATAAAATTTTCAGAGTGAATTGTTTTTCATGATGTTTCCTTCACTGTTTAGATTTAAACCATAATATTTCTAATTACAGGATAAATGCGTAGGTTTTGTAACAGGAAAAATGGGAGATAAATAAAATTTCCGAGTGATAAACAGCTGTAGGACTGCTGATAACAATGTTGCAACTGTTCGTGTGGACGTTTTACAAGTTTCTATAAAAACTATATTGGCTTTGATTGTCGTCTTTCAGTGGAAAGGACGAGGGTTCAAATTCCGGCAACATAAATTTTGCAGCCCAAATTATTCTCATCCTGCTCTAACGTTGAAAGCAACAAATTAATAAAGATTATATTTTTATTGCTGAGGACCGAGATGTCTGGAGGGAGTGTAGGGAGGCCTTTGCCCAGCAGTGGGACACTAACGGCTGCAAATAAAATAAATAAAATGTTGTTATAGGTACTTACATTAACAATTGTATCGCCTTTTTTGGAACTTATGTGCTGTAAGTATGTGGCTATAGTCAAAGTCAAAGTCAAAAAGCATTTATTCAGTAGGACCGCTGGGATCACTTAGAATAGTCTTTGAACTAATTTAACTCCTGTTCTTTCGCGACCAGTTGCCGTGAAGAATCAGGGCAACAAACACGGTTTGGGGTCTATCATTCTTTTAGGTGATTCTTTTAGGTCTTAAAACTAAAAGTCAAGCCAGTCAAAGAGAATTGAGGCTCGTCAAAGTAAGTTTAGTAAATAAATAAATGAATAAACATATGTTTTAAAACGTATTAGACAAAAAGTGTGTTGCTTAGTCTCAGATCCATAACCAAAGGGATCAATCAAATGTGCAAGCAACCAAAACATTTCGTCACCAATCAAGCAACACTACCTACACGTGTAGACTTTATAACGTGTGTTGTAAAGGTTATAATCGCTTGAAGTGAATGCTTACTGACGTAATTTTTACACAACGCGTTGCTATGGCTCGATTACAGATTGTCACTCAAGTACCTTTACACACACCGCTACAAAACATTGTATTCTACACGTATTCGTTCTTTGTTCGGACCGAAGCTAAAAGTTGTTAGAATAGGTTCTCATCATCCGCAGCCCGACTTCACATATTGCTAAGGATAGGCTTCTTTTTACTTTTGCTATTCTTCTTGATCCTGTACCAGCCTGATCTACTGTCGGCCCATCATCCACCCATCTCTGCAGGCCGTCCAACGCTTCTCTTGCCGGTCCTCGGCCACCATTATGACATCTTTTTACACCACGTGTCGTCACCACATCTCGTCAGGTGTCCCGCTCCGCTTGAGTTCCATTGCCCGTATACCATAGAGAAAACCGTATACCGATATCTATGGCAGGGGTTAGGTTCTATACTAATCTTGCAGAAAACTTTGTCAAAAATGTTTGCTTGTACGTATGGAACATGAATCTAGTATGGTGCTTTGAAGTGTCACGCCAACGTTTCTTCGGCCTGCCCCGGCTGCGTCGCCCATCTGCAGAAGAAGGTTACTTTTGATTTAACCCTTCAAAAGACTTATTTATCGATGTGCATTGATACCCATTCCCCTCTTAGCATAATATCGTAGGTATGCGTATCGGGTCCAATAATTTGACCAAATTCAGTTCATCCGTGCACTTAATCATCGAGCTCGCTTTAAATATAAACGTTACCTATTTAGTAATGTAAAACATCTGTTTGTTATGGTTTCATACCTATTGTTCTGTATAGCTCGAATGTAATAACAGGAAAAGATCGTACCTACTTTGCTTATCGGTACCTAGAATTGAAAACATGACCTCTACCACGCCTAACCTAATTTGGGATTGATATCAAGTCTGGAACTGACTAAGCCACGAGTGTCCTTGCAATGTTTTTTTTTCATCGCTTAACTTAAGATTTATTGATTTAATTCAAGCAATTTTTTTGTAGTGACTTTATTATCCCACTTATCCCACCCCTGTTTAGATGTTTGGATGTTTGTGTATCAATCACACCTAAACCAGTGAACCGATTTGAATGAAACTTGGTATAGGCGTAAATAGTGACCTGGAATAGCTTAAAGGCTATTCAAAATATTGGCACCTCGCGGGCGAAGCCGCGCGCAGAAGCTAGTACCTAATAGATGGCTGAACAGATTTACTTTGTTATGGAGTTTATCCTGGGAAAATGAAGAATTCCATAAGGACTACAATAGACAACGAACGAGATTCGTTGAATTTATTATATGATTATAAAACGAAGTCTCAATACTAGAGATCAAGTCAAAATGAAAAGTCAAAATAAAAAATGTACTTATCTTTCTTTCTTTCTTCTTCTTTCTTAGCAGAAAGTTTGACGACCTCTGTAACACAGTGGGTGAAGGTCCGCTTGCGACTCAGAAGGTTGCGGGTTCTCCGCCGCGGACAAATGTTTGTATGAAAAACATTTATTCAGTACAAAAGTAAAACCAAAAAAAAAAAAAAAAAAGTAAAGTGACCGCTGGGATCACTTTGAAACGTCTTAAAACTAGGTGATTTTACTCCTGTTCCTTCGCGACCAATACCGTGAAGAACCAGGGCAACAAACACGGTTTGTCCAAGTCCAGCATTATTTATTTTTATTTTATAACGCTAAGATCACGGATCGAATCCGTAGCACCGAGCTACGCTCACAGATCAAAATCGCGGATGTAGCTTTGAAGGCCGCAAAGCTGAAATGGGATTGGGCCGGTCACCTCTGTCGCATGCCAGGTGAGCTGTGGGCAAAGGTAGCCACCGAGTGGCACCCAGACCCAGCGAGAAGGCGACGCGGCAGACCGAGACGGAGATGGCGGGATGAGCTAGATCAATTCTTGCCCGAGTGGATAATTACGGCTCAGGATCGAGATGTGTGGAGGGAGTGGGGGGAGGTTTTTGCCCAGTGGAACACAAACGACTAATAAAAAAAAAGGTAAGATGATATGTTGTCGAACTTTTGTTTGTTATATCTTTGGTTCAATCTCTAACTTAACATGAACTAAGATCTTAAGTCTTTGTTTAATAAAGCAGCTAGAGATTGCTTGGAATCGCATGCCGGGGAGTAGTTAGGTTTCAAGTTTCCAGCGCAAGGTTAAAGATTCATGTTTATTCGTAAATTATTTCAAGTTTATTGTGTCACAAGGCCGTGATGTAAAGCTAGTATACACTGACGCGGCTAGGCTGAGATTTTCGGTAACATTTAGATAGATAGATAGATAAACGCTTTATTGTACACAAAAACATAATACAGAGAATATATAAAAATAGACATTGTACAATGGGCGGCCATAACGCTAAAAGCGATATCTTCCTGGCAACCATTTGTATGGACAGGATAGTCGAATACCGAATTACAGCGGTGTACAAAAGTTAATCTCACAAGAAAACAGTAACAAACGAAGTACCTACCTATACACACACAACACAAACATTTTAAAAAATATTATCAGTTGCCAAACAAACTTTGAACTTCTCGGCTTGACAATAAGAATGTGTACGTATAGTGCCACAAACTTATTTGAACCGATGAGAGAGGCACTGTTATCGCTTTGTGTGTTGGCAGAAAAATAATTTTACAGTAAAGTTCGTTAGTTCCTCTTTTGGCCATCAGTCCAGATAAGTTTGTGGCACTCTGTGGCACTGTACCATCTTCAAATTGGAAAGCTTGTCAATTGTATTTATAGAGAAGGTACACTATAGATTGAAAGCTAGATTGTCAAAACCTATAGGCATTACAGCAGCAATACGCGTCAGTTTGGTCAAAGCTCTAAAATTACAGTTATGTAATTAATGCAATTTGAATGCAAAATCGATGACAACTTTCCATTTTGGTTACAAAACTGTGGAGACATCTTTGGGAAATTAAAATAAATATTTTGGAAGAAACTCATAATAAGAAACTCGGTGGAGCGCAGAGCCAAGAGACTCATAGGTGAAGACTAAACTCGACAGTCTGAGCCATCGTCGTGAGGAGCCCCAGGAGCTACACGACCTTATTCCGCCTTCACCATTCTTTTACAGGGACTTCAGAAGCATAGCTGATTATCATCCACACCTGGTTGATATTCCACTAATTAGAACTAAGCGCTTTGAAAGTTCTTTTATTATGTGCACTGCAAAAATTTGGAATCAGCTTCCAGCGTCTGTATTTCCGCTGAGCTACGACCCTGTTGTTTTTAAGAAGAGAGTTAATAGGCACCTTCTGGGTAGGCTCGCTCCATCGTAGACCTCATTCTTGCCTATGTAAGTTTCGAGGTCAAGAGCTCTTCATCATAAAAAACATCATGAAACCCGGCTGGTTCTATCGTTCATTGATTAGGCTAATGATTTTCTTTGCAAATCTACCTACATATTTTTTCTTCATCATTTATGAGTAGGTAGTACAGTTACTAGCCTGCAGTTTTTTTTGTACAGTAAAGCTCTATAGGTATGTTCGTGGGTTGTGAAAGATCGTGGGTTCGAATCGTCGTATTGAGGTATAAATGAAACCAATTTTATTGACCTAAAATTCCGTCACAAAATAGCTTCGATTAAGATATTTCATCGAAGCCAGATGGCAACTACAACGCCGTTCACACAATACCATTTTTGCCTCTAAGCAAGAGGCAAAAATGGTATTGTGCAAAAAAATGGTTTTGAGAAAGCATCTCAAACTCAACGCAAAAGCTAATAACAAACAAAAGCGAATACTTCTTCTGTGGCAAGAGGTAAGAATTGTATACCAGAATGTATCGTGTTAATGACGTTTTACTCATACGAACTTACCAGTGCTCTATAGTTAAAACTTGTAAACGACTGACCGACTTCCAGCAATCCGTGTATATCCTGTTTGCACAGATAAGGGCACGTTATCTTATCAGTACCAACACGCTTTGTTTCAACCCATCGTACCTGCATGACGCATCATTTGCGCAGTTTTAAAAGTTTATATGCATTTTGACCGCTTGCTTGAGTATCAGGAATATCATCATCATCATCTCAGCCCGATATCACCCACTGCTGGGTAGGCCTCCCTTCATGCCAGTCTCCTCTATCTTGAGCCTCTCGCGTCCAAATATTCCCTACGACCTTGAATATGTCGTCGAGCCAACGTGCTCTCGGACGACCTCGATCAAAGATTTACTCCACCGGCCATCCCCACATCTAGCCAGGTGTCATGCCCAGCTCCACTTGAGATTTATCGCTCTATAGCCGAGGTCATTAGTCAGGAATAGTGTTCGTAAAATTTTTTTAGGCACGAATAAAGTACTTACTACGTTGTTATGTGCAGCATCCTGAAAACCTTAGCGGATATTCTGCTCCGCTGTGGGCTAACCTGGTGCGTAAGGTGATTCCCACGGTCCATCCTGGGCTCTGGTAACTGATGTGCGTTGGGATACCGATTTGTTTTATGTTTTTTTATGTTTTTTTTTTATGTATGGTTACTAACATGATTTATTAAGTTCATAGTTAATTTGTTTGCTACTACCATGTCTATCGATGTGTTCTTGTCCGAAATAAACAATGTTTATTTATTTATGACTTTGTGGCCAACTCTGGGGACGAAGTTTTGAGGCCGCCGAAACGGCCACCGTCATGGTCGGGGCCGACAATTTAATGATGATAATGATTTGATGAATTAATTGTGCCGATAGGCGGTTGAACCCTTAAATTAAAAGAAGAAGAAACTTGTGACTCCACGTCTCACAACATAAGTAGGTTCTCAATTCTTTGTAGGCGACTCATCCAAAACGAAGCATAACATGACGCGTCACCAAAAACAATAGCATCCAGGTATACACGTGCTTGGCCACATGGTTCTGATGTTAGTCGATGATAAAATTCGCGCGCTTCTCAATCAATTATTGTGTATTTAAACAAAAATGAAGACATTAGCGAGCAATTTCGATGTGAGACATTAATCTCGCACATTCTCTTCATGCATGAATGAAAGTGAATCGCCTCGACGTTCACTTACACGTAACTTGGTTTAAGTGAAAAAATCGCACGGATTAGAAAGCAACGGTTACTTAACTTTGACCCGGCGTCCACAGAGCACGATTTAATCCTGTATTTTGTGGAATATACCAAGTTTTGCAAAATGTAGGCATATATCAAATGTGTTTAGGCCTTTGACTAACCTCCTTACGGCCACTACTCTACACTACACATTCGCCGAACTATTTGCTGAACTATTCTCCGAACTATTATTTGTATTTGACTAGTATACAGGGTGTAAAAAGACTGCTACCGAAAACTGAGGGGTTGAAATCAGACCATGATTCTAAACATATTTAGCGAAAAAAACCGCAATTTTTTTTTTTGACTTAGCTTCGGCATGCTATGTTATTTTCGGCTATTTACTACTATTACAACATAATAAGACCATACCTACCTAATAATTTCATTTATAAAAGAAAAAAACATTTAAAACTCTAAATCCAGCAATCTACGTAAAAAAACGCGCCCAAAACATACGCAAACAGTACTCTTCAAACGCTGTTTTCTCCGGATTTAGTGCATATTTCGGAAAATCCTTTTGGATTTGGTTGTCTATTGGGATGCTGTACCTACCCCTTTCGGCTTCGGTAGACGTCTTTTTACACCCTGTATATTTGACAGGCGATGAGGCCCTCTACACGTTCGTGACAGTCGGCGAATATGTTCATAAGACATTTTTAAAGGATTTGGAATACTTACATAAAAAAGATCCGAGAGATTGTCTACCGCGACTCGGGGACAGTCGTGATCTTGTTTTTATAACTTCTTAAAGTAAGTTCGTATGAGTCAGTGGCCAACTCTGGTGACAAGTTTTAGGCCGCCGCCGGAACGTGCTCTCCGAAGCACAGAAGCGCTTATCCTAAGGCTGAGACTGCCAAGATGGCCGACGAATTCCGAACTCTTTTTTGAAGGCTCCGAACATTGTTGTGAGATAATTTAATTAACCCTATTGCATAAATTAACGTAGTAATTAATCTACTTATTTACTAAGCTGGCAAGGCTATAGAGCGGATATCTATTGTTACGTTTTGTTTAAACTGTTTATTATCTGTGGTTGGTAGAGTGGATGATAATTGAACCTTCGAAAAGGGATCGAATACCGGCCAATGGTTTCTGCTATAAACGGTATAACACGAGCTATAAACGGTGAAGACAGACAAAGAGACGAGGTTAAAAACCATGATAATTATTTATTCAGTATTAACGTTCTAAAACATTAAAGTTTGAAAAAATAAAAAAATCTATGAAATGATGATGATTCTCCTGCAAGAATGGATGAGCAGTTTTGGACCTCCAAACAAACCTTCTTCACCAAACGACCTTTATAAATATTAGTAAATAAATAATAAATAATGCTGGACATTTCACACAGCATCATCTAGCCCCAAACTAAGCCAAGCTTGTACATAACCAGATAACTGTTATACTACTTATATACTTTTTGTTTGTAAATACATACATATTATACGTAGAAACACCCAGACCCGAGATAAATATTTGCAGATCATACAAACATTTATCCCGCCGTGGGGATCGAACCCGCAACCTTCTGCGTCCCAAGCGGGCTTTCACCCACTGCGCCTCAGAGGTCGTCTCAGTAGATATATTTACATGCTAAAATGGTAACGAATTTCTAATAAGAGAGCAATTTCTAAGATCTATACCAACTTTGATATAGGTAACGTTCAAACAATTTGGATTGTCGGAACAATCATACAAACTTAATCTATTCTGCTTCAAATATTTGACTTATAACTTCATTAAACATTAAATTCTCCGACCTCTGTGGCGCAGTGGGCGAAAGCCCGCTTGGGACGCAGAAGGTTGCAGGTTAGATCCCCGCCGTGGGATAAATGTTTGTTTGATCTGCAAATATTTATCTCGTGTCTGAGTGTTTCTTTGTATAATTGTATGTATTTACAAACAAAAAGTATAGAGATATATCAGTTACTGGTTCCCATAGTACAAGCTTTGCTTATAGTTTGGCGCTATAGTAAAGCTGTAAAAAATATAGTCGTTGATTTTAAAGATAATTTCCTTGATGTTAATTTATATATATGACTAGCTGACCCGGCAAACGTTGTTTTGCCATATAAATAATTTAGTAGAAGGGTGAAAATTGAGGATTGAATGTATGTTGTATCATAAAAAAATAGAAAATAAAAATTTTGTCTAAAAAATAAAATTTAGGGGTGGACTACCCCTAACATTTAGGGGGATGAAAAATAGATGTTGGCCGATTCTCATAGATACCGGCTAAGCACAAAAAATTTCATCAAAATCAGTCAAGCCGTTTCGGAGGAGACGTATGGCAACGAAAACTGTGACACGAGAATTTTATATATTAGAAGATTGAATATTGCAATGTGCAATGGTATGTAATTGAAAACCTAGTATTCAAGTATTATTTAAAGTAATGTTAAGTATTATTTAAATTAAGTTTCATACAATTCATCATACTTATGTCATACAATTTTGCTTGACGCCTCACTTACCCTACGTCTCAATTACAAAACAATTTTATTATTCATTTTCTAAACGACTTGACTGATTTTTGCCGTTTTTTGGGCGTACGCGTAGAGGTAGGTAGGTACTACGCGTACCACCCTTTAAAATGTTTTTGAGTGAGTGAATGTGAATGATTCACACATTCACATTCACTCTCTCAGATCACCCAGTTTACTGCGCCCTAGACTTCGATCATTAAGGTAGGGATGCGCCATAACTTGTATTTCCCCTCTGTCAAATGTAGACGACTCCGAGTCGTTTCAGTTTATAAAAACTACTTCGGTAGCCATTTTGACACAATACTTCTGAACCTGAGCGAGAACAGAGCTGCCATAAAATGCCTATTTGTGCTGTATTTTATTATCGAAACAAGTCGGCAACATCAAATTTCAAAAGCGACGGCATCTCTTTTCATTTGTGAGTATTTAATTTGTAACATAACTATTAATTTCCTTATGAATTTATGATATTTATATTTGAGTAATTTGAATTTTCCGCCATAAGAATGAATGAATAAGTCTATTCACGTGACTACAATACTATGTAATAATCTATGTAGCGAGTCAGGGATGTCACTAAGTTTTTTCAAAATCAAAACACGTTTATTTTAATCTAGTTACATTTTAATTGCGTTTCTATAATGTGTTCCATAATTTTTAACATTTAATAAACTGCCAACAGTTCAGTTATTAAAAGAGAGTTGTAGAATGCGTGAGCTGGTATTTAAGCGGTTCCTTAAGAAACTTGTTCTGGGTGCTTAGGAAGTGAACATACTAAAAGTACTGATGTCTAGGAGGTGAGCCGGAGTGGGAGGGAGTTGACTAATTTATCAAAAACGGGGCGTTTCAATGCAATTATTATGCCAAATTAATTTACTTATGCTAAATGAAAGATCATAAAATTTTCTTCAACTCCATACCCTTTTCCAGAATTTCCAACCGTTTTCAAGCTCCGTAAAAATTTTCTTTTTTATCTTTAAGTTAGGTTTTTTTAACCCTTGTAGCTTAACATGACTGGTTCTGAAGTTATAAAGCTGAAAAGGAATGTAGCTTCCTTTTATTCTTCCGGAGCGTGTAGCTTGCCTTTTTCCGGAGCGTGTGTCTCAAAACCGCAAAACCTGATGAAAATTCGGAATAGTATATTACAAAAGTCGTAGAGAGTTATATGATCTTTCATTTAATTTACAAACTTTTTGTCATACGACGCACCGCTATCGGAATATAAGCGAAAAGCCCAAAAGTGGGAACTTTGATCCCCCCTCCCCCAATCCGACATAATAACTATGAATATATTCTGAATTAAAAATAAAATGAAACCACGCAAAATAATTATAGGTAATTTATTTTAAAACATTTTTTTTTTTTTTTTTTTTTTTTTAGTAGCCCGTAGGGATCCCACTGCTGGGCAAGGGCCTCTCCCAAACATTTGGGAGGAATTGCCATAATCGCCACGCTTGGCAGGCATTTTAAAATATAGTCATAATTATTTCAAATTGATGACAACCCTAACTTGACTAGTTGAAATGTTCTATAGTGCAGTGGTATTGATATCGATGATTTAAATGAATGAACGGAAGATGAACATTTTTAAAAGTTTTGTATGTACCTACTTTTCTTTGCTTGTTGATTTTATGTTCCCAAGAGATTATTAAAGAAAAATGGAAACAAGCATGCAATAGACATCCATCCTGGACGCCTACTCGGACTATACAGGTGGATTTTTGAGATGGGCCATGGAGGGCAGGTACCTTAACCATTGTAGCTACAAGAAAACGCTCCCTATCTTTTTGAGATATTTTAAACTGCATTCGCAGATTTTGAAAAAATGTACAGACAGCGACAAAAATGGCAAAAGGAAAAAAAAATTGATTCCAATCTATTCAGTTTCAGGTAAACATCAAAAGACTTTATGGGGTCGTTTGAGTACTAGAAAATTCAGAAATTGTCAAAAACTTTTCCTATACTTTTTGTACTAAAATCGATTCAGTTTCATGTAAGGATCGAAAAAGCCTATGGGACCATTTGAGGTTCAAGTACTACAAAAGCAACAAACATCCCTACAGAAACGACTGTCAAGCAAAAGTCTAGTGATGCAACATCCCAAGGGCTACCCAAATCACCCCCATGTATGTTCAACGATTTTTTGTAGTTTAGAAGTTATTCATATTTTTGTGACATTGCAGCAACAGTGGTCTGCATCACTGGACTTCCGCTTGACTGTCGTTCCTATGACATCCTGTATATACTTACATATGGCAGAAGTAGCTGTAATTGTAATGAAGGTTCAAGGCTATTAGATTTAAATAAACTAGTTTTACAGTACCTAAGTATTCAGAAAATATAAGTTCCTACCTATGTAAACTCGTCATCGTCAACGTATAAAGACGCCTCTTTAGGGCGCACTTGAAATCCTTTCGCCACACTGGTTCGAAAGAACTAGTGGGACGACATCAATAGACCGATAGCTTACACACATGAATAGTTTCGAAATTCGATATTTTGGTGGCACTGTACAATTAAATTTTACGGTCTAACCGATTTTTACTTGTTATTAACTTATCTACTACATTGTAAAGCATTGTTAAGTTAATTTTATTCACAATGCAAAATATACGATTAATAGAAACTGAGAAATGGAAGAAATAATTTGTCATCATTCACTCATTCACGCATATAATCGATAACGATAATATTATTGACGTTCCCTTCCCTAATTTTCTTGATGTGTGCTACTTTCTGTTTTACGTCGCTACATTATGTTTATACGAAATTTGCAATAGTGTGTGTAAAAATGAGAGTGTGTTGTATTTTTTATGTAGTGTGCTTGTGTAGCGATACAAAAACGAAATGCGTATGTGTGTGTAAAATGCGTTAGTGTGCTACCTCGTCCCCCGCAAAAATTGACAGAAAATTTTGTATGAGGACTTCCTTCAATCAGACGTCCTCTTTATATTTCGTCCGAGGCCCTAGAATCGTGAAATGACTAAGAAAATGAATGAATGAATGTTTTGCATGATAGTTTTCAATTCTACTACAGCTTTTTGCCTTTTCATCGCTCGCAAAATAAATATATTCTTTTTTAAGTACCTATAATATTAAACCCAGTTCCAATACAAAAGCATTGAATAATTTCCTTAACAAACTAATTGATCGAAACAATGCTATTCAGGTCAGACGGTCGATTATAAGTTGAGACAATTGGATTGCTAAATCGTATGCAAAACCACAGATTGAATGAGTGTTAGTATTAAAATGTCACAGATTGAATAAGAGTTAGTATATTGAATGAGTGTTAGTATTAAAATGTCACAGATTGAATAAGAGTTAGTATAAAAATCTCAGCTTATACAGGATGTGGCAAAATTTTACCGCATTGAGGACAGCTACATTTTCTTTTGTATTTAGATGAATTTGTTCTTAGAAAACTATCAATTTATTTTGACAAAAATATGTTTGTTTAAGAATAAGATTTTTACAAATCCCCACTGCAGGAAAAAATACTACCAAAAGGGCAACCTCTGCCCAGCAGTGGGGAACAATAGTTAAACAAAAAATACTTCCCAGCACACCAGTAGATAGTCTTGTCTAGTCATTTGCGACACAATCAATATCTACGCAATATATACGTGTCAAGTACAGGAGCCAATTGTGTAAAATCTACGTCATAACAGTTAAAAAAATATTTAGATCAGTCTGCTTACTACCTATGCCCTGAGAAACATTTTATAGGCATTAAAATTGGTGGATTCTTCTGAGTTGCCTTACTAACCTAAATTAAAGATTCTTATGCTACAAAAAGTATTTGACTCTTTCTGAAAAAAGTCTGATAAAAACCTACCTTGCAAACAATTTTGGTTCTATTTCAATATTTTGGTGATCTGTCATAATTAGTACCTAACCTAAACTCAGGCTTATTTATGGAAGCTTTAATTCACTTCTAAGACCTTGACCTGAGGCCCACTATGAGCTCTTATAGCGATTCAGTTTAGGTCCTAAACTGAATTGCTTCGCTATAACGTACCATGATGTATAATAATAAAATTTACAAGACTTGTCGTAAAAACTGAATCGTTTTTCAATATAATACTTAAGTAATACAATTACTAAATACCTACAATTTTCTGTTTAAAAAGTCACGGAACGAAAACCAGATTAGAAACCTAAACTGTATAGCACCCAAACTGAATTGTAGGTCACGGTACGGCACCTGTCACATGAAAGCAATAAAAGATGTAATTCATCATGATGTAAAAAAATTACCGCCAGCTCTCTACCTATCATTGCAGGCATGCAATGATAGTTATAGAGCTGGCGGCCACCGGTTATGCCATAATCGTATTAATTATTCAATTCATCGCTAATGCAGCTGTTCAGTTCATTGTGTCATTTTTGTTAATGTATTTATGTTCGTTTAAAGTATTGACATTGACTGACTTTGATATTCTTGTGACAATTTATTTTAAACCAGTAAACATTTTAGTCAAATTTTAGTTTTTTTTATAATATTCAGGAGGTTCACTTAGAATAGTCTTAAAACTAATTTTACTCCTGTTCTTGCGCGACCAATACCGTGAAGAATCAGGGCAACAAACACGGTTTGGGGTCTTGCACTCTTTTAGGTGATCCATACGGCGATCTAAGACGCCAGGGCCGATTTAAAAAAAATCTTTCTTTGTTTGAAAGAGTAGATCTTGTAGGTCGTTCCATATTTTTATTACTGAGCGAATACTTTTCCCTTAAAACTCAAACCTCATCCTCACTTTAAGTCGGTATTTTTATTAAAACATATCTATTTCTAACAAATTAAGCTACGAGCTTTTAATGTACACACAAAGTCCCAATAAGTAAACAAAACAGGTAAACTGCGGTGCCCAGTTTTCATCGTGCCCAGTTTGACAAGCGCAACAATAGAATAAATTATTCAGGTGGGGTTGCCAGAGCGTGGCAGAGACATAATATAGGTCTCAGTATCGATAACATTATATGAACTGGTAGGTATGAACTAGGAAGAATAGATAGATAAAAAAAAATAGATAATGCTGGACTTTTCACACAGCATCATCTAGCCCCAAAGTAAGCAGAGCTTGTGTTATGGGTACTTAGATGACTACTTATATACTTTTTGTTTGTAAATACATACATATTATACATAGAAACACCCAGACCCGAGACAAATATTTGTAGATCATACAAACATTTGTCCCGCCGCGGGGATCGAACCCGCAACCTTTTGCGTCGCAGGCGGGCTTTCGCCCACTGCGCTACAGAGGTCGTCGAGAGAGAATAAAACGGAGGAAATTATTATTGAAATTTCTGAAGAGGTGACGTGAAAATGAGGAGTCAATATTATATAGGTGTTGATGAT
This sequence comes from Epirrhoe alternata, assembly GCA_963565295.1. Classification (NCBI taxonomy): domain Eukaryota; kingdom Metazoa; phylum Arthropoda; class Insecta; order Lepidoptera; family Geometridae; genus Epirrhoe; species Epirrhoe alternata. The sequence goes on from OY751394.1 coordinate 8,146,889, forward strand.
GCATTACATTTTTGTTGAAACTTTGCTATATCTATCTGCAATTTAGAAAATGGTCTACCTTTGATAGTTATGTAAAATAACTACTAAAAATCATAGTTGACTTAGATAAGTAATAGTAGAAAGCAATTAATTTCGAAGTGGAGCTTGGAGCTTGTGCATTTTAATATAAACAAAAACAAACAAACAGGGTCACGACTGTATCCCCAAGGCGCGGTAGACATTCTCTCAGATCTTTATATTCCAGATCCTTTGAAGATGTCTAAGGGGGTAGTCAGAGGCATGTACAAATACATATTTGATACATGCCCACATCTTGCAGAAGTTAGTATTCCATACGTGACGTTTAATATAACAAAACTAATGATAATGTTTAATACCTACATCAAAAATATATAAAATTGTAACGTAATAAGTATTTATTTACAGAAACTAAGCTACTACAATATGTACATAAAATTACAAAATACAATAGAATCAGTCAAGCTATCTAAGGATCGTCGTAAAAACGATCTATAGATAGCTCAACTGATCCAGGTCACTGCCAGTCGGAAGCGTGCCCAAAACACTGGCGGCATTGCCACGCTGAATGGCAATGCTGATTCTTTGTGCCAAAAAGTCGCCAGCTCTTGAATCACGCGACGCTTCGACCAGACGTCCTGAAAGATTTTTGAAGACGCGATGGGCCCCGGAACCCCACGGACCCAGGGTCTCGACCCCAAATAGTTCAAATCTAGAAACCCGATCAAGATTTATATATTTGCGCCTTTTGAGATCCTCAGCCGAATCTGCCGCCGCGCCAGGCCTAACGGATGTCCCCGGTAGATGTGAAAGCGCAAGAGTAATAATATTATATTATTCTTCTGCCGTCTAATTTATCCTTCTGCAAATTTAGGTTTCCTTTACAATATTCAGTGTGAACGAAGCCTGTTCAGACAACACGGTGTTTATAAGCACGACTTTACTTGATATTATTTCTCTTTGAATGTTGAAACTATACGCTTTACTGGGAATTGAGAGATAGTGCTAAGGATGCAATAAGTATTAGGTAGAATTCCTTAGTACTATAATACTTGGTGTTAAAGTCAAAAAGCATTTATTCAGTAGGACCGCTGTGATCACAATAGTCTTAAAACTAATTTTACTCCTGTTCTTGCGCGACCAATACCGTGAAGAATCAGGGGGGCTAGCCAAACACCATAATGGAAGTAGAAATAGACAGTGGAATAGACAGATAATGACTATTACTCACGTGCGGCGAATAACATTATTTAGCACGATTTGTATAGCACTGCCTATGCACTGCATACATTTTATGCCAAATATCGCGGCAGGTGAGTTCCTGGCATTATCAAACGTCGAATTGACACCGCGAGGATAGATAGTTGCCACAGAATACCATATAGTAACAAAGCAACAATGAGGTCCACGATCTTTGCGATGTCAAAATAAAGTCAAAATTTTCTGTGTTGTGTGAATTTGCAAATATTAATTTTTAGCACTTATTTATATATCTTGACCTTATAGCCAACGCCAAGCATCCGTACCTAGCTAGAACAATCGGATCTAACAGTACCCGAATCAAAAATGAACTCGCAGCATTGCAAAATGAAATGTGCTTTCGATACTATTTCCGTGGTAAAATATAAAGATGAGACGCACAGGACCTCAACAATATAATTTAACGACCACTGCGCCTTCTCCTGCTTTCCACGCAAGTGTCTGCCACCCTCAGTCATCGATTGACTCCAGAACCGGAGTAACTTGAAGAGCTCAATCACAGCATATAAATGGAACCTGCGCTTTCTGTAGGCAGTGGAGCTAACCATAAGGATAATACATAACCCGTGGAGTGGATATTTACCTACTTTCTCCTGTGTGTTGCAAATAAAACTGTTTCATTGTAGGTACCTATTCAGTAATAAATATTTTGTACATATTTGTAATTTTATTATAAGTAAGTATAAGTACCTATACAACTTTATAGGGCAGGCATAGTCTAGCGTATGAACAGTATGAAGGAATATCAGTGGATTATATTTTTGTTTCAATAGATAGAGTGATTGCTGTAGAAATAAGAGCATTGCATAATATCAACGAGTGTTTTTTAGAGTAACTTTGAATGGTAGAGTAAGATACAGTGCGTTCAGGGAAGTGTGGAGTGAAAGAACGTATTAGGTGCTTAATAGCAGTGATGAGGATTGAGAAAGGCAAATTAAGATGGTTTGATCATGCAGATCATGCAGAGGTGACGAATGAAAGTGGTTTGACCAAACAGGGTATAGGTAGGTATGAGGTGAATATGTGTGGAAAGGATGCTAAGGGAAGGATAGGTGAATGTAGTTACTCTAAAGTCTTAGGCGAGCTTGTATGAAAAATGTAATGAGGAACAAGGCGAGAAATGTGCGTAAGAATTGAAGCAAGTATAAATAAGTGTTGTCTGTCTACCCCTATAGGAAACTCATGTGTGTACCTATTACTTAGGTAATCTTTGTTTCAAGTTCTAAGCGATAGCTTTAAGTTACTTCATTGAAATAAGTTGATTATTTCAAAAATATGAAAATCCAATTATGAGCACAGCAACGCTCTTTATGTAGAAATTACGGATAAAAAATACAACTCTTGGTGGCAAGACGTCAATTTGAAGTAAGCTGAAGAAGCCATTTTGTTTCTACTGGCGACTGGCGATTACAACTGGGTTTCTGCGACCGCCTAGTCATCGAGCAAAAATGTAAACAAAGTATCTATCGCGCATGTCAATTCTACCAATTTTTCCATTTCATTCATTATAACGCGTTATTTTCATACATACTCTTTGTAATCTATGGCATAATCAAGTGCAAACTGAGTGCAAAGTCGCCAAATCAGCAGTAGAATGGAATCGAATCAATGTCATCTTGGCTAGCACCCCAGGGCAACAAAAACGGTTTGGGGCCTGGCATTCTTTTAGGTGATCCATCTTAAAACTAATAAAAAATTTTGAAAAAAAAATTGAACCGACTTCACATAACACATACAGACACTAAGAACCTTCTATGTACCTACACTAAAAAGAGACAAATAAGAATATACACATGCAAGTATTATTTACAGTATTCAATTAATAAATTATTATGTTATATTATATTTGAAGTCGGTGCCAACTATGCATTTACATCTAAGAAGAAATTACGAGTACAATAGAACTTGGGTGCAAAATTGTATCGAGTAGTTGGAGTAGAATAGTTGGCACCGACTTCAAATACATAGTATAACATAATAATTTATTAATTGAATACTGTAAATAATACTTGCATGTGTATATTCTTATTTTTCTCTTTTTAGTGTAGGTACATAGAAGGTTCTTAGTGTCTGTATGTGTTATGTGAAGTCGGTTCAATTTTTTTTTCAAAAATTTTTATTTTTCAATTTTTAGTGTAAATAAACACTGTGTGTAGTGTAAATAAAGTGTAAGTGTAAATAATATAGTAGGTTAGGTTAGATATTTGAATAGTCAAGATTAAAGAGTGAGAATGAGGTTTTTTGAGTTTTACGGGAAAACTATCAATCCCTCAGGAATAAAATTTATATGGGACCACCTCGAGAGTATAAACATGTCAAACTATTCAATGTTTGACTCAGATTGTGTAGTGAGAATGAAGTTTTTTGAGTTTTACGGGAAAACTATCAATCCCTCAGGAATAAAATTTATATGGGACCACCTCGAGAGTATAAACATGTCAAACTATTCAACGTTTGACTCAGATTGTGTAGTGAGAATGAGGTTTTTTGAGTTTTACAGGAAAAATATCAATCCCTCAGGAAAAAAAAGTATGAGGACCACCTCGAGATATAGATACTCTTTCACGTAAAAAAACGTTTTGGAAATCGGTCCACATTTTTCGGAAAGATCGGTGATTTTTTTTGATTTACGGGAAAACTATCAATCCCTCAGGAGTAAATTTTTTATGGGACCACTATGGTAACATACCCTTTCAAACAAAAAAATAATTTTGGAAATCGGTTCACAACTGACGGAGATATCGGTGAACATACATAAAAAAAAAAAAATAAAAAAAAAAAAAAAACATACATACACCCGAACATAGAACCTCCTCCTTTTTTTGAAGTCGGTTAAAAAGTCAAGCTCTAGTGGGGAGCCAGTCAAACAAAATTTTAGTTTTAACTAAAAATTCTTACTTAAAATTATAAAAGTAGTAAGCACAAATACTGGTGTACGTACAGTGTCACAATTTTTTTAAAATCTGGAAACTTATGATGTGTGCATCATGTGTCCACGCCTTAACTTACTAATTTGGATGAAACTATTTTTCTAAAGACTTAAGATCGACCGGTAATATCATCATCATCATCAGCATATAGCAGTCCACTGCTGGACATAAGCATCCCCTAATGAGTGCCATTGCGCAGCCTGTAAGCATAAAGGCAAAAATATTGGTACCTCACGAATCAGCAAGCAGAAGCTAGTAAAATATGGGTACTGGTGGTGCGCAAACTAAATGAACACTTGAGTACACTGTACTGACGTAGTATATGTATGTGTGTATACTGTGTTATACGGTTGGGAGTATGTGTGTGTGTAATAGGGCATTCACTCGTGCATTACACTGTGTTGCAGTTCTGCGTCGGTTCACTTGGTCAGGGTTACATTCACTAGCAGCATACTGTGGTTTCTCTCGCACGGAGATTGTCTAATAGCAAGAAGGCCGAAGAAGGGTTGGATTGGTGAGAGATGTATGGATGAGTTCGTGTTGTAGCTTCCTTCATCGTCGATAGATCATCGAAGTTAAGAACTCTACTCACTTAAAGATGTAATGCTATCTAATTTTATCCAGATGATCATGGCGTGAGGAAACCTGAGGTGGCCTAGACAAACATATGTCTCCAGAGTTCATACGAACTCAACTTTTTTTGATATAAGCCAAAAATGAGAAATAAACTTGCGTTTATAACACAAACAACAGCCACACTGAAAATTTATTAACCACGAAAACAGAAGAATATATAAAATAACAAAAGTTCGGACTTGGGAGACTAGAAAAGATTCCCCGGCGTTACGGCTCGACGTATCTGATTGTATGTCAAAAACCATATCTATCTCTTTCTGACGTCTCTATTCCCGCCTAAACATACTAGAACCAAAAGATGTCGGAGACCACAGACAAGACAAGAATTATTGGCATTCTCCATAAAGTTTAAAACTACAGAAACCATACAAAATATTAAGGGATGCCATACACCATCCCTTACACTAATAAATGCATCTTTACGAAGATGACGAGGTGAATGTAATTTTGATGAACTAATAATTTTCAGTCCTGTTTGGAAGATGAAGTCAAAACCACGGATTCATGATACGTTAAACAAGTAATATTTGGTAAAACAAGCTCTGTCGAGTCGGGGTGCTAAGTTAGGTTAACTTTAGCCCCCGCGGCTAACTTTGCTCACCATCTTAGGATGTGGTACATGACTGCGTCATGTCGCATTTATAATGGAGGAAGGAAATGGACTTTGCCCTGCAGTGGGGTAAGGGGAAAAAATAAGCAAACAAAAGTAGACGTGATTTTTATGACCCCTTTTTCTAGTAGAGTTAGGCAGATGTCACTGATTTCCAGCGAGTACCTAATTGTATGATTTAAAATTTAATTTGTTCTGTAATTAGGACATTATCTGCTCTTTTTATCACGCGACACACAAAGTACACAGTACGTACACAAAGTATTACAGCTCATAATATGTAGACAATTTTAGTTTAGTTATTGCTTATATTTATATACTATGTTATTTAATAGGTTTTATAAGATAACTAACCTGTTGGACAAGGCGCCTCTAACTCGGACCATTAGAGCACTAAATCTAGTAGCAGAGAAAATTGATTTATTTCAATGTTCTTTGAGCGACTTCGTTAAAGCTGCTCAGTATATTTTAGAATCACAGTATTATTAATTTACTAGCTGCGCCCCGCGGTTTCACCCGCGTAAGTCCCGTTCCCGCGGGAATATCGGGATAAAAAGTAGCCTATGTGTTAATCCAGGGTATCACCTATCTACATACCAAATTTCAACCAAATCGGTCCAGCCGTTTTTGCGTGAAAGAGTAACAAACATCCATACATCCATACATCCATACTTACAAACTTTCGCCTTTATAATATTTATAGGATTATCATACTTTATTTTGTTTTCCTTTCATATTGATTAGCAGGCTTAATTTTTTATTTTATTTTTCATTTTGTGTTTGTATTTATTTGGTTTTGGTAATTGATGTATTTTTGTTTTTTTCTTACGAATATTAAATCTCTCTATCGTATTAGGTTATCCTGTAAAGGTAGGGTTGATCATTTTAATAATAAATAAATAATAATAATAAATAATAAAGATATTTATTTTATACAAGTACAAGGTACTAGTTATATTGTTATAAAAAATTACTCGAACTGCCGCGATACAGGCTTAGCTTAGTGCGGGGTTCGTAGTAAATTATTTATAATAATTTTAATATTTATGTCTTAAATTTTATGAATAAATTGAAATCTAATTGAAATTATGGCCTCCCCCGGTGCGACGGCATATCGCGGTACAACCTCATATACAATGCACCCTTCAGTCTTTATTTACTTAAACGTAACTTCACATCAGAGAACTTGAACGTGCAGTTTGTAACAAAACAAGCGGATTTTAATGTAATTTTAAACAAGTAAGCATTCAACTTAAAAACTAGTGGATCAGTTAAACATAAACTGTATTTTATATGTTTTTAGTAACATTCTGAAAATGATTATTGCTATATAATATTTCACTATTAATTTCCAATTACAAGATTTTAAAATAAGTACATACTGTAAATTATAAAATAAATATGAGTTTAAAAAAAACATATTTTAGATAGGAACCTACCTAATGGGTCCTCTACATATTCAGCGATGATAGACGAATTCCGACGGTCACGAACGTGTAGAGGGCCTCATCGCCTGTATTCGCCTGTCAACGTCTTTTCAAATAGTTCGGCGAATAGTTCGGCAAATAGTTCAGCGAATTTTTTTTTGTATTTTTTTTATTTATCAAAAACTTATTTATAATCTTAAACAATACGACACATTAAACCATACAAGGTATGTCTTGTGCCGACAGCGGCAGCGTGGTACACATTTGGTATAAAGTTATATAAGTAGGATACATAAGTAGGAAAACGTACAATTTGCCATTAATGCAAATGTGAATGTGTAGAGTGAACGAACTTACGTAGTATATTTAGTAAAACTCATTTTAAAATAAGATATTTGAAATGTCCTATCAAGATCCTAAACGATTTCCTCGTACTTCGATTACTGGAGCATGTTAGTTACGTCACATTACGTTGTGTTACGTTTGTCGCGTCGTTACAGCATCGTGCGTAATTACGTTTAACGACACCTTGTAGCCATACAATTACATTGTGTTAAAACAATTAAGTGAGTACTTATTTTCTTGTTACTTGTCATGGATTTTTATTTGTGTTTTAAAGAGCTTTTTAATGAGAATTTATTTTTATTAAAAAAAGTATTAGTATCAATAAGGTAAATAGTTTTATTGGTAGGTACAGTTTTAAAGTATTCACGAAGATTTGTAATTTTTAATGAATGAATGAATGAAAATACTTTATTGCACGGTGCACAGCTTATAACTACAAAATACGGTAGTAAGAGAACCATAATACAATGCACAATGGGCGGCCTTATCGCTGAAAAGCGATCTCTTCCAGGCAACATTTTTGTCCTTTTGTCTTTATTCTTACTTTTTAATAATAATTTTAATTTGATATTTTGCGCGTACTAAACAAGTTCATACTGATTTCATAGAGGTATGATATATCATAGATACTTTATGGTATCATTCAAAATTGGAAAAAAAAACATTTTTTTTCACTTTTTCATTCCAAATTCGAATTTGAATTCAGAATGCGTGATATGAGCGTAACAAACTTTCACTTTCAAACACTGTTATAGTTTGAAAGTAGGTTCGTAACTAAAAAAAGGTTTCTGCCTAAAATATATCGTTTTTATTAGTAACAACACTTTACATTTGTATTAGCTGCGCTCCCGCGGTGTAACCAGCGGTCCCTACGGATTTTTTCGGGATAAAAAGTAGCCTATGTCCTTCCCTGGGATACAACCTTTATCCATGCCAATTTTCAGCCTAATCTGTTCAGTGGTTAGGCGTGAAAAGGTAACAAACAGACAGACAGACAGAGTTACTTTCACGTTTATAATATTAGATAGATAGATAGCAAATACTTTATTGCACACCACATAATAAAAATAAACAAAAATGGAAAACTAAACAAAAAAAACACAATGACATACAATCGGCGGTCTTATCGCTAAATAGCGATCTCTACCATCTCTCTTTTTTTTCCATAATATTAGTATGGATATCCTTTAAAAAAAAAAAAAAAACTATTATGGTATTCTGTGGTAGGTACTACCTTTGATCCTTGCAAATTGCTATAGCACGTGGTTGGAGTGAGAGAGAATGATAATGTACGTAATGGTTGAAATCTATCTCACTCCAACCCTCATATCATTAAAAAAATATTCGATGTTACAGTTTATTTCTATCGACTCTGAGTGATGCTTATTTTTATCTGAGTGGGTAGGAAATAATATCTAACGTCTTCAATTTGTTGTTACAGGTAAAGGAAGAAATGCTCTTATTAGCATAATCTCAAGAGGAAGGTAGATCTAAAGTAGGTATCGAAATTAAAAGAAAACAATGTTACTTCACACGACCTTGGGATACACACACGGAGGTTAGAATCATCATCATCATCATTGGCAGCTCTAATGATAGCCCACTGCTGGACATAAGCCTCCTCCCTCAAACGCCACTCTAATCGGCCCTGTGCTGTTCTCATCCATGTCTTTCCCTCAATGGCCTCTATATCATCCACCCACCTGGCTGCTGGTCTGCCTCGGCTTCTAGCACTTCCCCTTGGGTACCATTAGAATGATCATCGAAAAATGTATAGGTATGCTCATTAACGCGAGCTCTTAACGGTAAAGGAAAACATCGTAAGTACAAAATTTTAGGCTTCCGTACCCAAAGGGTACGTATTACTAAGACTCCGCTGTCCGTTCGTCTGTATGTCTGTCTATCACCAGGCTGTATCTCATGAACCGTGATAGTTAGACAGTTGAAAATTTTACAGATGATGTATTTTGCCGCTACAACAACAAATACTAAAAAACAGAATAAAATAAATATTTAAGGGAGTTCCCATACAAAAAACGTGAATTGCTGTTTTTATAGATAGCTGTCCGCCGCGGTGTTACCTGCGATCCCTCGGGAAAACTTCACTTTCCCGGGATAAAATATAGCCTATGTTCATCATGGGTAATGTAGGATTCTAATGGTGAAAGAATATTTCAAACCGGTCCAGTAGTTTCGGAGCCTATTCAATTCAAATAAACAAACATACATACAAACAAACAAATCTTTCCTCTTTTTAATATTAAGTATAAGTATAGATGGTACGGAACCCTTCGAGTGCGAGTCCGTCTCGCACTTGGCCGGTTTTTTTTCAATTATTCAACATAAGAAATATATTTTCTTGCATAAAACTCTTGAAAAAGCTGTCAACAAGAAAAGCCACACCGTAGACCTTTACACACAAAGACATCAAGTCAATGAACGAAATCCTTATTCTGAGTCATCAATCAATCACTCGCCTCGTAATCGGAGGAACTGGATCCGAGGATTTATTTGTCTTTGGGATTTGCCAAAATCAATGAGCTTAAGACGTGAGTCAAATGACATCTCAAAGTGATGTATGAAGTGAGCATTTGAATGGTTCATATCATGAGAGCATAGAGATATTTTTAATCTGGAACGATAACTTTGCGGAGCTAGACTATTGGTAATAGTCGTTTCATGGTAGCTCATTGGATTGATGTAGTCTCCATGGATCCATGGATTGATGTAGTCTCCATGGATCCATGGATTGATGTACTCTCCATGGATCCCTGGATTGATCTCAAAGTGCTCGTGTGCAAAGTGTGACCACTAGAGGCAGAGTAGGTCCCAAAAGTACAATATAGGGGTCTTCAAATCAAGAGCAAATAGGTTTCTTCTTGGAAAGCATGCTTCATCTTAGACCTCACTACAGCTTAACATCAGGCAGAGTGAGATCAAATGCTGACCTATTAAATAAGAGAATCCATGCTTCGAAGAGCAAGGTAAATTGTCAGTCTCGGCTATTAAGTTTTTAAGCCATGACGGCCTCAAGGCGGCCTAACACTTCATTGCGAGTTTACATCCTGAAAACTAGATTCCGAGAGACAAAATCAACATTAATACAAACAAAATCACGGAAAAAGAGCTATTAATAAAATGATCCAGATAAACCATAACACTCTTTGATATCTTTACATACCATCAACTGACACAAGCTTATAAATTACAAGCTTCAAGGGCCTATAAGCAGAGAATATTGATTAGTACAACGTATGGACTTGGACACTTCTCCCCACGCATTAATCAAGACTCCCTTCCCCTTGAGTTCCCTCGAGAGCCTCCCCGCTCAAACGCCATTTCACTCGACCTTATAACAAAATATTGCTGGGTCTTTCACACAGCATTATGCCGGCCATCCACGATCTAGTCTACCGTCCAGTTTGCAGCGCTGCAAACTTGATCAAGTCGGCAGAACGAAGTTCTTTTTCGCTTGTCATGCACACCCATACCAATACACCGTCAAGTTTACTGGACGCCGCATCCAGTCCGCGGCAGACTGGACGGTAAACTTGATCGTGGGTGGCCGGCATTAAAGTACCTAACGTTGGTCCTAAAGTAAGTAAAACATACAAACACTTTGAGAATCAATTCAGCACCTCTACGTCACAGACGGGCCTTTGCCGACTGCACCACAGAGATTGTCAAAATGATAGTAAATCAATATTTAAATAATGCTAGACTTCACACAGCATCATCTAGCCCCAAAGTAAGCAGAGCGTGTGTTATGAGTACTAAATACATACATACATACATAAAGTCACGCCTCTTTCCCAAAGGGGTAGGCAGAGACCACGGATCTCCAGTCGCTACGATCCTGACACACTACTTTCGCCTCATTCACTCTCATTACATTCTTCATACATGCTCGTCGGTTTAGGGTACTTTTGACCTGGCCCTTCTCCAAAATGTCGCCAATTTGATCCAAGAAGGTTCGCCTAGGTCTTCCCCTTCCAGCTGTCCCATGCACACTCGCCTCATACACTTGCTTTGTCAAACGACTGTCATCCATCCTCTCTACATGCCCAAACCATCTTAACATACCTTTCTCGATCCTCAACACTACATCTTCTTTCACTCCACATTGTTCCCTTATCACACTATTTCTCACTCTATCATTCAACGAAATAAATAAGTATTGATAAAATAAATTAATATTATTTATTTATTATTTTTAATATTGAGTACTAAATGACTGATGATTAGACTAAATACTTAGGTACAAACCTACTTTTGTTTGTAAATACATCCTACATACATAGAAACACCCAGACCAATATTTGTAGATCATACAAAAATTTTGTCCCACCGCAAGGACGCAGGCGGGCTTTCGCCCACTGCACTATCTGTAGCCTCTGGGTCGTCAACAGTGATGTTTGTGTAGGTAATTACACCAGTGTCACACCACGGTGTATGTATGAATTGGGAGTGTCCGAGTGTGCTTTAAGAGCAGATATTCAATCAAAACATCTCGGATGTAATAACCTCTCGAATTGAGTGACAGACTATAAAATCGGGGCGCGTGTCACACCAAAATGTACCTTGAAGTATTTTTTCCGATATGGACATAATTCCCTAAACAACTAAAGTTACGGCCACTCAACACATTCGCCCAACTATTCGCCAAACTATTGTTTGGATAGAAGATGACAGGCGAATACAAGTGATGAGGGATCTACACGTTCGTGAACGTCGGCATTCGTCTATCGTCGGCGAATATGTAGAGGGCCCATTACCTATATAAGTCAGACAAACAATTTTGACACAAAATTAGCGAACCCCTGTCAAAATCGTATGAGCAAGAGAAAGAGGGCGACATTTTTCCTGAAAACTTAGTAGAAGACATTTTATTCTTTGCTTCTCTATGTCTCAACCGAGCACTCGCTCGCCTCCAAGATCTCCTACTAAAAGTTTGTGATACTTAGTTAAATCTATTTTTTTTATTGAAATAATTTGAGTGGGACCACTGTGATGTCTGTGGTTGAGACACAAAATCTCGAAATCCCCGCTGCATTGGTCAATTCAAATCACGTTACGCAAACCGTACACATGAGTTACATGACGGTGTGAAAGCATCGTTGATCCCAAGTGGATCCCAGTGTCAGTTTCAAATTGGATCCGACACCCACACGCCGCAATGAGTACATATGTATAGTAACGATCGATTCATCTCTTATACTTTTTTGCAACTTTTATTATATGTTATGAAGATTTTTGATGAATCAAAAGGCTAATTTTATCAATTGTAAGTATTTTATTTTTAGAATCCTACAAATGGTAATATCTCGTTTAGAATTATCTTTGAGAAAGGGGGTTGTCAGAGGCCAGTGATAATCAGCGTTTCCTCTAATTCCAATTACACATTTATAAATAAAATAAATAAATAATAAATAATGCTGGACTTTTCACACAGCATCATCTAGCCCCAAAGTAAGCAGAGCTTGTGTTATGGGTACTAAGATGACTGATATACTACTTATATACTTTTTGTTTGTAAATACATACATATTATACATAGAAACACCCAGACCCGAGACAAATATTTGTAGATCATACAAACATTGGTCCCGCCGCGGGGATCGAACCCGCAACCTTTTGCGTCGCAGGCGGGCCTTCGCCCACTACGCTACAGAGGTCGTCATATAATACGTTATAGTTTCACTCATCTCACCCCATAATCTTCTCCTCAAGCGTATCCCTGGTGAGATAAGTTAAGACATTGACGATACCTTCTTCTGTCCGATACGATGCCCCCGATCCATCGTCTGCAGATTCATAATGGGGTTCCAGTCGTGCCTAAGTTACTTCATTTTACCTTTACAAAATATGCTAGAATAAAAAATCTGCCGAGCCATCTAAAGATTTTGCAATAATTCCACATAAAAAGCTACAAGTTACGCATTAAGCTCAGCTTATTAAAATACTAAAACTAGCATTGCATAGAAAATCCTTTGCAAGTCGATCTGATTGGCTAAATCGCGGGGGATCGGATCTAATCCGACGGATGATCGGAAGGCGGATTTGTAGGATAAATTGCATTCAGTGCAGTGAAAAGCTGACTTTGTTGAAGCAAAACAGAGCAAAGATTTCAGATTGCTTTGAAACGAAAGGTTCAGGTCAACCCGAGACCGATATCTGTATTCTGTCAGCCGATATTATGTCACACTGTTAGTAGGAACTAATACAGGGTTATTTTTAAAACACCGGTAACCTCTCAGTACTGTCTTACTGTCATCATAAACAACAACTTTTGTTCTAGGACTTTTTACAAAACATAATACATTTACTAAGAACAAACCTTCAAGATGGTTTTATCTAACACATTGTCCTATCTAACATATTTCAGCCCCCGCCGCCCTAACCCCGCTTTGTACGATCGCTTTCTGTTACTTTGCATAGAATTCGTAACATTTAGAATGTTCAATTTAAATATTTTATTGGAAATCTGATGAACTAAAACATGATGTATTTTTAAAAGTAATAGAACAAAATGTTGGTTATGATGTTAGTAACATAGTACTGAAAGGTTACCGGTGTTTTAAAAATAACCCTGTTTAATAAATGCGCAAGTTTGTGAGGATGAACTTATTGGATATACTACTGAATGTATTTTGGTGGAATTTTTATCTGCGGGACGCTTTTGTAAACCACGCGGCCGACGTTGCAATGGTTTCTCAATGAGGAGTATTACACATTTACGCAACCTCTACTTTTTATAGTCTAGGTTCGCGTTGATGACGCGAGAACCAAGGACCAATATGAAAAATTGGTCCTTGGGGTCAACATCAACTTCGGTCGTGTTCTTTTTCGGCCCAAATTTCGATGTGTCATTATTCGAGTGGAGGCCCATGCCAGGTTCGGCCAAAGCTTTAATCCTAGAGTGAATTGGACCCGAGCAATCTGATTCGATGAAAGGTCTCTGAGGCCGGTGGGTCTGATTTTGTCATGTTCACGTTTTGTGTGAATACGATTAGGATTGCGGTTTGGGACAGCATTTGACCGACTTCAAAAACAGCTGGGGTTAATAGAATTTCTGTTTTTATCATGGCTTTATGAATGGTTGATGTTTTGAATAAGCAATTTCTTGTAGTTGTAGGTACCTGGGGGCCTATTGTTACATAATACGAAAATGACGTATCACGACAAAATACATCATTTTCGTATTGTGTGATTGGTTGGAATGGGAAATGGGAATGGATTTCAAGTTAGGTGCATTTACACGGTGCGATACGATTTAGCATCACACGTCAATTTTCCCGAGTGAACGCTCATCGTATGCGATTTGTCTTAGTAAAATCGCATACGATGAGCGTTCACACGGGAAAATTTACGTGTGATGCTAAATCGTATCGCACCGTGTAAATGCACCTTAAGGCCTCTGGTCTAATAATGGTACAAAGTCAAAAGTCAAAGTCAAAAAGCATTTATTCAGAAGAACCGCGCTGGGATCACTTTGAATCGTCTTATAACTAGGTGATTTTACTCTTGTTTTTACAAATATATATAAGTAGTTTTAATTACCATAATAGAACCTATTGGAAAAAATTCCTGCCATATCGCTAGGGTAGTTATAGAAATCTCCTTCTACAATCCCCTGCCTCCACTCGGATGAGATGCTCGGGGGATTTTTAGACATAAAAAATCAAAAAATCCTAGGTCTAAAAATCCCCTGAATCATTTATTTTAATTAAATTACAATTTTTTAACATAAATCTTTCATGTCATCATGCCTACATTATTTTATCTTTCTCGCCTTAAAACTTACAAAAATTTAGTTTGGGGCTGGATGAAGATGTATTATAGTTATTTAAACATTAAGAAATTCCAATAGAAATAACCTATAATAAAATAGCTTCTGAATAAGGAGTTTCTATTATTCCATTTCACTTAGAATACATCAGTCCCTGCCTAAGCCCGAATTAAATGTATTGAGCGAGACGCTACTTATCCCGAAAAGCCCTCATAATCTTCTACTAATATATTTTAGGATACCGGCTAAGGTCAAACTATAAGACAGTTAAAGCTGAAATCCGGCCATATTTATTTAGCCCGAATTTATTTCAAACATAATTTTTTCTTCAGATTGTTTTTTATACTATAATTACCTATTTTTATACTATATTACATAAAACACATAGGATGAACTGATTAGGATCAGATTGAGATTCAGTTTCATTTGAAGAAAAGAGAAAATCCAAATCGAACAATATATATTTTTCAATTTGTCCATATATCCATCCAGAGGTATGGTAGAGATCGCTTTTCAAGCGATAAGACCGCCGATTGTACCTATATCATAGTTAAGTTTTTTTGTCTAACTTGTTATGTGGTGTGCAATAAAGCACCCTGTTAACATAAGCTTATCTTTTAAGTTCTAAAATAATCTGGTTGCCGCCGAAGATAATAACCTAACAAAGCCGAAAAAACAAGCGTACCTTCAAAATTGCTGAATCCCGCGTTGAATAAAGCCGAATATTAATTATTTATCACTTAGACCCGAAACCCGAATCACTTAAACAACACTACCAAGATATCTTAATTGCAAAATGTACCCCGAAAGCCGATCTGATCAAAAGGACCGTTATTTAATTAATAACGATACCAATTAGGGGAAGTGACAGAGCTTTGAAGTGACAATTTGGGAAGGATTTTTCCTTAGAATAATAAATCTTAAGATTTGTTACAAAATTTTGACGATCCGTTGAGCAAGCTTCTCTAGGTAAATTAGTTTAGCTGCTCCTTTTACTCGCTGGGTATCCAAATCTAAGTAGGTATAGTTTCTTCTTCGCGCGAGATCGCTCAGGACTTCAAGACGGACCACCGCTTCCAGAGCTCCGCCGTGATGGCGCTCCAGGCGAGCGAGGCTTACCTCGTGTCTCTTCGAGGACAACCTGTGCGCGATCCTCGCGAAGCGCGTCACCATCAAGCCCCAAGGACATTCAGCTCGCGCGCAGAATCCGAGGAGAAGATAGATAGATAGATACTTTATTGGCACAGACAGATTCACAGACACACTTAATAATGAAACAAACAAAAACATAGACAGGTACTTATGCTAATACAAGATAAAACTGCATAACTAACCTAAAGGATATAAAAAGAAAAACACAAAACAGTTAAACGTAGGTGCAAGGTCTGTGTTATGGTGTGCCAAATAGGACCAGTCTCAGCTTTTTTTGTTACTCTGTACCTATCGCTAGGTGCAGAGCAACGCTGGTTTTCAGACTGGGCCTGGGAAGAGGTGACTACACGAACAGAGAGAGCAACACAAATAATACATAATAAATTACATATAATAAATAAACGTATTTATAAACGTGCATACAAATTACAATAGGTACTTAATTTATATAAAAAACAAAACTTGATAGATAGATTACCTACCGAGAGAACGCGCCTAATTCTGCTCTGATGCTTGATCAATAAACGGTTTTGCCCAAAATGTTTTACATGGTACAGCCGTGGACTAAAAGCTATGAAATATAAAAGGCAATTGTACTCTCTCTGAGGTATGGGTGGATTAGACTGATAACAGATTAATCCATAGTACACACTTGTTAAAGTGTCACTTCAGTGCAGAGTGCCACAAATTTATCTGAAACGGTGAGGGGGCGCTGTTATCGCATAAGGTGTTGGCAGAAAATTAAGTAAAATTCGTTAGTTCCTCTTTTGGCCACCGGTTCACTCTACTGGTTGTTTCATCTTCTGAAGGCGGATTGGTCTTTGTTGTGTATGTAAGTAGATTTGTTTCTGTGTACCTAAATGATATAATGATCGATCATCAATTTTGTCAATGGAGCATTGCCCAGCATCTACACACACAAAGGACCAGTTTAGAGCACCTTCACACAGCTATGTGACGAATCATCAACTTACATAGGCGGTTCCAGGGGGGGGGGGGCACGGGGGCACGTGCCCATTGAAGACAGTAGCAGGTTCGAATCCCTCATTTTAAATCCTTTAGTGACACAAGTCAAGTAACTTTGAACAGCGTGTGTCTTCTTCGCTACCCATTTGAGTAATGACGCTTTCTTTGTTGTATCTTTTTGTTTCATTGCCTTTCGTATTTATGTCTCGTAATTTATTTTCGCTGTCAAAAGAGTTTTGGGTGGTATAAAATATATGAGTGTCACTTTTTGCCTTAGTGTACTTCTTTTTCTTCTATACGAACATTATAATTAGGAAAGATTTGTTTGTTTGTTTGAATTGAATAGGCTCCGAAACTACTGGACCGATTAGAAAAATTCTTTTACCATTAGAATCCTACATTATCCTTGATGAACATAGGCTATATTTTATCCCGGGAAAGTGAAGTTTTCCCGAGGGAACGCGGGTAACCGGGCAACTAACCGGGCAACTAACTGTAATATCAGTATAATTCTGCCAATGTCAAGCAGGAATAATGTATAAAATCACGTCAGTCAGTCCTGTCAATTTAGTTTTGAACAAAACACGGTGGCTTGTTTCTTCAAAACTGCAATGTAAATCTTTCACAAATGGGAAACCTTTTCCATTCCATTTTCCAAATCTCCTGCGAAGTATCCAAGGCTTCATTAGTAAACTGACACCAAAATTACATAATAAAACCTAGTAAAACACGAGAAAAAGAAAATAAAATAACAGAGCAACAAGCATTTCGAAAAATGGCGAAAAAAGTCCGGAGTGTAGGTACTTCTAGAAGGTTCAGAATAAAATTCGCGCCTTGTATCAACAGTACCTACCATTGGTTTTTACCATCAATGATAGGTAAGGTATGTTCGTATGAGTCAGTGGCCAATTCTGGTGACGGAGTTTTTAGGCCGCCATCATGGCTTGACGACTTAAATAGCCGGGACCGACAATTTAACGTGCCCTCTCTTATGTAAGTACCTAATATTATCATAAAAATAGGTCCTGTATGTTATCGAAGCCAAGACTTAAAGCGGAATGCTCAACTCCCAACTGAATTGTCTCTATTTACTCTTAGACAGCGACCTTAGACAATCCTTGAGACTATTATGTGAGGGAATCCATTTTGCTTGCTCTTTGCATAGCTTTGTGCGAGCTTTTTGTTCGGATAAAGCAATTTCTCTATTCTTATTAGCTAAGAATTCGATTTACTGGAATACGATGTAGAATTAGCAAGTTTTACCGACGGACTTCAACAATTATAAATGGAGGTTTTTTAATGGATTGTAAGTTATTTTCTTTTATTCTAGGTATATATTATTACTACTTCTTGTGTGTCTTATGTCCTATAGGCTACCATTCCGACAAGATCTTACTCCACCTACTATCACAAAAGCTTGAATCCTGCCCAGCTCCATTTGAGTTTAGTAATACGGTCACCAATATCAACCACCTTCGATCTACGCAGGATTTTCATATTACGTACATAGTTAATTCACAAATTACGTATACAAACCTTTGCTTCTCTCATAAGAAAGCTTGCCGAGGTAGTAAGTAAGTAACATTTGGTGGAAATCGTTTATAATAATGTTCCTACTAATCTTATAGAAATAAAAACTTATCTGAGGAAAGCTTAAACGTGTTCATAAAACTACAGTGTTTTGAAGTCCCTTTACAACTTGTTTATTGGTGTGATTGTGGGTTTGTGTTGAAGGATATAATGATGATGATCATAAAGTTAGACCTAAGCTGTGATGGTCTGTAACAGAGATACCATTTAGTGTGCGCGGCGCGTGGACGGGACGCTATCTACACGCGTTACCTACAAACATTTATACGCGATGATGTAGGCTGTGGTGTAAAGCATAGGCAAGAACAGATATTAGGAATACTGCATTTAAGTTAAAAAAAAAAAAGGCTAGAAGAAGCGTGGCACCCATTTTTCGAACTTTTGCTACTTCGAATGGGCCAAACACGGATATTTTAGTTCATCATCATCATCATCTCAGCCTTTTTTACGTCCACTGCTGAACATAGGCCTCCCCCATAGATTTCCACAGCGATCGATCTTGTGCAGCCTGCACCCAACGGCTCCCAGCAACCCTTACAAGATCGTCTTTCCATCTCGTGGGGGGCCGTCCTCTGCTGCGATTTCCGGTGCGTGGCCTCCACTCGAGAACTTTTCTGCCCCAACGGCCGTCAGTTCTACGAGCTATGTGCCCCGCCCACTGCCACTTCAACTTGCTAATCCTGTGGGCTATGTCGGCGACTTTAGTGCGTCTACGGATCTCTTCATTTCTGATTCGATCTCGTAGAGAGACACCAAGCATAGCCCTTTCCATAGCTCGTTGAGCGACCTTGAGCCTTCTTATGAGGCCCATAGTGAGGGACCACGTCTCAGTTCCATATGTCATCACTGGTAACACACACTGATCGAAAACCTTCGACTTAAGGCACTGAGGTATTTTGGACGAAAAGACATCTCTCTAGACATCTATTTTAGTTGTGAAGTTACAATTCAGCGTGGCAATACCGCCAGTATTTTAGGCACGCTTCCGACTGGCAGTGACCTGGATCAGTTGAGCTATCTATAGATAGTTTTTACGACGATCCTTAAATAGTTTGACTGATTCTATTGTATTTTCTAATTTTATGTAGGTACATATTGTAGTAGCTTACCTAGTTTCTGTAAATAAGTATCTTTTTTGTTTTTGTATTAAATAAAAAACCAATTGGCTTTTACGTTGTGAAGTGTCATTCCACAGCTCCTGAATACACAATCCACTAAGTAGCTCTCCTTAAAAAAATCGGACAAGTGCGAGTCGGACACGCCCACCGAGGGTTTTTCAACGGGAAGTACCTACCTACCTTTTTGATTTTCCGAATTTGGATTTTCATGTGTCGAAATACACGTTTTTTGCGGAATAAATGAAACAGCCGTACCTTTTTTTTGGCTGTATTCTGTGGTATAGGTACAGTTTTAATTTCAACTCGATACCTCCCTCGATAAACGGCTTTGACAGACAGACAGACAGGCGGACAACCAAGTGATCCTATAAGGGTTCCGTTTTTCCTTTTAAGGTACGGAACCCTAATAAATATCTACGTCAATTTACACATATTCATTCTATTTCTTTAATCAACCGCGCTACTTTTGGGCTTGTTCCGCATCAAGCGTTTGTCGTCATTGGCATATCACAGTTTCCTCGGCAAGTTTATGTGTTGTTAACACCACGAATACGTGAATGTTTATGTCTAGCTTTATGATATACCTACCTACTATTACCTCCTTACCTAACAATTGTTTTATCTCACGTAGGCGGTTTAGTCTTAGTTGTGTATGTACATGCACATTGCACATGCACGTTCTTTCTGTGTGGGTAAGCTCGAGAACGCTCCATGCCCGCCATGGACGTATACATCCATGCAGTAGCAATCATCATCATCATCTTCCTGCTC